>OX369270.1:12860476-13460476 GCA_947284805.1 Coleophora flavipennella
ACTATGATAAAGATATATAAAACCCCTAAAAAAACAATAACTTTGAAGTTAATTTATTTGCATAGTTTTTGGTATATAATAAGATTTTTGTTAAAAAATGAAAGTTTCACGAAAATCGGCCAAGAGATGAGTGCAAATATTAAGGAAATTACATTTGTTAATTAAGAAATACTGGATTCTATAATACCTAGTCATTATTTTTATTTTTTTATTCACAATTGGTAAGCCCTTGGAATCATCTCACCTGATATTAAGTGACGATGATGCCGAAGATGGAAGCGGGCTTACCAAGATTCCCTAACGCAATGGGGAACTGGCTATCTTATCTTCAAACCAGAACACATCAATATTGTTAACACTGATGTTTGGAGACAAGACATATTTAAGATGGTGATCTTACATGTCACTGACTTATATAATTTAGAGCTAAAAATAAACGTGTTTCATTTGATACGGTATGTTTATAGTTTACTAGAGCATGTTTCCGGTTTTCGGCTATATGAGGGTTGCCAACACAAATATCGAAAATAATGTAGGTTAATTATTAAAAAAATTCAAGCGAGACCTACAGTACTCGCATATGATGTGTAACATGTGACAAAATACTTTATAAAAGGACGGCAAAGATACGGCAGACTAGGCTGTATGGTCATAGATACCTTTGCCTTTTCCGCGCTTTTAAAGCCTGAAAAAACGCGACTCCCTGGGACATATTTCCGTCCCATGGGACACTTTTCCGTCCCATTTCACGAAATCACTCCCACAAATTGCAGGAAAGCGAGAGCAAAGATGTTACACATCAAAAAAACTTTGATTCGAAAATTTTGGGACACTATGCTTTGCCATTTCGCCATACATTCAAATTTTTGCCATTCGTAGAATACCTTAAATAAGATTTATTACATACTAGCTTTTGCCCACGGTTTCGCCCCCTTGGACATCGTTGTAATGACTGCCGTAGAGGGTGCGCGGTGCGCGAGCCGCAGGTGGCTCGCGAGCGTGGACATGACTTTTTTCCAGATCCCTCGGGAACTATGTATGATATGCTTATTAGTAAATCATGTCATTTCCTAACCATCTCTGTGCAAAAAATCACAACAATCCATTGTTCCGTTGCAATGATAAAGAATATAATCAAAAAAGTTTATTTTCTTTAGTCCCCCAGGAACTGCATCGGGCTATGCTATTTTTACGAGTTGCCTATGTCCTTCATCGTGACACAGGCTATCTGCATGCCAAATTTAATTAATATTGGTCAAGGCGTTGAAGCGTGAAAAGGTAACAAACAAACAAGCACATTTTCACATTTATAATATTAGTAAGGATTAATATTTATACCCTGTGTTTTTATACCTTCAGTGTCGCTTCTTTACGTGATACGTCTTCTTTGCCCGAATTTCTGATAAGATCAGTCTGAAACAAATTTGCTACGAAACGATTGCTTGTTGCTTTCTGGTGACTTCTGAAACATTCCACAAATACCGCCGCCAGATTTTTGTTTCTATTTTGTGAAGATGGTATCTCCTTCTCTTTGACAAACGTTCTGAATTTGGAGAAGGTCTTGTGAAACATTCCTGATCTCGTGCATACTTCTCAATCGTCTGAAACATCAAAGTAGCCTTTGTTGAAAAACAGAAAATGTTTTTTATTTTGACGTAGTGCTTATTTGCTAAATAAAAAGGTAAAAATAAAACCAAAAAAATTTTTATAGGTATAAACAAGCCCTGATCATCATCATCATGAATTAGGGCGATTGGGCCTTAGTCGACCACGCGGGCCCAGTGCGGGTTGGTCGACTTTACACACACCCTGCGAGTGTCTCCGCAGGCGTGTGCAGGTTTCCTTCACCGTAATAGCGTCGGATAAACGCACATATGAAATCGTAATTCGAAATCACATTGGTACGTGGCGGGATTTGAACCACGACCTCCTAGACAGGAGGCGGCGGCCCTAGCTGTTACGCCACCGACGCCCCTAGCTGTAACGCCACCGACAACGGCTTGCTAAACAAGCCCAGGATAAAGAAAATTAAAAATTTAATAATAACTCGACGGTATAAAAACATTACCTCTGTTTCTTTGGACGTCGGGTAAAATATATCCTGTTTCTCACGGGATCGAGACGAATCTCCCTATACCTATAATTATATCTATCTAAATATATATAACTCAAAGGTATGTAGTGATCTATTAACGCACAGCCCAAACCACTGGACGGATCGGGCTGAAATTTGGCATACAGGTAGATTTTATGACGTAGGCAACCGCTAAGAAAGGATTTCGGGAAATTCCCACAGGAACACCAAAAAACGCGGGCGGAGCCGCGAGCACCCACTAGTCTATCTATATACATACTTCGCACTCTAAATCCATCAAGCCATATTTACTTACTACTCCACGATATCTTCTAAACAGATATCGTGGAGTATATAAATATACCTACATACAGACATACATAAATTACTCCTGAAAACAATACATTTCTATTTGTGCGCAGTCGTGCAAAAATAAACTGCACTGCTCACAGAGAATATATCTGAGGGCGGAGCAGCGTCTTTTCATTTTTTAATTTGTATAGGGGGCACCTTTCAAATAGCTTCCCTACCAGACGTTAGTAAGTTTAGTCTATGGCAAATATATAAAAAAATATATCCTTAGTGGCTAAGCACCATTTTACAAAGCAAAAACATTTTTACTGTGCAAAATATTTTAGCAAGTTTTCCCCCCTTTTTTATCATTTCATGTCATATCTCAATAAGAAAAACGGAACCGTTATAGGATCACTCGCGTGTCCGTCTGTCCGTCCGTCTGTCACAGCCAATTTGCTCCGAAACTACTGGACTGATTGAGTTGAAATTTATTAAAATATGTAAGTCGGTGACCCAAAGACGGACAAGGAAAATAAATAAACGAGAGGGGGTCACTATTAAACGGATAATTTAGAAAAATTAAAAAAGTTTAGCAAACTATATTGTATGACATATCAAAGGAAAGGGCTTGTAGTAAGAGTGTCAAATACATTTTTTTTATAATTTTAAGATAAATAGTTTTGAAGTTATTTATGAAAAAAATGGAAGATTGAAGAATTTAGAACCTCCTTATTTTTTCAAAGTTGGTTACAATAAGCAAAAAATTACTATTTTTGGAAATAAGCGGTGGTTACTCAAAAAATATCGAAAATCATATCGAAATAGTTACGTATAGATTACAGGAAAACCTTTAAGAAGTCTATGGTATTTAAATTAACATAGGAAATAAGTAGAAGTATCAATCAACGTAAAGAACTCTCTCCGCGCGAGTTTAGCTCGCATTTGTCCGATTTTTTTTTCATTTTGTAAACAAAAAATTATATATTTTTATTAATACGGAGTGAGCTCCTATTTGCTTAAATATAGGCGCGAAATTGACTTGTATTTGTCTGAAATTAAATATATTGAATTTAATTATTTCAGTTTAATTAACATAAATAACATAAAAATAATTAACTTGAAACCCTGAAATCAAAACAATACAATAATTTGTTTAATTAAATATTTTCACATTTAGGACATAAATATAATCATAAAAAAATGTACAGAAGAGGCTGAATCTCAACTAACTCCCGGCCTAGTCAAAAAGTCCTCCCCGCAGTGCCCCCTGCCTAAACGTGCCCATGACGCTTGCTGCGTTCCCCTGCTGGATCCTGGATAGCTAGCGAGATGCGTTGGATCAAAAAGAAGCTCGATCTCGGTTCCAGGCCCTTTCCGCTCATACGACGCCCTCAATCGTCTACAAAAGACTTGGCCTCAGAGCACCACGGCCCTGATGTCTTGTGAGCAATCGGAACGAATTTATATTTAGGCACCAGGCAGGCATATTTTGTGTGTATATGGGCAGCTCTTAAGAGCGTCGGTAGCGTAATGGCTAGGGCCGCCACCTCCTGTTCGGGAGATCGTGGTTCGAACCTGCCAAGTACCAATGTGATTTCAAATTTAGATTTCATATGTACGTTTATCCGACGCTCTTACGGTGAAGGAAAACATCGTGAGGAAACCTGCACACGCCTGCAAAGAAACTCGCAGGTTGTGTGTGAAGTCGACCAACCCGCACTGGGCCCGCGTGGTCGACTAAGGGCCGGTCGCCCTAATACAGAGGGCGCGAATGTGCACACGCAGGTGGCGTCCCAAAGCAGGCATCGACCTTTTTGGCCAAGGGATCAGTGTTAGCCCATCCAACCGTTTCCCGTCAGTTTGAAATTAAAATCAGTTTAATTAAACTGAATTTATTTATTTATTGAACATAAACAGTGAGAATGGTAAACCTATTACAAGCTTTTATTTACTCATATGTAGTTTCCTGATGTCATGGTGTCTGTAATCAACTCTTACAAGTTACATTTGATCCACTTCCCGGTTTCCTATTGAGCTAAAATTTCGTATGCATATGTGAATCAAATGATAATGTAATACTATTATGACATGGAGCTGATCTGATGATGTAACCGAGGGAAATCTGTAATAAAACGACACAACCTTATCAAGTTTGGGCTCTATTGATTTGTCTTGACAAGGACTCTGGTCCTAGATGACATCCAGATATCCAGGGTCTGATGATGGAGCCAGAAGGTGTCACCCTGAAAGACGACTAAAATTTTGTACCTAAAGGTTTGTTTGTTTGTATACTCTTTGTTGCACAAAATGTATGTATGTATGTATAAATTCGTTATTGCACACAAGGAATAATCACAAAATGGTTTTATCAGACTTACGATTAAGTGTAAAAATTTCCACTAAAAACTATAATTAAAAAAAGCTTTTGTACAAAGGTGGACTTTTTCTAAGTTTAAGGTTTTTCTTGGTTGATTTAAAGGTTTCTTTACCTTTGGTGTACAATATTGAAAAAATGAGGTGAATATGAGCTTCTACACATAAAACAAATATGTTTTCTTTATCATACCAACTCATATACGTCCCCACCGAGGGGCTCGAGCCTACCTTGAATTAGGGTGATCAGGCCTTAGTTGAATATGCGGGCCCAGTGCGGGTTGTTCGACTTCACACACAACCTTCGAGTTTCTTTGCAGGCGTGTGCAGGTTTCCTCACGATATTTTCCATTCATCGGTAAGTATATGTACGTAAGTTTTTGAAAAACTCATTGGTACATTACCTGTCCAGATTTGAACCCGGTACCTCTGGTAAAAAGGACCGAGGCGTTACCGGTTGAGCCACCGACGCTTTTTAATGTCAGATGTTTTCTTAACATTTTACAAAATTACTGACGAACTTTCTGCGTAATAGATACGTATCCATCATTTGACTCGATGAAAGAGAAAATATCTCGTTTAGAAATAATTAAAAATCTCTTTTTATTTAGCACAATAACTCACTCTTATCATAATCTTTTTATAATGGCCACATCTTCAATATTACTTCGATAGTTCGATGTGAACAAATAATATCGCAATCTGGCCAAGATATAGACCTCTTCACACGCCAGTCACGCGCCCAGCCCGATATACCAACAACGTGCGATGCACCCCTATTATAGCGAATAACTGGGTGGCTTTATTCAGTTGTGTTCCTGCGATTGGTTCCAGTGTGCTTTTTCCTGGAGCTACACGTGACTGCGGGTGATGCTTCATATCGAAGGACAGCACCAAGCAATCGGTGCTGTCTTTCGATATGAAGAAAAACATAATGAAATCGCAATTTGATCACGTTAAATACCCTACCAATTACCAGTCACTTGCTTGATCTGATATAGCTACGATTAGCGATGCATTTCCATTATGGCGGAAAGCTGGGCAGATTTATTTATTTGTGTTCCTTAGATTTGTTCCAGTGTATTTTTTCCTGGCGCAACACTTGTCTACGGGTGATACTAAATGCAATACCAGGCAAAAGGTACTGTCTCTTTATGAAGAAAAATAAAATGAAAAGTCTGGCCACGCTGAAGGCTTTTTCACATCGCCAATCATGCGCCTAATCCGATAAAGCATTGCTGGACTGTTTTATTCAGCTTGGTTTCCGCGATTTGTTCCAGTATGCTTCGTTTTTCCTGGCACAACATCTACACGCGAACGCAGATAATGCTAGGTATAGTGATTTTAAATTTGAAGAGGATTGTTACCAACACCGTCACTTAATTTAACACCTAAATGCCTTCTTAGTATTTTTTTTTTCAGTGAATTATTTCTTCTAATGATTAAGAGGAAAACATCGCTGTGAGTAAAAAAAGTCACTCTTTACCACCACGAGCACCCTGAAATTAAAGAAGAGAAAAGAATCTGAAAGCACAGTGGAATGAGTCAGCTGGATGCTACTCTGCAAACATACCACGTGTGTTGAGAGCTTAAGAGCTAGATCGATTTGTTTTCAGCGGTTCCAGAAGCTTTTATTCATCAGTTCTTTTTGGTGGAGGACAAATATGTCAGAAAACCACAGAGAAAATGAATTATTTTATAACAACATGATAGTGCCCTTGCCTGGTAGACACAAATTCGATCAAACTATCTAATTTTATCGTAGCTACTTGTTCTTAAACGTACAAAATGGGCACGAGTTTACCTGTGATACCGATCTGGTGAAGGTCGCGGGAAGCCACTGGATGCGGGCAGCGTAAAACCGGTCGTGGTGGAAATCCTTGGGGGAGGCCTATGGCCTGCAGTGGACGTCCTTCAGCTGATATGATGATGATTATGATGATGACGGATCACAAAAAAAAAATGTTTCTCTGTAAAGTTGGTTTACAGACGATAATTTTACGTGATAACGTGTTACAAGTCGAACGCTTAGGCCGATCGTGCCTCTCTATCGCTTGTTCCATGCTCTCGCTTGCACGCTCGGCTCAGGCGGGATGTGACAAGCATGTGACACTTTTTCGTGAGTGCATCCGGCGTTCATCGATTTATAAGACGTTATCACGTCAAAAACATAAACAGGTCAAGTTTTGTTTGCGAAAAATCAAAATTCTAAATGTCAAGTTTTTGTTTTGGAAAAAAAATACTATAGGTATCTTTAATTGAAAATTATAAGCATAAAGTTACATTCGCTCCTATTTTATCATTTAAAATATTTTTTTAAAACCATAATTTATTAATTCTTAGAACTTTCACGAAATAAACATAATGAAACTCCTTGCCGTTGACATTAATATTCATTCAACTAATTATCTTTCATATTTTTATTTTATTTTCATTTTAGATTTAAAGCTGGTTAATCTTTTGACGGGGAAAATTGGGGACAAATCTTTCTGGTTAAAAGAAAACGAGTTTTCACTTCTTTTTTTGCAAGAAAAGTGTGACATTTTTATAGAATTTAGCGAGTAGGAAACTGCTCGACTGTATTAGAGTAATAAAAAGAAAATTAACACGCGATTCATAATCATAGTCTAAATCCGTTTTTAGCTTGAGTGGAGGTCTTTTTTTAATTTTTTTATTCACAATTGGTAAGCCCTTGGCATTATCTCACCTGATGGTAAGTGACGATGATGCCGAAGATGGAAGCGGGCTTACCAAGATTCCCCAAAGCAATGGAGAACTGGCTATCTTATCTTCAAGCCGGAACACATCAATGTTTTTAACACTGATGTTTGGCGGCAAGACTTAGATAAGATGGTGGTAGCTAGCCAGGCGGGCTTAGAAAATGCCCTACCACCAACCAAACCGAGTCTTACAAGTTGACTCCACCGGGAATCGAACCCGCGACCTCCTGGTTTGAAGCGAATGGGCTAACCATTACGCCACGGAGGCGGTTTGTTCAGCAGTGGAAATTTTTCGGCTGATATGATGATGATGATGATAATTAACAGATAGAAGAAACAAAAGAATTTAGAAATAAGAACAAACATAGGGCGAATGAACAGACATTAGTCGTGATAGGAAAAACATTCAAGTAGCGCTGATTTTCAGTCAACTTCGTGGCCTAGAACAAAACCAGTTTGGGCCCCAAAAGGGGCCCGGTCGTTGGTAGTTTAGGAAGGGTTATGAATCTTACAAGCTATGTAGGTATTTATGTATGTTTTATTTGTTTCCCTGCATAGTCTTAAATACTGAAACGATTTCAAAAACAATTTGTGATGTCGTTTTTGGTCTTGATTGTCGAGTGAGCCTTACATTTATATAAATTACTAGCTATTTTCCCGCGGCTTTGCCCGCGCAAATCCCGTTTTTTACCGGTACCGTTAAAATTTCCGAATGAAAAATAGATAACGATCTATTCTCAGACCTACCGAAATATACACAGAAAATTTCATGGAAATCGGTCAACCCGTTTCCGAGGAGTATGGCTACTTACACTGTGACATGAGAATTTTATATATATAGAGAAGAAGATAGAAAATTTATACATTCGAAGTCTTTGTTTATAATAGGTACTTAGGTATGTAACAGCACAGACACTTCATACAAAAAAATAAAAAAAACGGAACAAACAAAATCACGATAAAATCCTTTACGTTCGAGAACCAAACTCGCACCAATCTGTATAAATCTGAGTGACCCCTGGTCAGAAACAGATTCAGAATCTAAAGAGCGGCTAGGAGTTCAGTCCCCACCGACGAGCTCGAGACTACACTGAATTAGGGCGACTGCGCCTTAGCACAGATTACTAAATAGTTACTTCGTAAGCCTTAATCGACCAAGCGGGCCCAGTGCGGGTCGGCCGACTTCACACACAACCTTCGAGTTTCTTCGCAGGCATGTAAAAGTTTCCTCACAATGTTTTCCTTCACCGTAAAAGCGTCGGATAAACGTACATATGAAATCGAAATTAAATACATTGGAACGCGGCAGGATTCGAACCACGACCTCCCGGATATGAGGTAGCGACTCTAACCGTTTCGCCACCGACGCTCGACAAAATAATTATAGGAACAATAGATTTGAAAATTCTTAAAAACTACACAGCTCTATTACGCAAGCATTTAAAGTTTCCAGAAGAATATCAGGGTTAAAGGTACACTGCCTACAGCACATTTTTTATTATTGTTCACGATCGGTAAGCCCTTGGCATCAACTCACCTAATGGTAAGTGTCAATGATGCTGAAGATGAAAGCGGGCTTCCCCAACGCAATGGAGAACTGGCTATCTTATCTTCATGCCGGAACACATCAAAGTAGTTAACAATGATGTTTGGTGGCAAGCTAGCCAGGTGGGCTTAGGAAATGCTCTACCACCAACCAAACCGATTCTTACAAGCTGACCCCACCGGAAATCGAACCCGCGACCTCCTGGTGTGAAGCGAATGGACTAACCATGACACCAAGGAGGCGTTTAAAAACCACATATTAAAAACACATAGTGAGCTTCCTTTGGCCTTTTCCTCAGCTAGGCACGGTCATATCACATTCTGATTGTATCATCATATCAGCCACAAATCGTCCACTGCTGAACAAAGGCCTCCCCTAAGGATTTCCACGACGACCGGTCCTGCGCTGCCCGCATCCATCGGCTTCCCGCGACCTTCACCAGGTCATCGGTCCACCGCGTGGGAGGCCTGCCTACGCTACGTTTTCCGGTGCGCGGTCGCCACTCGAGAACTTTACTGCCCCATCGGCCATCTGTTCTACGAGCTATGTGCCCTGCCCACTGCCACTTCAGTCTAGCGATTCTGTGAGCTATGTCGGTTACTTTAGTTCTCCTGCGGATCTCCTCGTTTCTGATTCGATCACGCAGAGAAACTCCGAGCATAGCACGCTCCATTGCCCTTTGGGTGACCTTGAGCCTTCTTATGAGGCCCATAGTAAGCGACCATCTGATTGTATATCTTTTGTTTTTATTACATGTATATTTGAACTTGTGCCTCGTTGTTGTTGTGGAATAAATAGCTTATGTATCTATCTATTATATCAGTTACTAGCAGTTTCCCGCGTCTTCACCCGCGTTTACAACGTTTCCATGACTTTTCGGGGGTGCTCAGCGCGCGAGCCGCAAGAGGGTCGCGAGCGTGGAAAAAAGTAGCCTATATGTTAATCCGAGTCCTAATCTGTCTACCTACAATATTTCAGCCAGATCCGTTCACAAACTTTCGCCTTTATAATATTAGTGTGATTTGTGGTTTTCACGGAACCGCCAAGTAGTCACGTGCAAAGAACATTTCTTTTGTTTTTTGATGTGTAACATCTTTGCTCTCGCTTTCCTGCAATTTGTGGGAGTGATTTCGTGAAATGGGACGGAAATGTGTCCCATGTGTAACAGGAAGTCGCGTTTTTTCAGGCTTTAAAAGCGCGGAAAAGGCAAAGGTATCTATGACCATACAGCCTAGTCTGCCGTATCTTTGCCGTCCTTTTTTCAGGCTTTAAAAGCGCGGAAAAGGCAAAGGTATCTATGACCATACAGCCTAGTCTGCCGTATCTTTGCCGTCCTTTTTTCAGGCTTTAAAAGCGCGGAAAAGGCAAAGGTATCTATGACCATACAGCCTAGTCTGCCGTATCTTTGCCGTCCTTTTACAAAGTATTTTGTCACATGTTACACATCATATGCGAGTACTGTAGGTCTCGCTCGAATTTTTTTGGTGTTTCATCTGCCTAAGTTGGCCTAAGTCTTACACTGAAGAACACTTTTTAGGGTTCCGTACCCAAAGGGTAAAAACCGGACCCTATTACTATCGCTGTCCGTCCGTCCGTCTGTCCGTCCGTCGCCAGGCTCTATTTCATGAACCGTGATAGCTTGACATTTAAAAACTTTCACAGATGATGTATTTCTATTGCCGCTATAACAACAAATACTAAAAATTAGAAAAAGTGAAAAAAAAAACAAATAATACAAAAAGTCTGTACAAAAAATAAGTTTTTTTTAAACATGAAGAAACTAGCGCCATCTAGTATAATGGTACGGAACCCTATGTATGCGGTTCTGACTCACACTTAGGCGATTTTTATATCTACTATTGATAAGTCCTTGAGTCGGTGGCGTAACGGTTAGGGCCGCTATCTCTTATCCGGGAGGTCGTGGTTCGAATCCTGCCACGTACCAATGTGTTTCCGATTTTCTATTTCATTTGTACGTTTATCCGACGCTTTTACGGAGAAGGAAAACATCGTGAGAAAACCTGATATGATGACGATGAATGATAAGCCCTTGACATCATCTCACCTGATGGTGAGCGACGATAATGCCAAAGATGTAAGCGGGCCTACCGAGAATCCCCAACGCAATGGAGAACTAGCTATCTTATTTTTAAGCCGTAACACAATAATGTTGTTAGCATTAATTTTTGACGGCAAGACTTAGATAAGATGGTGGTAGCTAGCCAGGTGGGCTTAGAAATTGCCATTATATCAACCAAACTGAGTCTTACAAAGTAACACTCCGCCGGAAATCGAACCCGCGACCTTCTGATATGAAGCTAATGGACTTAACCGTTACGCCGCGGAAGGACATTTGAGTTTTTCCTTGCGTAAAAGGTAAAGTTATATATTTTATAAAATAATTATTACTATGATCTCTGCCACAGCCTAAGCAAATAGTGAAATGGGTACGCGGTACGCGAGAAACCTTCAGTTTGTTGAGGTTTATTTATTTAATTTAAACCAAACAAACGCATTGGCAACACAAAACAAAACAGTTGACGATAATTTAGTTTGAAACTAAAAGCTATTTGAATAGGCCCCTCAAATTACGCAATAGATCAAAGATTTATATCCCCACTGATGTTTACATTAAAGAGCAATATACAACCAGACAGTCACATAGTAAAACATATTATTATGTACAGGATGACTGTAAATGTGACCTTATTTCTTGTAAGGGAATGTACTATATCTAACTAGCATCAAAAAATTAAAATAACAACAACAAATGAATTTTTCAACAAATAAGGTATATTTCACTGGGGACTGCGGAAATTAACAGATTTCGAGTTACGTCCAATTTTTTTTTTATGAGTAACGCTTAACCGGACATGTGCGAGTCAGAACCGCACATATAGGATTCCGTACCATCATACTAGATGGCTCTAGTTTCTTCATGTGTCAAAAACAAATACATTTTTTTTTGTATGGAGACCTCCCAATTTTTTTTTTTAATTTTTAGTATTTGTTGTTATAGCAGCAACAGAAATACATCATGCGTGAAAATTTCAACTGACAAGCTATCACGGTTCATGAAATACAGCCTGGTGACAGACGGACGGACTGCGAAGTCTTAGTAGGAGAGTTCCGTTTTTACCCTTTGGGCACGGTACTGTAGGAATTAAGGACATTAATGAAAGACATGAATTTAAATAAAATTAAGCAAAGATTATTTATTTAAATATATTATTTATATAAAATGGTTGTGTTGGTGGACAGTCAAACGAGACAGGAGCCGAGAAAGAACTTACTTATGTCGGAGTTATACTCATCACAAATAAAGGATTATTATTATGAAGTTAATATAAACAAAGAGCGTCGGCGGCGTAATGGCGAGGGCCGCTACCTCCTGTCCGGGAGGTCGTGTTTAGAATCCTGACACGTACCAATGTGTTTTCGAATTTTGATTTCATATGTACGTTTAAGAGATCTAATGTACCTTCAAATATCGATTTTACACTATTGAAGTCATTTTTCTACGTGATGGCATTTTCTTTCATTTCATTCTCAAGTATTGTGACAACCCTTGGTACTGTGATCAGTGACTCGTGTTGTCGGCGATGACGCGATTATCAAAGGCGTTGGACGACTGTATGGATTCTTAGACTGTGATATTACTATGGTCCAACATTTGTTGCGCAGGATTACAGAAACCCAGAAAAACTTAATGAGACCATATTACTTAGGTATTTAAAAAGTTAAACTGAACCTATTAAATGAAAAATAGTTAGGTAGCGTTAAATTGTATCTTATTCACTTTAATTCAAGTTATCTCTCATTTGTGTGTATCTGACAGCTGGCATCGGCTTTGTTAAAATGTCAGCTAACTGGTCACCTGAAAATACATAAATCATTTTAATGTATTTTTTCTTCACCTATTCTCTAGAAAAAAGATATTTTATGTCGATGTGTTTTAACCTTTTGTGACTAGTAGGATTATTAGCTATACTAATACATGCATTGTTATGCTCATAAATTGGTATTGCATTTGGAATTTCGAGGTTCATACTGGTCAACAAAGACTTTAGCCAGAGAGTTTCTCGAACGACTTCGAAAAAAACCATTTATTCGGCTTCGGTGGAAGAAGCGGCCACTGTAACAGTCTCTTTATTTGCCAGAATAGTGTATAATGTTCAAATAATCTTAAAAAATACCCTGTTGTACTTTTTCTTACCAATAGGTCACTACCTCAATCAGAGTCGACAAAGGGTCACTCTGTGTCAATGTTTATATTGGAACTCCGGGTGTAAGAGAGTTTTAAATCTTTAGACCCTTTCAAGTATCGTAGCACCCTTTTTAATAGTGACCAAAGCGAGCTATTGTTTTTTGTTACAAAACCTACTTAGGATGTTTACAGTATAAAACTTAAGTCGGGTCGATAGCACAGCATTATGTACATCAGGTAACCGATAAGTTTTCTAAAAGGGGCCCTCTTATCTTTCACAGGAGTTCAAAGCTACATATTCGACTTTTGTTTCTAATGGCGTAACAACACTATTACAGTCGATCATATTAAACTTTTCTAAAACTTTGTTTATGTACGCCGTCTGATCCAATATAATTGTGTCATTTTGCCTTTGAATTCGAATTCCCAAGAAACATCTTATTTCATTCAAATCTACAATTTTAAATTTATTCATCAAGTAATTTCGGAAGTTATTTGTGGTATCTATTTTTGCTATTGAAATAACTACATCATCGACATAAAGTACCACATAGATATTTTTCATGTATCCAGAATGTAAATGAATTGATCAGCTGATGAGTATCAAAATCACTTTTCAGTTAAAGCTTGCTCGAACATTAAAACCAACAGCGTGCAGATTATTCTAAACATATAGCGACTTGTTTAATTTGCAGACCATGTTATCTGCACATGGGATCCCTTCAGGAATTTTAATGTATAATTTTACCTCTAATTTTCCATTCAAAATGCTGTTTTACGTCCATATGGTGAACAGATAAATTATATTGATTCGCAAAGTTAATATAAACCTCAAGCTTGCAATACTTGCATCAGGTGCGAAAGTTTCATAACTGTCAGTCAAGTAATCCTGACAAAAACCGCGAGCCACTAAACGAGCTTTGTATTCAAGAGGCCTTCCGAATTCGTCATTTTTGATGGTAAATATCCATTTACAATCAATTATATTTTTCTCAAGAGGTTTCGGAACCAGTGTACACGTTTTATTATAAGTTAATGAATTGATTTCCTCTTTGATAGCATTTTTCGACAAAAGTCTATCATCGCTTGATTTGATGTATTTGAGCAGTAGGTATTTTGCATACAAAAGAATCAGCGTTTAATAGACAAATGACGGAAGTATCATCTTCATTTTCATTATGAGTTTTAGTTGGAAAATTGTTAATTCTTTCATTTCTCCTAAGATTGTGTGAAACTGATTCACTCCAAGATAAAGGCATCACATTTTGCGATCTATTTTCTGTGTGTACATTAGTGGCATTTACTGACTCCATAGGCAGTGAAACTGTTGATATAGGCGGGTATAACGCCTGTTTGTGTACACTTATAATATGATTTTGGTTTATCAGATTCGCAGTTCTGAAAAGCGTGCACGTCAGAGTTATCAACCAGGTGGCTGAAATTCTAACTCATACACTCAGACGGATGCGACCGGCTTGATAAGAAATTAATCTCATCAATCAGCACATCTCTGACCACAACAAACCTTTTATTTACCATATCCCACACCTTTTAAAAAATCGGTTCATAGCCAACTACATAAAATACCTTTATGACATCTCATCAAACTTGTTTTTTCTGGTTTTGTTTAAATAATAATACATTATAACCCAAAAATTTAAGAATTTTAATTGTGGCTTCTTACTATGCCACAATTCAAATGGTGTGTTATCTGTTTTCAGTGCTTTAGTAGGGCCGATATTTATAAAGTACGTAGCAGTCAGCCTCACTCCAGAATGATTTATCTAACGTCGCACCAGCTAGCATGGCTCGACTCCGCTCAGTTATTGTTCTAATCTTTCTTTTGGCAATGCCATTTAATGCAGGGGTATGCGGCACTGTTAAGGGTAACTTATACCTTTTTGGACACATAAATTTGGATAAATATTCACCGCCGTCATCACAATATAGGTTGACAATTCTTAAACCAAAAAGAGATTTACTCTTTGCAACATAATCTTGAAAAGTAGTAAAAAAGTCTGATTATTGGGCAATTAAGTATTTCGCACAGTAGTGGATATACTCTTCAATAAAAACTACGAAGTAGTTTTTGCCGTCGATTGTTAAGGACTGATAGGGTCACACACTCCTTAGAGTATACATAAGCTAATAGCTTTAGCTTATGAATACTCTAAGCACACATCTGAATTCACATTTACTAGCAGTATTTTGGTTATTTTTGGTTTTGACATATGAAATGGCAAACTTTCTTCCTTGTCATTTACGAAAGATTCACAAATGATATGATTTGGAGTGATATGATTTATTTTCTCCATTTAACAAAACATTTGCTTATTTTTTTTAGTTCCTGAAATTTTAATTATCCTATGATGCCACCTTGGTTGAATTTTTTTGGTTGACGATAGGGTATCGTGTGGGGTATCGTTAAATAGGTATTTTAAAACAACTGAGGGTTTACTTTAATCATTTTTAGATTCAGGGATCGGTTTGCGAAATATTTGACTGACTCGGTGGCTCAGTGGTTTGTGCTCATGACTACTGATCCGAGGGTTGTGGGTTCGATCCCCACCCAGGGCAAACATTTGTGTGATGAGCAGATTTGCTTGCTCTGTGTCTGGGTGTTAAATATCTATATATGTATGTATTTAAACGTATATAAGTATGTATATCAGTCTCTGGTTTCCATAACACAGGGAATCCTACTTTGGGGCCAGATGACCATGTGTGATTTGTCCCAGAATATTTATATTTATATTTATTTAGCTTGAAAGTGTCCCCCCAACCCCTAAATACTAAACCACTATTTCCGGACAACTGAAAAAATCGTAAATAGTAGGACATATAATCAATTTAAAAGGAAAATTATCACGGCTAATTAGGTTTTCTGCAGTTGGATTTTTAAAAAGTTCATAGATTCTTCATAAACAATGTCCTATTCCAACAATACAAATTTGAAAAGACTACAGAACCCTACTTTTCGCGAGTCCGACTCGCACTTGGCTGGTTTTTTTAGTTTTGCTTCGTAGATGGTCCCTATAAACACAACCTACGAGCCGATTGCGGCTCACGCACCGCCAATCGTCGATATTATCGGGGGGGGGGGGGGGGGGGAGGGAGCCTAGACGCGGGCAACAGCTAGTATTACATATTTTTAAGGGGGCTCCTAAAACTGAATAACTGCTTAAATGAAATCACAAAAAAAAAAAATACAAATCGGTCAGCAGATTTTTTAAGTCCATCTCACCTGATGGTAAGTGACAATGATGCTGAAGACGGAAGTGGGCTTACCAAGATTCCTACACCCCAATGGTGAAATGGCTCTTATCTTCAAGCCGGAACACATCAATTCTGTTAACATTGGTGTTTTGCAGCAAGTCTTAGGTAAGATGGTGGTAGCTAGCCAGACGAGCATATAAAATTCCCTTCCACCAACCAAACCGAGTCTTACAAAGTCAGACTCTACCGGGAATCGAACCCACGACCACCTGGTGTGAAGCTAATGGAGTAACCATTACGCCACGTACGCGGTGATTAGCCTTTTTATGGGAAAACCCAGCAACTGATCGCGATTACAGGAAAATTCCAAGACAAAGATTGTTCAGTTTCATGGGTATAAGCATCAACAATATAATATGTTATATTTTACCTAACACCCTGTATAACATAAGACGGAACCTTCATTAATTCGGTGACAAGAACCCTTAAGTGAATTAAGGGGAGGATATCATCTTAATATATGCGTCCCTTGAAATTGTTATAGTCCGGGTGGTGTGACAACACGGTCACCACAGTGTGTTTAAGTGTTATGTGTTTTATATTAACACTTTCACTGCCTATTTGCTAATGTTATGTGACAGGAATAAACGTTAAACCCTGTCAAACAGTAATTTGAGTTCAAAACATTATTTACCATCAAACTAAAGATTTTTCTTATGTTTAACACTTACTACTGACTTCGCTTGGTTAGTGTATAGGGTTTTCTTGCTTTGGAGTGAAAACACAACAAAACTTTTTTTTATTTATTTATTTCACAATTTATTGCACACAGAAATAGGGACAAACAAACATTAAACTAGATAAGAACATACAAAAGGTACAGCTTATTTCTATTAGAAATTTATTCCAGCAGACCTAGGAAAGAGAAATTACAAAAGAATGGCAGAAGACGTGTACATTAACAGAAACAACATTTTTAAAAACAGAAATTTTGACATTAAATACCTAAATAAATACCACGTACCTACAAAATAATACATAATATACTAAATAATGTAATTATATAATAATATAAATAAATGTAATAACATAAATAAAGACAAACCATTCAGGTTTAATGGTGCTAGATGATATATTTTTTTTGTATTTTGTTTTAAAATTGGTAAATAAAAAAAATAAAAAAAAAAATAATAAAATGCATATAATATAATAAATAAACTATTTTAAAAATTAAGGTGCTTTTTTTATTGAATATAAACACTATTTTAATTTAAGAAACTTATTTGAATATTTATCTATTTTAATCACTTATTTTTACTATAAATTTTTAAACGTTAAAAATGATGAAGTCACTGGCCCTAATGTTATGGAACATAGTGCGAGTCGGAATCGTGCTAAGTAGGGTTCCGTAATTTTTTTTAAAATTGAATGTATATTTTAAAAAACAAAATTGTATTTGCCGTTGGTAATAGAACATTTTGTATGGAAAATATATAAACTTTTTACAAATCTAACTGTACATCTAAAGTTGGTCGACTATTACTCCTAAACTAAGAAAGCCTACTTAGTCGTGATAGTTTTCCTTTTAAATCGATTACATGTCCTACTATCAATATTTTTTTTATAAACGCAAAAAAATTGACTTTTCATACAAATAGATCAGCTGATAACCCGAGCTTGTATGGAAAGTCCATTTTTTACGATTTCACCAAAGTTGACGAAAATAAGTTGTTCAGTTTTAAGAGTGGAACCACCAGAAAAGAGGTTTCAAGTTACTATAGCAGTCACCCTAGAGTGTAACAAAACCAACAACTATCTCCAAGGAACCCATATTCAATTCCGGGGTTCGTAAAAAAAGCCGTATCTTTTTGATGTGTAACATCTTTGCTCTCGCTTTCCTCCAATTTGTGGGAGTGATTTCGTGCAATGGGACGGAAATGTGTAACATGGGACGGAAATGTGTAACAGGAAGTCGCAAAAACGCGCGCTAAAAAAAATCTACTACGACGGGTGTTAAAACGTCATTAAAAAACCGACCAAGTGCAAGTCGGACTCGCGCACTAAGGGTTCCGCTCGCTTTCCTGCAATTTGTGGGAGTGATTTCGTGCAATGGGACGAAAATGTGTAACATGGGACGGAAATGTGTAACAGGAAGTCGCAAAAGCGCGCGTTAAAAAAAATCTACTACGACGGGTGTTAAAACGTCATTAAAAAACCGACCAAGTGCAAGTCGGACTCGCGCACTAAGGGTTCCGCTCGCTTTCCTGCAATTTGTGGGAGTGATTTCGTGCAATGGGACGAAAATGTGTAACATGGGACGGAAATGTGTAACAGGAAGTCGCAAAAGTGCGCGCTAAAAAAAATCTACTACGACGGGTGTTAAAACGTCATTAAAAAACCGACCAAGTGCAAGTCGGACTCGCGCACTAAGGGTTCCGCTCGCTTTCCTGCAATTTGTGGGAGTGATTTCGTGCAATGGGACGAAAATGTGTAACATGGGACGGAAATGTGTAACAGGAAGTCGCAAAAGCGCGCGCTAAAAAAAATCTACTACGACGGGTGTTAAAACGTCATTAAAAAACCGACCAAGTGCAAGTCGGACTCGCGCACTAAGGGTTCCGCTCGCTTTCCTGCAATTTTTGGGAGTGATTTCGTGCAATGGGACGAAAATGTGTAACATGGGACGGAAATGTGTAACAGGAAGTCGCAAAAGCGCGCGCTAAAAAAAATCTACTACGACGGGTGTTAAAACGTCATTAAAAAACCGACCAAGTGCAAGTCGGACTCGCGCACTAAGGGTTCCGCTCGCTTTCCTGCAATTTGTGGGAGTGATTTCGTGCAATGGGACGAAAATGTGTAACATGGGACGGAAATGTGTAACAGGAAGTCGCAAAAGCGCGCGCTAAAAAAAATCTACTACGACGGGTGTTAAAACGTCATTAAAAAACCGACCAAGTGCAAGTCGGACTCGCGCACTAAGGGTTCCGCTCGCTTTCCTGCAATTTGTGGGAGTGATTTCGTGAAATGGGACGGAAATGTGTAACAGGAAATGCGAACGTCTTTTAATTCTCGAAAACTAAGGTTGTCATAGCCATGCCGCCTAGTGTGAAGTATTTTTTCACATGTTACACATCATATGCGAGTACTGTAGGTCTCGCTCGTTTTTTTTTTTATTCACAATTGGTAAACCTTTGACAACATCTCACCCGGTGGTAAGTGACAATGTTGCCGAAGATGAAAGCGGGCTTACCAAGAATCCCCAACGCAATGGGGAACTGGCTATCTTATCTTCAAGCCGGAACACACCAATGATATCAACATTGATATTTGGCGGCAAGACTTAGATAAGATGGTGGTAACTAGGCCAGGCGGGCTTAGAAAATGTCCTGAAATAGCGGATTAGCTGGTAGGAGGGGGGGGGGACACACTTAAATCTAACAAAATATAACTTTAAAGCTTAATATCTCGCAAACAGATCTCTGAATCAAAAAGTGGTTTTAACAAAACCCCAATAGGTTTCACCCCCTCTTTAAATATTTGGGAGGTACCCTAAATATTTTTTTTTAAAAATTTTATTGTACCACTTTATCGGCGTAATTAATATGTATACCCTGCCAAATTACAGCTTTCCAGTACTAATAGTCTCTGAACTAAGCTGTGGACAGACAGACAGACAGACGGACGCACATAGCAAAATATAAAGGATCCTTTTTACTACGGAAACCTTAAAACCACCCAGTACTTTATTCAATTATTATTATTAATAATCGTTATTATGAAATTAATGTAATTATTTTGTTTTATTCAATTATTTTTTACAGTATTAAATAGTTATAATATATCCAATTTTAATTTTAATTACATGCATTACAAAAATATTAAAGACATAAAGAATTAAACATTAATTGTCTCGTGTCTGATTGTTTTTACGAGCGGTAAAATTTTTTTTTTATCTGTGGCGACGACGCAGTGAAAAAGATATTGCGATGGCAAAAAATAAAGAAGCTGAGAATTTGATGGAGATTGATTGTCTTTTTATGTGTGGCTATGTGTGCATGTGTGTGTGCGTGTTTGTGCGCATGTGGGTGTATGTGTTTGTGTGTGCGTGTTTGTGCGCATGTGTGTGTGTGTGTGCATGTGTGTTTATATGTTTATGTGTGTGTGTGTGTGTAAGTGTGTATGTACGTCCGGTCGGTGCTCTACCTATTGCCTAAACTACTAGACGGGTTTGGTACAATTTGGGCGAAGGAAATATTATTTTAAAATCTCCAGTCCTTTAACTATATTTTTGCCTAACCTAAAGCAAAGTTTTTATATTAGTACCCTAAAGTCAAGTACCCAGTACAATGAGTATGTAATCCTGGATGAACTATCTTAAAGTATTCTAAAAAAATAATTTTAAGTTGCCTCTAATATGAGGCCGTGCTAAACTCGTTCATAATGTTCACCAGTTCTATTTATTTGTATTCGTCGTTCCACCGAGTGAGAGGCCTGCCTACGCTATATCTTGCGGTGCGCTGTCATCATTTGAGAACCTTACTACCGCAACGGCCATATGTTCTGCAAGCTATGTACCCCGCCCACTGAAATAAATTGTGATTTCTCTGTATGTTTTAATTGTGAAATTAAAATTTGTCTTTCAGATTGTTCGGATAATTTTACTGTAAGTACGTTTTTCCAATTTAAATAAAGCTCCCATACAACCCCTTAAAACTTTTAATCCATATAAATTTGATCTTGCCCTTAAAATGAGCATATAACTATCGCCGTACTTACATAGTTACCAGTATAACTGGATCTCCCCTGATTCCTTAGATCTGAGAAAACTCTTATGAAGATGAGTTAACGTAGACATTGACAGGGGTCTTCTGAGACTGGATGGTTGGTATAGATCCACGCTCATATTATTAGAACCACAGAGGATACTCTTTAAACATTTTTGTTTTTGGTAATTGTACAACACCATATTATACACATATCACACATCATGATCATCATATCAGCCGAAGGACGTCCACTGCTGGACATAGGCCTCCGCCAAGGAGAAATCCTTGGGGGACGACCGGTTCTGCGCTACCTGCATCCAGCGGCTTTCCGCGACCTTCACTAGGTTCATCGGTCCACCGCGTGGGAGGCCTGCCAACGCTACGTTTTTCGGTGCGCGGTCGCCACTCGAGAACTTTACTGTCCCAACGGCCACCCGTTTCACGAGCTATGTGCCCCGCCCACTGCCTTTTAAGTTTAGCAACTCTGAGAGCTATGTCGGTTACTTTAGTTCAACTACGGATCTCCTCGTAGGTACATATCACACACATCATATTATTTAAATTGTCACTTGTAACAATACAGATTATATTATTATGATGTATTTGTGATAAAATATTTTATTTAATTCGTGTATGTCAGAATGGCGGATAATGATTTTTTTCTACCCTGTACCTTAAGGTGGTTAATTTTTGTTATGGCGCGAATTTTAAATTTTTCAAGGTATTTAGTATTTAGTGAATTTGATGAATGTTTAATTTTTTAACAAAATTAACCTGTTTTAGCGACATAACGACATAGCTTTTAGAATTGCTAAACGTAAGTGGCAGTGGGCGGGGCACATAGCTCGTAGAACAGATGGCCGTTGGGTGACGGTTTGGTTGGTAGTAAGGCATTTTCCAAGCCCGCTTCGCTAGCTACCACCATCTTATTTAAGTCTTGCCGCCAAACATCAGTATTAACAACATTGATGTGTTCTGGCTTGAAGATAAGATAGCCAGTTTTCTATTGCCTTGGGGAATCTCTGGTTAAGCCTGCTTTCATCTTCGGCATCATCGTCACTTATCATCAGGTGAGTTGAAGCCAAGGGCTTACCAATTGTGAATAAAAAAATAAGGCCAGTGACCTTTATCTACCTAAACTATATAGACATCTCTCTGCGGAAGGTGAAAACTACTTAGGGGACGGCGGGGCAAGACGGGGTGGCGGGTAAGATGGGGTACCTAAATCAGTAAAACGTAATTCATCACCAGAAAATAGTGACAGTGAGGTTGACAACATTCCTTGTTTATTTTGTTCTGGACTTTACTTAGATTCCAACGGAGGTTGAGCTACTTGTAGAGTATGTGGAAAGTGGTCACACTGCAGCTCTGCAGGACTTGACGACGAAGATGAGGAGGTGACTTTTACCTGCGAGTTTTGCTAGCAAGAATAGTACCATAGCCTTTTCCCTATCTTACCCTAAAGCCTACCCTATCTTACCCCACATATGGGGCAACACGGGTACGTAGGCCATTTTTTGTATTTTGTATGTTTTCTAAACAACAATTAAACTTATGTTCCTATTATTTGACTGACTCGGTGGCTCAGTGGTTAGTGCCCTTGACTACTGATCCGAGAGTCGTGGGTTCGATCCCCACCCAGGGCAAGCATTTGTATGATGAGCAGATTTGTTTGCTCTGTGTCTGGGTGTTAAATTATATCTATACATGTATATATTTAAACGTATATAAGTATGTATATCAGTCTCTGGTAACCCATAACACAGGGAATCCTACTTTGGGGCCATATGACCATGTGTGATTTGTCCCAGAATATTTATTATTTATTTATTATTGCTTAATTACTAAAGACTGATTACCAAAGTTGTTAAATTTAATAAAACTGATTCAAAATAATGGAAAGGTTTCGTTTTATTGAGCTTTAAACCATAGCTACCCCGTCTTGCCCTACCCTCCCCTACCTATCTTAAATCTGTATTTATTTTCATCCAACCGACTCTTATTCTATCTGTGGACCCTAAAACGCCGCAACACAAAACGATTTGATCGTATTGATCATTTTGTATGTTTCAATTTGTTTTACGTGTTGCGCGTACGAAACTTACCCTGGTGCGCCTTTTCCTTAACCGACTTCGACTTTAAGATTTTTTTCACATACCGAACCTCAATTCCGTCCGTCTGTGAGTGCGTGCGATCGTGCATCCGGGAGTTCGTCCGTCGCGCTTGGTCTTTAGTCCGATTGCAACTTTTTATATTTAAATGAGTTTTCGTTTAATGGCTAGGGCCGCTGCTTTCAGTCCCGCCATGAACCAATGTGTTTTCGAATTTCGATTTTATATGTACGTTTATCCGACGCTCTTACGGTGAAGGAAAACATCGTGAGAAAACCTGCACACGCCTGCGAAGAAACTCGATTGAGGTTTGTGAAGTCGACCAACCCGCACTGGGCCCGCGTTGTCGACTAAGGCCCGATTGCCCTAACTCAGGGTAGGCTCGAGCCCCTCGATAGGGAAGTAAATGAGCTGATATGAATAAATTTAATCGGAGGATATTCAAAAGTTTTATTGTACCGTCGTCGAACCGAAAAGTAAATGTAATGCAAGAAAAAACTGATATTTTTGTGTTTTCAAAAACGTCTCCAATGATTCTGATAAAACTGCACATCGTAGTTGCATATATTTGTCTCATCACATCAGCTCATATATATATACGTCTCCACCGAGGGGCTCGAGCCTACCCTGAATTAGGGCGATCGGGCCTTAGTCGACCACGCGGGCCCAGTGCGTCAATTTCACACACAAGCTTCGAGTTTCTTCACAGATGTGTGCAGGTTTCCTAACGATGTTTTCCTTCACCGTAAGAGCGTCGGATAAACTTACATATGAGATCGAAATTATATTATTTTATATTCGCCCTGGTTTCAGGGTAGGCTCGAGCCCCACGGTGGGGACGTATATGAGCTGATATAATATAATCATATTTGTCTATAATATAGTAATACCCATTGGTCAGGGGAAAATCGTGTTTGTATGGTTCTCCTAGAAATTAAATTGAAACTTGCGCTTTACTCACAAATAGTTGAAGCTATTGAATTGTCATAATAAATATATGCTTTAGCGCAGGCTGCTGTACAGTTTAGTTTACATGCTGTGTATCAAGAGTTATTTTAGTTCTCACTGGATGCCAGACCTTAAGGCTATTTTATTATTATAACAGCTCACATACGTCCCCACCGAGGGGCTCGAGCCTACCCTGAATCAGGGCGATTAGGCCTTAGTCGACCACGCGGGCCCAGTGCGGGTTGGTCGACTTCACACACAACCTTCGAGTTTCTTCGCAGGCGTGTGCAGGTTTCCTCACGATGTTTTCCTTCACCGTTAAAGCAATCGGTAAGTATATGTACGTAAGTTTTTGAAAAACTCATTGGTACATTGGCCGTCCAGATTTGAACTCGGTACCTCTGGTTAGATTGACCGAGTCGTTACCGGTTGAGCCACCGACGCTTTTTTAAGGCTTCAAGATGCCTCAATCCGAGCTGGTTGATACGTGTTAAAATAAAATCGAACATAAGTCTATTCATTTTAAGTTCAAATCGATGCAGGTTTCAGCGCGGCTGTTACGTTGAAACCGAACGCCCAATTCTAGATTTTCATATGTTTTTATTACTTTTCATTACTTTCAAATAAGTTTTAAAAAAATGTGTTCAATTAAAATGAAAGGTTTTAAAGTCATCGATTTTTGTGTGTTGGTTTCATTCAACATTAACTATTTGTTTTCGAGAAATTTTGTAATTAATGC
Organism: Coleophora flavipennella; assembly: GCA_947284805.1. Lineage (NCBI taxonomy): Eukaryota > Metazoa > Arthropoda > Insecta > Lepidoptera > Coleophoridae > Coleophora > Coleophora flavipennella. Next base: position 12,885,471 of record OX369270.1, read on the forward strand.
TAAAAACAGGGTCTACAGTATATTTTTCTACATCAAAAGTGGTAATATTTTTAAAATTGTATTCAATTAAATAGTTTTTTTATTACTTTAAAGTATATTATATTTGCTTTACACAGTTTTTCAATAATTTGGATTCAATACTATTATTTGAACTATCTTAAGGCCTTAACCTGACGTGTTCCATCGTATTAGCAATAGCCTTGTATCACTTCCGGAATGTCCTAAGGGACAACTAGATTGCGGCCTTCTGTGATAATAAATTGCTCGGCAATTAGAGGTCTCTAAGGATTGAGCTCATTTGGAGAGATACTATATAAACCTACATTTTTTTAAACCCTTAACAAAGTATATATATTAGTACAAACATACACTATGGACACTCACTGCCACTCTCTAGATTTCGACCTCACACCCTCGTCACCCAGATTGGTTACAGTTTGATTGTCGAACGTATAGGATTTCGCCGCCATTTTGTTAGTTCCGTCATTCGTTTTTTGAAAGGTCATTTCTGGCCCGTTGTATTAGGTGTCCAGAGTGTGCCCTTAGTATCATCTCACATGATCTTAAGAAAATTTCCCAATCAGTCATCCCCAATGGAATGAGGAAATAGCTAACTTCAATGCTGTTAACAATACATTTTTCAAGCTTAGAAAAGGCTATGATTTATATGGACGGTAAACCATTTTATGCAGTTCAAAAATACGATAGGGCAGTTCAATAACTAATTGGGCAGTTACATTAAGATTGTTAGATTTTTATCCACAATTAGTAAGCCCTTGACTTTCGCTTCCCTAGGATTACTGGTTGGCTATAAAGTAGAAGGCTTTTTTATTCACAATTGGTAGGCCCTTGACATCATCTCACCTGATGGTAAGTAACGATGATGCCAACGACGAAAGCTGGCTTACCAAGATTCCCCAACGCAATGGGCAACTGTCCGTCTTATCTTCTAGCCAAAACACATCTATGCTGTTGACATTAATATTAACCGCCTCCGTAGTGTAATGGTTAAGTCAATTAGCTTCACATCAAGAGGTCGCGTGTTCGATTCCCGGCGGAGTCTAACTCAGTGAGACTCGGTTTGGTTAGTGGAAGGGCATTTTCTAAGCCCGCCTAGCTAAGTCTTCTACCATATTATCTAAGTCTTCAATATACATACATATGAAACATGTCTTCAATATATATAAATATGAAACACGTCTTCAATATAAATATTATATAAGGTGCTTCTAAAATATATGCCACGGCTGCAATGGGAGTAAGAGTCATGCATATAGATTATCTTATCTTATCTTATCTTATCTTATCTTATCTTATCTTATCTTATCTTATCTTATCTTATCTTATCTTATCTTATCTTATCTTATCTTATCTTATCTTATCTTATCTTATCTTATCTTATCTTATCTTATCTTATCTTATCTTATCTTATCTTATCTTATCTTATCTTATCTTATCTTATCTTATCTTATCTTATCTTATCTTATCTTATCTTATCTTATCTTATCTTATATTATCTTATCTTATCTTATCTTATCTTATCTTATCTTATCTTATCTTATCTTATCTTATCTTATCTTATCTTATCTTATCTTATCTTATCTTATCTTATCTTATCTTATCTTATCTTATCTTATCTTATCTTATCTTATCTTATCTTATCTTATCTTATCTTATCTTATCTTATCTTATCTTATCTTATCTTATCTTATCTTATCTTATCTTATCTTATCTTATCTTATCTTATCTTATCTTATCTTATCTTATCTTATCTTATCTTATCTTATCTTATCTTATCTTATCTTATCTTATCTTATCTTATCTTATCTTATCTTATCTTATCCTATCCTATCCTATCCTATCCTATCCTATCCTATCCTATCCTATCCTATCCTATCCTATCCTATCCTATCCTATCCTATCCTATCCTATCCTATCCTATCCTATCCTATCCTATCCTATCCTATCCTATCCTATCCTATCATATCCTATCCTATCCTATCCTATCCTATCCTATCCTATCCTATCCTATCCTATCCTATCCTATCCTATCCTATCCTATCCTATCCTATCCTATCCTATCCTATCCTATCCTATCCTATCCTATCCTATCCTATCCTATCCTATCCTATCCTATCCTATCCTATCCTATCCTATCCTATCCTATCCTATCCTATCCTATCCTATCCTATCCTATCCTATCCTATCCTATCCTATCCTATCTTATCTTATCTTATCTTATCTTATCTTATCTTATCTTATCTTATCTTATCTTATCTTATCTTATCTTATCTTATCTTATCTTATCTTATCTTATCTTATCTTATCTTATCTTATCTTATCTTATCTTATCTTATCTTATCTTATCTTATCTTATCTTATCTTATCTTATCTTATCTTATCTTATCTTTGTAAGTGGGGGCTGCAGTTGCAGCGACACTTCGACCCAATGGGATCTTTTGTGTCTACCCCTATAACCTTTGCACCCCAACCTACTCGAAGATGTGCTGCATTAACGCAGCAATTCCGCTGATTGGAAGGTGCTTGTAGTCCTCCGGTGTTGGACAGCCATTACCTAGGAGGTACATACGCTTGCTAGCCAGGACATCGCAGTGACACAGTAAGTGTTCCATTGATTCTATATCTTCACCACAGGCCCTGCAGGTCGGGTCGTGCGTCAGGCCGATTTTTTGCAGGTGTGCGTTTGTGATGCATATAGATTACAATAGTGAAAAAATTTCGTGCCCGAGATTTGGTAAATTGATTTGAGAAATTGAACTAATTTAAATACTAAATTGCTTCATTTTGCATAACACGTCCGTCAAGTAGGAACGCAGAATACGCAAACTTATCAGTTATAAAAACGGCTGATTTCACGACTTCACGTACGAGTAACTTGGGGTGTTTCCAAGTTCATCACCTTAATTACAAGTTATTATTTATTCCACTATCTGGTACAAAACTATTGCAAGAGTTGACTGACCTCGCGTTGCATACACACATATGTACGCACGCTTGCGTATGTGTCTTTGCACTTTATTTAACGTGTCTGTTTTTTTAACACTGCTCGTGCCCGCCGTCGGTTGTCGCTGGAAAAAGTCTAGCACTTCTTGTAACTCGGCAGAATATCCTGGTCCAGGTAGACCAGTACATACAAAACGTTCGCGTCGATACTGCACGCTCGACTGCGAGCAGTCAGCAACTTGCTGGCAGCAAGTGCGCGAACTAACTGCGCATGGTGCGCGCTAGCGCCGCGGATGCGGCCGCGCGGGTCGGTTGAACAAGCCGCAACAACCACGTGACCACGTGGGCTGTCTGTTTTCATTCAACACAATACGGGATGGCTTAAGGCTTGTACATGGGCTAGCGACCTTGAGCGTCTGGGCGGAGCTCTATATCTCTCCCCGCACCACCCGCACCATAAAATCGCGCGCGCTGCGTAGGTATACAGCCACACCAGAGTCATAGAGTAATAAAATTATAGAGACTTACTCAGACACAAATAGCATCTTCGTACTAGGTACACGGGGTGTAGTTAACGTAATAAGTATTCAAGCCTAAAGGCAAAATAAATTATGTTACAGCTTTTTCCCAAAGCTGTCACGGTCTGACGTAATCGGGAATACACAAAACAACGATAACCATTACGTTTACCTAGTAGCAATAAAAATTGGTGAATACATCTAAATTTTACACATAATTTGGGTTTGTATGGGAGGTGAAATGAGAACTAAAAGATTCCATCATGGTAGAGTATGGAAATGACATTTAGTTTGACACATTTGTTCACCCTCTTGTACACTCACATAGGTGTGAAAATATATTTTTCAATACAGTTGCTCGAAAAATGGTACTTTAATATAATAACCAGAGATAAAGAATCTTCATTAGGATTTTTGAAATGAGAAATCTAAAAGAGATTGTTTGTTTCCAAAGAATAGAAGAATCGATTTTTTTTCTTATCTGTTGTTGTTACCAACCTTGTATCATAAATTACTATGTCGATCTTCTATGCGTACACGACAAACGAAGTGAGAGGACATGCAATATATTTATCGATGATTTAATACTTGTTTCTTCGTATCTGGCTGGTTACAAGTAACAGAGCGGAAAGGTAGTGCTATAAATAAAACCAACGGTATGTAGAAATTAAAATGTTACCTATGAAAATAGGTAGTAATTAGGACCGTTTCGGGGCGGGCTTTTTATCTAAGGCTTACTGATCTCAAAAAGTTTTAATTTGTTTTGTATTTTGTGTTTGAATTTTAAAAACACTGTACTTGGTAACCTATACCAAGTACAGTGATTTTAAAACTCCACAAGTCAAAGTCTAATTAAGTTGTTTTGTATCACCTAGAATACAACGTCATTAGACTTGTGGTTCAAATTGAAATCTTTGGAATTCATCAAACTTAGGACTTATAAAACTCCTTAATTCTCCTATTGTGGTAGTAAAGTTCTCGAGTGGCCATCACCATAAGAAACACCGTGCACCACATTGAAAATGACCGGTCTTAAGTTGCCCGCATTCAGGTCGTCGGTCCACCAAGTGGGAGGCCTGCCTACGCTACGTCTTCCGATGTACGGTCAGTACTTAAGAACTTTGTTGCCCCAACGGCCATTTATTCTACGAGATAAATGCCTAAAACAGAATGTGATCGTTGGGGCAGCAAAGTTCTCGAGTAGCGAGAGTGCACCAGAAGACGCAAGCGCACCGCATTGGAAATTACCTGTCTTAAGTTATTCGCATCCAGTGGCTTCCCGCGACCTTCACCAGGTGGACGGTCAACCGAGTGGAAGGCCTGCCCTTGGTAGGTCTTCCAGTGCGCAGTCACCACTCTAGAACTTTACTACACCAACGGTCGTCTGTTCTAAGAGCTATGTGCAAGACCGGGCATTCTCAATGCGGTGCACGGTGCGTCTTCTGGTAAGCGGTCGTTGCTCAGGAACTTTGCTGCCCTAATGATCATCAGTTCTAGTCATATATCTCGTAAAACAGATGGCCGTTGGAGCAGCAAAGCTCTCAAGTGGTGACCACACACCGGAAGACGTAGCGTAAGCAGGCCTCCCACTTGGTGGACCGACGACTTGCTAAAGTCGCGGGAAGCCGCTCTGAATCTTTGTGCTGGGTTGTACGATTTCTATGATTTTTTTTATAAATAGGGTATAATAAAGCTCAGGTAGATTTAAAGCAACAAAAACTGTAAAACAAAAACTTTGTATCAAACAAATTAACCAAAGAAAACTAACTATTGTAAAATAAAATAAACCATTGTAATCTAATGTAGGTAACCAAAGTTCATGAAATACTCTCTGTCCGTTACATTACACTAAGTACACAAAAAATCCAATATTTTATTTTTATTTGAGAGCTCTCGCAAAGCAGCACAGGTCCGTCTAGCATCACGACCCGTCCCGCACTGATTTTTAGGACGAGCGCGGGGAACGGCTTGAGAACGGTTGGAATTTTACCCGAAATCAGATGATTTTATAATATTTATAAATAAAATACAATAAATATTCAAAAAGTGAGAAATCAGCATCACTCCAGATTGTTTTATGAGTTAGATCATAAATTTTCAAACTGTTTTGTTGAAAATTTCAGCAGTAAAATGGTTACAAGTGAAAAAAAAGGGGGTGTATTAGATATTTTTTTTCTATGGTTCTGAAAAATAAAATAGAATTCTAAGAAATCTACATCACTCCTCATATCTTGTAGATTACTATGTATTTTTTTCTGGCAGAAATATGATATGGTTAACGTATTAAATGGTTACAAAATTCTTCAGTTTCAGAGTTTTTACGAAGGACAAGCCTTAATATAAGTAAACCAATTTTTTTTTTGAATGGAAAAATAAAGATTAATTTGCGGATATAAATGTATCATTTTCGTAATCACTATACATAATACTTTTTCCCATTGCAGCCGTGGCATATAGTTTAGAAGCACCTTATATATGAAACACGTCTTCAATATACATACCTACATAATATGAAACAAACCAAAACACAATGCCAATAACGTGCCTGCCTAATTCGCAGGAGAAAGCAATAGATCTCTACTGTCTTGACGCGTCCTCCGAGAACCGTTATTGATTACTACTGATTAGGCCTTCCATTTGGGAATGTAGGACAAGGATTCAATTAATGTTATAGATATGTGGCAGGCAAATTGTATGATTAGTGATTTTACATACGGTCAGGCACATTGTATAATTCGTCCGTATGTAAACAAAATATAAAATGCTGTACACCGTAGCAAGCAATTTGTATTAATTCATCCGTTTGTAAACGGTCAGGCAAAATGTAAAATGCTGTATGCCGATTTAGGCAATTTGTAATAATTCTTCCGTATGTAAAAAGTCAAGCAAAATGTAAAATTCTGTACGCAGATTGTAAAATGCCGAGCCAGGCAAATTGTAGTAATCCGTCCGTATATAAAGGGTCAATACTGAGTCAGGCAAATTATTACAATGCCGTACGGCAGATTGTAAATGAGATTGATGTTAGGTTTCGTCATGTTTGATTGATTTCTCTGTCGAAGAGCCTCGGGAGCATGGCTCCCCACCCTCGCTATTTTATAATTTGCCTGACCGTATGTATAATGACGAATTATGCAGTATGCCTGCGACAGACATATCATTACTTATTTCCGTATAAATTGGGATATAAGAATGCCATTAGTATTAGAATATGACTATTCGTATTATTCTTTAATAATTCACCACGTTTGATCATCATCATGTCAGCTAAAAGTCGTCCACTGCTGGACGAAGGCGTCCCCCAAGGATTTCCACGAGGACCGGTCCTGCGCTATTCGTTCACCAGGTCGCCGGTCCACCGTGTGGAAGGCTTGCCTGCGCTAAGTCTACCGGTGCGCGGTTGCCACTCGAGAACTTTACTAATCACGCTTATCACGTTAATAAAGGACTTCAATCGCAGCAATCAAGTGCAATTTTACTTTTTTTTTTGTTTGTGTATTTATCGCCGGAATCTGAGCGGGCGAAGCCACGGGAAACAGCTAGTAGTTTATAAAATTAGCCGGAGACAAAATTCAATAATACTCTAGTTTATTTAAAAATCACTTACTCTGTAAAATGTTTTTTATTGTAGTGATAAAAACTAACCGCCTCGTGGCGTAATGGGTGCTCCATTCGCTTCACACCAGGAGGTCGCGGGTTCGATTCCCGGCGGGGTTAACTTTGTAAGACTCGGTTTGGTTAGTGGTAGGGCATTTACATGGCCCGCCTGGCTAGCTACCACCATCTTATCTAATTGTAAGTCTTGCCGCCAAACATCTGTGTTAACATTAATGATGTGTTCCAGCTTGAAGATAAGATAGCCAGATTGTGTTGGGGAATCTTGGCAAGCCCGCTTCCATTTCCGGCATCATCGTCACTTTTTTGGTCCGGTTGAAAAAAGTATACATAAATGTGAAAAACATATACAGAAAAAAACATAAATGTGAAAAAATGCATATGTTTGAGTTAGTAAAAAAAATAAAAATCTAAACCAATACAAAATTTCAAAGAGCGTTCCTCTACATTTCTTAAAATATAAATTGGGGTTGGCTAGGTTTTTACAAAGTTTAAGGTGGTAATATTACAGATTTTCGTTACTCCTAAGCGATAGTAAACCCAAGGTTGAAAAAAAAACCCTTATTGTTGATGATGTTCCTTAAAGTCAACTATTAGAAACACGATTGCGACACGATTCACGGTTGCGTTTTTAAAAGTTTCCGAACATAAAGACACCTTTTTGTTTACGGAAGTGTACTTTTGCGGTTCTTTGTTTTTGTTTAAATTTGCTATTTGAATATTTCTATCATTTTCTCCCTGAAACAAGTGTCAGGACGATTTTTGAAGTTTGTTTTGTATGAAACCGGAGATCTAACTCTTTTATATTTTGTGATAAAACTATGAATTAGCGATTTCCGGATTTTTTTCTTTACCAAACAGACAGACCAGATAGACAGAGTTCCTTTTTTCCTTTCGATGTACGGAACACTAAAAACACACTAAATATCACCACTATAATACGATGTACACAAACAAAGTAAATCGTCGGTGGCTCAAACGGTAACGTCTCGGTCGTCCTAACCAGAGGTGCCGGGTTCAAATCCGGACGGCCAATGTACCAATGTGTTTTTCGTAACTTACGTACATATACTCTCCGATTGCTTTAACGGTGAAGGAAAAACATCGTGAGGAAACCTGCACAACACACCTGCGAAGAAACTCGAAGGTTGTGTGTGAAGTCGACCAACCTGCACTGGGCCCGCGTGGTCGACTAAGGCCCGATCGCCCTAATTCAGGGTAGGCTTGAGCCCCTCGGCGGGGAGGTATATGAGCTGACATGATGACACAAACAAACATACACGCACGCACGCACACACACACACACACACATAGCTAACTACTCTCAATATAAGACACGGAAGAACAGGATCAGTCAGAAGCCACGGAGACCATTTGTTATGCTCCTACCTGCACTGGGCCCGCGTGGTCGACTAAGGCCCGATCGCCCTAATTCAGGGTAGGCTTGAGCCCCTCGGCGGGGAGGTATATGAGCTGACATGATGACACAAACAAACATACACGCACGCACGCACACACACACACACACACACACACATAGCTAACTACTCTCAATATAAGACACGGAAGAACAGGATCAGTCAGAAGCCACGGAGACCATTTGTTATGCTCCTACCTACTGTTTCCTCGAGCCTATTCACAAGTACCTTCCCAGGGTTTGGTACAAGTCACAAGATTTGAGTCGTAGTAATTTGAAACTTTTGCAAAATTCGAGCGAAATCTTACACAATGGTTCCCTTATTATTCGCAAAACGTAACTTCTTAACTGTCACGCTGTTGTTAGGCCACACCCCCTTGTCTGTCGCGCCCGGTAGCCGGCATTTTTCCGGCAGCCGGAATTTGACAGACAGGGTTCTGAACGCGTTTAATGGATTTTCTGTGAGTCTAAATAAAATATTGTGTGTTTCCATTTAAAATATTATTCTTATTAGGGTGTTTTACTTATTTCTTTTCATTATTTATTTATTTACACTTGTAGTACACCAAAAAAAAATTCGTAAAGCTGATACATAGAGATATTATAATATAGTGTACAGTAGGCGGTCTAATTGTTTTTACTTTTATATTTTGATAATCGATATTTTTGGCGCAAATTTGACACACCGTATTTTTTCCTGCTCCCGGTAGGTCGACAGATAGGGAATTTGTATTTTTTCCGGGTCCCGGAAATCGACAGACAAGTGTTAAACAAAAATCTTTATATTATGATTAATAACTTTTAATTAAAAAAATGCTTGTAATTTGGTTACTACTTGACAACCTTCTTTGAGCAAAGTCGGCCTTATACCACATTACTCGGAAAACAGGATCAATAATTTTATTGCGATCCTAGGACCGCAAGTTCCTGTACAAAGAGATTTTATCCAGAATTAGGCTGTATCTATCTCACCAGAAAGGTGGTCGCATAGCATCATTTACCTAATTTTAAAAAAAGTGTTGTAATGAAGAAGTGGTCCAATAACCAAGCTCCGCGCTAGGATTATCATAAACTAAAGAAATGTGAAACCTGGAAAAACGGTCCTGAGTTTTATTTCATCATCATATCAGCTGAAAGACGTCCACTATTGGACAAAGGCCTCCCCCAAGGATTTCCACGACGACCGATCCTGCGCTGCCCGCATCCAGCGGCTTCCCACTATCTTCATCAGATCGTCGGTCCACCGCGTGGGAGGATTGCCTACGCTACGTTATCTGGTTTGCGGTCGCCATTCGATAACTTTACTGCCCCAATAGCCATCTGTTCTACGAACAATGTGCTCTGCCCACTGCCACTTCAGTTTAGCGATTCTATGAGCTGTGTTTTTACTTTAAACTTTAAACTAAGGTTTTCCTGCGTATCTCCTCTTTTCTGATCATATTTACTATACTTTTACTAATTGCCATTTTAATTAAATCCTTACTATTCACATATGAACTGCCTTCAAACTTGGTCAGCATTGCATCCCTTGCTGTCTACGCTATAAAGTTATTCAAGTTGGTTCCAGCTTGACCATCAAGGCCTGCAATGCTGAAAACGCTGTAATAGCCTAGAGCGCTGCGATGAAATCTTGCAATTTAAATTTGACCTACTTCCCGGTTTCCGATTGAGCTGAAATTTGGCAAGCTTGTACCTAAAAGTTTTTAGATTTTTGAAATTAGTTCTTACTATAAGCTTCCTTTTTTATTTCACTACTAGTGGATGCCCGCAGCTTCGCGCGCGCAGATCCCGATTTTTGCGGTTCCCGTTGAAATTTCCCAAAATCCTTTCTTAGCGGATGCCTACGTTATAACATCTATCTGCATGCCAAATTTCAGCCCGATCCGTCCAGTGGTTTGGGCTGTGCGTTGATAGATCACTATGTCAGTCAGTCAGTCAGTCACCTTTGAGTTATATAATATAATTATTTAGATTACAGCCTATTGTGGCCCTCGAATAGTAACGGGCATTGCTCCATAGCGCAACCGAATATTTGATAAGTTTTTGCATAATTGACATGAGTACATTTATTACTTTCATTTTATATCTTACTCAGCCATTTCCCTTATCGTTTTTTTTTTGGTCACGATAACTAGTTTTTCACGCGCTAAAGTACATTACGCAACTATTTTGTGCAGGTAGGCCAACATATTTAATATCAGAGGGTTGCTATTTATTCTCTCATCCTATGTTTATTAGTTTACGTTATCGTTACCACATTTGTCGTTACCTCCTTGTATATTTGGGTTTGTATGGGAGGTACCTTACTCAGATTTTGTGCTAGTGTCTACTACACTAGAATAATTATTTACTCTGTGCAGTAGGTCTGATTAAGTCTTAATTATTCACAAAGTTTCATTTAAAATTTTTAGAGCCATTTTTGAGAAAAAGTAACAAAAGACCTGAATTTGTATGAGAGGTAATTTATTCCGATTTTTCTTGGAACAACGGACTACCGCGTACTGTAGGCCATATACAGTTATAGTAACATACCGAGTTTCATCAAAGTCGTTAGAGCCATTTTTGAGAAAAATAATAAGTGAATGGTGGCAAACCTTAAAAACCAAGAGAGGGGAAATTTAAAAAAAACGCCTAGAGATATAAAATTAATATTATCTATACCCGTATTTCACCTGAATTCTTTTTGTAGTTAGGGAACAGGAGCACCGGACGGACTTACAGACACACTCACACAAGGAATTTTTTTATTTTTTTTAACCCTTAGTGTAAGACAATCGATCCCCATCAAAATCTCAACTGTGATTTTTTTTGCCATCACAATACCTTCTTTACTCCTTTGTCGCTCGAAAGTGAAGATTGTTGTTTTTAATGTGTTTATTTTTTTACATTCAACCTTCACGTGAGGGGCTTCATCTATCAGAACTACGAATGCGGACCAGTCAGGAAAGAGAAAGCTCAAACTCCTATAGGGACAAACTTGAATTTGGGCCCCGCTATCCTTTAAAGCAAACTGTGTTTTTTTTTTATTTGATGTGATGAAAATCATATAAAAACAGTAAATAAAAATCTCTTATAATAGAACACACCAATATAACTGACCTCCATCTCAATGTTATACAATCTCCTTGCCCAAAAGTACTCGATACATACTCCTTGTTAAAAGAATATTTGACATATCAACAACTCTTTAACTTTTGATTGTTCGATATTTTCGACAAGCAGTTTAGCATTTGAATTAAAACTGTTTTGTGTTCTTTACTGTCATTTCATAAGTAAATTGGCGCTATTTTGAATAGTATAAGTTGTACGAACATAATATAGAAAATTATTCTTAATTTAAATATTTGTTCCAATTTTAATGAGCATTTGAATTCATTTAACCTTCCGTTTTTCTTCATTAAATGTCTACTTTCGCTTTTTTTTTCTCGGTGTCATGGTATAAAGTATACTTTGCAACTCTTGAATAAAACGGATTTACATCGAGGGCCATGAATCACTCGCGTCGTTCAGGATTCTAATACTTGAATCTAATAATTAAATTCTAGATTCTAATAATTAAACGTTCATATGTATTTTGTTCTTCTGTCACGGTTATTTTTTATTTTACCGGTTTTCTTACAACTATATTGAAAAACGTTGTATGATACATGGGTGTGAAAGAAAATAACAAACTCGTAACGACGGTAAACCCTCGCCTGCGGCTCGGGTTTACAATTGTCACTCGTTTGTTATTGACCACCCTTGTATCATAACATAAAAAACTATTATAGCACGCCAAAAAACAATACACGACTTATATAATTTGTAATATACATAGAGTGCAAAAAGGCTTTAATTGATTTCTATCAGGCAACCTATAATTAGGGACTGAAAGACAGGAAAACTAGTATTGGATGGCAGCAAATTCAACTTTTAGAAGTGATTTAACTAAAAGTAAAAAAAAAGTTTATAAACTATTATTTAATTACTAAACATAAATACATTTGTACAATATAATACACTTACATCATCATTACAGCTCATATACGTCCCCACCGAGGGGCTCGAGCCTACCCTGAATCAGGGCGATTAGGCCTCAGTCGACCACGCGGGCCCAGTGCGGGATGGTCGACTTCACACACAACCTTCGAGTTTCTTAGCAGGCGTGTGCAGGTTTCCTCACGATGTTTTCCTTCACCGTTAAAGCAATCGGTAAGTATGTACGTAAGTTTTTGAAAAACTCATTGGTACATTGGCCGTCCAGATTTGAACCCGGTACCTCTGGTTAGATGGACCGAGTCGTTACCGGTTGAGCCACCGACGCTTTTTTTTTTACACTTACTTACATACATATTGTAAATATATAAACACGCAAAATAAGAGTGAACAGTTTCAGTAATGACAAAGCTTAAAGTAATGATCCTTGAGTCGCTTAAACTACTTTAATAGATTGGTCAATATTAATTATTGAATTCTATGCGTTTTCCGAAACGTAAAGTTGTTTTCTCTTTCACTCAATATAACTCTGTCTCTTACGTTTCTTACCGAGTCGTCGCATCACGACGCTCTTGATTTTCCCTAATTAAAAAATAGATAAAACCTTAAAATCGTGCAAATTCCACCTAATTTGTAAAATATAACCAGTGTCGAACAATTTGTGATAATTATTTATACAGTCCACTCCAGTTACAAACATTTTTTGGTCCTTCATCGCCGCCGCGAGTGTGGAATTTTACAAGAAGGACACCATATTTGCATTGCATCATCATCAACTACGCCGAACGAGAAGACGAACAACAATCGTAACAAGTTTGTTCTGTCAAGTTTTGAGCAAGATTTTCAAGGTCTTCAGCAAGATTACGAAGTAAAGAAAGGTTTTTTCGAAAAGTATAAAATTTCAAGAATGAAACTTCATATAGTAGCATTGTTGAATATTGCTCTTTAAATGGAATTCAGTTTAAATTTACGGTTCCACCAGCCAGTCATATGGGAGGTATTTATGAAGCTGGTATAAAATCAGTTAAAACCTTGTTAAAGAAGCACTTGTTTAGCACTAAATTAAATTATGAAATGCTCTATACGGTGCTGGTCTCTATTGAATTTGCTTTGAATTCTAGGCCCCTGGCTGCGCTCTCAGACCTTCCTAATGATTTGACATGTTTAACTCCGTATCATTTTCTTATTGAAAAAGCTATGAATGATATTCCTGAACCTAACATGTTAGAATTGAATGAGTCCAGGCTCAATATGTATCAAAAGGTTGTTCAAATAAAACAAAAATTTTTAAAACAGATTTACTGTAACTATTTATCTGAATTACAGCCGAGGAACAAATGGCTACAGGTCCAATCAAATTTAAAATATGGAGATCTAGTAGTATTCAAGGAAGAAATAACACCCCCCACCTTTTAGCCGATGGGTAGAGTCGTGTCTCTAAACAAAAATAAATCTGATAATTTGATCAGATCTGTAGTTATCAGAACCTCTAAGGGATTATATGTACGACCTATTCATAAGTTAGTACTATTACCTTGTAGTGACACAGTATGTAAGAAACGCTATGTAAGCAAATTGAGTTCGCTGTCTGGCGGCGGCCGCCCGCCAGTTGTCCCGAGCCACACGTACTACCGGTCGCGTCTGTCGAACTTACTGTACTACATCTATGTAAATTATGTGGCCTAATAAAATTTAAGTAATACACTTCGAGTTATTTACCGCACTGAAGACCTTTTAATCATAACACGCTTAAACAAATATTGGTACTGCCTAAAGGAGATAACCACAAAACCTATTAATTAGTTATTAAAATATTTCATAGCTTTAGTTTAAAATACTATATTGAGGCTAAGCTTAATTATTTAATTTTTCCAAATGTTAACCTCACTTATCACCTTTAAGTAGTAGTAGAGTTATAGTATTGTGAGTAAAACTAAAGTAATTTATTTTCTTATGTGTATAACTGTATCTTAATTTACATATTACTGCTTAAATCAAGAGGTGCGTGAATGTTCAATATTAATTATTGAATTCTATGCGTTTTTCGAAACGCAAAGTTGTTTTCTCTTTCACTCAATATAACTCTGTCTCTTTCGTTTCTTACCGAGTCGTCGCATCATGTCGCTCTTGATTTTCCCTAATTAAAAAATAGAAAAAACCTTAAAACCGTGTAAATTCCACCTAATTTGTGAAATATAACCAGTGTCAAACAATTTGTGATAATTATTTATACAGTCCACTTCAATTACAAACAAGATCATTATATCAAGTTAGACTAAGCGTTTGTTTATCAAATATATTAATCTTGTTAGTGTTAGAATTTGTTATATAACATTCAGAAAATATAGATTTCATTCATTCACCGTTCAATGCGGTTTCGCTGCCACCTTAACCAACTTAGAGACGTCGCAATAGTACCTTAACACTCAGGCACATTAAACACGAGAGCATAAGCACAGTATATATGTATATTAATATAAGTAACTATCAAGAGAACTACAAGGAATATTTTAGTTATTAACTGGTTCTGTCAAATGTGATTAGAACAGCAAATGCAAAATATTAAAAAAAAATGAATGTATTCGACGGACCTATTCTTTCTTTTAATAACGAAATAAAGCAGATAAAATCAAACATTACCACGTCAATACTCCCAGATAAACTTTATTTTTAACTAAAATTGTCGGCCACCAGATGTAGCTAAGTTTCACTAGAGACGCTTTAAGCATTTGAGATTGGCTAAAAACCAAAAACTGTAATTTAAAATTCCCGCCACAGATGTTAATAGTCACCTTAATAAAATGTTTACAACCTCTGCTTCTGCGTGACCTTTATTTCACCTTCTGTCTAATGTTATCTGAAACGAAGTATAGGTGCATAATGAATGAACCCCATTAATTAAAATTCTCCATAATAACGCTCTTTTATAAAAAAAACTGCCGGTTTTTTGGCACGGTTTAAAAGATACAACCAGACTGAGAAACGGACAAACGGACTGATGGACTAACTGGTCCCATTTCCTTATACGGAACCTTAAAAATGTACATAGCAGAACCCATAGTGTTATTCGCAAGCCAGACGACAGCTTCGGATGAATGTGGATTGCGATCAGCTGATATCAATGGACAAAGCCTAGTGCACAAATACAGATAAACATAAACCCAATAAACGCCAAACCTACTTCGCGTGCCTTACCGATGCGTTCAGCGCATAACTCATCATCATCATCATATCAGCCGAAGGACATAGGATTTCCATGACGACAGGTTCTGAGCTGCCCGCATCCAGCGGCTTCCCTCGACCTTCACCAGGTCATCTGTCCACCTAGTGGGAGGATGCCTACGCTACGTTTTCCGGTGCGCATTCGCCACTCGAGAACTTTACTACCCCAACGGCCATTTGTACTACGAGCTATGTTCCCCGCCCACTGCCACTTGAGTCTAGCAATTCTGAGAGAGATTCGATCACTTAACACTGCTTATTTTAATCAAAGCACAACCGATCCCGTATCAATTGGTCCTTTGAAAAAATAAAATACGTACTTTATTGCGGCGCCTTTGTGAATAGTAAATATCTCTGCAAATGTAATTAGTCGCGTAAAGATGTGTGAAAAAAAAACGCTTTTCCTGTTCAAGTCTTCTTTTTGTATACCTATTTGTTTTCTATTTTTGTATATTTTTGTTTCTTCTCTTCTTTATTTGATGAAAATACACTGTAGTTAAGAACTTCCTCAACAACCGGAATGGGGCGTAAACAACTACTGCAGTTGTTTACAACCCAAGTTCAACAAACCTTATTTTTTAAAGTTCAATAAAAATCTTTAAAAAAAATCTTGAAATCATTCCTTAGCCTTTGTGACTGAAAAAAAAGTTTTTCCTGTTACACACTTCTGTCCCTTTTCACAGATGTTACACATCAAAAGTACAAAAAATGTGATGCTCTTGGTTTTCATACAGTTGTGGCTTCTGGTCCAATAAATTTATGTGACCTAGTTGATGTTATGTAACTTTTGTACTTGCAATTATGGTTAAATAAATTAATGAATGATTAAACTTACTGAAATCATGATAATTGATGAAATTGCAGTCTTCGGTATTAGTGCATATCTTGTCATGACAATGTTCTGATTTCAGATATTGTACATTTTGCTCAGAAGCGTCATTTTTATTTTGCATTTAGTGCTCATTTTGGTTTAGGACATTGTGCGTTTTGTGCAATGGCGTGACTACGGATAAATAAAATGAACTGTGGTCACACTGGTGTGGCGACTTATTGTGGCATGGATCGGTCGCCAAATTAACTAGTTAATCTGCGAATAACTAGGTCTGATCAAAAATAAAGGAAATTTTGCGATCTGAGGCCACTGTAACAAAAAGTAGCCCCTATTTATCGCACATAAGCTGATAATATTATATATTATGCAAATATGCTTAATAATAAATAACCTGCATAGTAAGCAAATATGCTTAAATATACCAATTTGAAGATTAGCGGTAACACATATATGTAGAATGTACCTAGATTAGTATAAGATCCGTTTACTGAGAAATCTAAAAAACATACTAGACATTTTTTCAGCTCAAAAAATGGGACTAAAGTAAAGTAAATCAATTTTTTGAAAAAAAATGGTCACTCCATACTAAAATTGGACCCTCCATACTAAAATAGGACTCTCCATTCTAAAATTTGACTCTCCATACTAAAATGCAATAAATTGGTCATGTTATGACGAGAAAACATTTTTTAGCGTACTGACAATGGGGTCTCTTATGGAAAGTTGTTCAGTATGATGTGTAGAAGCTTCAGTTAACGGCTCCGATACAAATATTGTTACACCTGTATATTTATTTTATACCATCGCGGCTATTCTCCATTCCACCAAACGTAATTTGACAAAAACCCAGTGGGAGCCCATTCCAGCATCGTTTATTTTATCTCTATTGCCGCTTTATCTTAAACGGCTTGACTGATGACGCGGTTTTCATAAACTACTTTTTAAATTTTATTTATTATTAATAAAAGCACAATTACCCAAAAAATGGGACCAAAGTAGTCTTCTCAAAAAAATGAAAAAAAAAATCAAAGTCAAATTTTAGAATGGAGGGTCCAATTTTAGTATGGAGTATGCTAAAATTAGACCCTTCATACTAAAATTTGACTCTCCATACTAAAATGCACTAAATTGGTCACGTTATGACGAGAAAATATTTTTTAGCGTACTGACAATGGGGTCTCTTATGGAAAGTTGTTCAATATGATGTGTAGAAGCTTCAGTTAACGGCTCCGATACAAATATTGTTACACCTGTATATTTATTTTATACCATCGCGGCTATTCTCCATTCCACCAAACGTAATTTGACAAAAACCCAGTGGGAGCCCATTCCAGCATCGTTTATTTTATCTCTATTGCCGCTTTATCTTAAACGGCTTGACTGATGACGCGGTTTTCATGAACTACTTTTTAAATTTTATTTATTATTAATAAAAGCACAATTACCCAAAAAATGGGTCCAAAGTAGTCTTCTCAAAAAAATTACAAAAAAAATCAAAGTCAAATTTTAGAACGGAGAGACCTATTTTAGAATGGAAGGTCCAATTTTAGTATGGATTATGCTAAAATTAGACCCTCCATACTAAAATTTGACTCTCCATACTAAAATGCACTAAATTGGTCACGTTATGACGAGAAAACATTTTTTAGCGTATTGACAATGGGGTCTCTTATGGAAAGTTGTTCAGTATGATGTGTAGAAGCTTCAGTTAACGGCTCCGATACAAATATTGTTACACCTGTATATTTATTTTATACCATCGCGGCTATTCTCCATTCCACCAAACGTAATTTGACAAAAACCCAGTGGGAGCCCATTCCAGCATCGTTTATGTTATCTCTTATATTGCCGCTTTATCTTAAACGGCTTGACTGATGACGCGGTTTTCATGAACTACTTTTTAAATTTTATTTATTATTAATAAAAGCACAATTACCCAAAAAATTGGTCCAAAGTAATCTTCTCATAAAAATGAAAAAAAAAATCAAAGTCAAATTTTAGAACGGAGAGACCTATTTTAGAATGGAGGGTCCAATTTTAGTATGGATTATGCTAAAATTAGACCCTCCATACTAAAATTTGACTCTCCATACTAAAATGCACTAAATTGGTCACGTTATGACGAGAAAACATTTTTTAGCGTATTGACAATGGGGTCTCTTATGGAAAGTTGTTCAGTATGATGTCTAGAAGCTTCAGTTAACGGCTCCGATACAAATATTGTTACACCTGTATATTTATTTTATACCATCGCGGCTATAGCTTTTTTCATGAACTACTTTTTAAATTTTATTTATTATTAATAAAAGCACAATTACCCAAAAAATGGGTCCAAAGTAGTCTTCTCAAAAAAATTACAAAAAAAATCAAAGTCAAATTTTAGAACGGAGAGACCTATTTTAGAATGGAGGGTCCAATTTTAGTATGGATTATGCTAAAATTAGACCCTCCATACTAAAATTTGACTCTCCATACTAAAATGCACTAAATTGGTCACGTTATGACGAGAAAACATTTTTTAGCGTATTGACAATGGGGTCTCTTATGGAAAGTTGTTCAGTATGATGTCTAGAAGCTTCAGTTAACGGCTTCGACACAAATTTTGCTACATCCTGTTTATTTATTTTATACCATCGCGGCTATTCTCCATTCCACCAAACGTAATTTGACAAAAACCCAGTAGGAGCCCATTCCAGCATCGTTTATTTTATCTCTTATATTGCCGCTGTATCTTAAACGGCTTGGCTGAATACGCGGCTTTCATGGACGACATTTTACATGTGATTGAGAAAAGTCTATTCAACCCAAAAAATGGTACCAAAGTAGGCAATTCTTTAAAAAAAAAAACGGGTTGCACCGGCAGAAGTGAAAACTTGAATATTAACGTTGTGCATTTTTGATATTTTGGAATGGTTAGGGAATAATTTTGCACGAATTGCTTTGATTATCAGTATAAAATTACTATCATTTATGTGGTAGAATAAAATATTTATTTATTGCGCTATCGTACACAAAAATGACAATATAAATTACATTAAAAAGTTTATATCTCAGAAAAATCAACAAAAAATCAACTCCATCCGTCTTACGAATTTTCGGTCAGGTCACGTGTCCTGACGCGAGTTTAACATTTTTTACCCATTACAAAACAAGTGCACAACGCCGCTAAAGAAGTTTTCACTATTCCATCCGTCTTACGAATTATCGATCAGGTCACGTGTCCTGACGCGAGTTTAACATTTTTTACCCATTACAAAAAAAGTGCACAATGCCGCTAAAGAAGTTTTCACTTCAAAATGGTCACTCCATACTAAAATTGGACCCTCCATACTAAAATAGGACTCTCCATTCTAAAATTTGACTCTCCATACTAAAATAGGACTCTCCATACTAAAATAGGACTCTCCATTCTAAAATTTGACTCTCCACACTAAAATGCAATAAATTGGTCACGTTATGACGAGAAAATATTTTTTAGCGTACTGACAATGGGGTCTCTTATGGAAAGTTGTTCAGTATGATGTGTAGAAGCTTCAGTTAACGTCTCCGACACAAATTTTGTTACACCCTGTATATTTATTTTATACCATCGCTGCTATTCTCCATTCCACCAAACGTAATTTGACAAAAACCCAGTGGGAGCCCATTCCAGCATCGTTTATTTTATCTCTTATATTGCCGCTTTATCTTAAACGGCTTGACTGACGACGCGGCTTTCATGGACGACTTTTTACATTTTATTTCGCCTTTACATTAGTAATGTGTTTCATTTGTTTTTTTTTTCAAATAACGATACTCAATTAATTTGTTGGAATTGGGTGGTCCTATGATAGAAACACTTTGATAGGAATGCTTTGATAGGAATCACACTAATATTATAAAGGCGGAAGTTTGTCAGTGTGTGAATGTGTATGTTTGTTACTTCTTCACGCAAAAACTACTTAACGGATCTGGCTGAAATTTGGTAGAAGGACAGATTAGGACCTGAATAACACTAGGCTACTTTTTTTCACGCTCTGCGCACCCTCGAAAAGTCATAGAAACGTTGTCCACGCCGGTGAAGCCGCGGGAAACAGCTAGTCTTTTATAAGCAAGAGGTCGATTTCGTTTCGTATCAAGTGATGATGGAGTTGGCAAAAGATTTGTCTTTTGTAATTTTTCGTTTATGCTTTGGCACATAAAAATTACTCCACCGGGAAGAGCTCGACTCTTTTTACAAGCTTTTATTTTATTATTATTTCAATATGTATTATAAAATAAAACATACTCTGCTCACTTGGCACGAGGCGAAGTTATTATTATATCAATATATAAACTAAAGCTACTCTGCTTACTTAGCAAGAGGCAAAGTGGCAGGACCACCTCCAGCAGAATCATAGTTGGCTGGAGTTCAGTGCGACGGGGAGAGAAAGCGTCGAGCTATCCGGGTATTATCGAGGAGGACTACTTTCTGCATTGCTGCAATTATTGGTCTGCCTCGGAGATCCAGCCGCCTTAGGTAACGTTCAAGGTCGGCTGAAATCTACACACTCCACTCTACACATATCAGTAACTTCGTGCGCCAGGTCCAGGTACTTGGTCCTTTTATCGGCATCAGCCTGCACGAGGTTTTCATCGTATGGGATAGTAATATCAACAACACCCTATCAAAAACACCCTTGACTGCGCCCGACTGCGCGAGACCATCAGCACGATATCAGGTTTTTTTATTAGGAACCTCCTTTAGTTGTTCGTCTTGACCACCTGATCCTGTATTGCACAGACAAAACCCTCGGTCTCCGCAAAAAGGTCTCCGAAACGCAGCCAGTGCATGGACGCCTTCTGATCTATGAAAGATCCACAAAGGGCCTTGAAGAACCTACCGTGCAGCTCTTTGTCTTTTCAGATGGCCTCTCGCTCAGTAGTGCTAAGTACAACCGGCGCCTGCCAGTTCTCCTGAGCCATGGGTAGAGGGGTTAGTCCTTTATCACAGGCTATGACAAGTCTATGCGTGACTTTCGTCAGGAAGTAACTTCGGTGGCTGCATATCTCGCGGTTGTTCATTTGTTTGGCACTTAGAAGGCCACAGCCGCCTCTCTTGCGTGGGATATACAGCCTCATCACTGACGACCTCAGGTAATGCATTCTATGGAGTGTCATAGTAGTGCGGACTTTTCGATCCAGGGCGTCCAGTTCGGTCTGTGACCATCTGAGTATGCCGAAGGTGTACAAAAGATCAGGCATGACCCAGGCTCGTATCTTGTTAACGCCCGACAAATAGCTCTCAAGAATTTACAATTATTATTTAAAATTATAAAAGTTACTCAACCCTGCTCACTTTGCACGAGGTGAATAGGCTCATTATTATTATTATTTATTTATTTCATCATTTCAGCTCATATACGTCCCCACCGAGGGGCTCGAGCCTACCCTGAATTAGGGCGATCGGGCCTTAGTCGACCACGCGGGCCCAGTGCGGGTTGGTTTATTTATTTATTAATTTGCAAATATATGTATGTGTTTGTTCAGGTGGAATCTTGCAAGTTTAATTTGACCCACTTCCCGGTTTCCGATTGAGCTGAAATTTTACATGCGTAGGTATATCGCATGACAATGCAATATTAAAAGATTGTAAGTACCTAAAAGTTTTTAGGTTTTTCGAAAATTATTTCTTATACACAATTGGTAATCTTTTGGTATCATCTCACCTAATAGTAAGTGACGATGATGCCAAAAATGGAAGAGAGCTTACCAAGAGTCCCCAACGCAATGGGAAACTGGCTATCTTATCTTCAAGCCGGAACACATTAATGTTGTTAACATTGATATTTGGCGGCAGGAATAAGATAATATGGTGGTAACTAGCTAGGCGGCCTTAGATAATGCCCTTCCACCAAACATACCGAGTCTTAAAAAGTGAGACTCCGCCGGGAATCGAACCCGCGACCTCCTGATGGGTACCTAATGCAGTTAGTCATTACGCCACGGATGAGGTTGGAATAAATTAAAATTAAATTGAACAACAAGAATCAGAAACACTATTGCAATAGAAAATGTTTTATTGATACATAGAAAAGATATTTTAGTTAATTTAAATTTCTGTTTCAAATAAGTTATTTGTATTTGTATTCAACGAATTGAAAAGCAATTCGGAGGATAAATGAACGCGACACTAAAACCGTCGTCATTCCTTACTTGTTATTGCTTTTGGGGTTCCGTAACTTAAAAAGAGAAAGAAACCCTTATATAATCATTTCGTCTGTATGTATGTCTCTCTGTCTATCTATCCGTCTATCTGTCTGTCCGTCTGTCTGGGTACGATCCCTTGGTCTACGATCTCTTAAACTTGTACAAAAATTAACGCGAGGTATTGTTCAGAACAGTTGTCTCTATTTTTTTCTTAACGTGTAAAGAGTAAAGAAAATAACCACACTTTTATGCACTTTTTCAATGTTTTATTTTTTTAAACTTAGAAATTGGCACTTTTGCAAAAAAGTATGTCCGACAGTATGTCAGGATTTTATTGAGGAATGGGAGAGAGAAAAAAATAAGGTGTTATGTGTAACTGTTGTGAAGTAAAACTGGTTTTTGTGGACTAAAACAGCAAAATTTAGAAAATTTAAGCGAACTTTGCAATTTATTTCTATAGAGAAAATTTCATCAAATCAGACATATTGTTATACATTTATTTTAAAAAATGATAAATGAATTGCAGTTCCAACCGCAGAAAAATGACTATTTCAAACGCTCTATTTCGGGGTTTGCATTATTTTCCGAAAGGGTTTCACCTTAAGCGTCTTATTTAAAGAAATAAACAGATACGGCCATTTTACTGCCATTTATATCACATGTTTTGATTCTCGCAAATAATTGTACTTTCCGTTGACAATTTCGTTGAAAATACTTTAAGAAATCATGAAATTTGACATGAAGCAAGGTCCTATACAGTACAAGTGAAGAAAGAAACCCGAAGATTGTAAATTTAGTTACAGCACATAAAAATGTTTTTTTTGAGATATTGTTTTTGGTCTATCGTAATAATGGTATACTGCTGGAAAGCAACAACAGCCATATGGAAACAACGATGACCCCATAGGCGTATAGTATTTCGACTACTGGTAGAAGACTGCGAGTAGTCAAAAAACTGTATGCCTTAAAAAAATATACTGTGCCAGGGGACTTATAAGCGCTTTTCTGACCCCCTCATCACAAATATCAGCCGAAAGATGTCCACTACTGGACGAATGCCTCCTCCAAGGGGTTCCACGACAACACTGTCCTGCATTGCCTGCATCCAGCGGCTTCCAGCGACCTTCGTCGGTCCACCGAGTGTCTGGGAGGTCTACCTAAAGCTACGTGTTCCGGTGCGCGTTTGCCACTTGCGAACTTTACGACCCCCGAATACTAAGATGGAGTTCCTTGTACAACCTTGGCAGATTATGCGGATCTGTGTTGTACCATTATCAGGCGGGGCGGGAATTTGACGCTTATGTGTAACGCCTGAATCGGGACAGATCCCTTTACGCGGGAAGCGACTCACTTCATACCTGAGTATGGAGCGAAAACTATCGCTGCGTTTGTCTAACGTTTGCTAAAGCTCCTTGATAAGACAAGGATAGAGTTAGGAATGAGTGCAAAGCCAACGGTGAATGATTTTCGATAGAAATCTCCTTCGAATCAGTCAGTGCTTTTAGCTGCGCCCGGGCGGTGCGCGTATGTGTTTTTAAAGTGATTGTTTAGTGATTGTTTTGTTGTTTTGCATAGAAAAACTCGGTGTTGTTGAAATTCCCAATAAACCGGGTAAGCAATACAATGTTATTATATTATCTATTGTTATTGTAGCATTCACAGTTCACGTTTTTTTACGTTCAAGTGCAATACCTACTAATACCTACTTACCGTATCTTTGGCTGAGACTGTTGAATTATATTTCACAAAGTTTAATACTCAAATATTTTAGTCAGATAGTCAGTTTATGACGATTTCACCGTTATAAGTTTTATATATAGTGTCCATACAAAAACATTGAGAAATAATTGTTTTTGTAACCCTTGACAATAATGGCGGCCACCCACGAAGAGCCCCGCCAGTTGAAACAAAATGGCGCAGCTGGCAGCGCCAGCTGATTCGTCCTCGCCGCGGACCATAGTCAGGCATTTGCCAGGGGAGTGGATCTGCAATGTAATATAGGTATGTGCTCTCAATTATATGCTATGCCTCCATTTCTAGAATGGATCCCGACTGCTACAATTTTTATTGAGTTAAGTGCAATCGGGTATGACGACTTTCTTGTTTTAGGGTTTTTCACAGAAACGCAGGCGGGTTTTTTAGTTTTTTAAATTACCGTTTTTTATTTTATTCATTTTTTTAGTTTTATTATTGAATGAGTTTGTATAGTAACCTATATACACATGTCACACATTAAAATTATGCAGATTATTAACTTCTCAGTTGATAGAATAATATTCTCGTAAACGTTGAACCTCTATAAAATAATTCTGATCGTGTGGCCGATTTAAAAGTTTTTAAGGATCAAGTGAACTGATGACCAGTCCAGCTAATGTTTTAACTCGACTAAGAGCTACATATGCTTTGAGCAAATATATGTGAGCCGAGGTCCACAAGTGTCAAATCGAGTGTAGCACCCTGAAGTTTGTGGACAGTTACAGCCCAACTTAGGATTAAGGGCAACATCCTGCGGTCAATTTTTACTTGTCCTCGAAGTGCGTCAAAATCAATCGTACATGGTTCAATCCGTATACGAACTCCTGGTTGATATTTTTTTATTGTGCGGTCGTCAACAAATACCGCTTGCTATAATTCTCCGGAAAATCTGCTATTTTGTTTTTTTTTATATTTTGATATACCCAGTGTCACTGTCACAGTAAATACGTATCTAACGAAACCCCTGAAGCTAAAATCCATCAAGCCGGTCTGGCTGCAGAGCGTGCCAAACATTTGAATTTAGCGCCAAAAATCCGCCACTTTGTTTTTTTTTTATTTTGATATACACAGTGTCACTCACACAGTAAATATGTATCTAACGACAACCCTCATGCTATAATTCATCGAGCCGTTCAGGCTGCAGAGCGTGTCAAACATTTGAATTTGGCGCCAAAATCCGCCATTTTGTTTTTTTTTATTTTGATATACCCAGTGTCACTCTCACAGTAAATACGAATCTAACGACACGTCTCAAGCTAAAATCCATCCAGCCGTTCAGGCTGCAGAGCGTGCCAAACAATTATACATACATACAAACATACATACATACATACATACTCTCGAAAAACATAACCCTCCTTCTGGCGCAGTCGGGTAAAAAGACAGAGACAACTATTCCAATCAATACCTCGCTTTAATAACATATTGTACATTTTCCCTCCCACGCAAGTACATGTATACAAAATTAATTACTCATATTAATATGACCTTAGCTATTATTTCTTGTATTACAGCTCCAAAGGTCGCAAGTTCCATATTTAATTAATCCATTATTAATCTGTGCCTTTGATATGACCTTTTCCTGAAGGTACCTAATTAAATACCGGTTGTATTAAATCCGGTTCTAACGTTGAGTTCTTAACTTTTGACCTTTGTTATATCCCTTGGGCCCAACCTAATTTAGTTTTCACTTTGTCACAAACCCACATAATAATATCAATTTGAAGAAGGAACTAATTTTAATAAACGAACATACTTGAGAACAAGATCTTTAGTTGCTTCTTATACGAAAATCGCTAAAATGTTTCTTAGAAGTGAATTCTGCGGATGTTACCGTCTCTCTTATCGTGTGATACAATTAACACTGCTATCCAAGGGATAGACGGTTGTTGCCTGGTGTTGCACTTAGAATGATCCGCGGTCAGGTGTAGTGCATTTAGATTTACACCTACGGACGTGTGCAACGCGACCTTCATAAACATCTGGAATCAGATGTGCAGGTTGCCACACGATGTTTTTCTTCACCGTTAAAGCAATTGGTAAGCAGATGTGCCTAAGTATCGAAAAACTCATTGGTATACATTGGCAGTCTGGATTGTACAGATGTTAATTAGAAACTAAAATAAACCCTCTTTTTTTGTTACTTAGAAACTAAAAAACCCATCTGCTGGGCCATAGATTTATTCCCAAACTCGAAAAGGTCAAGCTACACTCCACAACTAAACATACAGGGGCAAATCCGGATTGGTGGAGTTAGTAGGGATTGTGACTGACCCTGCTAACAAAAGTTTTACAAACCTGTAAGGCCTCTGCCACGGCTGACGACTTAACGATTAGTATCTAGTGAAAGCAAACAGCATCAATGACTTTAGAGCCAGAAGCACGCACACAATCGAGATATAAAGGACCTTAACAAATGTATGCACATTTTTTAACTGGACCTTATTCTCATGAAACTGAACAACTTTCCCCAAGAAACCCATGGTCAATTCGCATTTGTTTTTTTAAATAAAATTATTAAATTGCGCGGAATACGCCAGAATAGTACCATATAATACGGCGCGGTATCGTAAAGTGAGTGACCGCGAGGTCATTGAACTTGCGTGGCCTAGGCTGGGATTTGTATTCTGAGCAGTTTGATAATTTAATAAAATAATAATAATTGTGAATTGACCATGGGTTTCTTGGGGAAAGTTGTTCAGTTTCATGAGTACAAGCTTCAGTTAAAAAAAGTGCATACCTTTGTTAAGACTGTATATCACTAACAATCAAACTCTTTCAAATAATCGGTCAGAACTTAAAAAGCTAGGTAGCTAGAGCACTTCTGAAATAGGGTTTTGTCTCTAGCCTTACAACCTCCACAAACCCGGACTTGGCCCCCATGTGTGGAAAATGTGCTTACTTTTCGAAGTTTAGGAAGAGGAATCTTGGTAAGTCCGCTTCCATTTTCGACCACATAGTCACTTTCCACTAGGTGAGATGTTGTCAATGGTTCACCAATTGTAGATAAAAAAAGGAATTGTGCCCCAGCAGTCAGGAGATTATCAGTTTTGCTGAATACAGAAGCAGTTACTTAGAATAATTTTATAGATGTACGGATAAAAAGTTCCCGCGTTAATTCGTTTTCCTCTCGCCTTAAAAGTAATTGGATTCAGTTGATCTGGGCTCCTGTTTGCGTCTTAACTTGCCTTTATTAACTCCCTTATATAGGACTCTTTGCTCTTGAGAGGTTTTTCATTAGAGATGCTCTATCTAAAGAACTATGTAAATTAAGGAGATTATCAGTTTGGCTGAATACTGAAGCAGTTACTTAGAATAATTTTATAGATGTACGGATAAAAAGGTCCCGCGTTAATTCGTTTTCCTCTCGCCTTAAAAGGAATTGGATTCAGTTGATCTGGGCTCCTGTTTGCGTCTTATCTTGCCTTTATTAACTCCCTTATATAGGACTCTTTGCTCTTGAGAGGTTTTTCATTAGAGATGCTCTATCTAAAGAACTATGTAAATTAAAAAATTCTTTGAAAAAAATATTCTATTTTCATTTATTATTAATAATGGATGTCCGTGACTTCGATCCCGTTTTATTCGTTATCCAGCGGGAATTTCAAATAATCCGGCCTGATTCCTTGTCTATATCAGTTATTTTTAGGAAGCCCTTGTCTTGGAGAGCGGCGGTAGCGTAACGGCAAGGGCCGCTACCTCCTGCTCAGGAGGTCGTGGTTCGAATCCTGCCACGTACCAATGTGTTTTCTATTCTATATGTACGTTTATCCGACGCTCTTACGGTGAAGGAAACATCGTGAGGAAACCTGCACATGCCTGCCAAGAAACTCGAAGGTTGTATGTGAAGTCGACTAACCCGCAATGGGCCCACGTGGTCGACTAAGGCCCGATTGCCCTTATTCAGGGTAGGCTCGAGCCCCTCGGAGACTTATATGAGCTGATAATGAAGCCCTTGGCATCATCTCACCTGATCGAAAATTACGATGATGCCGAAGATGGAAGCGGGCTAACCAAGATTCCTCAACGCAATCGAGAACTGGCTATCTTATATTCATGCAGGAACACATAAATGTTGTTAACAATGACATGATGGTAGCTAGCCAGGCGGGCTCAAAAAAACAAAAAAAACAACAACATGTCTTCATTTCATCATATCGGCTCATATACGTCCCCACCGGGGGCTCGAGCCTACCCTGAATTAGGGCGAACGGGTTGGTCGACTTCACAAACAACCTTCGAGTTTCTTCTCAAGCGTGTGCAGGTTTCCTCACGATGTATTCCTTCACGCTCTTAGTCGGATAAACGTACATATGAAATCTAAATTGGAAATCACATTGGTACGTGGCGGGATTCAAACCACGACCTCCCGGACAGAAGGCGGCGGCCCTATCCGTTACGCCACCGACGCCCGTTTCATTTAATCACTTTTTTTTTTCTGTTAGACAATTTCATACTGATTAATACAGTATTTATCAATAGTATATAACTTAATTGTATATTTACAAAAATCTTTAAAAACTGGGTGCTAGTCGAGTCAGAATTACGTCATCCGATGACACAACACGCTCGAGGCATTTTTGCAAAAAAATTCGAATAATGCTTCACGGGATAAAAGGAACTTTTGAGCAAAATTTCAGTTTTCTAGGATTGTTCCAAGGGTTTAGGCTGGGCGTTGATTACTCAGTCAGTAAGTCAAGACTTTTCTTACTTGCTAGACCCGATTTGAGGACAACTAGTTTTTCAGATAAATTACACAGTACATCAGTAGATGGAGCCTTTGTTTAAGGCTCCTTTTAGTATTCCGTAAACAAAAGGTTCCAATGGGACCCTATTAACAAAGTATATATCTTAGTACTAACATACAATATGGACACTCCCTGCCGCTCTCTAGATTGCGGGCTCACCCCCTTATCACCCAGATTGGTTACAGTTTGGTTGTCGAACGTATAGGATTTCGCTGCCATTTTGTTTGTTTCTTCATTCGTTTTTTGAAATGTCATTTCTGGCCCGTTGTATGAAGTGTCCAGGGTGTGCTTATAATAAGTTTTTCAGCTATATTGAACCCTGATTAAAACGTTTAGAAAGGTCAAGAGTTTTTAACAGTTTCCTTACTTTTCCCATCTCTATTCCTGCATCTACGTTTTTAAACACTGTTCATATCAGCCGAAGGACGTCCACTGCTGGACATAGGCCTCCCCCAAGGATTTCCACGACGACCGGTTCTGCGCTGCCCGCATCCAGCGGCTTCCCGCTACCTTCACCAGGTCATCGGTCCACCGAGTGGGTGGCCTGTCTACACTACGTTTTCCGGTGCGTGGTTGCCACTCGAGAACATTACTGACCCAACGGCCATCTGTTCTACGAGCACTGTGCCCCGCCCACTGCACACTGAACAAATGTGATTTGTGCTGAACTGTACATTAACGGTCTCAATAAATTCTTAGTGACTTGTTTAAATGTGTTTCTTAATGTGTACTTTGAATAGTTTTGTCTGTTGTGTGGTAACGAGAACAGTTTTATGGGAGGAGCTGTTTCTAATATTCTGGGTAAATAATGGATAAAACGCACTAACAATGTCTAGAGATATTTTAAGTTACATTTTAAGTTACCTACAAGTGTAGGGTCGGGTTGCAGATCATGCGAGCAGATGGCCGTTAAGACAGTAAAGTTATCGAGTGGCAACCGCACACCGGAAGACGTGGCGTAGGGAGGCCTCCCACTCGGTGGACGACGACCTGGTGAAAGTACATCAAAATGAATGCTTTTTTATTTTCTTTCAGGATCAAGACGAATCTAACCGCACCTCGCAGTCGAAAATCTATCAAAGCATTTAGTCTACAAGCTCAGTAAAAGAAACAGACATATACACATACACCCGAAAAACATTAACCTCCTTTTTGAGCGGTCGAGTAAAAAGCACACATTTTTTAAATACTCTCACATTATCTGGAAGTTTGAACACTTTCGCGTGAGATTCAGAGTGTTCATCGAGTCGTTCGTCGCAATATACAGGTGAATTTTAATTAGTTCTTAATAACAAAAGACATTCGTGATTACAAACAACTTTCCCAAAGAAACTATATGCCATATCAGAAAAAAATTTTTGGTCCTCAGACATAATAAAGTTATCAAATCGACAAAAATGTACAAAGGAACAAACTTTTCTTTTCTTATTTGACATATAAATTGTTTCTTTGGGAAAGTTGTTTGTAATCACGAGTACATTCATATCCTTTGCTATCAAGAACTAATTAAAAGTCACCCTATAGAGAGTTGTTACAAAGAGTGATTCAATGTACGGATTAGTTCGGAAAACCAAATAAATTCATCAAATGTTTACCCCAAAAAAGATTATCTTTACATCGAGTTTCCTGAAATGGAGTTTCCACTCTTCTTCCATCTTATCAGCTCATATACGTGCCCACCGAGGGGCTCAAGCCTACCCTGAATTAGGGCGATCGGGCCTTAATCGACCATGCGGGCCCAGTGCGGGTTGGTCGACTTCACACACAACCTTCGATTTTCTTCGCAGACGTGTGCAGGTTTCCTCGCAATGTTTTCCTTCACCATATCGTCGGATAAACGTATACATATGAAATCGAAATTCGAAAACACATTGGTACGTGGTAGGATTCGAACCACGGCCTCCCGGACAGGAGGTAGCGGCCATAACCGACGCTCTACTACCTACTAGTTTCCAATATTTTCATACAATCTTTTTTAAATCTAACTTCATGGTGTCACATTTCCGCTACATGCCACGTGCACAACTGCCGGTTAAAGAAAATGTTACCCTTTATGCGCCAAAAGAAGTCCTTTCAGTAATCAAAGCTTAGATGAAAGAGATCCCTGTTTGAGATAAGTCCACCGTTGTACAATCTGTTATACAAAAAAGAGTTTACAAACAAACAATCAAACGAAGTATCTTTGAAAATCTAAGATAGGTCAAAAGACAATATTCAATTCAAATTATTGAAAGACTGTGTATAGCTATTACCATGGAAAAAATCTATCTATATCTTCTATATAATATAATAAAACTGTAACGGGGCCGTGTCTGTACATGAAATATTTTTGGAAAATAATAACTGTGGTGGACATTACTAACGATACAGAGGCCAAAACAACAACTTTTGGAATTTTTGTCTGTCTGTCTGTCTGTCTGTCTGTCTGTCTGTCTGTATGTTCGCGCATCACGCAAAAACTACCAGGTCGATTTTGATGAAATTTTGTATGGTGGTTCCTTATAGCCCGAG
Organism: Coleophora flavipennella; assembly: GCA_947284805.1. NCBI lineage: Eukaryota > Metazoa > Arthropoda > Insecta > Lepidoptera > Coleophoridae > Coleophora > Coleophora flavipennella. Next base: position 12,917,196 of record OX369270.1, read on the forward strand.
TTAACATATAGGATACTTTTTATCCCAGAAAATTCAAGAGTTCCCGTGGGAAAATCAAAAGTATTTATTTATAGAATGGCTCACCACGCAAATGTGGCTTGACCTATTACAATCAAATTTTACACGTTGATACCCTTATCGCGAACTAAAACTGGGACATTGTGAATCCCAAAAAATTAGGGTTCCTACAGGAATGCAAAAAATTGTATCTTTAGAATGACTCAACGTAACAATATGAAACCTTTACATTGGGATGGGGTGTTTTGACCATCATTGTATAGTCGGGTATTCTTTATCCCGGAAAACTAAAGAGGTCCCGTGGGAAATTATCTATCGATACTTACAATAATAACAATAGAGTACTTTTCCCCATATTAGCTACACATACCACACATTATAATCATAGCAGCACAATGTCAATAGATGGCACTGCAGGGATAATAAAACGCGCTTAAGTTGTATTAAAACATTAAAATATTATTTCATACTTTTGAGTGGATTTCTTTTATGTATTTTTCAGCATACGCTACTTTAAACTTTGGAACTATGGCACGTAGCGATGTGTTTCATAGACGAACAGAGAGGTATTTTTTTACAGATTCCAATCGTGTAAAAAAATAAAAATACATAAATCGAATTTAACATCTTTTAACAGGAAGCACAGATATGGGAACTCTTCTGACGGCGACTATTTGCGTGTGGCAGTTGCTCTCCGCCTGCAATATCAATATCTGTGAACCTCATCAATGTATTTGCGGGTTCTCGGTGGAGGCAATTGGCCATCACTCACTGAGTTGCAGTCGTGTTTGTGAAGATTATCACGTCACCAATTCCTTAATGACCTCACTCGGAGGGTACTGGTCTCGGCCAGATAGAATATTCCATCTTTGATGCAGCCGCCGACCGGGCTTTAGGCGATCTGATGGCAAAAGGCCGGAGGGTTTAAACAGGTGCTATGGCAGAGAGGAACGTGTCTGCTTTGGGAAGCCACTTTTTCTGCCTCACTCCTCACCCGTACGGTACTGCTGCTCAATTTGCGGTGAGAAAGAAGCATAATAAGTACTCGGTCTTGGGGGAAAATTACTGCTTTGTGCCGCTGGTCTGTGAGACAACCGGCTGCTGAACTCTCAGAGGCCTTTGCCTTCACAAAGAAGATTGGCCTTCGCCTTCGAGAGAGGAGATGTGACGTGAGGTCCTACCTGCTGCTAAGGTTGTCTATTGCCATCCAGCGCGGTAACGAGAAGTGCGTCTTGGGCTCCTTTGGAGCAGATACGACTCGAGGATTTGACCCATATTATTATTGTTAGGAAATTTTATTACTAGATTGATACCTATAATGATTTGAATTAGTTTTTTGATAATATTTCATAATATCAGTTTATATACGTCCCCACCAAGGGGCTCGACCTGCCCTGAGTTAGGGCGATCTGGCCTTGGACGATCACGCGGGCCCATTGTGGGTTGATTGACTTCACACATAAACTTCGAATTTCTTCACAGGCGTGTGCAGGTTTCCTCACGATGTTTTTCTCACCGTAAGAGCGTCGGATAAACGTACATACCAGTATGAAATCGATATTCGTATAGATATTGGTAAGTGGCAGGATTTGAACCACGGCCTTCCGGACAGGAGGTAGTGGCCCTAACCGTTTTGCCACCGACGCTCTATATTTTATTTTAGATTTAGAAATCCTTACTTTATATTATAAATGTAAAAATGTGTTTGTTTGTTTGTTACCTATTCACACTTCAACACCTCTACCAATCTTGACGAAATTTGGCATGCAGGTAGCCTGTATCACTGGAAATGAAATAGTCAACCTTTTATCTGTGGAAATTATCATAGCCCGATGCAGTTCCTGAGGAAACTAAAACAATACTCTTTGTTCGTTTTATTTAAAATCGTAACGAAAAAATGGATTGGTGTGATTTTTAGCACAGAGATGAGGTGGAAAATGATATAATTTACTAATAAGTATATCCTGACATAGTTCCCGAGGGATCTGGGGACAACTGTTTTCTACGCTCGCGCACGTCGGTGGCGTCGCAACGGAGCAACGGATTAAAGTGTTTTTTGTATAGAATTTGTTGAGTAGGTGGGAAGTGACAAAGACTGCTAATCCGAATAGCCCGATACAGTTCCTGAGGTACCTGGAGAAAACTCATGTCCACGCTTGCGAGCTGATTGCGACTCGCGCACCACTCACCCTCAAAAAGAGTCATAAAAGCTATGTCCACGTGGGCGAAGCCGCGGGCAAAAGCTAGTATATAATATACTAAAAGTAATAAAAAATGCATTTAATTGAATACAATTTAAAAAATATTACCACTTTCGATGTAGAAAAATATACAGTAAAAATATATTGGCATTAATTGCAAAATTTCTCGAAAAAAATTTGTTAATGTTGAATGAGACCAAGACACAAAAATTGGTGACTTTAAGACCTTTCATTATAATTGAACATATTCTTTTTTTAATTTTTTTGAAAGCGATGAAAAGTAATGAAAAAATTTAATAATCGAGAATTGGGCGTTCGGTTTCAACGTAACAGCCGCGTTGAAGCCCGCATTTATTTGAAGTTAAAATGAATATTATACTTACATTCGATATTATTAAAACACGTATCAACCTTGTTGGGATTGAGTGATCTTAGCGCCTTAATTTACTTAGTTTACTAATTAAAAATATCGAGGGCTCCGCGAGGCTCTTTGACTCGCTAATTTCAGGAAAATAATATTTGGTGACCATTTATCTATTTCAATTATATATTATTTTGGTGAGCACTTAAAAATATTGTACCCATTTTTTATTTTTTTCAACATAAATAAATGAGAAATAATAAATTCGGCCACAGAATTTTTTTTTGGCCACGTGGTCAACCTTCTCATTTAATAACTAAGCATCGGGAAAATGAGATAGCCTCTAATAAACTAAGTCATCTTCTTTACAACGCCAACTAAAAATGTTAAAGAAAGCGTCGACTCAAGATCAACAATTATTTTTACTTGTCCTTCTGATTTATACATTGCCAACTAATTTACTGACTCGGCCACTAATCCGTTGACCACTCAACACTGTAGGAATAGTGTAGTACGGGGAGTTCTAAATGGAAGCGGGAGCGAGCGAAGCGAGCTCGGACTTGCGGAGCACCCCGACTCGGATCCGTTAGGTTCGGAGACTGTGCGGGGAGGCGAGCTTAGCTCGCCTCCCCGCACAGTCGTAGTGTTAGGTTTAACATGAGAACACAGAAGTAGGAGCCCCGTCGGGGCTCCCGTCGACAACTCAACACTGTAGGAAGAGTGTGGTACGGGGAGTTCTAAATGGAAGCGGGAGCGAGCGAAGCGAGCTCGGACTTGCGGAGCACCCTGACTCGGATCCGTTAGGTTCGGAGACTGTGCGGGAAGGCGAGCTTAGCTCGCCTCCCCGCACAGTCGTAGTGTTAGATTTAACATGAGAACACAGGAGTAGGAGCCCCGTCGGGGCTCCCGTCGACAACTCAACACTGTAGGAAGAGTGTGGTACGGGGAGTTCTAAATGGAAGCGGGAGCGAGCGAAGCGAGCTAGGACTTGCGGAGCACCCCGACTCGGATCCGTTAGGTTCGGTTGCGTTAGGTTAGGTTCGTCAATTAATGTAGGATGACTTACATTTTAAACATACTAAATTATACAATTAGAAGCTAATAGAATTACTATTTTGGTGTCATATATTATTATTTTAAAAGTTTGCTATTTGAATGCATGCCACAAATTTAGGTGCTAAAAAATAACCATCATGCTGAGTTATATTTACAGTGGCTTACATAGAAGATAACTAGTGGCTGGGATACTATTATTCAGACGCGCGTTGGTTGTGGCCGACTTAGTAATTTAGAAGGTAACTTATATTTTCTGAGGCGAATAATGCTATTAAAAAGAAGCTTGTTTAATTAGTACCCTAAATAAATTATCCGTGGATATCCTTTTTATGACTGTTTTTGAGGGTTAGTGTGGACATGGTTTCTCTCCAGATCCTTCAGGAACTATATCGGGCTATTCTAATTAGCAGTCCATGTTAATTACCACCCCCTTAACCAATTGTATACTATAAATCACTTCAATCCGTTGCGACCCCGACTGAGTTTTACCCAGACCCCTCGGGAACTATGTCATTTCCCACACTAAATTTTTAATTAGTAAATTATGTCATTTCCCACACCCTCAACCATGTCTATGCAAAAAATCACAACATTAAATTGTCCCGTTGCGATGTTTAAGAAACTAACCAAAAAAGAGTATTTTATTATACTATGCTATTTTTACGGGATAAAAAGTAGCTATAAGGTCCTTTCCAGTGACACAGACTACCTGGATGCCAAATTTCATCAAAATTGGTCGAGATTTTGAAGCGTGAAAAGGTAACAAACAAACAATACTCTAACAAACACATTTTCACATTTACAATATTAGTAAGGATTGTACAATTGCAACAATTTATACTGATCGGGTTGATAACCTTCTTTTCTTGAAGGTGGTTAAAAAACCGGCCAAGTGCGAGTCAGAACCGCACACAAAGGGTTCCGTACCATCATTAGAGATGGCGCTAGTTTCTTCATGTTAAAAAAAACACGATTTTTGTATGGAGACTCCTTATTTTTTCACTTTTTATAATTTTTAGTATTTGTTGTTATAGCGTTAACAGAAATACATCATCTGTGAAAATTTCAACTGTATAGCTATTACGGTTCATGAAATACAGCCTGGTGACAGACAGACAGACAGACGGACGGACAGCGGAGTCCCGTTTTTACCCTTTGGGTACGGAACCCTAATGATTAGGTAAGCTGCGAACTTTGTACAAATTGTATTTTTTTTCAATTTCAGCAAAGTTTTAGAACAAAAGTTGATTCGTTTCGTCTTAATAGAATGACAGGTTTAGGGTAACAAATCACCTCTCAAGAGAGCTTCCACTCATGAAACTGAACAACTTTCCCCAAGGAACACAAAATCAATTCTCAAAAAAAAAGGCCTTGCCATACAAAATTGGTCAACCAGCTGATCGGTTTGTTTATAAAGTCCAATTATTTTTGCAATTTCAGCAAAGTTATTAAACAAAAGTTGTTCAGTTTTACAGGAAAGCCTCACTGAAAAGGGCGTTGTCAACTACAACAACACCCTGTTTATTAGGTTCTTTTCACGACCCCTTTTAAACTACATCCAAACTTACAGAAGCTAACGGTGGTCTATCTAGGTACAACCATAATAATTTTAATCAAAAAAAACTACTTTAATCAGAAAACTAAGGTTCCCCTCGATTTCTCTGGAATACCATCATCAGATCCTGGTTTTCTTTACATGGTACCACCCTTGGGAAATCTCCTTTCCAACAAAAAAAGAATCATTAAAATCGGTTCATAAATGACGAAGTTATCCGCGATCAAACATAAAAAAAATAAAAATATATACTGTCGAATTGAGAAACCTCCTCCTTTTTTGAAGTCGTTTAAAAAGATAAAATACGTTCTTGTACGTATTATAAACTTACCTTACATCTTAAGTTACCTTTGCTCTTTTCTGTTTTCTTTATATTCTTTTTTCTTTCGCTTTCTTTCTTTTTCTCCTTTCTATCTCAAGTCATCTTCCCTTTGTGACACTTGACCTTTGTATTATCACCTTACAAATGCTTGTAGATGTTACACAAAGGTGTCCGCGCGATAAAACCGCGCACACAAAGCTGCCTACACCGAGGCGTCGATAGCGTTTCTCACAATACGACTAATGACTGCCGACTGCTGAGGGACTGTTAGCAGAAAAATTAGTCAATTGTTTTTGAAATTTTACTTATTCACTGCAAAAAAGGAGAAAGTTCTCAATGAGATTGATTGCTTTTAGGGTTCCGTAGTCATCAAGTAACCCTCATAGTTTATAGAATAGAACAGAAAATATTTTATTTAGAGCGCAGCACAACGATTTTCAGGTACAATTTACAAACGATAGAAATCTATATATATATAAAAGAAAGTCGTGTTAGTTACACAAAATATTATCAGTCAAAAAATAATTTGTTTTATGGTAGGGTAGGGTAGTGTAGTGTAGTGTAGGTATAGTGTAGGGTAGGGTAGTGTAGTGTAGGGTAGGGTTGGGTAGGATAGTGTTGGGTAGGGTAGGGAACGGTAGGGTAGTGTAGTGTAGGGTAGGGTAGTGTAGTGTAGGGTAGGGTAGTGTAAGGTAGGGTAGTGTTGTGGGTAGGGTTGGGTAGAATAGTGTTAGGTAGGGTAGGGTAGGGCAGAGTAGTGTAGTGTAAGGTGGAACGAAGTTCGCCGGGACAGCTAGTAAACTACTAAAAAATGGCTCTACTGTGCACATAAACGGTACTGACTCAGCATATATAAAAGTTTCGCCATGTCTGTGTCTGTCTGACCGTCTGTTAACTGCTGAGGGTTTGGTAAAACCATTTTTCGATTCACGGATCCGTTTCTTTATTTTTTTTATTCTCAATTAGTAAGCGCTTGGCATCATCTCACCTGATCGTAAGCGACGATGATGCCGACGACGGTAGCGGGCTTAGCAAGATTTCCCAACGCAATGGGGATCTGGTTTGCGAAATATTAAGCTTTAAAGTGCAAATTTTTGTTAGAGTCAAGTTTCCCCCTCCCCCCCCCCCTCCTACCAGCTGAAACACTACTTCAGGAATCTTAACAAAATTGTAAATAGTAGGATATATTATAATTTATAATCAATTAAAACAAAAAACTATCTCGGCTAACTACGAGTAGGTTTTCTTAGTTTAGGAGTAATAGTTGGTTTTGTAATAAATTCAAAGATTTTCCATACAATATGTTCTATTACCAACTGCAAAAACAATTAATTTTTTGGCCGGTTTTTGTATAGTTGTCGCGCTTCTCACCAAGGTCGGGTGTAATGACTCACGTCGCGTATAGAAATGAAAGTTCAGAACTTCAGGTGAAACTGATAACTGTATAATATCAGAAAACACAAAATATAACATGGAAAATACAAGTAGGTACAGAAATTCGGTATGCTAAGTTAGTCCCTAGGAGAACGTCCGATCTATATCGTGGCTGAGAGTTGACTCCCTTTGGTGTATCTCGTAACATTCAATAACGACTAGTTACCGGAGATCGGGGGGTTCTCCTAACGGTACTAAGTTACCAAGAAATATTACAAACATTCGTGGGAAAACAGAGGTACGGTACAGCAATAACAAACAGGAATACAATACATACTAAAACTATAAAATTTAGCTAGGTAGAAACTCATAAACGTCGGCGTGTCTTTTGCACAAACTACATTTCTCATAGGGCGTCTGGTACATTCTATTATCTGTAGACCGTAATAACAGTTAAAGCCGAAAGCGATTAGAAATCCTCTATAGTGTGCAACACCGCCAAAACGTAACCGGGATGTACCTCAATAAAACTTTAGTTACATGAAGTCATATAAAAATATAAAATGTCCGTGTTTACAGCTTCAAAATCCAAGAACTGTTATTGGTTGTGTCTCAACAAAAAATAAAACTTTTTAGGGTTCCGTGGGACCAGGAAAAGTGGTCACCACATAGTGATTACCAGGCAACGGGAATCTATTTCAAGTACTAAGACTACGCTGTCCGACCTTTTTTACCGAAATTCTCATAGAATACTTATCAAATTAGACTGTATGTTTCAAGGGTTACGTACCAGGTAACGGAAACCTATTGCGAGTAGTTCTACGCTGTTTGTCCGACCTTTATAAGGTAATGTCGTTTAAACCGTAATAGGTAACTGTAATAATAATATTTCTTAGGTAATAAATACTTATTAAATTAGACTGTATGTGTTAAGGGTTATGCTGTACCAGGTAAAATGAACCTGTTATGAGTTGGTACTAAGCCTACGCTCTCTTTCCGACCTAAGGTAATTTTGTTTAAACCATAACATGTAGCCGGTTGACATTCTAATAGAATACTTATTAAATTCGACTGTATGTTTTAAAAGGGTTACGTACTAGGTAACAAGAACCTATTACGAGCAGGTGATAAGCCTACGCTGTCTGTCCGATCTTTTTAAGGTAAAGTTGTTTAAAACTTAACAGGTAGCTGGCTGACATTCTCATAGAATACTTATTAAATTCGACTGTATGTTTTAAGGGTTACGTACCGGGTAACATGAACCTGTTACGAGTTGGTACTAAGCCTACACTCTCTTTCCGACCTAAGGTAATGTTGTTTAAAACTTATCAGGTAGCCGATTGACATTCTCATAGAATACTTATTAAATTCGACTGTATGTTTTAAGGGTTACGTACTAGGTAACAAGAACCTATTACGAGCAGGTGATAAGCCTACGCTGTCTGTCCGATCTTTTTAAGGTAAAGTTGTTTAAAACTTAACAGGTAGCTGGCTGACATTCTCATAGAATACTTATTAAATTCGACTGTATGTTTTAAGGGTTACGTACTAGGTAACAAAAACCTATTACGAGTAGGTGATAAGCCTACGCTGTCTGTCCGATCTTTTTAAGGTAATGTTGTTTAAAACTTAACAGGTAGCCGGCTGACATTCTCATAGAATACTTATTAAATTCGACTGTATGTTTTAAGGGTTACGTACTAGATAACAAGAACCTATTACGAGCAGGTGTTAAGACTACGCTGTCTGTCCAACTTTTAAAAGGTAATATCGTTTAAACCGTAACAGGTAGCCGGCTGAAATTTTCATAGAATACTAGTGATTAATTTCAACTGTATATTTTAACCATTTTTGAACCTGTTATTCTTATTTTAAGATCGGACGCCTACGGGGTGCAGGCTAGTGTTCGAGCCGCTAAGTTTTCTTTTTACACCATACTCCCATACTCAAGGTGTTACTTTGATCTCAGTGGCATATCTCTCTCGAAAATTTATGCTTTGATATGTCTTCATTGTTAAATTAAAGAAGGTTCCCTCCGTCTGCATGAGATTGTTGTAAGATTGTGCAGCAGATGGTCTTTACTGCGTTAATTGGCAAGAGGGCAATTACAAATGGTACTCTCTAAAGAATAAGTTTAGGAACAGCTAGCCAAAGAGTATTTGATCTCAGCTTAGGATGTACTCACGGGGTGTGGAGAAAGAAATAGGTCATCTTGTTTCCATCTTTTTGAAGTGAATTTTTTAGGCAGTTGGGTTTTTTTTCACTTTTTAGGATTCCGTAACTCAAGAGGAAAAAAGAACCCTTAAAGGATTGAAATTCATATCAAGAAATAGGGTTTGTGTACTCATAATTATTTTTGAGTTAATAAGATCAGTTATGTGATTATATTACAATAGTACTGTATTACTACTAATGTTTTATATGTATTGAAAATTTAAGGGAGAAAGATTAATAATATCTTAGATGTTAATACTCTTGGAGCTTTCCTTTTAATCCTCACATGTCACATGGCGACCTTGGCACTGCTGCCTCGCGTAGTGCTAGACAGTAGGAACCTTTGTGGGCTGTAAATGCCTTCAGATTTTATACATAATCAAAATTTAAGTGAATACCGTAAGAAGACTGAGTAAGAAGATTTTATATCAACGTAAATAGCAAAACTAAATCGGAAATGACACAGTTTGTATAAAAAAAAAGGTAGTATTACTAATTACGAATTAAAAGACTTTGGAGTGAACGGCACAAAGGCGTTAAAATTAGAAGATGGACATGGTGTGACGATGGAATGCTTTCGGGTGGCGCCGGGAGTGTTCCAGACCAGGAGACGAGACATAAGCAGGTCCACGGCAAAAATAACAACATTACAGTGGCTGCGGAATGTGTGATTGATTAAAATGATTAAAATGTGGCCTGGGAGACTTTAGATACCTGTATTGTCACACATGAAATGTTTTTTACTAAATGCTAGAGGACTGTAATGTTGTCAATTGTATAATTACCTAACCAATTTTGACTGACTCGGTGGCTCAGTGGTTAGTGCCCTTGACTACTGATCCAAGGGTTGTGGGTTCGATCCCCACCCAGGGCAAGCATTTGTGTGATGAGCAGATTTGTTTGCTCTGTGTCTGGGTGTTAAATATATCTATATATGTATGTATTTAAACGTATATAATTATGTATATCAGTCTCTGGTAACCCATAACACAGGGAATCCTACTTTGGGGCCAGATGACCATGTGTTATTTGTCCAAGAATATATATTTATTTTATACATATGTTTTATATTTATATATATAATTTGATTTAAAATTGATAACCCAACTGCATAAAACATTACTCTTCTTTTTGAGCAGTTGGGTAAAATTTTATCATATATATTATTCCAATGTCTGTGATCCTATAACACTCATTGGATCAAACAAATTTAACGATACCTCGCACCTAAAAATCCATCAAGCCGTATAGGGTACATGCTCAGCCAAAGAAACAGACATACATACTACTAATTAGCCCGCTTTGGCATAATATATGATGATAATAATCAGCATCACATCACATCAGCCAAAACACGTCCATTGCTGGACATAAACTTTTAGACATATATTCATACATACATATATACATACTTATATCCATCATCACATCTGCTCATATACGTCCCCACCAAGGGGCTCGAGCCTACCCTGAATTAGGGCAATCGGGCCTTAGTCGACCACGCGGGCCCAGTGCGTGTTGGTCAACTTCACACACAACCTTCGAATTTCTTAGCAGATGTTTGCAGGTTTCCTCACTATTTTTTCCTTCACCGCAAGAGCGTCGGATAAACGTACATATGAGATCGAAATTCGAAAACACATTGATATATTAAATGGCAAGGTTCGAACCACGACCTCCCGGATAAGAGTTAGCGGTCCTTGCCGTTGCGTCACCGACGCTCATATATACATACATAAACGCGAAAACCATTACCCTCATTTTTGTCATTCGGGTAAAAACTTCAACTTTTAAACCAATTTAATTATTTATAGGATTGTGTCCAATGTAACAATCAAACCACAATCCACATCTAGCCCGATGCACTAAAGTACTCTTCCTTTAGTATACCACACATAATACGTGCTCATGGACCAGGCTGCAGTTAAATTTTCCCACCATCTTGTCTTTGTTCAATTACGTTATAATATTAGTTACCCGTGATCTCATCAAAAGTTTTAATTAGAAACTTTGTAGTGTCGGCTTTGAACTTCCACGTTCACATAATCATATCGCTGTTCTAGTTTGTGTGAGTTTTACAAGCGATCCCATGCGTAAAATTGTTATGAATGATGAAATATTTTGTACGCCACCCCTATTAAATCGCTACATTTTAACATTCATACTTGATGAAACCAAAGAGTCACAGTACAATAAAGAGTACTAGGTATAGTGCAAAGTTTTTGTGTGTTTAGTTGTAACAAAGTATCCTTACTATCCTTACTAATATTATAAATGTGAAAATGTGTTTGTTTGTTTGTTACCTTTTCACGCTTAAACGCCTTGACCAATCTTAATAAAATTTGGCATGCAGGTAGCCTGTGTCACAAGGAAGGACATAGGCTACATTTTATTCCCTGAAAATAGCATAGCCCGATGCAATTCCCGAGGGAACTGAAAATATTATACTCTTTTTTGGTTAATTAACATCGCAACGGAACAATGGATTGTGTGATTTTTTTGCACCGAGCTGATTGAGGGGGTGGGAAATGACACGATTTACTAATAAGCATATCCTGACATAGTTCCCGAGGGATCTGGAGAAAATTCATGTCCACGCTCGCGAGCCGCTTGCAGCTCGCGCACCGCGCACCCTCTGAGTCAGTCACAAAAACGATGTCCACGCGGGCGAAGCCGCGGGCAAAAGCTAGTAATATTATAAATGTGAAAATGTGTTTGTTTGTTACCTTTTCACGCTTCAACACCTTAACCAATCTTGATATACACAAGTAAATCAAAACCTACGGGGTAATTCCTGCAGACTTAGATCATGATATTTAGCAAGAAGCAAGGTCACATAGTACAAGTAGAGTAATAAATCCAAAAACTGTAAATTTGTAGTTACAATATCAATTATAAAAACATTTTTTTTACGATTACAGACTTACATTTACGGTTTGAAAATTTACTGTAACGTATATTGATATATGGTGAATTATTTTTTCCAAGGACTAACTTAATTCTGTACTTAGGAAAAATGTTTCACTATAATCCGATTTTTGTACTCGTTGATATTTGTAGTAGCGTTTTTTTTCGCAATTGGTAAGCCCTTGGCATCATCTTACCTAATGAATGTGTTTTGCTACGGAACCCTCAATGCGTGAGTCCGACTCGCACTTGGCCAAGTTTATTTATACAACTACACTATGTCATAAAAATCGTAATAAGTTAAAAATCTTCAAGGCGAGAGTGAATAACCATTATTTAACTTTGCATATACCATCCTCGACTACATCGTCATTACTATCAGGTGAGACATAGTTAAACGCACTCAAATTTTAATAAAAAAAAGGTACCTTTCATACAAACCCAGAATATATGTTTTTTTTAGAAATTTTATAAAATATGGTAGCAAATTGATGGAAAATGCTAACTTTAGCAACTGTGACAGCCCAGCACAGTATTGTGACTATTTGTTTCGTCGTCTAATGTTAGGTTCGATCACTAGTAAATCAGTTGTGTAATGGCGAGGGCCGCTACCTCCTGTCCGGGAGGTCGTGGTTCGAATCCTGCCACGTACCAATGTGTTTTCGAATTTCGATTTCATATGTACGTTTATCCGACTCTCTTACGGTGAAGGAAAACATCATAAGGAAACCTGCACACGCCTGCGCAGAAACTCGAAGGTTGTTTGTGAAGTCGATTAACGAGTACTGCGCCTAGGTGGTCGACTAAGGCCCGATCACCCTAATTCAGGGTAGGCTTGAGCCCCTCGGTGGGGACGTAATATAAGCTGATGATGATGAAGTCAGTTACGGTGGTTCGGTTAGTACACTAACGCCACACCCCGGACAATACATACAACGGTCGTGAAATGACATTTCTAAAAAAAATGACGGAGCAAATAAAATCAAGGCGAAATCTCATACGTTCGAGAACCAAAATATAACCAATCTGTATCAATATGGGTGACAAGGGGGTGAGATCGAAATCTAGAGAGTGCCAGGGAGTGTCCATACTATATGTTAGTACTAATATTTGCTAACATCGCCAATACAAATAAATAATGTACAAATTCTTATGGAATCAATTGAAATCATTGTGTGTTTTGCGCACATACAGGGGTACAACAAGGTGTTTTTTTTTAAATTATTGTTGTATAAATTTACCTATTAGCAACAAGTCATGTTTGTCGATATTTTTCAAAAGTTACTACTTTTAGCAGTTTTGTAAAAACAACTTGTTACTAATGTTTACAGTTACAAAATAACAATCAAAGAATACTTGTTGCCCCCCTTTAAGTGCTTAAGTGCTTTTTTAACCGCCTCCGTAGCTCAGAGGCAAAGTTCACTGGCTTTACACAGGAGGTCACGGGTTCGATTCCCGGCGGGGTCAATTGTAAGACTCGGTTTGGTTGGTGGTAGGGCATTTTCTAAGCCCGCCTGGCTAGCTACCACCATCTTATCTAAGTCTTGCCGCCAAATATCAATGTTGATATCATTAGTGTGTTCCGGCATGAAGATAAGATAGCCAGTTCCCCATTGCGTTGGGGATTCTTGGTAAGCCCTCGGCAATATCGCTTACCACCAGGTGAAATGTTGTCAAGGGTTTACCAATAGTGAATAAAAAAAAAACTTAAAAATTTCCATTGAAGTCCATAAGAATGAGTAAATTATTTATTCCTATTGGCGGCGCTAGTGTGCTAATAGAGTTGACGACAGCATCAGAAATAAATTATGAACTCTTGATCACTAAATTGCCCTCCTATTTAAACTTCGGAAAACCTTACTCGTTTTGTTTTCCATCCAATCTTCGATTTTTAATTCTCCAAAATCACAAAATGAGTACACATATGACGCTGCTAAACTATGACGTCACGCCTAGGTATTTCAAACATTTTTAGAACAAAATGCCTTTTTTGAAAGATGATAAAAAGTGACTCAGATGACTAGCATTCGTCATTCCTATTGAACCAACTTAATTTATTTTTTCAAGCTCAATAGTTTTACTTACACTTTGTTTGCTGACAGTACAAGGCGTTAGATAGCGAGTCAGGTGCGTAGTAGGGGGCTTTTAGCGCGATTGCTCGTAATGCCCCAGCCATGGAGCCTTGAGCTACAAGCGAAGAATCTTCCCTGTTCTTATCTATGAGTATCTGTGGTTAGCTATTAGAACGACTGTCTGAGTGAGACGAACTATTGAAGTGATTTGCGTACGAAGTAACGATTTACGTACGTTGTAGGGTAATAGCCGGATAGTTACCACACTTTTGGAAATCACTCTGTATCTACATAAAGGAAAATACTTTATTTCAAAAACTGGCCGGTACTTAATTTTTTTACCTACAAATTTATGAAAGGTAAATAACATTATCTTTAATATTTCCAGAGTATTAGTGATTGTTGCGAACCTCTATATTTTAGGACATCTATCCCACGTAGGGGATAGTTGCCTAATCCATATAAATTACGTTTAGGATAGTTGTACCGCCGAGAAATAGGAAATCTATCCCGCAAAAACTTTCATTGCATTTTGCCTTTCCATACAATCGCACAGAGATATGAGACATGGTCATCTTAGTGTTAGTTGGAGAGTCTTTCGATAGAATAATAAAATAGCATGCCATTCATCCGCGAACTAAAGTAATTGCAATCGGGGAAACTATACCCCTCAGGCAACTATCATAGTTTTACCCTATGTTGCTTCTTTAATTATCCTTGTAAGATCGCATTATATGATGTGAACGCATAATCAACTTTAGTAATTACCACCTAAGCATTAAGCACTGTATGCTCATATCAAATATAAAAACGTAGATTTAGTGTTAGCGCTTAGCGTTAGCGTTATAAAAAACTCTGCTCCAATAACGACGGAGCAGAGTTTTGCTTATATTCACGCGTTGGCAGACTTAACGTTGACATGCTGAATGTACTGTGACATGTTTTAAATGTACCTGTCTCAATTACAGTAAAGAATAGAATAGGACCTATGACGTGTCGAAACATTCGAGGTTATCACTTAAGGTAAAGATGCTTAAGTAGGTAATGATAATAGAACAAGCGTTACCCCACTTTTTTATGATTGTTGTGTGAAACTCAATATCTATTATCTACATTATTTTAAATCTGAAACTGTATGAAATTACCGCGCAATGAACGCATAATCAATCACATATTATAGTTTAAAGACTTAACAAGTTTCGTGGAGTTTTGCCGGAAATGTGGAGCACGCTTATACACGTGACTGGGTGCTATCCTTGTGAACTGGCCTACTCTTATAGACATCTATATAATATTAATCTATATAACTTCCTTAATCATTGTATCTTTTTTTTTTTCTTATGTTGTGCAATAAAGTGTTTTCAATCAATCAATTAATATTATACAGAGCAAACCTCTGTATTTTTGTATGTTAGTATTTTTGTATGTTTGTAACGAATAAACTCAGAAAGTAATGAACCGATTCTATAAGTTATTTCACCGTTAGAATGCTACATTATCTTTGAGTAACATAAGCTATAGTTATTACTAGAAAAAAATAAGGGATCCTTGCTAAAACTTCAGTAACGTGAACAAGGTGTAAAAAAACTGCTTAAAAATTCCTTTTATCGCATACGCTACAGAAACTATTGATGATAGAACAAAAAAATGTTCTCAAATATCAGAGAACATATCAATACTGCAAATAAATTGGCACAAATATAGGTTAGGTCCTTGATTAACATATAGGCTACTTTTTATCCAGATTTCTTAATTGATTCCCGTGGGATAGCTGTTAACTCTCTCTTTTTTGTAAATTTCTGTCACTTCGCAATGAAGCGAAGGATTGACGTGCTAATTAATACTGATTATCGAATTGACTACTAATTAGCATAGCCTGACATAGTTCCCAACGGATCTAGAGTTGACTCAGTTCCCACGCTTGACAGCACGACAGACTTATAAACTACGTTCACGCGAAAACTAACTAACTAAAAAATATATCTGGCTGAAATTTGTAGATAAACAGCTTAGGACCTGGATTAACAAATAGGCTACTTTTTTCCACGCTAGCGAGCCGCTTGCGGCTCGCGCACTGCGCACCCTCGAAGACAGTCATAAAACTATGTTCAAGCGAGCGAAGCCGCTGGCAAAATCTAGTAATATTATAAGGAGGAAAGATTTGTTTGTTTGTTTGTTTTCATTGAACAAGCTCCGAAACTACTGGACCAATTTGATAAATTCTTTCACTGTTAGGAAGCTACATTATCCGCGGTTGCTGCTATATTTAATTTTCAAAAAGGGATTCTTTCTAAAAATCTGATAATGAAACCCAAGGTGTAAAAGAATACCTAAAAAATTCCTGCATTATCAACAAAAGTAGTGTAGTGTGTAGTGTGAAGGGGTGTAGTGTATATTGTATAGTGTTTAGTGTATTGAAGTATAGTGTAGTGTAGAATAGTGCAGTGTAGTGCAGCGTAGTGCAGCGTAGAATAGCTTAGCGTAGTGTAGTGTAGTGTAGCGTAGTGTAGTGTAGCGTATAGTTTAGTGTGGTGCAGTGCAGTTTAGTGCAGTGTAGTGTATTGTAGTGCAGTGTAGTTTATTAAAGTGCAGTGCAGTGTAGTGTATTGCAGTGTAGTGTAGTATAAGGCGGTATGAAGTTCGCCGGGACAGCTAGTAAATAGTCAATAATTTAAATGTCTAATTTTAACTTCTAGTATCATGTTGTTTTCATGTCCTAATGACGTCCTTTGTTTTATATCTATGATTTTATATCGAAATTATTATGTGATGCTTATTTATTTTTAATATTTTTCCCAAATGACATCATATATGATATATAAGCAGAGATTTTGGAGGGATGTGGCGTCGGTGAATGAGTTTTTATACCACGAATTCCACTGATTCCCAATAATTACCCATTCTATTTAAAACATGAACAGTTCCCGGTGAGTTTGTGTTATGCAGTGACTATAAACAAAGCCCAAAGGCAGACGCTACGTGTTGCCGGCGTGGACCTCAGCGTCGGCTGTTTTGTCACACGGTCAGCTCTATGTGTCTTTCTCCCGTGTAAGTCAACCAAACAAACTGTTTGTTTATGTTCCGAACCAAACCACATCGAACATTGTCTATAAAGGTACTAGCTAGATATGGTACGGAATCCTTCGTGCGCGAGTCCGACTCGAACTTGGCCGGTTTTATTTTTGCTGATCGTGTCGATCAAACGACCTCTGTGGCACAGTGGTCATTTATACAAGCAAGTACCTTTGGCCTGCAGGGATCCGGGTTTAATCACCGGCCAGGTTAAGTTGCAAAATAATCTGTGTCCAATCGTTCACATATTCTTTTTATCTACGATTTACGCATTAATCCAAACTTTGTATTTTTGTTTTATTTATTTTTTGCTGTATAACAGTTAACCGCGTGACGAAATCGCGGGCAACAGCTAGTATAATATATAAATACTATTTTATGATCATCAGAAAGAGTGTTAAATGCACCTTTTTTACATAAATATTTCATTGAATCTTTTGAAATATACTTACCAAGTTTTTTTTAAATTGATAACCCCTAAGCATCATATCAACTGATGGTAAGAGTCGATGATGCCGAAAATGGAAGGGAGCTTACCAAGATTCTCCAACCCAATGGTGAACTGGCTATCTTGTCTACATGCCGAAACACTTGAAAGCTGTTATCATTGATGTTTGGCGGCAAGACTCAGATAAGATAGCCAGTCCGGCGGGCTGGGAAACCAAACCAAGTGTTACAAAGTAAGATCTCGCCGAAAACCGAACTAGTGATCTACTGTTGTGCAGCGAATGGATAGATGAATCACTGCGCCACTTAAGGTTGCCTTACTTGGATATCAGTTTTTATCTGTTTTATCGTAGTCAGTGTAGGTACATGCCTGAATACCTATACAAGGTAAAAAAAAATTGCGTAGGACCCGTTAACTGTGGATTCTGTTCATCATACTAAACAACTTACCCCAAGGAACCTATAATCAAATCTCAAAAAAAAGGCCCTCCATACAAAAATGCACAGAATTAGTCGATCAGCTAATCGATTTTTATGAAGAGTTTAATTTTTTTTTAGAGATTTTAGCAAATTCATAGGAAAAAGTTGTTCAGTATGATGAGTAGAAGCCCCAGTTAACGGGAGCTTCACCAAATTTGTTACACCCTGTATATAATGTACTTGTGCATCTGACTACATACCACGTCATTGACATGGCCCCAAGAGGAAAATAGTTACCAGTATAACTCGCGCCAAATTTTATTACTGATCTGAAGTGTGATGCGAGTGCTTACTGCGCCTGTATAACTGAGCAGTAGGTACATTTACGTCCTACTAATACGCAAACTTTGCTACTGCGACGCGTCTTGCGACCAACTTCAGAACCGCAATATAGTTTGGCGCTACCTGTAGAAGCCTAATAAACATACATATACAGCGTGTAAAAAAAATTGGTGTAGAATTCAATAACTGGAGCATAAACTGAGCAACAATTTTGATGAAATCGCAAAAACATTTTTGAACTCTTCATACAAAACGATCAGCTAATAGACAGGTTTTAAAGATTTTTGTATGGAGTATTGAACTTATTTTTTTTAGGAATTGACTATGGGTTCCTCAAAGAAAGTAGTCCAGTATGATAATTAGATGCCCCAGTTAACAGGACCTACACCAAATATATTTATAATGTGTTGTTTTGTGTACGTTTACGGATCGATGTGGCAACACACTGGGCCAAAGTTGTTTGAAACTGCCGACACTTCGTTATAATATCAGCCGAAAGACGTACACTGCTAGACAAAGGCCTCCCTCAAGGATTTTCATGACGACCAAGTCCTGCGCTTCCCGCATCCAGCGGCTTCCAGCAACCTTCAGCAGGTCGCCAGACTCGCACTTGGCCAGTATTTTTATATTCTTATGTCCTTTAGTTTATTAAGAGTTCTACAAGTTTGTGAATAAAATGTGATTCTTGGTAAATAATTATGTAATATAGCTGTCCCGGCGCACTTCGTACCGCCTCACACTACACTACACTACACTACCACTACATAACCACTACCACTACACTACCACTACCACTAAAACTACCACTACACTACTACTACACAACCACTGCACTACCACTACACTACACTACCACTACACTATCACTACACTACCACTACACTACCGCTACCACTACCACTACCACTACCACTACCACTGCCACTGCCACTGCTACTGCCACTACCACTACCACTACACTTCCACTACACTACCAATACACTACCACTACCACTACACTTCCACTACACTACCAATACACTACTAATACACAACCACTACACTACCACTACACTACCGCTACACTACCGCTACACTACCGCTACACTACTGCTACACTACCGCTACCACTACCACTGCCACTACCACTACCACTACCACTACCACTACCACTACCACTACCACTACCACTACCACTGCCACTGCCACTGCCACTGCCACTGCCACTGCCACTGCCAATGCCAGTACCACTACCACTACACTACCAATACACTACCACTACACTTCACTAAACTACTTTTTGTAGATATTGCAGGAATTTTTAGGTCACTTTACACCTCGGGTTACATTATTTGAGTTTTAGTAAGGATCCCTAATTTATTGAAAATTTAATATAGCCTATAGCAACCGCGGACAGTGTAGCTTCCCAAAGGTGAAAGAATGTTTCAACTCGGTCCAGTATTTTCGGAGCCTATTCAAAACAAACAATCAAATCTTTCCTCTTTATAATATTATTGTATAGATTAGCAAACAATTAGTAATAACATGATAAATTAATAGAAATTTAAATAAAATATGTGCTCAAATATGGCGCCGCGCGACCTCCTGCATTAGGCAAATCTGTAGTCAGAAGAGATAAGAGTTACGCAATAGAAAGAGAGCCAACTTGTAAGTGAATATAACTGTAGGTAATTGGCGCTGTGCGAACCTAAATTGCACTTTATTGTGTCGTTGCAAGAGTCACAATTTATTTAAATGATTTTACGAAGTGAAACTTCCTTTAAGTTAATAAATAGTCTTTATTCTTTGGTACCACAAAGTTCACTTGATAACAACGAATTACGACTTCTCCGTATTTCGTCTATGTTCTGCCGTATACTGAAAGCGCGCTATAAAAGAGGCTTGCTACTTTTCCTAATCCTTTTTCAGCGTTTTGTAATGTAAACGAGATATAAAGGCGTTAAATAGGCGGTAAATTAGAGCGATAGGAATCCATTCGCTCGACAGACAGGGGTACTCCGACATTTCTGTTATTAGGGTTCCATGCAACCGATAAAAAGGGGAATCCTTAATGTGTGTCGGTCCGTCCGAAAATAAAGTAAGATAAGACGCTAAACAACCGATTTCCTTCGAAAAAACTTTGTAAAATTTTTGTTTTTTTATTAATTTTCGAAAAAAAAAGTAATAATCATTATCATCATATCAGCTCATTTACGCCCCCATCGAGGAAATCGAGTCTACCCTGAATTAGTCGACGACGCAGGCCCATTACGTGTTGGTTGATTTCACACACAACCTTTCAGATTTCGATTTAATATTTAAAAAAAAACATTAAACCGACGCTCTTACTGTGAAGGTAAACATCGTCAGGAAACCTGCACACGCCTGCAAAGAAACACGAAAAAAGTTTTTTTTGTAACTTTTTTACGGAAAGAATAAAAATAGGTCGAATAATCCATTTTAAACCTTGCAATGAGCTCTTTCATTTAATATGTCACAAGCGAGTCAGTCTCGCACTTTGCCGGTTAGTTTCACCTTAATATGGTTTTGTGACATTTTTCTAGAAGCGCGCCTTAATGGTGGCTTGCTACTTCACCTACTTTTTCTTATGCGATTTGGAATGTTAAAGAAAGGATACTGTTTATAAAGACAAACAATTTGGCGGTAAACTAGAACCAATCTGGCGCGGCCGGAATACGATCATCACCATCATCATCATATAAGCCCAAAACGTCTCGGCCTCCCTCAAGGATTTCCACGACGACCGGTCCTGCGCTGCCCGCATCTATCGGCTTCCCGCAATATTCACCAGGTCGTCAGTCTACTGCGTGGGAGGCCAATGGCTCCAATGGCCATCTGTTCTACGAGCTATGTGCCCTGCCCACTGCCACTTCAGTTTACCGATTCTGTGAGCTATGTCGGTTAATTTGGTTCTCCTGCGGATCTCCTCGTTTCTGATTCGATCACGCAATCGGAGTGATCACAGATAATACAAGAATACGATAATTTGTTTTGTTTTTTATTATTTCACCGCCAATTATCTTTTTTCTATAGCTATTTTCCTACCTAAATGTGGTTACCTAGAAAAAAAATCTATTTACCTAGTAAAACCGCCTCCGTGGCATAATGGTCAGACCGTTCGCTTCACACCAGGAGGCGCGGGTTTGATTCCCGGTGGGG
This sequence comes from Coleophora flavipennella, assembly GCA_947284805.1. NCBI lineage: Eukaryota > Metazoa > Arthropoda > Insecta > Lepidoptera > Coleophoridae > Coleophora > Coleophora flavipennella. The sequence goes on from OX369270.1 coordinate 12,938,716, forward strand.
TCAACTTTGCAAGACTCTGTTTTGTTGGTGGTAGGGCATTTTCATAGGCTGCCTGGCTATATAGCTACCACCATCTTATCTCAGTCTTGCCGCCAAAAATCTGTGTTAACAACATTGATGTGTTCCGGCTTAAAAATAAGTTAGCCAGAACCCCATTGCGTTAGGGAATCTTGGTAAGCCCGCTTCCATCTTCGGCATCATCGTCACTTACCATTAGGTGATGATGTCAAGGGCTTACCAATTTTGGATAAAAAAAATGCCATTCATTGAATAATATTTCTGCTATGTAGGTAACTACTATATGGTGTTGTTTTAGTCGACATAGCCCTTTCAAGGAGGGCTGCTACTCATGAAACAATCTCTATACAAAATTGGTCAACCAGCTAATCGATCTGAAAGAAAGAAAGAGAGAAATATGTTTGTTGGTTCCATGATATGTATGAAGTAAATTTTTTGCGATTTCAGCAAAGGTGTAGGACTAAGTTGTTCCGTTCACATAAGTAAAAACCCCACTGGGAAGTATGTTGTCTACTTTAAACAACAACTGTATATATACACGGTGTACTAAAATTGGCGTAGTTCCCGTTAACTGGGGGTTCTACTCGTCATACTGAACAACTTTCCCAAGTGACCCTAGTATAGTCAATTCTCCAAAAAAAATTTGGACGCTCTATACTAACATGAAAAAAAAAACTGTCGAACAGCTGATCGATTTGTATGAAGAGTAAAAAATTTGTTTTTAAGTTTTCAGCAAAGTCGTAAAACAAAAGTTGTTCAGTATCATTAGTAGAAGCCCGAGTGAACGGGACCTACATCAATTTTGTAACATCCTGCATATTTGCACTTAGCATCACCCGCAGTGACACGTCAGGCATTTAGATTTCATCATCTATCAGCTCATATACGTCCCCACCGAGGGGCTCGAGCCTACCCTGAATTAGGGCGATCGGGCCTTAGTCGACCACGCGGGCCCAGTGCAGGTTGACAACCTTCACTCACAACTTCGACTTCACTCACAACCTTCGAGTTTCTTCGCAGGTGTGTGCAGGTTTCCTCACGATGTTTTCCTTCACCGTTAAAGCAATCGGTGAGTTATGTACGTAAGTTTCGAAAAACTCATTGGTACATTGGCCGTCCGGATTTGAACCTGGCACCTCTGGTTTGGAGAAACGAGTCGTTACCGGTTGAGCCACCGACGCTGCAAATGAAAAGTCTCATTTAGATTTACCTAGCTCTATATAACTAAAGTGGCAGTGGGCAGGGCACATAGCTCGTAAAACAGATAGCCGTTAGGATAGTAAAGTTCTCGAGTGGCGGAAACGCAGCGTAGGAAGGCCTCCCACGCGGTGGACTGACGACCTGGTGAAGAGTGCGGGAAGCCGATAGATGCGGGCAGCGCAGGACCGGTCGTCGTGGAAATCCTTGGGGGACGCCTTTGTCCAGCAGTGGACGTTTTTCGGCTGATATGATGATGATGATGATATAACTAGTATCTCAACTGTGTCCCTATGGATGTGTGCAACATTCATACAAATCTGGAATCAGCTGTGTAGGTTTCCTCACGACGGTTTATTTCGCCGTATCGTCAAAGCAATTGGTTAAAGTAAATGTACGTAAACTTTAATAAAACTCATTGCTACGTTGGCCATGGTGTATATTTAGCTGGATTCGAACCCGGGACCTCTGGTTAGAAGGAACGATTCATAACCGTTGAGCCACCGACAATTTTTAACGCTGAATGAAAATTTAATTTGAATTTCTCTGAATTAATTAATTAAACATTAAAATAAAATTTTAAAAAATTGAAATCCTTGGGGCAGGCCTATGTCCAACAGTGGACATCCTTCGGCTGGTATGATGATGATGAAAAAAGTTAAAAGTAAAAGAAGTACTGATGGCATTCCTAACACATGTCTTGCTTGTATCAAAAATTAGAGTTTATAAGATTGTCTTTACGATTTTTTTTTGAGTTTTATGTTTTTTTTGTGTGAGTTATACTTACTACTTAAATGTTTATTTGAACGAATTTGTCCATAACTAGTAGTGGGATTTTTTATTGGCTTATGTTTCAATCTTAATGTTAATATTATGTTCTATGTGTAATTAATTACAGCTGTATATTTCCCCAATATATAAAAAAAAGAAAAAATACGAGTATGCTTTAGACCACACGACTAAAGTAAAACTTCTATATGTTCTATATGCTCTGTTGCTGATCCCCTTCGATGATGGTACAGGAAATGCAGGGCGACGCGGAGGTTGTAGAGACAAGGAAAACAGCCGTGATATCTTCAGTCTTGAACAATTTCAGTGGTTGATTTGCTTATGGGAGCTCGAGGGAGGTCTCGTTGTTACTCGGTGGCTTGTCGAAAATGTTGAATTTGAATGAATACGCTCTATGACGCCTACGCTATATTTATATTAAATTTCCAGAGCGGGATGGCGCCATAGGAGGAAGCGAGACGGAAGATGGTGCACTTACCCACCCCTTTGGAGCAATACCGTACAGAGAGCCGCCTACGACCAATTTCCGCGCCGCGCCGTTTTGAAATAACGGTCGCGGAGGCAGCTCGCTGCTTACCAAAAACCTTTTACCTCTCCTCAGGGGTTCTACCAGGCTTCCATCTCGCCACCTTTACCAAACTAATTACCTAGACCTCCCTCTAAGCCTCCCCAAGCAAAACACAGTTACAAAACACATTTATTTAGAAAACATACAAAAGGCTTATAAAACAAGATAACTTAAAACTACAACTTAACTATCTATATCTATGTACATATAACAATTCAAAAATATAACGTATCGCAACTTTAATACATTACACAAATTTACACACAAAATTTATCAACAAAGAAACTTTACGTTTTTAAGTGTCCATCGTGCACATTCTCCCGCCGTCACCTTTGTGATCCAGCACTGGTAGCACGATGATCTTCTTGGTGGGCCGCCTCAGCACGCGTCCTCGGCTCGTGGTCACCTCCACCACGCGCACTTCGCCGTCCTCGCCCGGGAACGTCCGGGTGATGCGTCCTCTGGGCCAGCAGTTGCGTGGCAGGTTGCTGTCGGCGATGACCACCAGGTCACCGATTTTGGGGGCCTCTCCGGAGGCCCTGGGCTCCCGCCGGTGTTGGAGTGTGGGGAGGTACTCTCTCACCCACCGCCGCCAGAAGTTGTCGGCTAGCAGCTGTGCGCGCCTCCAGTGCGTGCGCGCGTTGATGTCTTCGGGAGTGAACGTGCCCGGGGGTGGCACATGACAGTTGGGCCCGACTAGGATGTGATTCGGGGTCAGCGCCTCGGGCTCCGCTGAGTCGACGCTCACGTGGGTCAGCGGTCTCGAGTTCACCACATTCTCGCACTCCACCAGCAGGGTATGGAGTGTTTCCTCGCTCGGCCGCTGCTCCTGCAGCGTGGCTCGCAGCGCCTCCTTGACTGTGCGCACCATGCGCTCCCAGGCGCCTGCCATGAAGGGGGCTGAGGGTGGCATGAACCGCCACACGATGTGCTGCGCGCTGGCTTCCGCTCCCATGGTCTCGACTGCTGCAGCTAGCTCTCGATCCGCCGCCTTGAAGTTGGTCGCGTTGTCACTCCAGACTTCTTTGGGCGGTCCCCGCCGCGCGATGAAACGCCGGAGCACTGATATGGCTGAGTCGGCGCTCAGCGACGCGGCAATCTCCAGGTGCACGGCGCGCGACGTCAGACACGTGAATAGGGCCACGTATCGCTTCTCGGTGCGGCGCCCCACAGTCACAGTCACCGGACCGAAGTAGTCTAGGCCGGTAAACGTGAAGGGGCGCGCGTGATGCGCCAGGCGGCCCACCGGCAGGTTGCCAGTCGACGGGCTGGCGGGTTTCGCCTTCCTCAGGCGACAGGCAGGGCAGCTTCGCAGGACTTCTTTGACTGTAGGCCGGATGCGCGTGACCCATAGTCGCTGGCGCGCCTCGTTCACCACCAGCTCCACTCCGCCGTGGCTCAGCCGCTCGTGCAGGTGTTGCAGGTACAGGCGGGTGAAGGGGTGCCTGCCGTCCAGCACTGCGGGGCTTGCAGCTTCTTCTGATATGTCGACGGCCTTCTCCACTCGTCCTTTGAGTCGCAGGATTCCGTCGGTGCCCACCGTAATACTTAGGGCGGCTAGCTTATCGTCGCCGGTAAGTAGGGCTCCTCTCTCGATTCTCCGTCTCTCTCTCGCATACGAGTCTTCCTGCGCTGCTCGCACCCATAGCTTTTCTGCGCGTATGAGTAGGTGCGCTTCGATTCCCATGAAGCGGTCCGGCGTGTCGACTGAAAGGCTTTTTTTCAGTTTCTTTTTCTTTTTAGCCTCTCCCCACGTAGGATCTCTGTTTTCATTTTTGGCAGTTCGCTTCCTCTTCGCGGCTGCAATGTGTTGTGTGCGGCCTCGGCATTGCTCGACGAACTGTAGAACACGCGCTGTTGCTCGGATGAGGCGTGTCCAGCGTGAAAATCTCGCTACGTCGGGCAGGTGGGCGTGGCTTCGTAGCGTCGTAGTCGTCGTAGTCGCGTAGCAAGCTTCTCGTTCTTCCCCGGTGACTGAGGCCGCGGCGCGTCGGTTTTCTTGCGGCCAGCATTCCTCAGGTTGATATAGAAACTCGGGGCCGTGAAACCATCTGTGTGCGGCGCCGAAGTCCGCCGGGGTGGCTCGCGTAGCATCATCAGCGACGTTATGGGCTGTTGGGACCCATCTCCACTCGTTTTTCTTCGTCGTTTCTTCGATTTCTGCCAGCCGGTGTGCCACAAAGCACTTGAATGCTCGCGGCTCGGCTCGTATCCATGCGAGAGCCGTGCGAGAATCGGACCAGTAGTGTCGCGCCTCTGCTTCCCAGTCGTGTTCGCGCGCGACAGTGTGGGCTAGTCGCGCTCCCAGCAGCGCCGCCTGCAGCTCGAGCCTCGGGATCGACACGGGTTTGAGTGGTGTCACCCGGCTCTTAGCGGCAGCCAGCACGACGATCACGCTTCCATCGGACCTCTCGTTCCGCCAGTACACTGCGGCGGCGTAGGCTTCCTCGCTCGCGTCGACAAAGGTGTGGAGCGCCCGCTTGGTCACGGCGCCCGTGTCGTAACAGCGTGGGATGCGTAGCCGCTCCGTAGCGCGTAGCGTGCGTAGCCACTCGTACCATTTTTCGTGTAGCTCGTCTGGCAGATCGGCGTCCCAGTTAGTGTGGTAGCGCCAGGTGTCTTGCATGATGCGCTTGGCCGGCGTAGTTACAGGTGCTATTAGCCCCAGCGGATCGTATAGGGACATGATCACGCTGAGGGCCTCTCGTTTCGTCGGCGCGCGCAGCCCGTCGATGACTTCCAGTGGCGCCCTCTTGCGGTTGAGTCTGAAGCCTAGGTTGTCCGGCCCTACTTCCCAGAGCAGGCCCAGTGTTCGCTCTGTCTCGCTCCCGCCGATAGGGATGGTAGCCTCCGCCTCGTTCGTAGCGTAGTGACGGAGCACGGAGGGCGAGTTGGATGCCCACCCGCGCAACTCAAAGCCGGCCTGCCGATGGATGTGTTCGACCGCCGTGGCTGTCTCGAGGGCCTCTCCGTCTGTCCCGTTGCTGGCGATGTAGTCATCCATATAGTGACTTTTCACTATAGCCTGCGCCGCCTCCGGGAACTGTTCTGCATAGTCAGCTGCGTTTTTGTTTTTGACGAAGAGAGCTGTGCACGGCGATGAGGTCGCACCGAACACCACGCTCGTCATTCGGTATTCTGACGGCGGCACATCTCCTCTCTCGCTCCCTCTCCACAGGAAGCGCAGGGCGTCTCTGTCTTCTGGTTTTATGCGTATTTGCATAAACATCTCGCGAATGTCCGCAGTCACAGCGTACGGGCTCTGCCGGAAGCGCATAACTACGCCGGGCAGAGATTGTAGTAGGTCGGGCCCGGGCAGCAGCGCGTCGTTCAGGCTTCTCCCCTCAGTTCTGGCAGCTGCGTCGTGCACAAGACGTATCTTCGGCTTGTCTGGGTTGACCACAGCGAAGTGAGGTAGGTACCACACCTTTCCAGGTGTAGGCTGCGTCGTGGCGGGCTCGGCGTACCCCTTGGTAAAGAGGTTCTGCATCCTTTCTTCATACTTTGTTTTCAGATCAGGATCTCGATCTAGGCGCTTCTCGATGTTAGGCAGCCTCTTCTTTGCATTGCCATAGTTGTCGGGCATTATTGTGTTGTCTTCTTTCCATAGAAGGCCAGTTTGGAAGCGACCATCTGGGAGGCGTGTGGTTGTCTCCTCTAGCAAGCGTAGCGCTCGCTGCTCCGGGTCATCGCGCGTCTTCCTTGGCTCAACGCCCAGCGACTCCAGGGCGAAGTATCTCCGCATAGCATTTTCCATTTCGTCGCTGGATTCCTCCTTGGTAGACAGATACCCGCAAAACGAAACGGGCTCTGTGTGCGACGAGCGGCACCCGTGTAGCACCCACCCGAGTTGTGTGAGTGAGGCTACGGGTCGGTCTCTCCGTCCTGCTCGCACATCGCGCGACACGATGAGTTCCCAGTTATCTTGCCCGATGAGAACTTTCGGCTTGGCATTCTGGTACATCAGCTCATGTCTGAGGTCCTCCAGGTGTGGGCAGTCCTCCAGGTCTTCTTCGCCGAGCGACTGAGTAGTGAAATCGAGTCGCTCGACCGTGCGTGCCCCTTGCAGTTCGTAAGAATCGAGTGAGTATTTCCCTCTCACTCGCACGTCGACTGTTTTGCTGTTTTCGTGCTTGCGCCGCGTGCCGTTGACTCCTATGACCCACAGGTTGTTAGTGGGCCCTTCCAGGCCGAGGGACTCGACGATGTCTTCGTCAATGATGGTGATAGTACTGCCCTCGTCCAGCAGCGCGTACGTCTCGACAGTGTTTCGCGGACCGGTGAGAACGATCGGCGCGATTTTCAAGTAGGCCCGGCGTGAGCCCGCCCGAGTGGAGTGGGCGAACTCGAGGGCCGACGCGACTTCTTCCGCCTTCTTGGGTTCTTCTCTTGGCCGCTCTGAATGCAGCAGCGAGTGATGGGGAGCGCGACAGCCGTTTGTTCCACACGGCTTCGCTCGGCAACTGAAGCGTCTGTGGTTGCTCCTCACACACCGGAAGCATTGGCGGTGCCGGCGTACCAGGTCCCAGCGTCCGTTGACATCAGCCTCGACGAACTGTCGGCACTCCAACAGTTTGTGACTGCCGCTGCACTGTGGGCATGTCGTGGTTGTAGGCGTAGTTGCCGTTGCAGCAAAGTTTTTCTCTACGATCTTCTTTCTCGCTCTCTCTCGTGGCGTCTCGGCTGGTGTTGTTTCAGCCGGAGCGTAGGGGCCGCATTTGTCCGCCTCTTCGTTGAGAAAAGATGCCAGTTTTTTGAGGTCTGGCGTGTTGTCTTCTCGCGCTGCGAAGTCATACCACTTGTTTCGGAGTATCGGTGAAATCTTCTCAAGAATTGTGCGTACCAACTCGGGATTGCATAGGTACGCGTCTCTCCGCAGCGCCTCGATGGTGGCCACAACATTTGCTACTTTGTTCGCAAAAACACACACTTCTCGTGGGCTGTCTCCTATGCGGGATAGCGCGCGGGTTTTCTCAATCTCGCGCAGGACTAGCGCTTCTGCTCGTCCGAACCGCCGCTCCAGAGCCTCGATGATTTTTCTGGGTTCCGTGCTGCTGATTAGTAAGCAGCTGGCAGCTTCCTTTGCTGCTCCGGTGAGGCTCTTTCGAATTCTTGCGACGTTTTCTGTTCTTGTGAAATTTGTTTCTGTCTCGACGAATGCTGTCTTAAATGCAAGCCAGCTATCACTTCTCCCGTCGAAACCAGGCAGCTCCTGGAGATATCTGGGCGCCCCTCTCGCCGATGTGCGAATGACGCTCTGTAGGGCCGCTGCGAGGGCCGCAATGTCGGTTTGCGGCGCAGCCGGCTCGGTTTTCTGAGGGATGCTCTCCGGTTTCGCGGACTCCTCCCCACCCTGCCCCACGGGTTCTCGTGAGGCCGCAGGCCGCAGTCGTTCGGTCACCGCAGGCCCCGGTTGGGTGTGAGCGTGTCCTTTCGCTCCTGTGTGCTTTTCCATCCATTCAGCCACTCGCTCTGAGCCCTGCCTGACTTCTTCGTCAGCCGATTCATCTGCAGGGTCCAGCTCCTGGTCAGAGTCCTCCATAATTCTCCGCAAATGTGCCTCCTCTAAGGCCCGTTCCGCCGCGATTGCTTTGACCGCCAGCTCAGCCAGCCTCTCCTTGGCTTCCAGTTCCGCGAGGAACCTCTTGCGAGAAGCCTTGGAGCGGTCTGACCTAACTGATTTAGGTCGGGTCTCCACAACCGTGACGTCAGCCTCGGTGTTCGTAGTTTCCGTTACGGTTTCCCCAGTTTGCGTAGTGCCGTGGCTCCAGGTCGCTGTTTCTCCCGAAGTCGTGTTTCCCGTACCTTCAGTTGTGGTATTTTCAGAATCCGTCGTCTCTTGGGCAGCCTGCTTGGACGCGGTCTTGGAACGCGTGGATCTCGTCATGGCGGCGTGGCTCGACGACGTAGTTCTTCAGGTTTTTTCTCTTCAGTCCAGGGATCCGGCTTCACGAAGGACCATAAAATGTTGTCCAGGGATCCGGCTTCACGAAGGACCATAAAATGTTGCTGATCCCCTTCGATGATGGTACAGGAAATGCAGGGCGACGCGGAGGTTGTAGAGACAAGGAAAACAGCCGTGATATCTTCAGTCTTGAACAATTTCAGTGGTTGATTTGCTTATGGGAGCTCGAGGGAGGTCTCGTTGTTACTCGGTGGCTTGTCGAAAATGTTGAATTTGAATGAATACGCTCTATGACGCCTACGCTATATTTATATTAAATTTCCAGAGCGGGATGGCGCCATAGGAGGAAGCGAGACGGAAGATGGTGCACTTACCCACCCCTTTGGAGCAATACCGTACAGAGAGCCGCCTACGACCAATTTCCGCGCCGCGCCGTTTTGAAATAACGGTCGCGGAGGCAGCTCGCTGCTTACCAAAAACCTTTTACCTCTCCTCAGGGGTTCTACCAGGCTTCCATCTCGCCACCTTTACCAAACTAATTACCTAGACCTCCCTCTAAGCCTCCCCAAGCAAAACACAGTTACAAAACACATTTATTTAGAAAACATACAAAAGGCTTATAAAACAAGATAACTTAAAACTACAACTTAACTATCTATATCTATGTACATATAACAATTCAAAAATATAACGTATCGCAACTTTAATACATTACACAAATTTACACACAAAATTTATCAACAAAGAAACTTTACGTTTTTAAGTGTCCATCGTGCACATGCTCCATCTATATGTTAGAAAGTAAATACTTAGGTAGTCTTCAGAAAATAATCAAATCTTTTTTGTCATTAAAGAGGTATAGACAGTTTTTATGAAAGGAGTTGTATTATCCTCTGAAAATGATCAAATCATTTTTATCTTACATATTTGTTTTGATTGTTTTGACAACCGTATCTCTCTTTCTATCTTCACTAATTTTTATATCCCACTCAACTTCCGTTCGCCTCGCCCGAACACACTTCCGTAACGCTCTCGTCACGCATCCACCAGCTTACTCCCCAAGTCAAGCATGCGTAAAGAAGTTTTGCTTCAATAAACCTTCACATATTTGTGTCTAACTTTACTTCACTCAGTAACTAAAGTACTCGATATTCCGAAAGTGCAGAGGTTCAATGTATTAAGTTTCGCGAGAGGCAAATTTAATATAACAACGCTGTCTAAAATAATATTGCATTATAGAGAGGAGTAAGTTTGCTGCATTTTAACTCTGTTAAGGCGCAGTGGTACCTAAAAATCCACTTAAACAGGTTTTTACCCGACTGCGCCAGAAGGAGGGTTATGTTTTTCGAGAGTATCTATGTATGTATGTATGTTTGTATGTATGTTTGTATGTATAATTGTTTGGCACGCTCTGCAGCCTGAACGGCTGGATGGATTTTAGCTTTAGACGTGTCGTTAGATTCGTATTTACTGTGAGAGTGACACTGGGTATATCAAAATAAAAAAAACAAAATGGCGGATTTTTGGCGCAAAATTCAAATGTTTGACACGCTCTGCAGCCTGAACGGCTCGATTAATTATAGCTTGAGGGTTGTCGTTAGATACGTTTTTACTGAGAGAATGACACTGGGTATGTTAAAATAAATAAAAACAAAATGGCGGATTTTTGGCGCCAAATTCAAATGAACTCATTCAATAATAAAACTAAAAAAATGAATAAAATAAAAAACGGTAATTTAAAAAACTAAAAAACCCGCCTGCGTTTCTTTGTAATTTGGAAATGAAAAACCCTAAAACAAGAAAGTCGTCATACCCGATTGCACTTAACTTAAGAAAAATTGTAGCAGTCGGGACCCATTCTAGAAATGGAGGCATAGTGAATTGAGAGCACATACCTATATTATATGTGTCTGTTCTGTGTTGAAACTGCCTTACTTATAGGTATGATGAATTTGAAACTGCCTTACTTATAGGTATGATGAATTTTTCAGTTGAGAAGTAGTTCAAGTTATGAAGCCAACCCTTAATCTTACAGGATTTTCTTCCTTACAGCGCGCCAAAATGCCAAAATGCAAAAACCGCCTCCGTGGCGTAATGTAATGCGTAACGGTTTGGTTGGTGGTAGGGCATTTTCTAAGCCCGCCTGGCTAGCTACCACCATCTTATCTAAGTCTTGCCGCAAAACATCAGTGTTAACAACATTGATGTATTCCGGCTTGAAGACTAGATAGCCAGTTCTCCATTGCATTGGGGAATCTTTATAAGCCCGCTTCCATCTTCGGCATCATCGTCACTTACCATCAGGTGAGATGATGCCAAGGGCTTACCAATTGTGAACAAAAAAAAATTAAAAAAATGCTTTGAGTTTTGTCTATCTTTGTTTTAAGAAAAGGTCCACGAAAAGTATAGTTACACATTGATAATATCATCATATCAGCCGACCACGGACGTCCACTGCTGAACAAAGGCCTCCCCCAAAGGATTTCCACGACGACCGGTTCTGCGCTACCCGCATCCAGCGGCTTCACGCGACCTTCACCAGGTCATTGGCCCACCGAGCGAGAGGCTAAAATCGCCAAAAAAAATCAACTATTTATACAAACCGATCAGCTGATCGACCAATTTTGTATGGAGGGCCAATATTTCTTTTTTTTTGAGAATGGACTGTAAGTTTTTTTTATATTTGGTAAGCACTTGGCATCATCTCACCTGATGGTAAATGACGATGACGCTGAAGATGGAAGCGGATTTACCAAGATTCCCCAACGCAATAGGGATCTGACTATCTTATCTTTAAGCCGGAACACATTAATGCTGTTAACACTGATGTTTGGCGGCAAGACTTAGATAAGACGGTAGTAGCTAGTTCTTTAGGAAAAGTTGTTCAGTTAACGGGACCTACACCATTTTTTTTTTACTTCCTATATATATATAGCGGCCCACGCTTAATGACTAGATAGTTGGAGTAAAGACGCTGTACTATAAACCCCACTAGTTAAGGCCCTAAGATGGGTCAAATGACAATTATTCAATTCAAATTATTAAGACTGTGTAAAGCTATCACTGTGGAAAAAATACATAATATACCAAACTTAATAAAAATCGATTTAATTGAATACAATTTTAAAAATATTATCGCTTTTGATATAAAAAAATATACTGTAGGCCCTGTTTTTGGCATTCATTACAAAATATCTTTAAAAAATAATAAAAAAAAATTCAATTTTTTCGCACTCAAATTTAGAATAAAAAAAAAAACAAATAGTTAAAGTTGAATGAAACCCACACAGAAAAATCGGTATCTTTAACACCTTTCATTTTAATTGAAAACAATTTTTTCAAAACTTTTTTGAAAGTGAAGAAAAGTAATAAAAACATAATATAGAAATCTATAATTGGGCGTTCGGTTTCAACGTAACAGCCGCGTTGAAGCCCGCATTGATTTGAACTTAAAATGAATAGACTTACGTTCGATATTATTTTAGTACTAGATAAAACATGGTAAACTTGACCTGATTCTGTAGCGTCTCCAGGAATCTGCAGGATACCCAACTCCTCGCCAACTTACAGCAGACGTATCGCTTTTGAGCTCATTTAAATAGTCTCAATGAATAGGTGTTAGATAGTACATGGTTACCTTGATCTGTTGCTGCAGCATCTCCCAACTCCTTGCCAATTTTAAGCAATGGTATCGTGTTTGGGATACGTAAAGTTTAAATGGAATAAACTTAAGCCCCCGAAAAAAAATACTGCCAAAAAAGTAGGAAATAATATATCTTGGCCCTTTTAGTTTAATATAAGTGGTAATATTTTGACATTTAAAAAAAGAGAAAAAAATTACGAAAATTTCCTTAAAGTAGTTCTAGCGAAAAATTACTCAAAATGATTAGCTGATCGAACCCTATCAGTTTTCGGAAACATATCCCTTACATCCTATATATTATATTATAATTTGCCACCATGCCACAAAGATACTTTCCCATTTTTCACGCAGTAGGTACCCTTAATTCCTGTGTGCTAAATGTACGTTATTTTGTTTTGTAAGGCTCACAGAATTCACAATACTGTTAAATTCTCAATTGGAAAATAGATACTCTGTTAAAAATGATAGATACTCAATAAATTGAAGCTGTGTAGATCAGGTGACCGTTGGGACATTAAAGTTCTCGAGTGGCTATCACGCACCGCAAGACGTAGAGTATGCAGGCCACTCGGTGGATAGATGACCTGGTAAAAGTCGCGGGAAATATCTGAATGCAGGCAGCTCAGAACTGGTCGTTGTGGAAATCTTTGGGAGAAGGCTTTGTCCAACAGTATATGATGACATAGGTACCTCCTTATTTTTCTTACGACAGAACGGCGAAGGAATATATATATATATATATTTTTTTAATTTGTGTGCGTTTGGCTGCACCTCACCTGATGGTAAGTGCCTAAAATGTGTGTGTGTGTGCGTCTATTGTCATTCATTGGTTCCGTCAGAGTTCATTGATTTAACAGTCAAACAGCCTTAAAAAGTTCGTGTGGTCCCATAAAATTTTTATGAAAATCGGTGTAGTACTTTATTAGAAAATTTACAAAAATCAAATAATGCAAAAAAAATATGCAAAATTGTACTAAGTTGTTGTGAAGGAAGTCGGTTTTTTAACGTGTTTGGCGTTTTTTTTTATTTTTGTTTGAATAAACATTTTGAAATCTTGAAAGAGTCTCAAATACTGATCCTCAAGGTTACTTCATAGGATCCTCTACGACCATTTACGTAATACATTTAACACGGTTTATCCATCCCATATTGTTATACCAACCTCTATTCCTACCCTTTGTAAAGCCACCACTGAATATTCTGATATATTCGTAGATAAATATTGCCCCTGTATCAACAGCTCGAGTGGCATGAAGTGCCCATTAGCTATCATTTTGGCACCCGCAATCTTAGAACAGGGACGAATTCAGGTTATTTTTTTTTAAGGTTCATCATCATATCAGCCGAAAGACGTCCTTTGCTGGACCAACTAATACAGGGAGACTTTTAATTAGTTCTTGGTAACAAAGGACATGGAAGTACTCATGATTACAAACAACTTTCCCAAAGAAACTATATGTCAAATCAGAAAAAAAATTTTGGTCTTCGATACGTAATAAAGTTATCAAATCGGCAAAAATGTATAAAGGACCAAAAATTTGTTTTCATATTTGACATAATATAGTTTCTTTGGGAAAGTTGATTGTAATCACGAGTACATTCATATCCTTTGCCAGCAAGAACTAATTAAAAGTCACTCTACATAATATATACTTTGGCTAGATTAAGGCCTCCCCCAAAGATTTCCACGACGGCTGGTCCTGCGCTGCCCGCATCCAGCTACTTCCCGCGACCTTCACCATGTCGTTGATCAACCGTGTGTTACGCCGGTCTACGCTACGTCTTCCGTTGTGCGGTCACAACTCGAGAAGTTTATTGCACCAACGGCCATCTGATCTACGAGCTATGTGTCCTGCCCACTGCCACTTAAGTTTAGAGATTTTGTAAGGTATGTCAGTTAGTTTGGTTATCCGACGGATCTCCTCATTTCTGATTCGATCTCATAAGGAAACTCCGAGCATAGCTCGTTCCATCCCCATTTGGGGGACCTTGAGCCTTCTTATGAGGCCCATAGTAAGTGACCATGCAGTTCCGTATGTCATCAGTGGAAACACACACTGGTCAAAGTTAATATATACTGTTCTTTAAGGCTATAAAATAATAATAAAATTAACAACCGACTGCCCTAAATGTATCCTATTATCACTAATGCGATCAAGAAGAATCGAATGACATCTCGCACTCCAAATTCCAGTAAGCCAATTATGCTACAGATAATACATACATATGCAGCCTTGACGCGCTCTCCAACGCATTATATCGGCATTCATCATCATATCAGCTGAAGGACGTCCACTGCTGGACAAAAAATGGCTCCAACGACTCAAATGAAAATTTTGTGAATAAATAGGACTTAATAAAGCCTACTACTTTTTGCTTTGTAAAATATCCCAATATTTTCTTCTACGCCCTTTACTTTAACTCTGTGCCAAATTTCAGCGAAATCGGATTAGTAATTTTATCGTGGAAGAGTAACAGGCAATCACACACTTTTAAATTTATAATATTAGTAAGGATACCGTCGAGCGTCGGTGGCGTAATGGCAAGTGCCGCTACCTTCTGTCTGGGAGGTCGCGGTTCGAATCCTGCCACGTACCAATGTGTTTTCGAATTTCGATTTCATATGTACGTTTCCGACGCACCTATAAACCTGCACACGCCTGCGAAGAAACTCGAAGGTTGTGTGTGAAGTTGACCAACCCGCACTGGGCCCGCGTGGTCGACTAAGGCCCGATCGCCCTAATTCAGGGTAGGCTCGAGCCCCTCGGTGGGGACGTTTATGAACTGAAATGAGGAAGGTTACCGTTATGTAGGTGGCTGGTACTTTCTGAAGCTGGCTCTGGAATTATACTAAGTAGTTTCAGCCATTATTGGTGAATGTAACAATATAGTAATGTTGAAACACGACAAGCCACCACTCAAATTGCGACCGAACGACCTATAATGAGGCGTAGGCACAGTATTACAATACAGGGTGGGATCCTTCATACCGACAAATTTTAACCATGGATTCCTGGTGGTATTATGAGTAAATAATGGTATATCAACATGGGTCTAAAACTGCCTTATTAACTTACTTAATTTCTGGAACAAAAAAATCAATTAACGATAGTAATCCCTTCTGAACGAAACCTTAGTTTAAAGAGTGAAAAAGAAAACTTCACACTTCACGAACGACTCCGACAACATACGATAAACGACGAGTGAAGTCAACGTCAGTATGATACTTTGAGGCAACAAACGTCAGATAAGATTATTGGGGCGTGTTACCCTTGAGATTTTTTGAATTTGTGAATTATTTAAAAAATTAATATCTCGAAAATTAGGCTTTACTGGCCCATGTTTATATTACTTTTTTTTGTCTAAATAGGCATTAGAATCTTTGGTTAAAATCTGTCGGTATACTCCTTCCCACCCTGTATAGCGGCTTACAGTAGTGCAACGAATGTACTTACGCAGAGCAACGGAACGGTACTTGCGGAGCAGAGGGCGGCGGGGCACAGTGGAGTTTGCCACACTGGGTACAGGTAAGTATGGGCTAGTACCTACGCCGTAGCGGCATCGTGCGACATCAAAGGTGTTGCGCTACTATAAGCCATATCGTAATACTGTGGCGTAGTAATACAAACCTACGACATAAAAGCTAAGTTAAGTTTTTTCATATTGGTCTTAGAACTAAGTTCAAGGCTTGTGCTTTCTATATTTTTTTCAGTAGTGTTTGAGTATTACTGCGAAAGTAATAAGACATAAGACATTTATTGATTCCTTGTCACAAAACACACATACATAATATTGGGAAGAAATTAAATAAACATTTTTTTTTTTTAAATGAGAGGATAACGATAACAAAATAACAGTACCAAATATTACAAGTAGAGAAAAAACTATCAAAGTATGATATGTGTGTATGTGTTTGTGTGCGTGTGTTTGTAATCGATGTATTCTGATTTGTTCTTTATTGTACTTGTATGATTCTTCTTCTTCTAATGGTGACATATCCTAATGGATGTCAGCGACCACCACACGGAACTCTTCTCTTTTCTGTGCCAGTCTGCTAAACCTGGCAGCGTCTTTGATGTGCCACCACACGGAACTCTTCTCTTTTCTGTGCCAGTCTGCTAAGCCTGGCAGCGTCTTTGATGTGTGTCCATTTTTTCATATTGTCACCCCATGTTATTCACCTTCTCCCTCTTCTCCGCTTTCCTTCTATTTTGCCTTCTATTATGTTTTTCAGAACGTTTTATCTTTCATGTAACTTCTAAGATTAAGATTTTAAGATTAGGCAAGCAAAAAATAAAAGTTTAAAAAACTAAAAACTGACTACAAAAGTATGAAAGAATATTTTTATATATGAATACACGAATTTAACCAAGAATAAGAAATTCAAAGGTAAATACGAATCAAATTAGGGCCCCATAATTTTTTTTGAGGTCCACAATGGGACCACTTCGCATATTTTTTGTAATTTTGGACATCGGTCCACAATTGACAAAATAATCGGTGCATCTATATATAAAAAAAAGACGTGTGGCACTCGGGGACTGCCGCGGTAAAGATATTGCATAGCGTTTTTTATCAACTTATGCAATAATAATTATTTATTTATTTTTTATTTATGCAGTATTTACCAGTACCATTTAATCCTTGGGGCGCGGGATGTTTATGTAATAAATTAACACTAAGAAAGTTCATCATCATCATCCGCCATCATCAATCGCCATCGCCTTCTCCATCATCATCATCATCGTCATGATGGAGAGATAGATGGCACTGTAAATTTTTTAGAACACAATTTTATTTTTATGGGGGTGTCAGGTATTATTTTCGTTACGAAATTTCTTGACTCGGTCCCCTCAAAGCCCGCGATAAAAGCTATACAATAGCTTAAAAATACATATAGTGGACCAAAGAACATCCTCTTTTTTGAAGTCTGTTAAAAAAACGAGCGAGCCTTAAAGTATTTGCATATGATATGTAACATCTGATACAAGTAAAAAAACCTACCGGTCGTCCGGCCTCGCATTAGGCGGCATCGCCATGTTTCCTTAGCCTACGTGATTGAAAAAATACATTTCCTGGTACACATATCCGTCCCTTTTCACGAAACCACTCCTGCAGATTGCCAAAAAAGCGCAGCTACCTAGCCTTACCGTGTTTCACAAAAATATATGTCTGCGTTGGTTAGGGATGGAACTTGATCAATACTTGACTTTAAGGGCCGCGCCAAGCGGTACATGACTGTCTATTAAAATAGATTAAAATAGGCTTACAGAAAGGCGGCTGGGAAGACAAAAGCTAATTGCGATAATTAAACAAACTTGTGAGGTGAAAATAATATTGGTATTTATCAGGGTCACAGATCCTGCACTTTCAGGAATCGTTAAAGCGCTAAGATAACTCAATACGAGCAGGTATCAACGTGTTTAAATAATATCGAATGTAAGTCTATTCATTTTAAGTTCAAATCAATGCAAGCTTCAACGCGGCTGTTACGTTGAAACCGAACGCTCAATTCTCGATTTTTACATGGTTTTATTACTTTTCATCACTTTCAAATAAGTTTTAAAAAAATGTGTTTAATTTCACAGATTTTTGTGTGTTGGTTTCACTCAATATTAACTATTTGTCTTCGAGATATTTTGCAATTAATGCCAAAAACAGGGTCTACAGTTTATTTTTTTACATCAAAACTGGTGATATTTTGAAAATTGTATTCATTTAAATATATTTTTTTATTATTTTAAGTATATTAATATATTTTTTCCATGGTGATAGCTTTGCACAGTCTTTCAATAATTTGAATTTGAATATTGTCATTTGACCGATCTTAAGGTCTTAACTGAGCGATGAGGCTTGGTTTACTGTGCAATACTGCATCTGCCGCAAAGTTTCCCGCCGGGTTTGCCGGTGAGTTTGCCGTTCACGCATGGGGTTGCTAGGACACCAAAAGCGTATTGCGAAAGTTGATGAGACCTGGTTTAGGTACTGTGCAATACTGCATCTGCCGCAAAGTTTCCCGCCAGGTTTGCCGGTGAGTTTGCCGTTCACGCATGGGGTTGCTAGGACACCAAAAGCGTATTGCGAAAGTTGATGAGACCTGGTTTAGGTACTGTGCAATACTGCATCTGCCGCAAAGTTTCCCGCCAGGTTTGCCGGTGAGTTTGCCGTTCACGCATGGGGTTGCTAGGACACCAAAAGCGTATTGCGAAAGTTGATGAGACCTGGTTTAGGTACTGTGCAATACTGCATCTGCCGCAAAGTTTCCCGCCAGGTTTGCCGGTGAGTTTGCCGTTCACGCATGGGGTTGCTAGGACACCAAAAGCGTATTGCGAAAGTTGATGAGACCTGGTTTAGGTACTGTGCAATACTGCATCTGCCGCAAAGTTTCCCGCCAGGTTTGCCGGTGAGTTTGCCGTTCACGCATGGGGTTGCTAGGACACCAAAAGCGTATTGCGAAAGTTGATGAGACCTGGTTTAGGTACTGTGCAATACTGCATCTGCCGCAAAGTTTCCCGCCAGGTTTGCCGTTCACGCATGGGGTTGCTAGGACACCAAAAGCGTATTGCGAAAGTTGATGAGACCTGGTTTAGGTACTGTGCAATACTGCATCTGCCGCAAAGTTTCCCGCCAGGTTTGCCGGTGAGTTTGCCGTTCACGCATGGGGTTGCTAGGACACCAAAAGCGTATTGCGAAAGTTGATGAGACCTGGTTTAGGTACTGTGCAATACTGCATCTGCCGCAAAGTTTCCCGCCAGGTTTGCCGGTGAGTTTGCCGTTCACGCATGGGGTTGCTAGGACACCAAAAGCGTATTGCGAAAGTTGATGAGGCCTGGTTTAGGTACTGTGCAATACTGCATCTGCCGCAAAGTTTCCCGCCAGGTTTGCCGGTGAGTTTGCCGTTCACGCATGGGGTTGCTAGGACACCAAAAGCGTATTGCGAAAGTTGATGAGGCCTGGTTTAGGTACTGTGCAATACTGCATCTGCCGCAAAGTTTCCCGCCAGGTTTGCCGGTGAGTTTGCCGTTCACGCATGGGGTTGCTAGGACACCAAAAGCGTATTGCGAAAGTTGATGAGACCTGGTTTAGGTACTGTGCAATACTGCATCTGCCGCAAAGTTTCCCGCCAGGTTTGCCGGTGAGTTTGCCGTTCACGCATGGGGTTGCTAGGACACCAAAAGCGTATTGCGAAAGTTGATGAGACCTGGTTTAGGTACTGTGCAATACTGCATCTGCCGCAAAGTTTCCCGCCAGGTTTGCCGGTGAGTTTGCCGTTCACGCATGGGGTTGCTAGGACACCAAAAGCGTATTGCGAAAGTTGATGAGACCTGGTTTAGGTACTGTGCAATACTGCATCTGCCGCAAAGTTTCCCGCCATGTTTGCCGTTCACGCATGGGGTTGCTAGAACACCAAAAGCGTAACGTCTAGACCAGATATGGGCAAACTTTTTTCAAAAGGGTCCATAGTGACATAGAAATTTTATGAGGCGCGAAAAATACATTTATTAAGATATTAAAGCTAATTTTGAATTCTTTGTGTAGCCTTTTTAATTTACTGAATTCGTTTATTAACATCTCATACACGGTGACAAAGATTTCAATCGCGGAATCATTTTTCCTCTATACATATAATACAAAAGAACAAGCTTTTCAATGAGTTGGCTTTGACTAGGAATCTAAAAGTCTCGTGCGTGTCCTTGAATAATAATTACTCACTCCTACTTTAGAAAGGTAGGTTGGCGGGCCGTATTAAAGGACTACGCAGGCCGTAGTTGGCCCGCGGGCCGTACTTTGCCCACCCCTGGTCTAGACCCAGGACATAGTCACAGTACTACGATATTATATTGTGATACTGTGACACTGTAGTGAATCGTTTTATACAAACGTCAAGGCCAGTGATGAGTACCTGGTTTATTTGTAGGATTTAATTTTGACATTATTTATTAATGATTGTTTATTTCTTGATTTTTCAGAAATGAAATTATGTTATTATTAATTTAAGACTATCAGAAAGAATGCTCGCTTAAATGTTCGTGCGGATGGTGGCGCATCGGGAGCCGGGTCGTTCCTTCCCCTCTAATATGATTCATGGGAGCGATGGCTGACTCTCGCGTTATACTCGTGACCGGGTGCTGTCCGTGTGAACTGGCCTACTCTTGTTAAATGCATTCAATTATTTTTATGTATAACTTTTCGTGTCATATTGTTTTCATGTTCTAATGACATAATCTGGTTTACATCAAGGATTTAATTTTGATGTTATTAACTAATTATTTTTTATTTCTTGATTCTTCAGAAATGATATTGTTACTATTATTTTATGACTTTTTTCTTTTTTTTTTATTCACAATTGGTAAACCCTTGACAACATCACAAAGAGTTTAATTTGCACCTATTTTGAATAAATATATTGAATTGAATTGAGTTACCTACAGAATGACAAGGATCTTTTGACACTTGTCAAAAATAGTGCCTAACATGGCAGTCTATTAAATTGAAATTTTGCAGGGAGGAAAAAAAAGGTTGCGGCGCCCTATATGGAGTATCTAATTGTCATGCCTATTTTGTATAGAAAGCTATGCGGCAGCTCCTAAGGGAGGGAGGGTATGTGGAAGCGGGAAGTGGGATTTTCTTTCGACTCTTTACTGCATCGACTCTATACCGACTCTATACCGAATGAATAAGCATAAGAAAAATACTTTTGCGCTGTATGTTCTAGAAAACTGTGATCACACTATAACATTATAAAGGCGAAAGTTTGTGAGTGTGTGAGTGTGTATGTTTGTTACTTCTTCACGCAAAAAATACTAAACAGATCTGGCTGAAATTTGGTAGGTAGACAGATTAGGACCTGGATTAACTTAAGGATACTTCTTTTTTACGCTCGCGAGCCGCTTGTGGCTCGCGCACTGCGCACCCTCGTTAAGTCATAGAAACGTTGTCCACGTGGGTGAAGCCGCGAGAAACAGCTAGTGAACAAATAAAATCGAATTACTTTATTTTTTCTCATTGACCGAAGTCACCACACAAAAAATCAATACTACAAAAATTGAAGTAAAAGAGTTTGAAAATTGTGAAAATTAAGCATTCTATTATTTATCATAGAAATGTGATACAAAATTTGTATAACACGTCAACTTCGTGCGCGATACGCCTGAGCAGCTGAGGCGGGGTTTGCGGGAAGATCTCCGCGGGGGAGCTTGAGGCTTCCAGGGAAGAGCACGAGGCTCGTGCCCAAACTGAGCTCCCCGTGGAGATCGTGTCGTGTCGTTTTACCATGTTTTACCTCGCCCCGGTCTACCCGCTCGTACCGCAGGCGTAGGCGTGGCGTCCGTCACTCGTTTAAGGCCACGCGTTATATGCCTACCGCTACGCGTATCGGAGACGATACAACCGACAGAGGGTTGCCGCACGCCCGCCTGAGTGCTTGCACGTCACATTTACCGCTCTGACTATCGAAATGCCGAAACCACGCAATTTTTTTCATTGCCGAGAGACGAACAATAGTATTTTAAATCTGTTGTTTATTTCGAATTCCCTTTTCTCGTTCCTTTACAAATTATCATCATTTATTCCTTAAACTTAGAACAATGGTGGGTAGGGTTACTATGTTAATCGTCGTAAATTAAGGATTTATTTGTATTATTTGTGTTTTTTATATAAGGTCTAACAAAATAAGCTGAAAATATTTTAACTGGTGCTTCTACCCATGAAACTGAACAACTTTCGAAATGAAACCCATAGTCAAATCTCCAAAAAAAAAATTGAACTGCCCTACTAAGTTGGCTGATCAGCTGATTGAGTTAGTATGGAAGAGCCATTTTTTTGCGATTTGAGTATGAATTGCATGAGGAAAATTGTTCAGTTTCATGGGTAGAAGCACCAGTTATAATATTTTCAGCTAATTTTGTTACACCTTATTTAATTAATAGTTACTTAGACCTACTTAATATCTCTTTTATGGAGGGCTTAAAGTCGTACCAGAAACTTTTAATAATTACATTGAAGAATTAGAAAAAGCGTTTTTAAACAATTTTGATAACGTCATAATGGATTGGCCTGGCAGCACCGTCTTGGAAATTTTAAAGACTCTGATTGATTTTCCTCTGCTTTGCTCCTGTTTCCATTTTGATTATTTGTTAAAATTATTTACGACGTTTCGGATATTTTCAACATTAAAATTTAAATATCGGGAATTCAGGGAAGGGAAAAAATGCATCTATAATTTTATTAAACTCAAACATATTTGATAGACAAATATAAAATTATTGATTTTCTACAACATTCGTTTCATATTCATTACCAAAATCATTATAGGTACAACCCTAGCACATTCGCTCGATGACGCGCTCGCACGTGTGTCGCGTGGCAGGCAAAACAATCTCAACTCTCTGTACGCTTAGTTATGGTACATTTCTTCTCGCTGCAAGCAGCTGGTATTATTATTAATATTTTGTAGGCTATTATAGCGTAGGTATTTACGCATTTGTATGCGAGTGATGTATCTGTTACGAAGTAACTATTTAGTCATCTGTGGTTGACGGGCTATAGTTTTGCTTGCGACAAAACTCTGATACAATTTAAACCACTAATTAAATTAAACATCTCTAATTGTTTAGTCCATTAGCTTCATATCATGAGATCGCGGGTTCAATTCCCGGCGGAGTCTAACTTTGTAAAACTCGGTTTGGTTGGTGGAAGGGCATTTTCTAAGCCCGCCTGGCTAGCTACCACCATCTTTGCCGCCAAACATCAATGCTAACAAGATATGTTGCAGCTTGAAGATCAGATAGCCAGTTTCTCATTGCGTTAGAGAATCTTGATAAGCCTGCTTCTATCTTTGGCATCGTCGTCACTTACCATCAGGTGAGATGATGTCACGGGCTTACCAATTGTGGATAAAAAAAAATTATCAATGCAATTCAGATTTCTTCTATAGTGTATTATTTTTATTTTATTTTGATATTTTAATGGGTTTTATGCCTTTACAAAGAATTTTTCTATTATTTTATAATTTATTATTACACCATTTTTATTGTATTTATGTAATGTTTATCAATCGAACTATGAGAATCAAATCTTACTATAAGAATCAAACCGAACTATCAGAATCAAATTGAACTATGAAAAACAAATCTAACTATGAGATTCAGATCGAACTATGACAATCAAATCGAACTAGGACAATCAAATCGAACTATGAGAATCAAACTGAACTGTGAAAAACAAATCGAACTATGAGATTAAGATCGAACTATGACAATAAAATCGAACTAGGACAATCAAATCGAACTATGAGAATCAAATCGAACTATGAGAATCAAATCGAACTATGAGAATCAAGTCGAATTACGAGAATTAAATCGAACTATGAGAATCAAGTCTAACTATAAGAATCAAATCGAACTATGGGAATCAAATCGAACTATGAGTGCACTAGTTCGATTTGATTACTACTCCATTTACGCACTTTCTTTTTCCTGCAGGCAATTTTGGTTATTCCTAATTCATGAGCGGCGCTGGCTGTCAATGTCATCCAAGTGCCAAAATGTCCTTTCATTCAATCATATCAGCTCATATACGTCCCCACCGAGGGGCTCGAGCCTACCCTTAATTAGGGCGATCAGGCCTTAGTCGACTACGCGAGCCCAGTCGACTTCACACACAACCTTCAAGTTTCTTTACGATGTTTTCCTTCACCGTTAAAGCAATCGGTAAGTATATGTACGTAAGTTTTGAAAAACTCATTGGTACACTGGCCGTCTAAATTTGAACCCGGTACCTCTGGTTAGATGGACCGAGTCGTTACCGGTTGAGCCCCCGACGCTTTTACTCGTCGCATTCACTCAATTTTATAAAGAAGCGAGATTTACCTCGTAAAACGGTCTTGTGAGATTTGAATGTCCCCCCATGCAATCTCTCGCAAAAAGTTCGCTGTTCCCGACAAGGAGCATGTAATTTCGGAGGAAACTATTACTGCCGTACTAGCACATATTATGAGAAGGACTAAGTTCAGAAACAGTTTGTTTTATACCTCGCCTGGGTACAGGTAGCATGTTACTAGCAGATATTAATAATCTAAAGAACAAAGCTTCTAGGCCGATATGTATAAAAAACAACTTCTAGACTATCCTGAGTGCCATTTGTAAGGGAATTAAAACTTCTGTGTTGCTATTTGGAAGATTTATCTTTATAATCATTCATTATCATACCAGCAGAAAGACGTCCACTGCTGGACTAAAGCCTCCTCCAAGGAATTTCACAACGACCGGTCCTGCGCTGCCCGCATCCAACGACTTCCCATGACATTCACCACGTCGTCGATTGCTGCCCCAACGGCCATTTGTTCTAGGAGCTATGTGTTCTGCCCACTGCCACTAAGTTTTACACCAAAAAGTTAAAAAAAAACACCCTAAGATGACCCACAGAAAAGAAAATAATATTTTTTAGTACTTAGACAAAGTATATATTATACTAGTACTAACATACAATATGGACACTCCCTGCCGCTCTCTAGATTGCGACCTCACCCCCTCGTCACCCAGTTTGATACAGATTGGTTACAGTTTGGATGTCAACCGTATATAATTTCGCCGCCATTTCGTTTGCTACGTCATTCCTTTTTTGAAATGTCATTTATGCCCTGTTAACTGTGACTTAGGGCCGAACGAAACACATAACTGCGTTGCGGCACCGCACCACCGAAATCAGCGACGCTGCCCGCTACTACGCTGGATTTTGCAGTGTGCAACGCGCCTCACATTCCAGCGTTACGACGTCACACTTGTTGACAACAACTTCAGTTTATTTTTAGGATGCTTGCGAATAACACGTTTCAACCCGGTAAAAAATCAAAAAGAAAATTTATCTATTTTTAATTCTTTTTATTTAAGAGAAAATTACTTGTCATCGGGATTCATAGCCTTGTTAAATGGATGTATCCAGTGTCTTCTCTGTTGTCTATTTAAATTGGTGTAATGTCTTCATAATAACAAAAGAGCAATACGTTTATTATATACTGACTGATATGATGGCAGATACACGTCCATCAACGTCAAAAATTTACAAATTAATGTTCACTTCACAGTACAGCAGTAGAATGCTTTATTTCACGACGCTGCAACGCGGTTTTGTATTTCAGCCCTTAGAGTTGCAAAACCAACCACAAACAACACCGAAAATTTCAGCCAAATCAATTTTAATTTCAGCTACCATCTAAAATCTGCTCAGAGTAGTGTACATTACTTTAATTAAGTCATCCCCCCCCACTCTATCTTTACCGTTGGCGGCGGGCAGTTGACCATCTCCATGGACGACTGAATGTATTTCTACCAAGCATGGCTAAGAACCTTCTTGGTTAATCTAGCTATCTAATAAAACGAACATAATAAAATCGGTCCACCTATATAGGAACTACGATGACATGGTCAGACACACAGACCGACAGACAGACAGACATAGGCTTCAAGCTTATCATCATATCAGCCACAAATCGTCCACTGCTGGACAAAGGCCTCCTCCAAGGATTTCCACGACGACCGGTCCTGTGCTGCCCGCATCCATCGGCTTCCCGCGACCTTCACCAGGTCATCGGTCCACCGCGTGGGAGGCCTGCCTAAGCTTATAACACCCCTGTTTTTGCTTCCGGGGTTAATATTAGAATTTAACAGATTTTTGAAGTGAAACTTTTATATAGACGGGGGATATTAGGATTTTTTCTGTCACGAAAAAGCTTTACGGCCGCGTGGAGGGGTAGACAGAGATAGGCTGGCGGCAGCGGCGAAAATAGGTCAACAGCTGTATTTGTAGATAGAGAAAAGTTGAGTTGGAGATATAAAGGAGGCACTTAGCCTGGGTTACCCTTCGTACGCACAAGCTCACCTTCTCCATTGAAGTTTCAACAAGGAGACTGATGACTTGCTGAAGGTAATGGGAGGCCGCTGAATGCGTGCAGTGAAGACCTGTCGTCGTGGGAATCCGGCCTTTGTCCAGCAGTGGATGTCCTTATGTCTGATGAAATAAGTAACTTAAACATTAAAAATACTGATTGATATGCTGACCATACTCGGAGGTGATAATCACAGATGAAACCGGGGCGGTCCATTTACGGGACAACAAAAGTGGCGAGCCGTAAAAGTAAAAAGGGAAAATAAATTATTTACTGAAAGCTCCTGTGTGTGTATGAAGTCGAATATATACTTATTCAAGGTAAGGTTTGAATGATTTACCGTATAATAATTCATGAACTGTGGGCCTGCTAGGTAAAAAAAAATATAAAAATATATATATTATTTATTAAGACCTTAATTTGGGTCAAATGACAATATTCAATTCAAATTATAGAAAGACTGTGTAAAGCTATCACTATGGAAAAAATATAATATACTTAAAGTAATCAAATCCGAACGGCCAATGCACCAATGAGTTTTTCTAAACTTACGTACATACTCACCGATTGCTTTAACGGCGAACGAAAACATCGTGAGGAAACCTGCACACACCTGCGAAGAAAATTGAATGTTGTGTGTGAAGTCGACCAACCCGCACTGGGCCCGCGTGGTCGGCTAAGGCCCAATCGCCCTAAATCAGGGTAGGCTCAAGCCCTTCGGTGGGGACGTATATGAGCTGATATGATGATAGATTTAATTGAATACAATTTTTAAAATATTACCACTTTTGATGTAAAAAAATATACTGTAGACCCTGTTTTCGGCATCAATTGCAAAATTTATCGAAAACAAATAGTTAAAGATGAATAAAACCCACACACAGCACACACACACATTACATATTATGTATTTTGGTGTGGTGTTACTGAAACCATTAAACGTATTTCTTTCTTTCACAAAAATCGGTGACTTTAAGACCTTTCAATTTTAAACACATTTTTTTAAACTTATTTGAAAGTGATGAAAAGTAATGAAATAATGCAAAAATCGAGAATTGGGTGTTTCGTTTTAACGTTACAGCCGCGTTGAAGCCCGCATTGATTTGAACTTAAAATGAATAGACTTACGTTCGATATTATTTAAACACGTATCAACCTGCTCGGATTGAGTTCGGTTGATTCCTGAAAGTGCAGGATCTGTGACCCTGATAAATACCAATATTATTTTCACCTCACAAGTTTGTTTAACTATCGCAATTAGCTTTTGTCTTCCCAGCCGCTTTTCTGTAAGCCTATTTTAATCTATTTTAATAGACAGTCATGTTCCGCTCGGCGCAGCCCTTAAAGCCAAGTATTGATCAAGTTCCATCCCTAACCAACGCAGACATATATTTTTGTGAAACACGGTAAGGCTAGGTAGCTGCGCTTTTTTTGACAATCTGCAGGAGTGGTTTCGTGAAAAGGGACGGAAATGTGTACCAGGAAATGTATTTTTTCAGTCACGTAGGCTAAGGAAACATGGCGATGCCGCCTAATGCGAGGCCGGAAGACCGGTAGGTTTTTTTACTTGTGTCAGATGTTACATATCATATGTAAATACTTTAGGGCTCGTTCGTTTTTTTAACAGACTTCAAAAAAGAGGAGGTTCTTTGGTCCACTATATGTATTTTTAAGTTATTGCATAGCTTTTATCGCGGGCTTTGAGGGGACCGAATCAAGAAATTTCGTAACGAAAATAATACCTGACACCCCAAAAAAAAAATATTGAGTTCTAAAAAACTTACAATGCCATCTATCTATCCATCATGATGATGATGATGGAGGTGGCGATGGCAATTGATGATAGCGATTGATGATGGCGGATGATGATGGCGGATGATGATGATGAACTTTCTTAGTGTTAATTTATTACATAAACATCCCGCGCCCCAAGGATTATATATGGTATTCACCTGCTCGTATTGTGTGATCTGTGACCCTGATAAATACCAATATTATTTTCACCTCACACGCTCGAAAAAAGGTTTTGTTACTTCTTCGTGTTCCGGCTTGAAGATAAGATAGCCCCATTGCGTTGGGAAATCTTGGTAATCCCGCTTTCATCTTCGGCATCATTGTCACTTACCATCAGATGAGATGATGCCAAGGGCTCACCAATTTTGAATAAAAAATGGCAGGTAAAACAAATATAGATACAGCTGCACTAGGAAGAGCTGTGTCGTAGACATCATCAAACTTTATTTGTCACATAAAGTATAATGCAGACGTTATCGTGAGTGACAATGATACATTTTAAATGGTACTTTTTAACTTATGTTGTGACAAAATCAATTGTTGAACAGCGAGCGTAGTAAATAATAATTCGATTGAATAAGTATTTGTCGAACTGTTAGGAATTTGCACTCTCGATCCGTCGAGGGATAAAGATATGGCTTAGTTGTCAGAACCTTTATAACTACTCGTTGAGCTATTTCGAGAGGAAGCATACTAGTATAACAAGTTTCACCCCATGATGATTAGATTAGATTAGATTTGATTATTTATTTCATGTTACCAATTACATATCAAGATGTGCTGCATTATGATATTATTGTTTTGCATAGGCAAAGGTAATCAGAATTTACTAACTGGATAATATGACATCTGCGTTTAAAACAAAGTTTTCCGGTGTTTTTCGAATATTCAAAGGCAATTCGCGGTTAGATAAACCACAGAATAGTATAATTCTATAGAACGCTGATGTTGATTTTTTAGTACTAACACCGAGCGAGCCATTACACATGCAGCACACTACAAATAGGTTGATATATTGGGTATTTTTAAAAGTAACCTCCCCCAAAAACAAAAAATAAACCTATAAAATTATTAAGCAAAAGTAGACTTAAAACTGTACAACATAAGATTGAATTTATGAAAATTGACAGAATGACAATGGTAAGGTGATACCAGGATAGTAAAACTGCCCAGTTTAATTGATGAGCTAATATTGTAATTACTCAGAACTAAAGAAATAATATGTAATTTTGTGCAATTCATTAAAAAAACATTTATTTTGAATTAAATTTCAGATTGTAAGATTAGAAGTAAAGTTATTCAATTGAAACTTTCCGTGCAATATTTTTTCAAAGATGGTATCATTTTCATAGTGTTGTGGTTATACTTAGGCATTTTTTAATATCGATAGATTATATTAGGCATGCGAGGTATGATAGGTTTTTCAATTACTACGCCGATTGCTTCGAAAGTGACCACGGATTCGTGGTCAGAGACCTCAAGGACCTTCAGATATCGATTAGGTGTTTATTAAAATTTCATTCTCATAACCTTCATTTTATTATAACATATATTTCAACTACTATAACATTATAATTATAAACTATTAGCCTTATAATTAATTATTAGAAGCGTCGGTGGCAAAACCAGTATTGACTCGGTCCATCTAACCAGAGGTACCGGGTTCAAATCTGGACGGCCAATGTACCAATGAGTTTTTCATAAACTTACGTACATATCATTACCGATTGCTTTAACGGTGAAGGAAAACATCGTGAGGAAACCTGCACAGGCCTGCGAAGAAACTTGAAGGTTGTGTGTGAAGTCGACCAACCCGCACTGGGCCCGCGTGGTCGACTAAGGCCTAATCGCCCTGATTCAGGGTAGGCTCGAGCCCCTCGGTGGGGACGTATATGAGCTGATATAATAATAAAAAAATAGCCTAGTATATTTTCCTTAACTCAAATATACACAGGATGTTTGTGATAGATATAGTGCAGAATCAAAACAAAAGTATAACGGTTTTCAGTTTCTTAAAAAAAATGTTATGTTCTGTGCTTCTGTACGGTGCCGGTGTAACTTGGCATGTTTTAGTATCCAATTTTATTCTATATTAATATATACTTTTAAAAAGTAAGCTTTGCTTGCTTGGTACCTTGATCATTAAACTTGCCAAGTTACACCATTTAGTAGAACAGAACATATTTTTTTAAGAAACTGAAAACTGTTGTACTTTTTCTATTATTTGGAGAAGTTTAAAATAAATATTTCTATTTGAAGTTTCGTAGCTATGATTTAGAAAACACTGTTGAACTGGGTACCATTTAGATCGCTATATTTTTTTTATATTGAACTTGGCCCCATTTCTAATTTATGTTTTGTTGTGATATCATTAAATATTTTAAGTACAAATACTAATTTACTATCCTTATTCAACTAATAGATATACATATGAGATGTTTTTGGTGGTACTGAACCCTCGGTGCACAAGCCAGAGTCGCACTTAGCTAGTTTTTAAATTTTACTTAATACGTCCAATAAACCAATTGCGATTCCAAATCTCAAATTAAAAAAAGTCACCTGGAAGTGGCCCATATAATTATTCCAATGAGGAGTGGTGATACGGAACCCAAACTTTGTGAGTACGACTTAAACTTAACCATTTTTGAATTTTTCCTTT
Organism: Coleophora flavipennella; assembly: GCA_947284805.1. NCBI lineage: Eukaryota > Metazoa > Arthropoda > Insecta > Lepidoptera > Coleophoridae > Coleophora > Coleophora flavipennella. The sequence continues at coordinate 12,969,174 of OX369270.1, forward strand.
GTAAACTTCCAATAACCTACCTCGGTACCAAATTTCAAGTTTCTAAGTCACCTGGAAGTGGTCATATATTTTATGAGTATTGGTGATACGTAACTCATGGGGAACGGATTGGAGTACGACTCACACTTGGCTGGTTTTCGTATTTTTTCTTTATATACGTCCAATAAACTACCTTGGTGCCAAATTTCAAGTTTCTATGTCACCTGGATGTGGACTATATATTTTGATGAGTTAGTGAGTCGTAAAAATAGTGATTTTCGGACGTTAATATCTTAGTAACTGGAGTGCTTCGCGTAACTGCGGTTACGTTTAAACCGGTTTCCGCTAATTGATTTTTTACCTCGGCGCTCGACTACTAAATAATAATATTACCATATTATGGTAAAAGATATATTTATGAAAATTCGTGGTCAGAGACCTCCAGGACCTTCAGATATCGATTAGGAGTTTATTAAAATTTCATTCTCATAACTTTCATTTTATAATAACATATATTTTATTTTCCTTATCAAGTCTACTCGATTTACTTGGTTAGCTTGGTTATTATACAATTTAATTTACCTATACACTATACATAAATATTTGGTACTTACAAAAAGTAATAATTTGCTACCTAATATCGGGTCGGGGCCTGGTGACCTATACTACAAGATTTACATCTTACTTTAGGCACCAGTCTCCCACCAACATATCTTTGTACATTATATATATTTTTCTTACTGTACCTGATGAATATGTTTGTGGGAAGAAATAAATTGTGATTATTATTATTATTATATTTACCGTAGTCCGCGGACTTCTTACTTGCGCTATGTACGAGTAAATATTTTTTGCTGTTTATAACTATTAATATGTTGCTTAGCAACCTTATTCTTTTGATTTCGAATTTTCTGTTTTTACGAATAGGAAAAAAATTATTACTTTTTTTCCGCCACATACCTGTATATATTTTTTTGTATGTTTTTTTAAGCCTGAAAAAACTTTAATGCTTACCTGTACTAATGATTTATTTCATTCAAAGAAAACTAAACTAAAACTCTGTTAAAACTATATTTTTTACTGCTTAAAAGATAATAACCTACAGAAAAAAATATTCATGGACAAATCAAACACGGTCATCTAGCCCCAAACTATGTTTTCCAGTACTATGGGTTGTAAATAGGTAAAATGTAAAGAAAATATTAAAACGACCGATACGTACTAAAAACAAACGTCTACATGAAGCAGTGCAGAACATTTTGTGCATTTCTTGTGTGCTGTAACCACAAAGTCATCATCGCTGAAATGCTTTGAATAAACATTGCTTGATTTTGTAGGAAACAAATTGTTACATTCTGTAGTTCTGATCTACTTTTCCTCCAATTCGGAAAAATAAAAAATAAATCGACAACACCCTCGCACTAAATAACAAGAAACCAAAAATAAAAATTCATTTTTTTATATAATTAATGATTTTCATTTAGGTGTTTCACTTACACATGGTAAGAAACTCCTCAATTTACTTTGCCAGTTGCATTTTCGCACCTTATTGACCATTTCGGCAATATTGAGACCAAAACACACGGAGCTCTGCCTGCCATGAAATTGTGCAATTTCTGCGCATTATAATCATTTACGAATGACACAGAAACATATTATGTCGTTGTGCAAGAAGCTAACTTGCTGCCACGCCTCCTTCAGCAATGTATCGGAGTAGCAAAAAATTTTTCTTATCTGTGTTTAAAACAGTTATTTGTTATGCAAGGCTGCAAAGTTGTTATTATCCAGCATTTGGCTGTTAGGATACAACCTTTTGGAATGGAGCGGCGTACTTACATTGTATTCGTCACTCACGTGTCAAGCGCTTTCCCGACAGCGTTGCTAATGGTCAGTTGACGTTGTATGCCGCTCCATTTCGAAATGTCGTATCTTAACAGTATTTGAACCGGATTATACTTGGTGTGAGTTAAGACGCAAAATATTTTTGCTACCCAGCGAAACACATAATTTTTTACCTAACTACAGCGAGGAGAAGTTTTAGGTGCAAGAAAAACAGCCTAAATAAGATAGTTAATTTTATTCAAAATAAGAATAAAATATCATGTTAGTATCGTGAGTTACCTAAGAAAACATGTAACATCTCTAAAACAAATAAGGCAAGTGATACAAATAAGGTTTATATAATTTCAAGCTGTTCTAACTAAATAAATATTAATTTATTAAAACTCATACATGGTTTATTATAATCATTTATTCATATTTTTCAACATATCTCACAAACTCACTTCTAAAAATACTATGCGAAAATAAAGAAACTGTGGCCATATGAAATTGCCCCTTTTTAATAAGGCTTATTACATTTCTCTTATCATATTTTTAAATGTAAAATTAATTTAACAAAGAAAGCCTCATAAATGTATTCTATGTCTAGTCTCTATTATTTTAAATAATCACTGCACGTAGATTTATAGTAATATTCTTCTGAAATATCGAAAAAGTATTTTTGGCTTATAATAAGTAAGAATGGCACGATATCACAAAATTGTTGATTAAGAAATAATAATCTAAAGAAAATCTAAATATTTCTCCAAAAAAAAACCTTAGGCCTTGTTTCCACATAACAATATGCGATGTGCCGGCTCCATTCGTAACCGATATGTCGGAGCGCAAGGACGTGGCGCCATCTATGCATGCGTCGAAGCACCGTGTGTTTTATCTTGAAATGTCAAGCGGTTAGCTAGGGTAGTCATAATAGTCACTTTTGCCAAGGCGTGGTCGGTGCGGGACCGGAAACCGGAAGTTGGTAGTGTTGGTACTTGTTTGTTAGCCAATCAGAATCGTTGTGGATATCGAACCATCAAAGACAATGCAGCCTACCTACAGAGGCTACGACAGAGGCGCCAATTATTTTACGAGCACTTTTGATCGAGCAGCTGAACTGTCAACTTGGGAAGCCAGCCCCGTGCCGAACTCATCGCAGTCTATAAAATAATCGGTTTTCATCCGAATCATCGTGAAGCCTCGTGTTGCAAACGTGTGTGAATATTGATTATACACTCCAAAACTTCTCGAAGACGAGTTTATTTCTTAGATACGGCCAAAACCCTTCTGATGATCCGAAATCAGAATTGGGATGGGACATGGACGCCCCACGTGTTCCAGATAGTGATGTGAGCAAGACAAAATAGAAAGTGCTTCTGGAACAACGAAATCAGAATTTTCTGACGCTGATACTAGCCACGCGGACGCCATCATCGTCCCATGAATTGAGGTTACCCAATTTCAACCCCGATAAATCGGATGTGAATGCACGTGCATGGATTGCTACTACGGATCTGTGTATTTACGACCCATATCGGCAAGGGGCAGGGCCACTACATGTCTAGCTGCTTGATGTAATGCAGCCAAGAGGGAAGCACCTGCGAAGCTGCCCCAGTGATGGAGAAGAGAGTCGACCTTTGCGTGGTTGATGCACAATACTGGAATTCCATCGGGTGAGCAGTTTTCATTAAAGAGAAATCTGTTGTTATCTGTTGTGTCAGTGCAAGTTAAGAGGCACTGATTAGGTACACGACTACCATTGACAATACTACAGACTGACGACAGCTGCTTGTCCGACTCTTTAGTCTGACGACTCGATGTCCGCACGGAGCCGACACGACACCTTGGTTCGGAACCATCATAGACTAACTGACCATAAACTAACTAACCATAAACTATAACAAGAAAAAGATGGTGCCGACCGTATGATTTGGTCGTTTCCGTGTAGATTTGTTTACAGCCAGTGTTGTTTGGTCAGGTTTCCTGATGATACTTGTAGTGACGACTGCAAACTATTTCTCATTTTTACCGTCATTCCTTTTCCCCTGTGTACCACGGCGTACAAGACCGCCCAGAGCACAGCATCGACCTTTCCTCTTTTTTTAGGGCCCCTGTGTACCACGGCGCATATGGACATATGCGCCTAGAGCACAGCATCGACCTGACCTTTATCATTTTAGAGCCTCTGTGTGTCACACAGCATCGACCTCTACGTATTCCCTTTATTTTTATGAGCTTTGCCCTGTGGAAGGGGAGTTCAAGTACCTACCTTTTTTTTGTGAGCTTTGCCCTGTGGAAGGGGAGTTCAAGTACCTACACATCTCATCGTCATCACATCAGCCAGGCAACGTTCACTGCTGTACAAAGGCGCAATTGCTTGGTAGCCAGGTGGGCGATCGCGGTGTGTGGCACGGTACGCAGAAAAGACGCTGCTGCCCATCCTCCGGTCTTTGATCCATTAGTCACCTCTTACCACACCCTCGGGAAGAGACGGGTGGTACTATTCTAGGGCCATACCACAGGCCTACTTATCTGTAGTGGATTTATGATAAGTTAGGTAATCTGAATACCTAACTTAAACACACATCCACTCCTCATTACAGATTATGGCAGCTGCTGGGCACGCATCGCCGTCAGGATAGCCGTGTCGGAGCGCAAGGACGTGGCGCTATCTATGCATGCGTCGAAGCACCGTGTGTTTTATCCTTAAATGTCAAGCGGTTAGCTAGGGTAGTCATAATAGTCACTTTTGCCAAGGCGTGGTCGGTGCGGGACCGGAAACCGGAAGTTGGTAGTGTTGGTACTTGTTTGTTAGCCAATCAGAATCGTTGTGAATATCGAACCATCAAAGACAATGCAGCCTACCTACAGAGGCTACGACAGAGGCGCCAATTATTTTACGAGCACTTTTGATCGAGCAGCTGAACTGTCAACTTGGGAAGCCAGCCCCGTGCCGAACTCATCGCAGTCTATAAAATAATCGGTTTTCATCCGAATCATCGTGAAGCCTCGTGTTGCAAACGTGTGTGAATATTGATTATACACTCCAAAACTTCTCGAAGACGAGTTTATTTCTTAGATACGGCCAAAACCCTTCTGATGATCCGAAAGATATTTTGAAAAATACTGACTCAAAAAATGTACCTATCAGACAGTACTGATGAATACATAAATCTTCAAAACTTTTTAAATTTTTAATCGTTAGAGAAAGCTTAGGTAACTTAGAGAATAAACTCTAAAGCCTATCTATTATTAATAAGGCCTACTTATTACAAATAAGGCTTAGGCCGTAATTGTGACTATCTTTGTAAGAGAATTTGGCCAAATAGCGTTATGTAAACTCTCGGAGCTTTTCGTAGGAACAACCCATCTCTTTTAAAAATAGCCTTTCAAAAGTCTGTAAGAATATTCTGTATCTTTGGTTACCTACTATATTTTTTGTATTTGATAGATATATCTGGTTCCTCCGAGCTAGAAAATATAAAGAGCGTTAAAATATAAAGCTCGTGTCAGGTAAAATCAATTTCGCGCACAGTAAACAGGCATATAAAGTCAAATTTTTCAAGAAATAGTATTGAAAAGTTTTTCGTGCGAAATAATTGTTGTTATTGTTGTGTGTGCTACTAAATAATGATTTTTATTGTAATAGGCGGCAAAAATGCTTACTGTCTACCTGATGGAAAATATCTACCAACGCCTACAAAAACACAGTAATAGACTGTGGTAATATTAGGAGTATTGTAAATATGACTATTTGTTCTCTTTATTTTAATATTTTTTTAAAAGTCTAAATCAAAGTATTTTTTTTTAATGGGTGTTTACATACACTTTTAAATAGTCAAAAAAAAACATATTGTCTACTACAAATAATGTCATGATTCAGATTACAGTGTCAGGTAATGGTATTTGAGAATCTACATATATATCAAGTATTTGCCTCCGTCGCGTAATTGTTAGTCCATTCGCTTCACACCAGGAGGTCGCGGGTTCGATTCCGGGTGGGGTCAACTTGTAAGACTCGGTTTGGTTGGTGGTAGGGCATTTTCTAAGCCCGCCTGGCTAGCTACCACCATCTTATCTAAGTCTTGCCGCCAAACATCAGTGTTTACAACATTGATGTGTTCCGGCTTGAAGATAAAATAGTTAGTTCTCCATTGCGTAAGGTAATCTTGGTAAACCCGCTTCCATCTTCGTCATCATCGTCACTTACCATATCAGGTGAGATGATACCAAGTATGAATAAAAAAATTGTTTACTTTGTTGGCAACCCTAAAGAATCAATATAGGAGGTATTTCATTGGTCTGTTCCGGCATCAAGATAAGATAGCCAGTTCCCCATTGCGTTGGGGAATCTTGGTAAGCCCGCTTCCATCTTCGGCAACACCTTCACTTACCAACAGGTGAGATGTTGTCAAGGGTTTACCAATTGTGAATAAAAAAAAATTAAAAAATAACAGCTAGAAATGTAAAAATAACCTAACTTTCAAATTTCATTCAAATCCGTCCAGTAGTTTGGGAATTATGCCATCACAATATCTTCCTCACTTCTTCGTCGCCCGAAAGTAAAAAGGAATAATTACCTCGTATGCATTTCATCACCCGTAATGTTTCTTTCCCAAAACGGGCTTGCTCTCTTTCACTGACCACCAAGTTTTAGCCAAAAAAAAATCTCTACAAATAAGTCTGTGCCAAATCTAGCTGAAAATCCCTTCGAAGCATCTACTAAACTTGTCTGAAGTTTAAAGTTAAAACTGTTAGGCACCAGACCGTAAAATAGCCGTTTCTCAGGAACGTACTCAGTATTCGGGAAAATAATAGTAAGTCAATTGGCATTGCTCAAAAACAATAAAAAAAAATAAAAAATAAAAAAAAATATTCTGGGACAAATCACACATGGTCATCTGGCCCCAAAGTAGGATTCCCTGTGTTATGGGAACCAGAGACTGATATAAATACTTATATGCGTTTAAATACATACATATATAGATATTTAACACCCAGACACAGAGCCAACAAATCTGTTCATCACACAAATGCTTACCCTGGGTGGGGATCGAACCCACAACTCTCGGATCAGCAGTCAAGAGCAGGACCACTGAGCCAACGAGTCAGTCAAAATGAAAATCATCACTGGTCAAAGACCTTGTTATTAAGACACTGCGGTGTTTGGGACCTGAAGATATTGCAAAACTTCCCGAACGCTGCCCAGCCGAGTTCGATTCGACGATTGATCTCTTTCTTGAAGTTAGATCTACCTAACTGGACTGTAGTTACCAGTGTGTGTATTGCCAGTGATGACATACGGAACTGAGACATGGTCGCTTACTATGGGCCTCATAAGAAGGCTCAAGGTCACTCAAAGGGCAATGGAGCGTGCTATGCTCGGAGTTTCTCTGCGTGATCGAATCAGAAACGAGAAGATCCGTAGGACAAACAAAGTTACCGACATAGCTCTCAGAATTGCAGTGGCAGTGGGCGCGTAACATAGCTCGTAGAACAAATGGGCATTAAGGCAGTAAAGTTCTCTAGTGGTAACTGCATACCAGAAAAGTTAGCGTAGGAAGGCCTACCACTCGTTGGACTGATCAACTGGTGAAGGTCGCGTGAAGCCGCTAGATACGGATAGCGCAGAACCGGTCGTCGTGGAAATGATGAACATGAAAATCATCATGATATCAGCCGAAGGACGTCCACTGCTAGGCAAAGGCCTACCCTATGAATTTCCATGACGACCAGTCCTGAGCCACCCGCATACACCGCATACCCGCATTCGCCAGTTCATCAGTCCACCGAGTGGTAGACCTGTCTACGCTACGTTTTCTGGTATGCAGTTACCACTAGAGAACTTTACTGTCTCAATTGCCATTTGTTCTACGAAATATGTTACCCGCCCACTGTCACCTTAGTTTAGTGATTCTGAGAACTATGTTGGTTACTACGGATCTCCTCGTTTTTGATTCGATCACGCAAGGCAAGTCCGAGCATAGCATGCTCCATACACTTTCAGTGAGCTTGAGCCTGCTTATGAGGCCCATAATAAGCGACCAGGTATGAAAATGTTATAAGATTTTCTGAGAAACAAACTTGAATATATTTTTTTGAAAACTGTTCATTTTTTAAGATTTTTTTAGATATTAAAAATTGATGACGTTCATAGTTCTAAATAGTACGAAAAAAGGGCCAGTACTAATTTAAATTAAGGCGAGGCATTGATTAGAACAGTTGTCTCCGTCTTTTTCTTTACATGTAAAGAGTAAAGAAAATAACCACACTTTTTCACTTTTTCAATGGTTATTCGTTTTAATCAAAAATTACAATGAAAGTATAAAAAATAATAACATTACTCACTTTGCATTATCATAACAAATATTGTTGTATTTTTTTTTTTAATTTATACTTCAAAATACTAGTCTTAACTAGAGTTGAAAGTAACGGTGTAGACCTATCTTTGGTATTTTTTTCTGTCAAGCCAAAACTGCTCAATCGTGTTTCTTATAACATCATCAACAATAAGGGTATTTTTTTCAACCGTGGGTTTTCTATCGTTTAGGAGTAATTGACGTCAAAAATAACTTAATATTACCGCCTTAACGATTATAAAATTAGTTCCGTATTATTTAATTACTTTTTAAAGTATGAAACCATTATTTCTCATTAACGCCTTTATTTCTCATAATGAAAAGTAATGTTTTTTTTGCTTCTTTGGCTGAGCCTGTAGGCTAAAACAGCTTGATTGATTTAGGAGTGCGAGCTATCGATAAATTCGCGTCCTGATCCCCTGAGTGTCATAGAATATTGTGCCTTATTAAGCAGTGGGGCTTATAAAAAAACTGGTTACTATTAACTACGTTCAGTGCCATGCGACGAGACTTTTATAAACAATCGTCAAATTCGTATTTTTTTTTGTTTAAATATTGCTTTTACCTTTCATAACAAAATATCTTCAAAGACTTCTATATGTCACCGTAAAATTGTAAAAACCGTTAGATTATAATCTAACGAGATCTATCTCGCGAGATTGTAAACTGTCGAAAGATATTAAATCTTAACATACTGCTTACAATTTCACTAGTGTCATTGTAATTTCACTAGTGACGTTACAATAACACTAAGCGAAGTGAATAATTTAATTTATTTATGAAATTAAATAAATGAGCGATCGAAGTTAGGTTCGGTCAGGTTTGATTGATTAAACAGTCTGGGTAGCAGAATGCTTCACAGAAGAAGAAATCATTTATTTTATTTTGAGATGCAAGAATGGGCCGTGAAATTGTGATTGACAATTTAACGTCATATTATAATCTAACTGAGTTTAGTGTAGGGTGATTGTAATATCGCGGTTTTGACAATATACCGGCGATATATAAAACGAGCATATCCCGGTTACTGAAGTGATTATTATTTGTGTTTATCACTGTGCTAGCTTTTTATTATTTGTGTTTATCACAGTGCTAGCTTTTTATTATTTGTGTTTATCGCTGTGCTAGCTTTTGCCTGCGGCTTCGCTTTTACATGTTTTTATTTAACATGGTTTGTTATTGAATCGATTTTAAAGCGACTTTCAAGGGGGCGATTGAGCTTAAATTTGGTATGAAGGTGTATTTCCGGTGACAATAGTGATTTTGAAGTTGATCTGATGATGAACTTTGTAGGTAGAAACAGGGTCTCAGGATCGTGTATAGTTTCACCAGGAATCTGTTGTGCTCGCCTTTTTTGAATTTCGAAACATGCATTAATGAGTCCCAATAATGCGTGTACAGCCTGATAATGGCCGGCCGATAACTCGTGTCATGAACTAAAACTGAAATTCTCGCCTTCTTTGAATTTCGAAACATGCATTAATGTGTCCCAATAATGCGTGTACAGCCTGATAATGGCTAGCCGATAACTCTTGTCGTGGACTAAAACTGAAATAAAACCTTGTCCCTTAAAATTATATTTAGAGTTTTATTATTTTTTACGACTGTATTAACTGTACACCATGGACTTAAATTTTTCCCAGATCCCTCGACAACTATGCATTTTTCCGGAAAAAATATCATTTATTTTTAACCAAACGCCAGATTCCCCAACGCAATGTGAAGCTGGCTATCTTATCTTCAAGCCGGAACATATCAATGCTGTTGACATCAGTTTTTTCCGGCAAGACATAGATAAAATGGTGGTAACTAGCCAGGAGGGCTTGGAAAATTATTCTACAATACAAACCGAGTCTTACAAAGTTAAAATCCTCCGGGAATGAAACCCGCGACCTCCTGATGTAAGGCTAATGCACTTAAACATTATGCCACGGAGGTGGTTACAATTTATTTCAAATCAATGCTTCTCTATACATTGAAGTTTAATATTTTGACAATAATTTGATTACATCAATTGTTATCTCTTGCAATGCTGAAGAACACTGACAAGTGTTTATTTTTATCTTTTTATTCATTCGTTTGCGCCCCGTAACAAGAAGCCTGGATACGCGCCTGTTACATCTTAAAGGCATGTTTACAATGCAAAAGTTCTTCGAACTTTACTGAAAAAAGCTAGTTTCAAACAATTCAGCCTCCCCGCGTTCTTGGTAGTTCAAGTCTTCAACAATGCCTCCATTAAAGTGCTTATTAGAGCGTGTTATAACATAAAGTCGCAAGATTTCGTACGCTTTATACAGAACTCAAATTTAAGAAAAAAAACAAACTATTTTTTTAAATTATAATAAATATTCGGGAAAAAAATAGTCATCACACGGTCATCTGGTCCAAAGCTATTGATTCAGCTATAGAAATGATGACAGATGTGTCACACATTTGTCAAAAAGGCGGGTAACGTCATGGACGACCAATAGTAAGAAGGTTTTGGAAACTATTCCTGTCGAAAAAATAGGTACAGGTGGAGTAGATAATGCAGTCGTCAAAACACTTGTACTCCGCTTGGAATCCATCAAATGATACCCTTGGCTTCAACTTGATCTGTGCCAAGTCCCAAGAGACATCTTGGAGGGAGGGAAAACAAACTCCAAAGACGAGTACTCCTACAAGAAATTTGGAAGACTGGGATAGATGGGGACCAGAAGTTAACCCAAGAACAAGAATGTGCATGGTTGACCTGGCTTGCGAGATTGCAAAAATCCTGGACTTGCAGAATCCCAAGGTGGCATAGAATAGCCCAAATAAATGAAGATTTAGAGCTTCATGTATTCTGAGACGCAAATCAAAAGGCTTGAGGATTTAGCGTCGTGTATTAGCGTCAAAAACTTGCCAAAATAACACTAAAATCTCATTTTTTTGCGGATCTGTTCTGGAGACGTTGGATCCGTGAATACCCACCAACTCTATTACCTAGAAGGGTCGAATGGGAGACGTAAAGATGTTAAAGTTGGTGACTCGTAAGTGTGGCCACGAGGCGTTGTTCAGCGGGTGTACCCAGGCCGAGATGGTCGCGTACGCATTGTCGATGTACAATTATTAGCTCAAACAACCCTTCACCAAATTAATATGTTTTGCTAATTATTATTGTATACAGTCGCTTTGCTATGTTTTGTGAGTGTTAACAGCGGTAGATTTGGATAGTTGGAAAAAAATTGGTACAACACAAGGCCCCGTTATTTTCATTTTGGTATGGGAACTAGAGACTGATATACATACTTAATGCATACATCTAATACAGGGTGTAACTAAATTGGTATAAAAGCCGTTAACTGGAGGTTAAAAACTTTCCCAAAGGAACTCTCGTCCGCTTACCGGCAAAACTCATTACTTGCCAAAACTAGCTAACTCAGTTGAATACACCATCGAACGAATGGCGTGGAGATCTATAAAAATCATTATCCCGTTTTTTATATCTCATCTCGTTTAGATTTTATGGTTATTTCATTATTTTCATAAGTCATTAAGTATATTATAATGAAACGGCAATTAGAAAAATATAACGTTAATTAATTAAACCACTTGATTTTTAAAATAACAATTTCAAAATCTTTTATACTAGACATAGTGATTTTTTGCAACAAAAGTTGCCAATATAATCATATTCCTGATTGCGTTGGAGAATCTTGGTATCTTTGAGGATACATTCACATAAATACTCTAAGCTTCCGTCCGCTTCGATCTTCGGCATCATCGTCATTTACACTCAGGTGAGATGATGCCAAGGACTTATCAATTGTGGGTAAAAAAAAATAGAAAAAAAAAGGTTAAATTAACTAAATATTATTAATCACTTCTAGGTTTATTAAGTGATAACTAAACCTCATTAAACAAACATAGTATTTTTTTCCAGATATAATCAGAGCTGATACTGATTTACTTAACGCAAATACGAAATTTACAAACATTACGCAGTATATTTTTTACACACAACCTCATCACGTTTCTTTCACAGCAGGATAACAGAGATAAATGCTGACACTTATTACGGTCATGACAAATATCTTTTGCTTTTTCTAAACTAATTAAATTATTACCTAATTATTTCGTATGATTAAATTTCAGTCAGGATTGTTTAAGTCTGCTCTACTTGATTTAAAAAATGATTCAGATATGAACTATACTTATTTATTTTCTTAACTACTGAATGATTTTGTGTATCCCGATACAAAAGACACTAATTTAAAACTTATGTAATTCTAAGTCAGCAAAAAATACACAAATAATTTTCTGTATACAGTACAACTAGGACTTTCATAAACATTAAAAAAAGACTAATGCGCAACAGGCCATAAATACATGACAGCAAAATCTGAGAATTCTGCAGACATAGCTTTATGGAAAGAAAAAAGGCGAAAAAAACACTTTTTTTCAGTAAATACGAGTCAAAAAGCTAAAATGATAAAATTTAAATTCAAAGATTTACAAAAAGTTTTACATATGCCCTATAGTATTATCTCATTGCTTTACTACCTGAGGAAAAATAATGTTTGTAACGCAACTGTATGTTTAGGAAGCACGTTCTCCCAATGAAGGCTATTGTTTTCTTTGGAACGAGCTTACTGGTAAAAAGTTAAGTGAAAAGATAGATATCGCCTCATCTCTTTGGATAAAACAACTGTCCCCAAATGTGAAATAGATTTCCATATTTTCAAACACCTTTGGAGGGAAAATTATCTTGACATTATAGAACAAAAACATTTAAAAACCAAAGTACACCCACATGGAGGAAGACAGCATTCATAGTGCCTAAGAAAATAAACTAAAGGACATTCTGGTGTTCTCAATGAACGAGTCATCATTATAATCATTACAGCTCATATACGTCCCCACCGAGGGGCTCGAGCCTACCCTGAATCAGGGCGACTAGGCCTTAGTCGACCACGCGGGCCCAGTGCGGGTTGGTCAACTTCACACACAACCTTCGAGTTTCTTCGCAGGCGTGTGCAGGTTTCCTCACGATGTTTTTCCTTCACCGTTAAAGCAATCGGTAAGTATGTACGTAAGTTTTTGAAAAACTCATTGGTACATTGGCCGTCCAGATTTGAACCCGGTACCTCTGGTTAGATGGACCGACTAACGCTTAATAAACGAGTACGACAATATTATTAAATTGGCTAAAATTTACAGAAAAACGAAGAAAGGCGCCACAAAAAAAAAGTCACTATCAACCCATAGTCATCTGAACATTAGATGTATAACACTTAAAGGATCTAACATCCAACCTAATGCAAAACCGTACTGCAGGATGAGAGGTTGAAATAATTAAGTGGATGAAAATGAAATGCTTTAAATTGAAAAAAACATGGAGTAGTTTTTTAGAGTTATGGTTCTGAGTCTATAAGTACAAAGAATTAGTTATCACTGCAAATGGGAGGGAGAAGGAAGGAACAAGAAAGAGTAAGAGGAAAGGCAAAGCAAAAGAACCTGAAACATTTTATGTTTCAGTAATTTTGACTCGTAGTCAGTGTTGCCGTTAACAAAAGCGAATAAAAAAAGGATTTGATGAAATTGTGCGCTGGCCAAATAATTCCGACGAAGCTGAAACATTGGTGTGAAAACCTCCCAGCTAAAGAATAAAAAAGAATAGAAACATGTTTTTTTTAAAAAATAGATGCATGATACTAACCATGTAAACTAATTAATTTACTTGCGACCCCCCACACTATGCAAAGCCTGAACTATGAGGATCAAAGACAGTTACCAGCCACAAGAACATCAAATTTTACTAAAAAAAAGAGAAATTTTATGTAAGTATAAAATTTTTGTACATTCTTAAAAAAATATAGAAAAGATTATGTTCCCAATGAAGATACTGGCGTATCTTCAGAAGCTGAGCTTGAACAGATATCGGTAAAATGTTTGAGTAATTCACTGATGAGAATATCTACTTAAAATTTTAATGTAACCTTAAGTGCCTTAATTTTTTAAAAGACATAATTGTGATTTTAATGAAAAAGATACGAAAAAAGTTGATTTTGTTTGTTATGACTTTACTTGTTGGTTTTTAATTCTAAGTATAACTTTTGCGATTTGTAATTTTTGAGACTGATTGAGACAATGATCTCTAGTTAATTAGTGCGATAATTTTAATGCCAAAGAACTGTAATGTTAGTATCGAAAATATGAGATAAAAAACAGGTTGTTATTGTTGTTTATGACTGATTATTATAATTAAAACACATAGGTACCCAAGTTAAGTTAAGGTTTGATACCGAAATGTAACAATGTTAATTAATTAGGTATGGTTGTTATAATAATGATTGAGTTGTATTTATGACTAGCATACCCGCTCGAATTTACAGGACAAGGACGGGATGAAAATAAGAAAAATTGAGTTTCTATTACGTTTATGTTCCTACATTTTTATTATCTAACTTGGTAATAGTCATATTACAAATCACTATAAGCTTATAAACATGAAAACATCGTGAGGAAACCTGCAAACGCCTGCGAAGAAACTTGAAGGTTGTGTGCGAAGTCGACCAACCCCTACTGGGCCCGCGTGGGCGAATAACGCCCGATCGCCCTAATTCAGGGTAGGTTCGAGCCCCTCGGTGGGGACGTATATGAGCTGATAAGATGAAGAAAAATAAGCTTATAAAAGTTACGTGATAAGAAAATACAATTGCCAAAATGAAATTATTCTTTTAATTTGTCGTTTTAAAAAAAAAGGTATTGCTCCGATTAAACAAAAAAAAAATTAAGAAATATTATTAAACATTTCTTGTACTTATTCTGTTCTTTTTATTTCGATACAATACTAAAAACAAAATTATGAACAGTAAAATTTCAAATCTTTAATTGCGTTTTCCTTAAAGTTTGGTAAAAGTCACTTTATAAGTTTTGCCAGTAAGCCTAGACCCTCCATACAAAAATGCATAAAATTGGTCGATCATAAAATTTATCCATTTGTATGAAGAGTTAAAAAAATTCGCGATTTCAGCAAAGTCAATCGAACCCGCGACCTTAGAAAATGAAGCTACTGGACTAAACCATTACGCCACGGAGGCGGTTAAAATCTTCCTTGAACCCTTCAATCGCTTCCAGCGGAGAAGTAAAAGGTTTTATTTATCTCCTTTCAACATTGACAAACTGGACTTAACTCAATTATGATGTTCAAACGGAGAATAAGTTAGATTGCCGGCCGGTGTCTGCGCAGCTGAGCGGAAAACATCGCGCCCGAAGCGTTATACAGGATGGCCAGTCGGAAAATATAATACAGGGTGGCCAGTCGGAAAATATAATACAGGATGGCCAGTCGGAAAATATAATACAGGATGGCCAGTCGGAAAATATAATACAGGATGGCCAGTCGGGAAATATAATACAGGATGGCCAGTCGGAAAATATAATACAGGATGGCCAGTCGGAAAATATAATACAGGATGGCCAGTCGGAAAATATAATACAGGATGGCCAGTCGGGAAATATAATACAGGATGGCCAGTCGGAAAATATAATACAGGATGGCCAGTCGGAAAATATAATACAGGATGGACAGTCGGGAAATATAATACAGGATGGCCAGTCGGAAAATATAATACAGGATGGCCAGTCGGAAAATATAATACAGGATGGCCAGTCGGAAAATATAATACAGGATGGCCAGTCGGGAAATATAATACAGGATGGCCAGTCGGGAAATATAATACAGGATGGCCAGTCGGAAAATATAATACAGGATGGCCAGTCGGGAAATATAATACAGGATGGCCAGTCGGAAAATATAATACAGGATGGCCAGTCGGAAAATATAATACAGGATGTGATAGGATCGGTGCACTTTTAACGACGGTTTTACTCATCACATTGAACAATTTTTCCGATGATACCCATAGTCAGTTGCAGAAAAAAATTATTGGATTTCATACATACTCGTATTATCAATTAGTTCATTGACTAGCTTTGTAAGGAGATCCTAAACTTTTTTTTACTTTGGAGTGACTGAGGAGCGAGTGGTAGAGCAACGAAGGAGTGGCGAAGGTATTGTGATGGCAACAAATCTAAGTTGAGATTTGATGGGGATTGATTGTCTTGCACTTACATAATATTATATAATCTGAAAAACAAAAAATGTGTGTGTGTGTGGGTGGCTGTCTGGGTGAGTGTGTGTGTGGGTGGGTGTGTGTGTGTGTCTGCTTGTGCCTGCGTGCGTGTGTGCGTGCTTGCGTGTGCGTGCGTGCGTGTGCGTGCGTGCGTGTGCGTGTTTGTGTGTTCCTGGGTGGTTTCTGTGCTCTAGTTTCCAATCTACTGGACAGATTTAAGTAAAATTTATTTCCTATGGGACACTCCAACTGTATTATGAATTTTGTCTGGAAAATCACAATGCATTTTAACAAATGAGTTTTTCATACAAAATTTTAAAAACAAATGTTAATATCTCAAAAATGGTGAGACTTTTAGTAACTTAAATTTTAGCATGTAATAGGCTATGGTTACCTATCCGCAATTACAGGTTTACTTTTCATTTTTTGGACACCCTATACTAAAGTAGTATGAACACTCCCTGCCGCTGTGTAGATTCCGATATCACCCTCTCGTCACACAGATTGATTCTGATTGGTTATAGTTTGGTTCTGGAACGTATGGGATTTTGCCGTAATTCTGTTTGCTCCGTCATTTGTTTTTAGAAATGTAATTTCGAGACCGTTGTATGCAGTGTCCGGGGTGTGCCATACATAGCGCTTACAGCGTTGCCACGTTGTATGGATATAGACAGGCTTTACACCACGAAGGCCCTGGAGCGGGGGTTAAATCCTTTGTCCCGCAGAAGGCGCCCAATGTCCCGCAAAAACCCTTAGCCTCGGTCCCCCATAGGCCAGCCGTTTCGACGGCAAATGGAACAAACATGTAGGTTTGTTTATGTATTAAACACGTTTTATTTTAATTGAATTATTTAATATTAATACAACTAATTATTATGTGAATATTTCACACGTCTAACTGTTGCGGTTATCAATATCGAGCAAAAACGTACAAAAAATTAGGTTAGCCCCTTCAAATATTTATTTTATTCTGTTTTTTAGTATTTGTTGTTATAACGGCAACAGAAATACATCATCTGTGAAAATTTTAACTGTCTAGCTATCACGGTTCACGGACAGACAAAGGGACAGCGAAGTTTCAATAATAGGGTCCCGTTTTTACACTTTGGGTACGAAACCCTAAAAACGGTCAAGTGCGACTCGGAGAAGCACTCCGAGGGTTCTGTACCACCACACCTCTCCACACAACTACGTAGTATAATGACATCGCTACCTTTTCACATTGCAAACAAAAGACATCAACGCGGTCGACAAAAATATGTTTTCCATTCAGTTCTGACTTCTTAGCGCGAGCTCAACTCCCACTTGCTTATTTTTATTATTTTGTTTTTTTTTACTTCAGTATTACTACTCGTTTTTACGATAGAGCTAAATCAAAAATACTTCTAAAGACATATAAAAAATACGTTTTCACCCACCATTTTTTTGTATATGTTTTTATAGGGGCAATAGAAAAACACATTCTGTGATAATTTCAAGTGTTTACCTAATACGGTTCATGCAATACAGCCCGCTGACAGACGGACAGACACCGGAGGATTAGTAATAGCCATAGTATTTATTATATTAGTACTAACATACAGTATGGACACTCCCTGCCTCTCTCTAGATTCCGACCTCACACCCTCGTCACCCTGATTGATACAGATGGGTTATAGTTTGGTCCTCAAACGTATAGAATTTCGACGTGATTTTGTTTGATCCGTAATTTGTTTTTAGAAATGTCATTCCACGACCGTTGTATGCAGTGTCTGGGGTGTGGTAATAGGGTCCCGTTGGGACAAAACTCTAGAATGGCCGGCGAGCTACATTACCGCATGCATTATTCAGTAAATTTCGAGGCACTCACTGTTATGGGTACCTACTTAGATTACGAACATACCTGGAGAATGCACAACAAACACACACGCAAGGGCTAAAATCTCCTTAAGGGACAGCGGTTACAATAGATCTCCGAGCCGGGTCGTTCCTTTCCCTCTAATAATATGTTTGATGGGAGCAATGACTGACTCTCTCGTTATACTTGTGACCGGGTGCTAAACTGGCCTACTCTTGTCAAAGACATTCATCATATCAGCTCATATACGTCCCCACCGAGGGGCTTGAGCCTACCCTGAATTAGGACGATCGGGCCTTAGTCGATCACGCGGGCCCAGTGCGGGTTGGTCGACTTCACACGCAACCTTCATGTTTCCTCGCAGGTGTGTGCAGGTATTCTTACGATGTTTTCCTTCACCGTTAAAGCAATCGGTGAGTATATGCACGTAAGTTTCGAAAAACTCATTTGTACATTGGCCGTCCGGATTTGAATCCGGCATCTCTGGTTTGGAGGACCGAGTAGTTACCGGTTCAGCCACCCATGACATTTCATGATTTTTATGTATAGCTTTTCGTGTCATATTGTTTTCATGTTCTAATGACATAATCTGGTTTATATCAAGGATTGAATTTTGACGTTATTAACTAATGATTGCTTATTTCTTGATTTTTCACAAATGACATTATGTTATTAATATTTTATGACTATTCTTATTTTCACATATTTTGAATAAATATCTTGAATCTTCTTAGTCCTCAGTGATCATACATTTCATACTTAGATAAATTACAATATTTATACTATGTACTAACTTACAAAGGCTTCAATTTACCTATTGGACTTTCTTCGGCTTCAAAAACCTTTCAGTCTCCTTTTGTACACTATCAAAGACTAAAATCAAGTTACAAGTTCTAATTACTTCACAGACGCAACTCGTATATTTTCTGAAAGTTTATTTATTTAGTGTAAACATTTGGCCAAAGTCAAACGTGGTTTAAAAACCAATCGAGTGCGACTCAAGGTCACATAAACAGGGCTCCGAACTACAAACAGAACAGGAACTCTCAGTACATACTTTGTAAAAAAAGTTGTACTTACATTGTAAAAAGAAGTTTTAAAAACTATATTGCGTAATATATTACATGAACGTGCTTGTTGTGAGTTTTTTTTAAGACAAATAATTTTGAAGCTATTGAAAAAAATGTGCGAAAATTTGCCACTCCTCCTACTTATCTCCGAAACAAATCAGCTTAATATCTTTAAAAAAATTACAGTATATGAGGTTAAATGCATAAATTACAGAAAAACCTAAATTCCTTGCGTTTCTACAGGAAAAATGCAATTTTCAAAGTCCAGACGTATAGAGATAAGAGGGGAGATGATAAATTTTCTTAAATTACTTCAAACTATTCATATTAAATTATAATAAAACATTTTTGAATATTTAATCACAAGGCCTTACATTATCTGACTGTATCGAAATGAGGGTAATGTATATTAATAAGTCATAAATAAATATATGGCAATATATTTTTTTTATTTGTCAAATTTACCATCGAAAAGTCACCCCCGCGTTTAAAATTCATTAATTTACGTTAAACTTCCATCTTTGTGTCAGTGATTTACCGTGTACCAAATTTTAACTCAACCGGTCCAGTCGTTTCGTAGCAAATTGTCTGTGACAGACGGACGGACAGACAAGCGAGTAATCCTATAATGGTCCCGTTTCAATGGTAACTTTGAGATACGGAAATCTAAAAATCATAATAATCAGGTTTTGATTAAGACAAGTTGATATGTATATTCGGCCCAGAAATGGGTGTGAAAATGTGTACACTTTTTTATCAATACTTAGTTCAAATGTGGCTAGATGTCCTAATAATATTATTACTTTCAAATCTAAGAGATAAGATATAAGATAATATAAGCACTTATTCAGAGCCCACACAAGTAAAAAAAAATGCAAGAAAAAAAAATTAAAACTACTTATTTTAAAATCTTAATAACTATTAAATATAAACTGGGCTAGGAAAATGACCAGGATCAGCTTGAATGCTACGAAACCTTAGATTCGCAGCGCTGATGATGCTGCCAATGCGTGCACCATTGCTATCCAAGCCAACGAGTTAATAATTATTTGAATAATACATAGAGTTATACAAAGATTATTTATATAACGTTTAAGAAGGCATCAGACATCGCTAACAAAAGGAAGATTGTCAGTCTTCTTTATCTTGTACTTACCGTCTATTAAACGTTGGAATAAAAAAAAGAGTGAAGATGGTCAGTCTTCTTTATCTTGTACTTACCGTCTAGTTAACGTTGGAATAAAAAAAAGAGTGAAGATGGTCAGTCTTCTTTATCTTGTACTTACTGTCTATTTTAAGATGAAATAACAAAAGAGTGAAATTTGCCAGTCTTGTTTATCTTGTATTTACTGTCTATTTAACGTTGGAATAACAAAAGAGTGAATATTGTCAGTCTTCTTTATATTGTACTTATTGTCTATTTAACGTTAGAATAACAAAAGAGTGAAGATTGTCAGTCTTCTTTATCTTGTACTTACCGTCTAGTTAACGTTGGAATAAAAAAAAGAGTGAAGATGGTCAGTCTTCTTTATCTTGTACTTACTGTCTATTTTAAGTTGAAATAACAAAAGAGTGAAATTTGCCAGTCTTCTTTATCTTGTATTTACTGTCTATTTAACGTTGGAATAACAAAAGAGTGAAGATTTTCAGTCTTCTTTATATTGTACTTATTGTCTATTTAACGTTAGAATAACAAAAGAGTGAAGATTGTCAGTCTTCTTTATCTTGTACTTACCGTCTAGTTAACGTTGGAATAAAAAAAAGAGTGAAGATTGTCAGTCTTCTTTATCTTGCACTTACCGTCTAGTTAACGTTGGAATAAAAAAAAGAGTGAAGATGGTCAGTCTTCTTTATCTTGTACTTACTGTCTATTTTAAGTTGAAATAACAAAAGAGTGAAATTTGCCAGTCTTCTTTATCTTGTACTTACTGTCTATTTTACGTTGGAATAACAAAAGAGTGAAGATTGTCAGTCTTTTTTATCTTGTACTTACTGTCTATTTTACGTTGGAATAACAAAAGAGTGAAGAATGACAGTCTTTTTTATCTTGTACTTACTGTCTACTTTACGTTGGAATAACAAAAAAGTAAAGATTGTAAGTCTTCTTTATCTTGTACTTACTGTCTATTTTACGTTGGAATAACAAAAGAGTGAAGATTGTCAGTCTTCTTTATCTTGTACTTACTGTCTATTTTACGTTCGAATAACAAAAGAGTGAAGATTGTCAGTCTTCTTTATCTTGTACATACTATCTATTTTACGTTGGAATAACAAAAGAGTGAAGATTTTCAGTCTTTTTTATCTAGAAGTCACTGTCAGTTTTACGTTGGAATAACAAAAAGTGAAAATTATCAGTCTTCTTTATCTTGTACTTACTGTCTATTTTACGTTGGAATGAGTGATGATTTTTGGTCGTCTTTATTTTGTATTCACTGTCAATTTTACGTTGGAATAACAAAGGAGTAAAGATTGCCAGTCGTCTTTATCTTGTACTTACTGTCTATTTTACGTTGGAATAACATAAAAGTGATTCTGAGATATTTTGTAGTTGTACGGTCAGCATCAAAAATATGTATACATCAAAAAGGTTTCAGAAATATGTGGTCTCACTTCGATTTCAGAAACATCTATCAATATCTGACACCATTAAATTTGGATACATCAGCTGTTTCTGAATGGCGTTAACATAAAATACTTCATAATACTTCATTCTTCATAGTATTTTATGTTTAAGCCAGTCTAAAACAGCTGATGTATCCAATTTTATGGTGTCAGATATTGATAGATGAAATCGAAGTGAGACCACATATTTCTGAAACCGTGTTGATGTATTAAAATTAAATTAAATTATAATTTAACCCAACACATAAAATAACCTTCACGTAAATCATCTTGTAAAGACCATATACTCAGCAATATAAAAACTGCAACCTCAGATTTTATTCCTTTACATTTATCCGACCATGACAAAGCTCAATTCCTGTAGTTTCCTGTAAAGTCAAAAGGAGACAATCCCAAATCTTACAACATATTTAAAAGATACTATTCAATAAAAAATGTAGCTAAATTCATCGAGTGCTTGAATTGCTTGGCCTTTGAGGAAGTCTATTTAGAGACAGACTTAAATAAAGCTTTTGAGATGTTTCAAAATATATTTACCTTATACCTTATTCTATAAACTATGTTTTCCTAAAATTAAAGAAAAAAATTCAAATACCAAAAAACAAAAATGGGTTACAAAGGATCTTAGACAAAGCTGTAAAAGAAAAAGGTGACTGCGATATACATATTACAAGGACAAAACACTAGAAAACAAACACAAATACACACTTTTCATCCATATTAAAACAAGTTATCATTAAAGTTAAGAAAAATTGTAATATTAAATTTATGACACATAGTAAAAACAAAAATAAGGCTTAATGGACTATTATAAATAATGAACTAGGCTGTAAGAAAAACAATTAAAATGACATTGATTACATTGAACACGATATCGGAATATTAACAAATCCTACCAAGATAGCAAGAAAATTTAATGACTATTACATTGAAAGTACAAATCAAAACGCAAAAAAAAGACTGTAGGCATATAACATTACACAATAATAATCTGAATTCTATGTATTTGACGCCTATGACAGTTGATGAGGTACGAAAAGGGGTCATGTCACTTAATAATACAAACTCAACTGAATACGACGAAATATGCACAAAAATACTTAAAGCTTCCTTAGATTGCACCATATTAGTACTTACGTATTTAATTAACCTTTCATTTCTATCTGGAACCTTTCCAGAAATCCTAAAAATCTCTATTGTTAAGCCTTTATATAAAAAAGGAGACAGAGGTCACGTACATAATTACCGTCCCTTAACATTGATTCCAATTTTCCCGACTTCAAAAAGGAGGAGGTTCTCAATTCGACTGTATGTTTTTTTTGTATGTTTGTTACGCGATATCTCCACCGATTGTAAACCGATTTTCAAAATTCTTTTTTTATTCGAAATAGTTATACTCCCGAGAGGGTCCCATTGTCACCAAGTCAGGATCAGATGATGGGATCCCAGGGAAATCGAGAACAACCCTCAAATTTTATATGCAAATATTACGTGTTTTATGTATTTCCTAAAACTATTTAAGTTTTGGCGACTGGTAATCATCATCTCATGTTAATGAGCTGACGAAGGAAAGTACAACTCCTTAACGATTAGGAGTTGGAGGGTAATTCTTTAAATATTTTACGTAGATACGTATGTACGTATAGACCGATAGTTGTATTCTTTTAGGTTATTCAGATGGGCTGGTGATGGAAGACTAAACTCCTTAACTTTCATGCTGTTGAGATGATGGAAGCCACAGGAATCACATGAAAAATGTCACATGTTAATGAAACACATGCATTATGATTTGATGGTTCCTGTTGGCGAGTGGGTGATTGGGTATAATGTTGTCAGATAGATAGCATTATCAATTTATCAGTAAAAATAAATAAAATAAAATAAAAGTTTAAAAAACTTAAAAACCGACTTCAAAATGAAATTCACTCAAAAGTATGAAATAATATTATTAAACTTATATACACGACATTAACCAACAATAACAAAATCAAAGGTGGGTACGAATTAAATTAGGGGCCTAAAATTTTTTTTGAGGTCGGTGTCAGCAATGCCATTGAATCTAAAACATTTTATACGTAAGGTAGCTGTGTGCTGGTACTGACCTCAAAAATAAATTTAGGCCCCTAATTTAATTCGTACCCACCTTTGATTTCGTTATGGTTGGTTAATGTCGTGTATATAAGTATAATAATATTATTTCATACTTTTGAGTGAATTTCATTTTGAAGTCGGTTTTTAAGTTTTTTAAACTTTTATTTTTCTCAAAAGTTTTTGAAAAATGTATGTTACAATGTTTGACAAAATATTGCAATAAATATAAAATTATAAATCAAGATCAATTTGGCTTTCAAAAATATAAGTCTACAACCTCTGCAACATTTTCAGTAATGACTGGTATTTTAAATGGAATAAACAATAAACAGTTAACTACAGTATTACTATTTGGCCTAAGTAAAACCTTTGACTTTGTAGAACACGATCTTTTATTAAAAAAACTTAATTTTTATGGAATAAGAGGATTACCTCTTGATTGGATACGGTCTTACCTTTCAGAAAGAAGACAAAAAGTTTTATTAACTTAACTTAACAATAATAAAAATGAGGCTATCGTGTACTGTTCTGACTACAGATACAATAGATGCGGAGTTCCTCAAGGAAGCGTAATCGGACCCCTTCTCTTCGTACTATATATAAATGTCATCCCCCATGTAACTCAGCACAAGTGCGTTCTCTTCGCTGAAGACATTTCTATAGTGTGACAACAAGAGGTAAAATTACTGACAATAATATAATCAACAATCATGAGTCTGACATAAACAATACTATTAGAATTGTTATAATAAAATGGCTGGACATGAATAACTTACAGATTAATCTTTCAAAAACAAATTACATTAATTTTAACAACAATAGGATTCGTAAATTAGAAATAAAATATGGAAGCATAAAAATTGACGAAATGAATAACACTAAATTCTTAGGCCTAAAACAAATAAACTGGAAACCACAACATGAGAATGTTAGTGAGAGACTCAACAGATTTGTGTACGTCCTAAAGCGCCTAAAAAGTCTAAAAAACATGCCCACTGTTTTGTTTGCCATAATCCATAATCCATTTATTCA
Source organism: Coleophora flavipennella (assembly GCA_947284805.1). Classification (NCBI taxonomy): domain Eukaryota; kingdom Metazoa; phylum Arthropoda; class Insecta; order Lepidoptera; family Coleophoridae; genus Coleophora; species Coleophora flavipennella. The sequence goes on from OX369270.1 coordinate 12,994,084, forward strand.
TAATTTGTAAATTACATGTCAAAATCACATTTTAGAAATACTTAAAAACGGATAAAATAAAATAGTTAACAATAATAAAATTAGGAATGTCCATAATCGCAATGGAAATAAATGTCAGTAGGTAAATAAAAAAGCCACTTTTTAAGGAGCTTGGTCTGTTGCCACTACCCGCGTTTTATATATTTAAGCTTTGTGTGTTTGTGAAGCAACGTCATCTGCAATTATTTAAAAAAGCCAGTGACAAAACCACAAGAACCCTTAGAGATCCATACAGGCTAGTTTTTAACGAAACCCCATTGACTGAAATGTATTGCAGAAATTGGGTGTGTATGAGCGTTCGAATATATAACAACTTACCGATTGAACTAAGAAATCTAGAATCTAAAACATTCAAGACAAAATTGTTTAAATTGCTTAGTGACAAAAATTATTACAGTGTTGTTGAATATCTCTCTGACAATAACAAACTTGTTGACATTTGAATTTTTTTTTAAAAATTTACGTGACATAATAATTTTAATCTATGTTAAACATTTGCATACATTGCACAGGCGAAACATGATTGCACTACAAAATTCTATTTAACATCCTACTACCATGTTTGATGCAAATAAATTATCATTTCATTTCATTTATAAATATTTTTGATGCTGACTGTACTTTAGTATTCAATGAAAAAGTACCAGGAGCACAAAAGTGCCAAGGAGTTAACTCATTAAACTATGGGCGGTATTTTACATCTCCTTAAAGATAAAAAAATAATAATAAAAATAAATATTCTGGGACAAATCACACATAGTCATCTGGCCCCAAAGTAGGATTCCCTGTGTTATGGGAACCAGAGACTGATATACATACTTACATACGTTTAAATACATACATATATAGATATTTAACACCCAGACACAGAGCAAACAAATTTGCTCATCACACAAATGTTTGCCCTGGGTGGGGATCGAACCCACAACTCTCGGAACAGTAGTCAAGAGCACAACCACTGAGCCACCGAGTCAGTCAGCCACCGAGATGGAGCTATAGAAGTTTTACTTCAGTCGTGTGGTCTAAAGCACACAAGCGTTCGGCTTGTGACACGTTATCACGTAAAATTATCGTCCGTAAGCCGACTTTACAGACAACATCGGGTTTTTTAATGCAGTTCATGTGGGGTAGGGTATAGAAATCATCTGTAGAAGTCTTAACGCAATTTTGGTTGGTAGATGTGAAAAAGAAAAGATAATTTAAGAAATGTCATAATAAATTTTAATAAAGTTTGAATGACCTTAAAAATAATTAACACATCTGAAATATTAATTTTTTTTTCGGAAATTTTAATTTTGTTTTTTTTTTATTTTTCATTTATAGTTGGTAAGCACCTAATGGTAATTCGATGATGCCGAAGATGGAAGCGGGCCTACCAAGATTCCTCAACGCAACGGAGAACTGGATATCTTATCTTCAAGCCAGAATACATCAATGTTGTTTGTTTGTTTGTAAACTCTGTGAAGTGAATGGACGCCACGGAGGCGGTTAAAACATTGAATATTACACAAAAATTATTTCACTTTTCAATACATTAGTAGCGCACTTGACGTTGTTATCGCTTATTATTTATAATGGCGAACTTTGAAAATCCTAGGCTAAACAACTGCAATCGGTTTTACGATGCTTATTAATAATACTTGCGAAAAATCTCTTGAATGACATACCTAAGTAAAGTATCGTAATGGCACACCTAGGACCAAAGCATATATATTAGTACTAACGTACCCCGGACACTGGATACAACGGTCGTGAAATGACATTTCTAAAAACAAATGACAGAGCAAACAAAATCACGACGACATCTAGGATTAGAACATTTACATTCGCAAACCAAACTATGACCAATCTGTATCAATCTGGGTGACGAGGGGGTGAGGTCGGAATTTAGAGAGCGGCAGGGAGTGTCCATACTGTATGTTAGTACTAATATATATACTTTGGTAATGGCTATCACGAACCTCTTATTAAGAATACCTACAAAAAATGTTCATATGCGGTTAATTTCCTTTACTAAAAAACATGTGTAATATTAAAAATCGAAAGTTTAATTATCTATCTCATTAAGAGGATTGTGAAGCTGCGACTTTTCATACTAACGTCGTTAACGATTTTCACCTCTTAAATGTTAACCGATTTGTACCAATTTTTGATAAGTTGTCAGTCAGAACAATAGCTAGTCTTATACGTTTCGGTTTTAAAATTACTGATTAAAAATAAACAAAAAATGGCCGAAATTACTTTTGTTTAAAACACGTGAACGACAATAAAATTAAACTTAAGTATTACCTTTATCAAAAAAAAAAACGTATAAGCCTAGCTTGTCTTCGGCCGTAACCGTTACGCCACTGACGCTCTACATAATACGTAAATTAAATGAATTTATATTTGATAATCTTGAAACGAAATCAATGTGGTTTCATAGTGCTTAGTTCAATTCAGTTCAACTGGCCCTAAACCACCACTTCGAGTTTTCCACCCGATGTTTTTGGGCCGAGTGCCGTTTCGGTGATTCTGATTACTGTAGGGTTGTCACTTCAGTTTTATAAAGGGTATTTTTGTCTTACATGTACCTAGGTAAATTAGCCGCCTTCGTAGCGTAATTTTTAAGTAAATTAGCTTCACACCAGGAGGTCTAACCTTGTAAGACTTGGTTTAGTTGGTGGAAGGGCATTTTCTAAGCCCGCCTGGCTAGCTACTACCACCTTGTCTAAGTCTTGCCGCCAACCATGAACGTTAACACCATTAATGTGTTCCGGCTTGAAGATTAGATAGCCAACCCCCCATAGTGTTGTAAGCCCGCTTTGATCTTCGGCATCATCATCAATTACCATCAGGTGAGATGATGCCAAATGATATTAAAGAGCGTCGGTGGCGCAACGGCTAGGGCTGCCGCCTCCTGTCCAGAAGGTCGTGGTTCAAACCTGCCACGTACCAATGTGATCTCGAATTTAGATTTCATATGTACGTTTATCCGACGCTCTTACGGTGAAGGAAAACATGGTGAAGAAACCTGCACACGCCAGCGAAGAAACTAGCAGGTTGTGTGTGAAGTCGACCAACCCGCACAGGGCCCGCGTGGTCGACTTAGGCCCGATCGCCCTAATTCACGGTAGGCTCGAGCCCCTCGGTGGGGACGTATATGAGCTGTATACGTATAAGAATGAATGAATGAGATGATGTCAAGGGCTTAATAATAAAAATAATAATAAATATCCTTTATTGCATACCAAAAAAAACTTTACAAAAACTTAATTTAAAAATGTACAGTGCAAAGGTGGCCTTTGAATAAAGAGGGTTTACCAATTGTGCATAAAAAAAAGAGATTTTAAAAACCGGCCAAGTGGGAGTTGGAATAGCACTCCTAGAGTTCCGTACCAACACAACTGTCCACACAACTACATAGTATACGAATGACAATGATAACTATTCACATTTTAAACAAAAGACATCAACGTGAGCGACAAAAATATGCTTTTTTTTTATTCAGTTCAGACTCCTTAGCGCGAGTACGACCACTTGGCTGATTTTTATTATTTGTTGTTTTACTTCAGTACTAGTACTTTGACCAGTGTGTGTTGCCAGTGATGACTTACGGAACTGAGACATGGTCGCTTACAATGGGCCTCATAAGAAGGCTCAAGGTCACCCAAAGGGCAATGGAGCGTGCTATGCTCGGAGTTTCTCTGCGTGATCGAAGCGCAGCAGAAATGCAGAAGGTAATGCAGCTCGTCTTGCTGGATGGCTCCGGCGATGGCGCACGGATAGGCGCAGCGAGCGCGCTCGTATGTATGCGCCTAGTGAGGCTGGAGTGTATGCGCCTTGAGACACAGGAGTGCCCTGTGTATGCGCTAGGGCCGCTGGACAATGGCAGCGACCAGCAGTTGGAGTCGGCAGCAGGAAGGCCGGAAGGAGGGCTCGCGCGTAGATTGGCGGCGGTGGCTGGAAAGCAGCGAATTCCTGGCTTGATGACCGTGGACCTGGATGTTAAAGGAGTGTAAGGCCTAGTACGGTTGGCGAGAGGGGAGCCTCATTGAAGTGGGGTTCACCGGTATATATTCCCAGAGGACGGCGTCGATGAGAGACCGACGACGTAGTGACCTCGGGAAGGCACCTCCTGGCGCGTCATGAAGATAGAGCCAGGGTTATCCTGCTGACTTCTAAAGAGGTTCCACCTTGGGGAAGTATGGCGAGACGCAGGGAGAGCTCTTGTTGGTGACTTCCAGTCTGACGTGAAGTGATGAAGTATCGTCTTGATGTTAGTAGTTCAACGAGGAGTTCGGAAGTGACCCCGATGAAGGCGTGAGCCCGGCTTATAAAGATTTGCACACATGCGCCATACAGATATACTGTTAACACATACACAAGTACCAAAATTCTAATTTCCAAAATACATTTTCAAAATTTAGAACCCTTAATAGAGAAGACATTTAGATTGACAGTCATAAATATTAATACAAAAAGAATTTTTTTAGTGAATCTCACCAATAAAATTACCAATCTTTGCAATAAAAAAAGATAAAATTCAAACATTAAGTCACATTGAGATATTCCTAACAAAGTTTTACAGCACAAGAACAATTTACAAATTTACAAAGCCCTTGCGAGAACATAAGGAATATTAATGGAAAACTAAACATATTTACAAGATACCTACAAGCAAAAATAAAAAAGAAGATACATCCAGGTAAGTTCAATATTATAATGTTTTACCGTTTCTACGGTAATGCTAAATCAAAAATACTTCTAAAGACTTTTAAAACAATACGCTTTTTGTATGGACAATTCAAAACCCCCTTATTTTTAACTTTTTTTTACTTTTTGTACTTGTTGTTATAGCGGCAACAGAAATACACATTCTAAAAAAATTCCACTGTCTATCTATTACGGTTCATGAAATACAGCCCGCTGACGGACGGACAGACAGCGGAAACTCAGTAATAGGGTCCCGTTGATCACCCTAAAAACAGTAAATGGGGCTTTTCTAATAAAGAGTAGTGTGATGGCGGCGACACACAGTCCATGGGACACCTAATATCGTGCTTTACGGCGCCACACAGTCCATGGGACACCTAATATCGTGCTTTACGGCGCCACACAGTCCATGGGACACCTAATATCGTACTTTACGGCGCCACACAGTCCATGGGACACCTAATATCGTGCTTTACGGCGCCACACAGTCCATGGGACACCTAATATCGTGCTTTATGGCGCCACACAGTCCATGGGACACCTAATATCGTGCTTTACGGCGCCACACAGTCCATGGGACACCTAATATCGTGCTTTACCGAGCCGGTGTACGGTCGTGCTTGTCTGCTCAACGTGGCTCAACTTAGCGGGGGGCACTACAGTGTCCCTTGATTAAAGAAGACATCTTCTTTAACTTACGGTATTCCTAACCATACTTACTATTTATATACCTGTCTGTGTATTCAGGTAGTGTCATAAATAAAACATTGTTTGAACTATAAAGGCAACTTTGTAATTGCATATATTTATAATCTATTCATATAGGATTACAAAGTTACGTATGCAGTTCAAATACTTGATTAGACAACTTTACTGAAAATGCGGTATGTTTAAGTTTTTCCTTTCTAATTATAGTAGATACTAATTATGTTCAAAATTTGAAACTTTTGTAAGTGTATCATGGATAAATTTCAGGTTTTTTTGACTTATAATAGTTTTAGAACTACATGGTCAAATTAAATGTTATTTAGGAATATACCTAGTTATAGTTCTCTTTGTCAGTGAAAATCCAGACTTATAGCTTAATCCACAAAGAAGTTATTGGGGGGTCGAAAATGCCCCGAATTCTTCGAGAAAAAGGTGGTACGGCTGTGCCTTTGTTTGATTTTTCTCGACTTGGCGGGAGCACTACCGTACCCCCACAAATAGAATGAATAGAAATGTGCGAACTTATATTGTTAGTTTGCAGCCATAGTGATTCAATCTCAGTTGACAGAAGTTTTTGGCTTCTATATTGAAATTTAAAATTTTGTTAAAAGAGATTGTTTTATGTATCACCTTTTTGGTAAAGTTATTTCTATAAAAAATATTGTAAGAGTCTTGTTGCCTTTTGTATCTATTCGAGTAAGTTCCAGTAAATAATACTGCAAACAGTACATCACTTTTTTATTTGTTACTATTCATTGCCAACCCTAGCTGGCTGGCCTGAATAATTCAACCGCGGCCTGAATGCCGGCAACGTTGCTAAGTTAATGAAATTGTTCCTCCAATATTTTACGAGTGCAGCCCACGGGTTGGGTTAACCTGCGATAAACGTGCTGCCATCAGACTTTGAATTGCTGACTACAAGGTCACCTGAAGATTCCGCAAATTTTTTGAACGATACTTTACCTATTTTGTCCTTGAAATGAAGTAGTTGTTATATACAAACTATGGTTCGATTCTCGGTGGGGTTCAACTTTGTTAGACTCGGTTTGATTGGTGATAGGGCATTTTCATATGAATATCAGCGCTGTAACCGGCCTGTCGCACTCTGCTCTGTAGGTGTGAAAATGTTAAAAATGTACCTACACCGTGCCAAGCCGCGCGGCCCCTTGCAAGGTGCAAATTCAGTAATCAGAAGAGATAAGCGTTCGTGATAGAAAGAGAGGCAACTTGTAGGTGAATATAACTGTAGGTAATTATCGCTGTGCGACCTGAATTTGCACTTTATTGTGTCGTAGCAAGAGTCGCCATTCATTTAAATGATTTTGCGAAGTTAACCTTATTTTACGTAGTAAATAGTCTTTATTATTTGGCTGTAGCAAAGTATATATATTAGTACAACATACAGTATGGAAACTCCCTGCCGCTCTCACCCCCTCATCTCACCTCACCCCCTCGTCACCCAGATTGATACAGATTAGTTACAGTTTGATTGTCAAAAGTAAAGGATTTCGCCGCCATTTTGTTTGTTCCGTCATTCTTTAAGTCATTCCGTCTTTCATTTATTAAGTTAAGTTTTTTTTTGTTTTTATAATTTGTTTATATTTTTATTCTAATGTGTACAATAAAGAGTATTTATCTTATCTTATCTTATCCTTTTTTGAAATGTCATTTCTGGCCCGTTGTATGAAGTGTCCAGGGTGTGGCTTTAGGTACATAATTACCTGCAGCCACTGACCTCCATTAAAAAGTACGCTGGACTAAATATTCTATACGAAATGACAGTTATTGTTTGTGCAGATTTGAAGCGCCCCGCTCGAGCGTCTCTGGTACTAAAATTGACATTTATCTATGACTTGATATTTGACTTTTATTAGTTCCATGTACACTCGCGATGCTATCACGCTGCTATCAGCGCCAAAATGGCGAAAATCAAATGGCTTCATTTTGACATCGATAGACAATATGAAGTCCGGCGTATGTATAATGGAAGTGAGTGCCTTCCTGCAGCAATAATGCTGAGTTGGAGTAATTTCTGAGCTACGGCACAATTTTAGTTAAGTTTTTGGTTAAGTTATTAGTATTTTTTGTTTTTTGATGTGTAACATCTTTGCTCTCGCTTTCCTGCAATTTGTGGGAGTGATTTCGTGAAATGGGACGGAAATGTGTCCCATTGTAACAGGAAGTCGCGTTTTTTCAGGCTTTAAAAGCGCGGAAAAGGCAAAGGTATCTATGACCATACAGCCTAGTCTGCCGTATCTTTGCCGTCCTTTTATAAAGTATTTTGTCACATGTTACACATCATATGCGAGTACTGTAGGTCTCGCTCAATTTTTTTTTCTGTGTCACTGTATATTGTAATGTAGCTTCTAATAAATGTTTTATCTATCTATTTAACTAATGTATGAATGAATGAATGTCAATTTTTGTCTGACTGTTTAGCTTATGTGCTAGTTCTTAATGCAATTCTTATTGTTAGAACGGATTGATTGATTAGTGTGATATCAATATTTTTTCTTATTCTTCATCATATCAGCTCATATATACGTCCCCACCGAGGGCTCGAGCCTTCTCTAAATTAGGGCTATCAGGCCTTAGTCGGCCACGCGGGCCCAGTGCGGGTTGGTCGAATTCACACACAACCTTCGAGTTTCTTCGCAGGTGTGTGCAGGTTGCCTCACAATGTTTTCCTTCATCGTTAAAGCAATCGGTAAGTATATATACGTAACACTGAAAAACTCATTGGTACATTGGCCGTCCAGATTTGAACCCAGTACCTCTGGTTAGAAGGACCGAGTAGTTACCAGTTGAGCCACCGACGCTTACTTTTTATATACGGTTAACATTATCGTGATTCTAGCCGGATAACATACTGCTGAATATATTCCAACTTTCATCAAGGAACTGATAGTCAATTTCCAAGAAATAAACTTATCAATCAGCTGACAAATCCAACCTAGTAGGATGATAGCCTATAAATTAGGGCATTATAATTTGACACTTTCACACGAAATTAAAGACCTTGTAATTAGATATTTTCACGCAAACTAAATGACCTTATAATTTGAAACTTTCACACCAGATGAATGACTTTATAATTTAATATTTTTATACAAAATTAATAACCATATAATTTGATACTTTCACATGAAATAAATGACCTCATAATTTAATACTTTCACACAAACTGAATGACTTTATAATTTGATACATTCTCATAAAACGACTGACCTTATAGTATGAAACTTTCACAAAAATAGGGACTCATAATTTGATACTTTCACACAAGGAAGGCCCTAATCTGATTAATTCACACAATAGAAAGGAAAGGAAGTCTTGTTCTGAAAGGACTGATACCTGACCATTTCATTTTATTTCATTCATGTTGACTTTTTTACTGGTAACGAAACACGGTGGCGCAACGGCAAGGGCCGCTACCTCCTATTCGGGTGGGCGTGGTTCAAACCCTGCCACGTACCAATGTGTTTTCGAATTCAGATCTCACATTTACGTTTATCCGTTGCTCTTACGGTGAAGGAAAACATCGTGAGGAAACCTGCACACATCTGCGAGGAAACTCGAATGTTGTGTGTGAAGTTGACCAACCCGCACTAGGCCCGCGTGGTCGACTAAGGCCCGATCGCCCTAATTCAGGGTAGGCTCGAGCCCCTCGGTGGGAATGTATATATGAGCTGATGTGATGAACGAAACTCGGATTGTCCATTCTTTCACGTCTTAAGGTTTCTAAAAATGTCGAATTTAACCGCCTCCGTAGCCCAGCGGCAAAGTTCACTGGCTTTACACAGGAGGTCGCGGGTTCGATTCCTATCGGGGTCAATTGTAAGACTCGGTTTGGTTCGTGGTAGGGCATTTTCTAAGCCCGTCTGGCTAGCTACCACCATCTTATCTAAGTCTTGCCGCCAAATATCAATATTGATATCATTGGTGTGTTCCGGCATGAAGATAAGATAGCCAGTTCCCCATTGCGTTGGGGAATCTTGGTAAGCCCGCTTCCATCTTCGGCAACATCGTCACTTACCACCAGGTGAGATGTTGTCAAGGGTTTACCAATTGTGAATAAATAAAAGCCTATCGCATGGAAAACATGGTTTATTACAGAGATATGATATACAGGGTGTAAAAAATTGCTGTAGAACCCGCTAACTTGGTGTTCTACTCATCATACTGAATAACTTTCTCCAAGGAACCCATAGTCAATATTTAAAAAAAATAAATGCATGAAATTGGTCAATCAGCTGATCGATTTGTATGAAATGAAATATTTTTTTTGCGATATCAGCAAACTAGTAAAACAAAAGTTGTTCAGTATGATGAGAAGAAGCCCCAGTTAACGTGACCTTACACCACTTTTGTTACACCTTGTATACCGGGTGATAAAAAAAATGACTGGAATATTTTAACTGTGGCTTCTATTCATGAAACTAAACAACTTTCGCCAAGAAACCCGTAGTGATTTTTTTTGGAATTCCCATACAAAGTTGGCAAATTAGCTGATTGATTTGTATGGGAAGTCCAAAATTTTTTTTTCAGGGTTGACTATGGATTTCTTGGGAAAAGTCATTCAGTATGATGAGTAGAAGCTACAGTTAAAATATTGCCTTATTGTTTACAAATCTCTGGGTGTGTATGTGTCACAGGCATATTGTATGATTCACCACTATACATACGGTCGGGCAAATGTCAGTCAAATTATATAATGGCGAGGGCGGGGAACCTCGTGCAATCAATCACACCCGACCGAACTTAACATCGCTGGCTTTGCTCGCTCATTTACAATCTGCCGTACGGCATTTTGACAACTTGCCTGACTCGGCATTGACCGTTTATATACGGACGAATTATTACAATATGCCTGGCTCGGCATTTTACAATCTGCGTACAGAATTTTACATTTTGCCTGACTGTTTACACACGGACCAATTATTACAAATTGCCTGAATCGGCATATACAGCATTTTACATTTTGCCTGACTGTTTACATACGGACGAATTATACAATTTTCCTGCCACATATAGGAAATATAAACAAAAATATTATGTTTGCTTTCAAACCCCAAGGAAATTAAAATTTATCGAAGTTTGTTATGAATTTTATCACAAAACAAAAAATTTGTGAAATTGAATTTAAAATTTTGTTTAACTTCGTTACATGGTTTGCCATGGCTTTTTAAAACCTTTTTTAGTTGAATTGGATTAACTTTATTTTTTAGGTTAATTTTTATTTTCCCAAAATATGCGCGCTTTCTAAGAAAGCAATTCAATTATAATTATATTAGCCGAAAAACGTCCACTGCTGGACAAAGGCCTCCCCCATGGATTTCCACGACGACCGGTCCTGCGCTGCCCGCATCGTTCTGCACACACCCCGCCCCGCCGTTACCATGACTGCTACCGGAGCCAGGAATAGCAGGGCTGCCGGGGACTAGGGGCCGTTTTCTGGGTGTGGTAATCATAGGGAGGTTTTGCCGTAATCGCCACGCTTGGCAGGCGGGTTGGCGATCGCAGTGTGGTTGCAGGTGTGTTGCAATGCACGGGAAGGACGCTGCTGCCCATGCTCCGGTTTTGAGTCCCTTAGTCGACTCTTACGACCCCCATTGGAAGAGATGGGATGCTCTTATTCTATGCCGGGAGTCATACAGCAAGCTAAGGAAAGCTATTATTGCATAGAAATTACTATATAAGGAGTCGATTTCACTGATTTGGCACAACATAAGATATTTATCTACTTTCTATCCCGTAAATACTGCATGGTTCCCGAGGGACCTGAAAAAACTTAATTCAACCCTCGCCAGTCACTTGCGGCTCGCGCACCTTTCACCTTCGATTCATTTCATAAAGCTTGTTTTTTATAAACCTTTGTTAACACTGGTGGAAGAGATGCATACTTAAATCCTTTTGGTACTCACTTACAGGCTTGGCAACGACTGCCCACAAAAAAGGAATGTATTGTTTTCAGGTCTAATGTATGTATGTGTGTATGTGTGTGTATGTATGTAATGTATGTATTTGTGTGTATGTATGTGTGGCTGTGTGTGTGCGTTGGTGTGTGTATGTATGCATGTGTATGTATGTATGTATTAAGTATGTATGTATGTTGCTTTATTCCATGATATCTTCTAAACGGCTTGATGCATTTTAAAGTGCGAGGTATCGTTAGATTCGCCTTGATCCCGTGAGCGACATAGGATACATTTTACCTAACTTTCAAAAAAAAGGGGGGTTATGTTTTATGCAGTAGTGTCTTTATATTAAATTTTTAATTAAAATTTATTCTAAAACCAACTTTAAGGTCTGAATTTTCGATTAATATTTGAAGTAAACACTTTGCGTAGCACATGTTGGAGTTACTCGCGAAATTACGGCGAATTAAACAAACGGGCGGAGGGTAGTTATTTGTACCCTTGTCATTCACGATTGATCGACCCTTTAGTGGCAGCCTGCGTGATGCAAACGAAACCGGGTCTTTTACAGCTGTACCCTAAATTCATCTTAAAATGGGCATCAGATCGTTTCAGAACTGCCCTGGGGCGCCGTGTTGGTAGCAGAATACGGAAATTAGCTACGTGCACACTCTTAACAAATCGTTTATTAAAATAAAAACTTCTTTAGGCGCGTTTGGCATTTTTGAGATGGGAAAAAACCATTGTAGTCGGGACACCGTAACCGACACCGTACCAGTAACACTCGCAAGGTGAAAACTTTGTCAACCTAGTCGTTTGCCAGGAACACTCGGAGGGTCAAAGCTTATAAAACTGTAAAAAAGTTTTCACTTCTGTCGGCAATCCAGGAGTGATTAGGTTAGGTTAGGTTTTTTTGCACCCAGCAAGGGGTACCCGTACAGCCGTCTGAAAATTGACACGTACAGTAATGAGAATAAAACTATACGTATGGTAATTTTTTACTTTTTTTATTTCATTTTATTTACATTTATAGTGACCCAAAATCTAATTGCTTACAGCTAATTCTTAGGGATAGTATATATGATCTTCTTTATATCAGCTTATATACGTCCCAACCAAAGGGCTCGAGCATACCCTGAATTAGGGCTCTAGTGGTATGAATAAATAAGACCGCTTTTTTATTATTTAAAAAAAAGCGGTCTTATTTCTAACAGCAATTTCTCCCAGACAAACTTCCGGTCCAAACAACCAGTCATTGCTGTATAGTTAACATTATTGTTTAATAATAAACCATAAGCGTCGGTGGCTCAACCGGTAACGACTCGGTCCATCTAACCAGAGGTACCGGGTTCGAATCTGGACGGCCAATGTACCAATGAGTTTTTCAAAAACTTACGTACATATCATTACCGATTGCTTTAACGCAAAGGAAAACATCGTGAGGAAACCTGCACAGGCCTGCGAAGAAACTCGAAGGTTGTGTGTGAAGTCGACCAACACGCACTGGGCCCGCGTGGTCGACTAACGCCTAATCGCCCTGATTCAGGGTAGGCTCGAGCCCCTCGGTGGGGACGTATATGAGCTGATATAATAATGAGCTGATATAATAATAAACCATGAAACTTAATAGGCTAACTTTGAACTAGTTGGACAAGCCGGACCCTCGACAGATTCAAATATCAGTTCTGATTTAGTTCGAAATTTCGAACTACTACACAACTAAGTTTCGGACATTACAGTGGGGATGGAGTAGAACTGAATTATTCAATTATGAGTATTACAATATTTAAATGTACAGCACTCGTACGAAAATTAGGGTACGCTTAAGAGGAAACGCAGGTGCTTTTTTTTCCATACAAACGTAACTTCCCCTGTTTCCTCCCGGGATAAAGACAATAGAGCATTTTTTTTCTCCATTGTTTTTTCCCATTTCAAATTATAGTAGATAGTAGGAGCCTTCAAAAACTGGGAAAATTTCCCAATTGATACGTCATTTTCAGACACCCACCAAAAAAAAACACATATTAACAATAAAATGAAACAAAAAGGCATAGATAAAGCGTTTTAATTATTTTTGAAAAAAGTGTTATTATTGCTCAAATTTTGGACGAGGAAATAGGGGACTACGAAATTCTGTTTTGGTCAATTTTAGTGCCTATTATCGGTCTGCGCTGCAGTTCTCCCTTTCTTGCTGTATACGAAGATGTTTGGGGGAGGGAGACAGTAACATTTTATTCAAATAGGTACCTATTCTTAAGACCGCGTTTCCTCTTAAACAAGATCACTTAAGAGCAGGTTCCCAAAATAAGTGCTTATTTTCGTTGAGTCAGCCGCATGCTTGCTGAACGTGAAAACTACACATCTAATTCTTTGAAACTTTTTCTATCATATGGCTAAAACAAAAATACGATTTATTGGTTTTCGTTTGATAATTTTAATTTTTTTAAACTATTTTTGGAGATATTTTAATTATATTTAATATTTTTATGTATTTTTTTCCTACATTGCATACTCGTATGATAGGCGCATGAAATCAATACCTACAGTTAGAGGATAAAGGTATTGATAAAACGGCTAAGAAGAAATTTTCCTAGAATGTTTACTTACTAAGCTTGCAATAAACAAAAATTCAACTTTACGCCCGAAGTAAAGGACGTAAGTAGCGTTAAGATATTCACCCGAAATTCAACTGTAAAGCTGATTCCAGAAAGTTAAATGTAAGGTTGTTCGCCAGTGCCGCGCTGGGAGCCTGACCCTTATGTAAAGTTAAGCGAATGTTAAAAAGTTAAAGCCTGGTGTAAGATGTTTTAGGGTTCCGTGGTAAACACTTCACCGTTATGGATTTTATCCGGTTGTCTGTCTGTCTGTCACAACTATTATTGTTTATATCAGCAATTGCTAATGCTATCGACTTGAAATTTGGAAAAGTCTATACTAGTACAGGGAGGCCAAATAAGTACGACTCAACATAAAAATAAAATAATTTTTACACCAAATCAAAAATGACAGATATTTTTTCCACGAATACTTTATTTAGGCCTGGCAATTATGTATGGAATATAACATCTGTCAAATGTCCACCTCTCGGTGCATAACAAATGCGAATTCTTTTCATCGCGTTTGTCATCAAATTTTCGCACACATCCAGTGGTATCCCTCTAACAGCGTATCGAATATTTTGTTTTAAGTTTTCAAGATTCATCGGCCTGTTAGCGTATAAACGTCCCTTTAGATAGCCCCACAGAAAATAGTCAATTATTGTTAAATCCGGTGATCTTGGAGGCCAATAGATGTCACCATTACTCGGGAACAAACGACCAGGAAACATTCTTCCTAATGTTGGATTGTATCTCGCGCCATGTGACGTGTGGCTCCGTCTTGTTGAAACCACATGTTTCCGAGATCGATATTATTGATTTGAGTTAACAAAATTTTTCACTTAACGAGTGTCTTTCGCGAAGGTAAGTTGTTTTCCCCGAATGTAGGACGACATTTTCTCAGCGTTTCCGCAACAGAAGATTGATTTGAGTAGAAGGTATTGAAAACTAAAATACGTTGTTCAAATGAAAAATGCTCCGTGACAAAATTTGCCATATGTATTTTAAATAATTTGGCGCCGAAACAAAATGGCGGCAGAAAAAAGTTGTATACCTCTAAGTTAGCCACCCGTTATTAAAAAAAGGTAAAGTTTGTATTATTTTATGTAGAAGGTTATCTTCGAAACTGCTCAGCCCAATTAAAA
Source organism: Coleophora flavipennella (assembly GCA_947284805.1). Taxonomy (NCBI): domain Eukaryota; kingdom Metazoa; phylum Arthropoda; class Insecta; order Lepidoptera; family Coleophoridae; genus Coleophora; species Coleophora flavipennella. The sequence continues at coordinate 13,009,186 of OX369270.1, forward strand.
AAAAAAGTTAGAATTAAATTTCAAAATACACATAGGCCAAAAACCCCGTTTACTCTCAATACCCACGGGGGCGAAACCGCGGGCAACAGGTAGTTTGAAATAATCATATTATTTGCTCTTAAAGGTATGTACTTCACACCTGAACAGCTTTTCACCTTATATCAAGCAGAGGTTCAATCATGTATGGGTCAGCCCGCTACCAGTTGGATACCTTGAATGCTATCGACTGACACACAAGGAGGCTTATTGGTGACGAGGAGCTGGTTACCAACAAGCTCCAAAGCCATGAGCATCGCAGCGAATACGCCTATTTACCAGTGTTCTACCAGAGCCATTATTCCCCCAGCTCCATTTTATCTCAGGACAACCAGACGTAGGAAGGGCTTCCATCCCTTTGTTGATGTTTTTTAACGCGCTAATATTATAGATTTTCGTTATTTTTGACGTCAATTACTCCTAAACAATAGAAAACTTAAGGTTGAAAAAATACTTACCCTTATTGTTGCTGATGTTCCTTAAAGTCAAAAGCTATTAGAAACACGATTGAGCAGTATTGGCTTGATAGAAAAAAAACCCAAAGGTAGGTCTACACCGTTACCTTCAACTCTAGTTATGACTATTATTTTGAAGTATACATTTTTAAAAACATACTACAATATTTGTTATGATAATACAAATTGAGTAATGTAATTATTTAACTTTCATTATAGTTTTCGATTGAAACGAAAAAATCATTGAAAATGTGAAAAGTGTAGTCAGGTCAAGGTTACTCTTTACAAGTAAATAAAAAGACAGAGACAACTGTTCCAATAAATATCTCGCCTTAAATATTTTTTTTAAACTAGGTTAAGTACATAATATAAGTAAATAGCAAATAAGCATGGAATGTGGAAAACTTTCCGCCTTTAATGGTTGTTCATATTCCATATATCCGCACAAAGCGTTATGCTTCCTCATTTATTATGCGGACAGCAGGGAGTGGAATTTTTGCACTGCCCAACTCTTACAATTGACGAACGGACGGAAATGACAAAAATATAAGGGTACCGTTTTTGCCATTTTGACTCCGGAAGCCTAAAAGAGAATGTCATCATCATCATCATCATATCAGCCCAAGGACATCCACTGCTGGACAAAAGGATTTCCACGACGATCGGTTCTGCGCTGCCCGCGATCTTCACCAGTTCTTCGGTCCACCGAGTGGGAGGCCTGCCTACATTACGTTTTCCGGTGCGTGGTCGCCACTCGAGAAATTTACTGCCCCGCCCACTGTCACTTAAGTTTAGCAAGTCTGAGAGCTATGTCGGTTACTTTGGTTCTCCAACGGATCTCCTCGTCTAAGTTAAAAATAATGTATTTAAAGTAATGTGTAATTTGACTGACTCGGTGGCTCAGTGGTTAGTGACCTTGACTACTGATCCGAGGGTTGTGGGTTCGATCCCCACCCAGGGCAAGCATTTGTGTGATGAGCAGATTTGTTTGCTCTGTGTCTGGGTGTTAAATATCTATATATGTATTCTGGGTGATTTGTAATGTCACGTATTCCCGTTAAGGGGTGATAGATAAGGTCAAAAGCAATCAATTTTGTCCTATAATGTGCTATCCGAAAGTTAACCGTTTTCGAGTTATTTCAAATTTACTTTTTTTATTTTAAATTCCGGTTTCAGATGGTTAAAATTTGAATAAAAAAAAACTACGTGCCTGATTTTGAGTTTCTTACTATCGTCGTATAGCGGACATTCCAATAGTTCATAATAAGTGATAAAATCTTGAAAAGCTTCAAACGTTTTCAAATTACGCTTTTTAAATTTATCAGTTTCCTATTTTTTTCTATTTTTTTCGATAAAAAAGGCAATTTTCTGTAAAAAATCTCCTAGTAATTAAATGTGCAAAGTACGTTAATAACATCTTTAACTAACTAGCTTTCATTAGAGGTATTAAACTTAGTAGTATCTCAAGTACATGTAGAGAAAAAACGTTGAGACCCACAGAGGCCGGATTTTTAAAAGGAATTTTTATTACCTGTTTTAAGTAGGTAAGTCGTTACTGTCCTCAAAGGACTCGCATTTCATGGAATTTCTTTTTATTTATGGCAATCGGCTCGAATAGGGAGCGAGAGAGAAGAGCTGACTTAGTGAAGGAGTGAGTGAGAGAGAGAGAGAGAGAGAGCTGTTATTATTAATTGTAGTTACGCCGCCGCCGTCCCCACACGCCAAGCGAAAATTAGGTTTAGTTGGTATCAACTACTTCGTACGCGCACACGTATTACGCACTAATTATCATTTACTAGCATTTTTGAGTTAACTTCGAGTTTTTGTTGGTTTATTATCATGGCAGACGCAGAAGATCCGCCAGGACCTTGGCATCCCGAGCACGGCCCATTGCCTGGCCAGCAAGATGCCCTGAACTCACACCTATGGATGTGGGGTCACATGAAAGCCCTGGTTTACGATGTGTCGCCCGTACCAACGCGCGATGAATTAATTAGGAGAATAATCAGTGCAGCTGACCAAATTAAAAGCAGCTTATCAACTAGAGTCACCAAAAGTGAATTACGTAAGAGAATGCGGGTGTGTATTCGTAACAGGGGATTACAATTTGAGCAGAATTTGTGAACTAATAAAAGAGTTTAATTAAAATAAAAGCCTTTTATTTATCGTACGTAATTATTTTTCGAACATTAATTTCTTTACCTACTCATCATTTTTTTTTTAATTTCTGTCTTTGTACTTGGAGTTATTTGTAACTTTTTACCTCAAATGAAAGCTAGTTAGTTAAAGATGTTATTAACGTACTTTGCACATTTAATTACTAGGAGATTTTTTACAGAAAATTGCCTTTTTTATCGAAAAAAATAGGAAACTGATAAATTTAAAAAGCGTAATTTGAAAACGTTTGAAGCTTTTCAAGATTTTATCACTTATTATGAACTATTGGAATGTCCGCTATACGACGATAGCAAGAAACTCAAAATCAGGCACATAGTTTTTTTTTATTCAAATTTTAACCATCTGAAACCGGAATTTAAAATAAAAAAAGTAAATTTGAAATAACTCGAAAACGGTTAACTTTCGGATAGCACATTATAGGACAAAATTGATTGCTTTTGACCTTATCTATCACCCCTTAACGGGAATACGTGACATTACAAATCACCCTGTATATTTAAACTTATGTAAGTATGTATATCAGTCTCTGGTTACCATAACACAGGGAATCCTACTTTGGGGCCAGATGACCATGTGTGATTTTTCCCAGAATATTTATTTATTTATTTATAATTAATTACTCCTAATTAGGTGTGCTATCAGATTTCCTGAAATGCTGGATAGTTTTGCTGGTAGGCGGTGCGGCATTACGTAGCTCTAACAAAATTATCGTCTTTTGGTTTCATATATCGTAAAGGAATCATTTATTTACAAAATATTCTGTACAAGCCTTCAATAGTTTTATAAGACTTATTAAAGGATACCCCCGATGGGATACCCCAAAAAAAATGTGGCTAACTTTATGGATAGCATTAGCAATTTCCCGATTAGGTAAAACGGCTATGTCACACCGAGGGATAGTTAAGACTGCTAGCAAGCTAGCTGGCGAAACTGTGAAGGTTCCTAGTTTGACCACGGAACCCTGAAACTGATATTATAGAAAAAACCGGCCAAGTACGAGTCAGAACCGCACACATAGGGTTCCGTACCATCACACTAGTCGGCGCTAGTTTCTTTACGTTAAAAACACACGGTTTTTTGTATGGAGACCCCCCATATTTTTTCACTTTTTCTAATTTTTAGGATTTGTCGTTATAGCGGCAACAGAAATACATCATCTGTGAAAATTCCAACTGTCTATCTATCACGGGTCATGAAATACAGCCTGGTGACAAAGAGACAGACGGACGGACAGAGAAGTCTTAGTAATAGGGTCCAGTTTATATCCTTTCGGTACGGAACCCTAAAAAGTGACTCTTTATCACATGAATGTTTGCCCTAGATGGCATCTCTTTCTCTCTCTCTCTCATTGGGCGGGATTCGAACCCATGACCCTCCGCCTAGCAAGTAGGAACGCTGGCCACTACGCCACAGGGTCAAAACAATTCTGTATTCTCTTTCTTACATTTCACAAATACTTACTCGTGGCCCGGTATTTAAATAAACAACTGACTATTTTTTGTAGACCGTAGCACGTGACGTCACGTTTGGAATGCAATCATTTTCACCCTCGTCCAAGCCACTACCTACCTATCAGGTCTTCCTGTTAAAATTGGACCTACCTGCGAGTATAAGAAGCTTAATTTTAACTTTCCGTGTTAGTTTGTTTGTTTGTAAACTCTTATTGACATGTTATAAAAAGCGTCGGTGGCTCAACCGGTAACGACTCGGTCCATCTAACCAGAGGTACCGGGTTCAAATCTGGACGGCCAATGTACCAATGAGTTTTTTTTTAAAACTTACGTACATATACTTACAGATTGCTTTAACGGTGAAGGAAAACATCGTGAGGAAACCTGCACACGCCTGAGAAGAAACTCGAAGGTTGTGTGTGAAGTCGACCAACCCGCACTGGGCCCGCGTGGTCGACTAAGGCCTAATCGCCCTGATTTAGGGTAGGCTCGAGCCCCTCGGTGGGGACGTATATGAGCTGTTATAATAATAATAATTGACATGTTTGAATACAGAATATAAAACAGATATTAATGGTATTAAACCCTCTTCCAGTCAACCTATTATAACATTTGGATTCAAACACGACTTCACATATAAAGTTTAATTTTAAAATTAGTTATCTTCATCATATCAGCTTATATACGTCCCCACCGAGGGGCTCGAGCCTACCCTGAATTAGGGCGATCGGGCCTTAGTCGACACGCGGGCAAAGTCGTGTTTGTTACAACACTTATAACTCGAGAACGGCTGGCTGGACCGATTGCCATGGTTTTTGATTTGTTGGATTTGTTTCCGTCCCGAATAGCAGAATACATCTTAAAAACAATGAAAACGGGTTTTCTTTCCTCACGCTATAACTCCAGAACGCACGAACCGATTTCGCTAATTCTTTTTTGTCGAGTTCGTTATTGTCAGGAGAAGGTTCTTATGTAGGGTAGGGTAGGGTAGGGTAGTGTAGTGTAGTGTAGGGTAGGGTAGTGTAGGGTAGGGTATGGTAGTGTAGAGTAGGCTAGGGTAGTGTAGGGTAGGGTAGGGTAGTGTAGGGTAGGGTAGGGTAGTGCAGTGTAGGGTAGTGTAGTGTAGGGTAGTGTAGGGTAGTGTAGGGTAGTGTAGGGTAGTGTAGTGTAGTGTATGTAGGGTAGGGTAGGGTAGGGTAGTGTAGGGTAGGGTAGGGTAGTGTAGTGTAGGGTAGGGTAGTGTAGTGTAGTGTATGTAGGGTAGGGTAGGGTAGTGTAAGGTAGTTTAGGGTAGGGCAGTGTAATGTAATGTAAGGCGGTACGAAGTTCGCCGGGAAAGCTAGTTAATTACAGTTTAAAAAACTCATGGGACATAGTGTTACTCACATATTAATGCGGCTCGCGCACTGCGCACCCTCGAAAAGTCATAGAAACGTTGTCCACGCGAGTGAAGCCGCGGGATACAGCTAGTAAATAATCAAAACTAATAATAATATTATAAAGATTTGATTGTTTGTTTGTTTGTTTGTCTTGAATAGGCTCCGAAACTACTGTTCTGATTTTAAAAATTCTTTCACCGTTGGGAAGCTATAGTATATTTTCAAAAACTTAGGGATCCTTTCTAAAACTTAAAAAATGTAACCCGAGGTGTAAAAAATGACCTAAAAACTCCTGCAATATCTACAAAAAGTAGTGTAGTGTAGTGGTAGTTATAGTGTAGTGGTAGTGGTAGTGTAGTGGTAGTGGTAGCGGTGATGGTAGTGGTAGTGGTAATGGTAGTGGTAGTGGTAGTGGTAGTGGTAGCGGTAGTGGTAGTGGTAGTGGTAATAGTAGTGGTGGTGGTGGTGGTGGTGGTGGTAGTGGTATTGGTAGTGGTAGTGTAGTGGTAGTGTAGTGGTAGTGGTAGTTTAGTGGTAGTGGTAGTTTAGTGGTAGTGGTAGTGTAGTGGTAGGTACTAATATATATACTTTGGTGGTAGTGTTGCGGTAGCGGTAGTGTAGTGAAGTGTACTGTAGTGCAGTGTAGTGTGAGGCGGTACGAAGTGCACCGGGACAGCTAGTAAATACATAAGTATACGAGCTCAGGGTTCAGTTTTGGAACTCCACATCTTCTTAATAGATGCCTTGAAGGTGGCTAAGGAAGGACTTAACCTAACGTCGACCGGGAGAGCGTTCCAGAGACGCGCGGCTTGAACAGTGAATGACTTGGTGTAGGTATCCGTGGTGTGGGAGGGGATCGCGAGGTCATAGATTTTACTGGAGCGCACCCTGGAGTCTGCAGAGGTACGGAAGTTAAACCTCTCTCGGAGATAACTAGTAGCAGCAGGCTTGAACAAAACAGTTACAATAAATATTAAGTTTGGGACAAAATAAAATGAGAGGAAAATTAAAACTACTTTCCCGGTTACCGATTGAGCTAAAATCGATCGCAAGATTTGAACCTAACTAAACAAACTTTTTTTTTTTTTTTTTATTATTCACTTACAAAATAAATACATAAATACTTACAAACATTGTAAGAGCTTTTAATATAGGTAGATACTAAGTACATTTAAAGCGCGCGGACGTTCAGCACCGCAGTTTGCACTTGTTTGTATTTTCATATGTAATATGTATGCGGACTATTTATTTATGTAGAAAATAAAAAACGTGTGACACTCGGAGACTGCCGTGGTAAAGCTATTGCATAGCATTTTTATCAACTTATGCAATTATAATTATTTATTTATTTTTTATTTACCAGTACTATATAGTCCTTGGGGCGCGGGGTGTTTATGTAATAAATTAACACTGAGAAAGTTACACCAGTAAAATTGACTAAGTCCTTTTAGTACCGCAAATCGCTTATAGATGGCACTGTAAGTTTTTAAGAACTCGGCCGAGCGTGGGGTCATGGGGTGTCAGGTTTTATTTTCGTTCCAGAATTTCTTGATTCGGTCGCCGCGCTCAAAGCCCGCGATAAAAGCTATGCAATAGCTTAATAAAAACCCGATAGCGTTAAAACATAACCCCTCTTTTTAGTCAGTCGGGTACAAATGTATCCTATGTCACTCACGGGATCAAGATGAATCTAACGATACCTCATACGTTAAAATCCTTTAAACCGTTCAGGCTGTAGCAGGGAACATAGAAATCTACATACATACATACACTCGAAAAAAATAATCCTCCCTCTGAGGCAGTCGGGTAATGACTGCTAATGACGGTTTTTAAGGCGACGCATTGGAAACTTTTAGTCGCTTCTTGATATTTCTCATCAATTACAAAACATATAAAAGTGATATTATTAACCTTTTTGATGTGTAACATCTTTGCTCTCGCTTTCCTGCAATTTGTGGGAGTGATTTCGTGAAATGGGACGGAAATGTGTAACATGGGACGGAAATGTGTAACAGGAAGTCGCGAAAGCGCGGAATTCTACTTTACGAGAGTCCGACTCGCACTTGGTCGGTTTTTTTCGTTACTGTCAGATCCGCCACCCAGGTACAATATCGTCATCAAATCTAACTAACCTAAAGTATTTTGTCACATGTTACACATCATATGCGAGTACTGTAGGTCTCGCTCGATTTTTTTTTTCATTTCAATCACTTCATTTTGTCAGTTGCAGATACACGATTCGTTGATTTTTACAACAGAAAAAAATAAACCAAAGAAACCTTTTTTTAAATTTAAAAGAAATGAAGACGAAAATTAAGACAAAGGGCTTGTACCCAGAGACCTTAATATATATTCTTACCAACCTTCTTCCTTTCAATCTATTTCTCATGCGCTGGCACATAACAACTTAGTTGTCATTATTTGAATAAAGTGTGACATGTGATTAAAAAATTGTAATTCTCTTCAATCTTCAATATTTTCACTAATACTTGGATATAAATAACTAAAACTCTTGTATGTAAAAATAATGTAAAATAACAGAAACTGATACTGTCTAAAAAGTCCCATCTCGGGTAAGACTTAATTATATTTATAATTCACTAGCTTTTTCCCGCGGCTTCGCCCGCGTTGACATCGTTTTTGTGACTGTCTTTAAAGGTGATTATTAATTATGTCCTTTCCCACCTACTCAACCATCTCTATGCAAAAAATCACAACAATCGAGTATTTTTTTAGTTCCCTCGGGAACTACATCAGATTATGCTATTTTCGTTATAAAAAGTAGCCTATGTCCTTCCCCGTGGCACAGGCTACCTGCATGCCAAATTTAATAAAGATTGGTCAAGGCGTTGAAGCGAGAAAAGGTAACAAACAAACAAACACATTTTCACATTTATAACATTAGTAAGGATTGGTATGTTAGTAATTTAATGTGTATAATGCTTTTCTAATTCTTGTGTAAGTATTTACTTTTTTTATTATTATTTTTTATTCATAACTGGTAAGCCCTTGGCATTATCTCACTTGATGGTAAGTGATGATGATGCCCGGCTCCATTCCACCGTGGGTCAACGAGACGCAGAGTGGGGTTGCACCCGTTTGTTGTTGATGTTCCACCTTTTCGCACGAATCGTTACGCTTCTTCATTTATTATGCGTACAGCGCAGGAGTGGAACTCCTTGCCTGCGTCAGTGTTTCCTGATTCCTATAATTTGGGGATCTTCAAGGAAAGAATGAATAGGCATTATTTGAGTTTGCGTGTACAATCCTTGACTGCATCATCCATCACTTATCATTAGGTGGGTTGCAGTCAAACACACTCAAATTTTTAATAAAAAAAATACCTACCCGACACGAACAAAGAGGGATACTAAAATGGGTAATATCCATAAACTCTTTATAAAGCTTCACTTAGTCCTTGATGAGATGAGATAGCCACGGGGAGAGTGACTCAATACTATCTATAAATCGCCGAAGTTACGACAAAGGCCTGTCAGTCAATACCTGTAAACTAAATCCTTACTTAGAACAAACTTTGTGAAATTCTGACGACTTTCTAACAACCATTATTTGGTTGGATGACCAAGACGGCTTGTCAAAATCATTTTGGCTTAAGATGTCCAAGCAGAGGGATATTTGTTTGATAAATTACCAATGATAGTTCAGGTATAATTAAAATTGAACGACTCAGTGGGCTTCAAGATCTTTTGTAGAGATGAAAAACCCGGCCAAGTGCATGTTGCGCCCATGCGCACCCAGGGTTTTCGTACCACCGACAGAAAAATAACTAAAGCATAGAAATTATGTGCATGTCCACTTTCATGCACACATACAAACGCAAGTTTCTCTGCGTGATCGAATCAGAAACGAGGATATCTGCAGGAGAACCAAAGTAACCGACATAGCTAACAGAATCGCTAAACTGAAGTGGCAGTGGGCAGGTCACATAGATCGTAGAACAGATGGCCGTTGGGGCAGTAAAGTTCTCGAGTGGCGACCGCACGAAGCGTAGAAAAACGGACCGACGATCTGGTAAAGACCGAGGGAAGCCGATGGATGCGGGCAGCGCAGGACCGGTCGTCGTAGAAATCCTTGGGGAAGGCCTTTGTCCAGCAGTGGACGTTTTTTCGGCTGATATGATGATGATTATGATGACAAACACAAAAATACACAACACAAATGAAATGAAAGCGTAGTCACAGACTAAGACATTTGATAAATGACTTTTTAATTTGGTGTCGTATAAAGGTAGCAAAAGGAGATCAAAAACAGTGAACAATAGTGGATCGGACTGCATCAAAAAATAAAATCTGAAATATAATTTCCTAAATTGCTCTCCTCTTGGAGTTTCAAAAACCTTTCTTGTTTTGTTTTTCCATCACGTCTTAAATTTTTAATTGATCAAATTCACAAAATAAGTTCGTCAATGACGCTTAAAATCTATGTCGTTACTTTGTGGGTATTTCAAAATTTCGTTTTTGACAGATCATAAAAAGTAACTCAAATGACTAGCAGTCCGATCCCCTATTGTGTATATTCGGTGTATTTGTAACACGGTTTAACTTATTTGACAGGAATAAACTTAATTTATGGATTCTTTCTTTTTTATTTCTGTATAGAAAGGACAAGGTCAATAATCAGTATGATTAAAGTTTAGTCTAATCCTGTTAAATAAGTTAGGGTGGTAATATTACAGATTTTCGTTAATTTTAACGTTAATTACTCCTATAGAAACCCATTGTAGATGTTCCTTAAAGTCAAAAGCTATTAGAAACACGATTGAGCAGTTTTGGCTCGATAGAAAAAATTCCAAAGGTAATTCTACACCATTACTTTCAACTCTAGTTATGATTAATATTTTGAAGTAAACATTTAAAAAAATATACAAAAATATTTGTTATGATAATACAAAGTGAGTAATGTTATTATTTTTTAAAATTTCATTGTAGTTTTTGACTGAAACGAAAAACCATCGAAAAAGTGAAAAAGTGTGGTTATTTTCTTTACTCTTTACGCGTAAAGAAAGAGACAGAGATAACTGTTCCAATCAGTACCTCGCCTTAAATCGTACTACACTGAAACGACACCACTTTCCTTCCGTTTTACGTATTGGAAAGAAAAAGACGTGTATATAAGACTCGACTACACTACTTCAATGTTACTATCATACGTTTACCATCTTATCTAAGTCTTGCCGCCAAACATCAATATTGACAACATTGATGTATTCCGACATGAAGCTATGATAGCCATGCCCCATTGCGTTAGGGAATCTTGGTAAGCCCGCTTCCATCTTCGACATTATCATCACTTACCATCAGGTGAGATGATGTCAAGAGCTGATCAATTGTGGAATAAAAAAAACCATTGTCATACATTGTTTTGTAAGGTAAGGGCGCAACCTTAAACAAAAACCGGCCAAGTGCGAGTCGGACTCACGCAAGCTATGGTTTCGTAATCTTTTCAAAACATAAATGTGTATTTTAAAAATCAAAATTATATTTGCAGTTGGTATTAGAATATTTTGTATGGAAAATCTATGAACTTTTTACAAATCCAACTGCACACCTTTAGTTGGTCGATTGTGATACTCCTAAACCAAAAAAATCCTACTTAGCCGTGATTGTTTTCCTTTTAAATAAATATATAATATATAAAATATATAATAATAAAATAATAAATGTCCTACTATTTAAAAAAATTTCAGATGTCCTGAAAAAGCGGTTTGGCTCGACTCTAACAAAAATTTGCGCCCTAAAGCAGAGATTTGTTACCATAGATGGGTTATGCACTAACAAACCACATTTGAAAATCGAATCCATTTACACACACATTATAATAGGTACCTACCGAATGCTACTATGAAAAGAGATGCCAATTGGTATCTTTTTTTTGCTTCACTTTTAGGACGCATGTAACCTATCTACCTCCCCTTATATATAGCATATCCCCTTATATATAGCATATCCCCTTATATATAGCATATCTCTGCCCTAAAGCTTAATATTTCGCAAACTGATCCTTGAATCGAATAACTGTTTTTGCAAACCCTCAATAGTTTTCAAAGACCTATTCAACAATATCCCACAAGATACTCGCAGGGTACGTAAAATATCCCACAAGATACTCGCAGGGTACGTAAAATATCCCACAAGATACTCGCAGGGTACGTAAAATTCACGCCCTCTTTACATGTAGGGGAGGAGCCGTAAAAAAAATCTAGATTTTCAAGCGATTTCCAAAAAGGAGGAGGTTCTCAATTCGTCTGTATGTTTTTTTTTTATGTTTGTTACTTCGGAACTTTTGACTGAGTGAACCGATTTTTATGATTCTTTTTTAATTTGAAAGTTAGTGCTTCCCGTGTGGTCCCATATAAATTTTATCAAAATCGGTGTAGTACTTTAGTAGAAAATTAACAAAAACCAAAAATAATAATGCAAAAATGTACTAATTTGTTGCGATAGAAGTCGGTTTTTTAACGTGTTTATATTGTACCATTTTTGTGGTTAATATGCATACCCATGCCAAATTACAGCTTTCTAGTACTTATAGTCTCTGAGCTGAACCGCGGACAGACGGACAGACAGACAAACATGGGAAACTATGAGGGTTCCTTGTTGATTTCGGAACCATAAAAACGAACAAACCTTATACAGTAGTTACACAATATGATGTGTAACATTTGACATAAGTAAAAACCTACCGGTCTTCCGGCCTCGCATTAGGCGGCATGGCCATGTTTCCTTAGTCTTCTAGATAAAAAATTAAAAAAACGCATTTAGTGTTACACATTTCTGTGTCTTTTCACGAAATCACTTCCACAGATTGCGGGAAAGCTATAGGAAAGATATTACACATCAAAAACACCAATGAGTACAACAATGATGTCTATTACCAACCGACTTTAAAAAAATGTTTTTTTTTACTTGGCTACCAAGAACGAGGGTAATGTTTATAGTAATTTTTTTACAATCTTTTATTTAGTTTCACCTGTACCGGTGTCTGTAATGAAATCTTGCAAGTTAAATTCGACCCAATTCCCGGTTTCTGATTGAGCTGAAATTTCGGATGCATTAAATCGCGTGACAATGCAAAATTAAAAGCTTGTACCTAAAAGTTTTCAGGTTTTCGAAAACTTCTATTACTTTTGAAGTGTCTTCTTTGTCTGCAGCCACTTTTGCAGGCGAATTATTATTTGTAATATTAAGCCTAGAAATCTATTGGTAATCCCCTAAAAAAATGTACTTTCCATACTAAAAAATCTCAAATTTTTCTCCTTTTTAGTGGCACAATTAAACGTGCTATTCATGGAATAAACTGCGGTTGCCTGGTGTTGCACTTATAGCATCATCCGCGGTCACGAGTAGGGCAATTATATTTACACCTACGGACGTGTGCAACGCGACCTTCATACACATCTGGAATCAGATGTGCAGGTTTCCTCAAGATAGTTTCCTTCACAATTGGGGTAGTCGGTAAGTATTAGAACGTAAGTTTCGAAAAGATCATTGGTACATTGGCCGTCCGGATTTGAACCCGAGACCTCTAGTTAGCAGGACCTATACGTTTTTGTTTTTTCGATAAAGTTAATTTTATGGTCGTTCACGTGTTTTTATACAAAAGTAATTTCGGCCATTTTTTGTTTATTTATAATCAGTAATTAAAAAAACGTAACGTATAAGCGTAGCTTTAGTTCTGACTGACAGACAACCCATCTAAAATTTATCCAAATCGGTTAACATTTAAGAGGTGAAAAATGTTATCGCCGTTTGTATGAAAAGTTGAATTTACGCCATGGGTTCAGGTTCACAGTCCTCTTAAGAGCACGTAACAGATCCCAAAATTGGATTTGTTTAATTTATTTCATCTCTGTTTGGCGAGAAAAAGTTTGTCAATGTTTTAAAAACACCACGAACGTTTTCGTTTATTGGAATATTTTTCTTTGTTAAGTTACCAAGTGTTTCCTTTTATCTTCGCTTTTGTCTTTTACTTACCTAAGCGTAAAAAACTTTTTCTTTTTTATCACGCTTTTTTTAGCTTCACCTGTATGTTATGTAGTATGTTTGTAACCGACTCCTTTGCACTCGATTTTGACCCACTTTAAACCGACAGATTTAATTTAAACTTTGTACATTTATCAAGAATCAGTGACAATACAATAATTTCATAAGTGTATCACATTATCATGAACTTTAAATTAAAAAATAAATATAACCTTAAAAAAACTAAAAAACACGCTTTTAAAGCACATCAAAGTAAAAAGTAAAAAAAAATAATTCTTAAAATAAGCTGAAAACAATAATGACGAAAAATACTAGTATTTAAATAATTTGTGCCATATTTTTCGTATATCGAGCAACCCACGCTTTTTTTAAATAATGCTATTGTTTTTTTCGTTCATTATTGTTTTTAGCTTATTTTAAGAATATTTTTTTACTTTTTAGTTTGATGTGCTTTAAAAGTGTGTTTTTTAGTTTTTTTTATCTATTTTTTTTTCACTACCATGTACCCACCCGCGTGGATAAAGTTTTTATATTAGGCTTTCTTCGAGAGTGAGCGGTGCTCAAGCTGCAAGCAGTTCTCATGCGTGGATTAATGACATTTGCGACCATGCCAGTTGAATCTAAACTCTCGAAATGAGTTTTTTCAAATATCAACCGTGCGTTTTTTCGGGATAAAAAGTATTCTTTATTACTAGCTCCTACCCGCGGCTTTGTGTGTAGTAGTGTAGTATAGTACAGTATGATAATAATTAACTCTTTTTTCAACCCTTTTGAGTCTTTTTTTCGACAATAATTACTTTATGTCCTTCTTCAAGGTCTAATCTATATTTGTACCTAATTTGATCAAAATGGATTAAGCGTTCAGGCGTGAAAGCGTTACAGATAGACAGAGTTACTTTTGCATTTATAATATTGTGTAGGGATATAAGTAACTATTTAGCCATTAAAAATATATGTTTTCTTTATTAAAACCGGTCGGCTATAAAGGTGAGTTACCAATTCGTTGTTTTTCATAAATATCCGATCCGCAATGCGAAAAAAACTGATCATGAGTGAATCTGGCTCGCAGAAATAGGGTTCCATACCAAAATTTAAAGCATTTTTTTTTAACAAAAACCCAAATTTTTGACCCTTTGCGATTGTGGTGACTTTTTATAACAACTACTAGCTGTTTCCCGCGGCTTCACCCGCATGGACAACGTGCTTGCGAGCTTGGAAAAAGGTAGCCTATGTGTTAATCCAGGTTTAAATTTGTCTACCTACCAAATTTCAGCCAGATCCGTTCAGTAGTTTTTTCGTGAAAGAGTAACAAACATACATCCATACATTCTTACAAACTTTCGCGTTTATAATATTAGTAGGATGCTGAGTTGATAGGTACGCTTTCAGTTTAATTACACCAATTAATTTTATATTTATTTATCGATATTTCAGTGAGCTTTATTAATAATAAATTGAAATTTGATTACAATTTATTGTAAAATATAATCATCACTTACCATCAGGTGAGATATAGTCAAACGCACTCAAATTTTTAATAATAATAAAAAAAAAACTTCATCTGTTTTTATACGGCTGCCCAAAAAGGAGGGTAATGTTTTTCGGGTGTGTATGTATGTTGTATGTATGTACTTATGTACGTATGTATGTATGTCTCTTTGACAAACCCTATAGCCTATATGGTTTGATGCATTTTCGAGAGAGAGATGTCGTTAGATGTGTCTTGAAATTTTAATACTAAGTGACATAGGAAATAATTTTACCCAACCTCCCAAAAAAAGGAGTAAAGTTAATGGGGATGACGACAGCATCAGAAATAAATTATGAACTCTGGATCACTAAATTGCCGTCCTACTTAAACTTCGGAAAACCTCACTCGTTTTGTTTGCCATCAAGTCTTCGATTTTCAATTTACCAAAATCACTAAATGAGTACTTAAATGACGCTGCTAAACTAGACATCACGCTTAGGTATTTCAAAAATTTTTAGAAAAAAGTGTCGTTTTTGACAGATGATAAAAAGTAACTCAGATGACTAGCATTCGTCATTCCTATTTTAAATTAAACCTAAGTGAATTCAGCCAGACGTACTTTTAAATTACTATGTTCATTTTTAATGTTTATTTTTATTATTATAAATAAAATTTCCACGACGCCAAGTCTGCGTTGCCCGCATCCAGCGGTTTCCCACGATCTTCACCAGGTCGTCGGTCCACCGCGTGGTAGAGATGCATGCATACGCTACGTTTAACGGTGCGTGGTTGCCACTCGAGAACTTTACTTCCCCAACGCCAGTCAACACTTAGCGTGGAAGAAACAAAATGGCGGCGAAATCCCATACGTTCGACAACCAAACTGTAACCAATCTGCATCAATCTGGGTGACGAGGGGGTGAGGTCGCAATCTAGAGAGCGGCAGGGAGTGTCCATACTCTATGTTAGTACTTATATATATACTTTGCTTCCGTTTTGTACTTGTGAGCTACGAAACCCCAACAGCCCAAAGAAAGAAAGTCCATAAATCATTTTATTGTTTTTGGGGAAGAAGCTCTGTTTTATTTATTGTCGGTGACATAGGTAATTCTCTGAAATATTTCTTTTTCTTGTTAGTGGAGGAATTGCGTATTTACGGCTTATTACGAAGCTATTTCAGAAGCATTTCGGAGACACGGTATTAAGACAATAATTTATTTTACCTTTTTTTTGCATTAGGTATGTTACCGTTATTACTGGCCCAGTGATTCTCGTGGGCAGCGCTCCTACATGTACAGTATAATTAACTAAGTACGTTGTCTTCATACATATGCTCCGAGCGCGGATTGTATGTGAGCTCGCCCGTACGTACGCGCGTCGCACGCACACACTGATAAAATTTCGAGGTGTTCGAGGTTCCCCAGTCGAGGCTGCACCGTAGGTAATAACATAGTAAAAATAAATAAGTACGTTGTCTTCATACATACGCTGCCAGATGGCTCCTACTCGCCTGCTCTGCTAGGCCTCACTTGTAGCAAAGTATATGTAAGGAGTAACAAAATTACCTGAAACTGTTTTAACTGGTGCTTCTACCCATGACACTGTACAACTTTCCCCATGCAATCCATAATCAAATCTCAAAAAAAAATTGGCTCTCCCATACTAACAGTTGATCAGTCAACTTAGTATGGGAAGTTCAAAAACTTTTTTGCGATTTGACTATGTGTTTCATGGGAAAAGTTGTTCAGTTTCATGGGTAGAAGCACCAGTTAAAATAATTTTAAGTTAAATAGTTTCAGCTAATTTTGTTACACCTTTTATAATAGCGTCGGTGACGCAACGGCAAGGGCCGCTACCTAATTCTGGGAGGTCGTGTTTCAAGTCCTGACTCGTAAGTACCAATGTGTTTTCGAATTTCGATCTCATATGTACGTTTATCCGACGCTCTTACGGTGAAGGAAAACATCGTGAGGAAACCTGCACATGTCTGCGAAGAAACTCAAAGTTTGTGTGTGAAGTTGACCAACCCGTACTGGGCTGCGTGGTCAACTCAGGCCCGATCGCCCTAATTCAGGGTAGGCTCGAGCCCCTCGGTGGGGACGTATATATGGGCTGATGTGATGAAGTAAGTATTTATATACAAGTGCCAACCAAAGACGTTCACTGCTAGACAAAGGCCTCCCCCAAGGATTTCCACGACGACCGGTGCTGCGCTGCCCGCATTCAGCGGCTTCCCGCGATCTTCACCTGGTCATCGGTCCCACCGCGTGGAAGGCCTGCCTACACTACGTTTTCCGGTGCGCAATAATACAAGATAAACAATATTCTGTAATAAATAAAATAATCTTCAAAAACGAATAAGAGAACCAAATAATTTTACAAAATTGACGAGACCATGTCTACGAGATCAAATAAATCAACTATGTTAACTTAATATCAAGTAGATACTTAGATGTGATTCAATACCTTAACACAAAACAGCGAAGTAGCAAACTAAAGAGAAAGTTACTGTGGAACTGTAGGCTCAAACCAAATAAACTTAATAAAATTAAGTATCAAAGTTACTCAATAATATTTCTAAAAGTTCTGCGACAAAGTCAACCGGTACATAATATCAATTACATACAAAATTCTGATAATAAAACTAAATCTTCATGGCAAATTATATACAGGTCCAAACATAACATACCAAGTAATGCAATCTCTAAAATTAAACTTAATAGTTCGATTGTAACTGATCCAGAAGAAATTGCTGTAAGTTTCAATGATTATTATACGAGCAGAATAAAAGCAACTTACGGAAGCAGGGAATAATATAAATTTGAAACTACGTTCCTGTCTTGTTTCAATGAATGTTCATGTCACCTAGTATTCCTAATGACATCATAAATATCATAAGATAGTTCAAAAATAATAAGTTCATTTCAAAAACCTAAAATCTTTTAGGTTTAAGCTTTTATTTGAAAATAGTTTTAACTATTTTGTATTCCTCTTAGCAAAACCTTTCATTTGATACCCATTTAATAGGGGTGTTTAAAAAAATAACTGATCCGCCATCTATGGGAGCACTAGTAGTTACTTTGTATTTTTTGAAAAATATTTTCTAAAAATCATTTTATTTGGCACATTTAGTTTCAATGTACCCGAAGGAGACACGAAATCTGTGGATTTTAACATAAATTAAATTCTTCGTAATTTTTAAATTTTGCTACTCCTTATTAAGGTTAAACCGTGCAAGCCCAGTTTGTTCAAACAATACTTAATTGAATTTTATTAAAATTAAAATTTAACCAACTGTATAAAAACATTACCCCTTTTTTTGGAAAGTCGTGTAAAAATGTATAGGTACTATTGTTACGCGGCGCGCTGTTATGCGTTTTTCTCTCATTCGACCTCTTCTTCATTCCATCTATTTCTTTTTTTACGCATGCGCTGTCATCCATCTAACATGATCGTTCTGTTAATCCTTCATATTTCCAAATAAAATAAATTAAATAACCAATTCTTTCTTATAAATAACCCATTTTGGGTAGGTTATATATGTGTTTTTTCTATGATTTTTGATATAAATCTAACGTGTGTAATCCTTTTATCAATTTTATACATGTATTTCTTTCTAGGTCTTATTTTTCATAAATAAATTTTAAAACCCACGCCCTTGCCATACCTACCGTACCCTTCCACAGATGAGATACTAGTTCCTACTTCGTAACAGATATTGCACTTCCCTATAAAACGAAAATACCTACGCATTTATTCACCTACTCACCCATACACGGAAACATGGGTATTAAGGCGCTCGACTTAGCGGTTGTAACTGCGTACACTGGTGACGCGCGAATTGCGGCGGCGATTGTACGGCGTTCTAGCGCTGACGAGCGGAGCGGGCCCTGTAGTTACGAAGTAACTAGTATCTCATCTCATCTGTGCCTGTAGGCCGCGCCAATGTGTAGGTAGGTACTTATCTCGCCTGGTAGACTGAGTGACGCGGGCCTGACCCTACACCTATCCGTCGTGGCACACTATGTCTTTCACGGGATCAAGACGAATATAACAATACATCGCACTCCAAAATCCATCAATGGACAAGCCTAACACACTTTAAACATACATTAAAAAAAAACGAGCGAGACCTACAGTACTCGCATATGATGTGTTACATGTGACAAAATACTTCACACTAGGTGGCATGGCTATGACAACCTTAGTTTTCGAGAATTAAAAAACGTTCGCGTTTCCTGTAACACATTTCCGTCCCATTTCACGAAATCACTCGGAACCCTTAGTGCGCGAGTCCGACTTGCACTTGGTCGGTTTTTTAATGACGTTTTAACACCCGTCGTAGTAGATTTTTGTTACACATTTCCGTCCCATGTTACACATTTCCGTCCCATTTCACGAAATCACTCCCACAAATTGCAGGAAAGCGAGAGCAAAGATGTTACACATCAAAAATATACAGGGCGTTGTATTTTTTTTTTCTTCATGAATACATACTTAAACCCTCCTTTTTGATAGTTGGATAAAAATATGTACTATGTTACTATGCAAAGGAGTTTGAACTCCTTTAAGTAAGTAACCCATTTCAGCTTAACTACTTGGTCATAACACCACTCAAAAGCAGTCTTTAATTATTCCGTCAAAGCCTACGGAGCTCCGCTTGAGTGCTCCAGTCAGGAGTGTTAATAAATGATCGAACGGGACCCTAAATGTTATGCATGAATAATAAATAGGGGTTTTGTTTATTTTCGAATGCTGTTGGGTTTTTAACGGTTTGCGTTGCAAGATTTTGAGTCTGGAAGTTGAATTTTAAAAGAGCAGTACACGACCGACGACCTGGTGAAGATAGAATAGGATAGAAAAATTTTTATTTAGAGCACAGTACAACAATTTCCAGGTACAATTTACAAACGATAGAAATAAACTATAAAAAATAGCTGTACTGTGCACCAAATCTGTACTGACTCAGCATAAGCTGCAGTATACTCTGCAGCGCTGTTATTCTGCCAGAAACCGGTTCAGCGAACGAACGCACGCCTTCAAAACTAGTTAAAAAGAAATTTAATAAATTAAAATTGAAACAATAAAAATGTTAAATTTAAAAGTAGAGGTACAAGAACGTACAAATTACATCGTTGTAAAACTAAATAGGTACAACTGTGTGCGATTGTATGTATGCCTAGTATGTTCATTGTGCTTGAATCAGGTGTAAGCCATATGATAAGAGTTAAATAGGTCAAGGTGCCTGTGTTTTACAAATATATTTAGTAAGGAGTAAGCTGTAAGTAGCTGAGCATATGTGTAATTGTTCCTTTTCGGTACTGGATATCGTTAATTTAAAAATCTGACTCCAAAAAATGACTCACGTATTGCGTTGTTCTTGTCGTGTGTGACAGTAATGGCGGACAGGTATCCCCACCGCCTGATGTTGCTAGTGATGTGACAGGAAATTAGAGATGCGCCCGAACATCCTCCGGGGCGTTGGAAGCTCCAGCTTCCAATGAAATGTCCTCTGCAGGTTCTAACAGGGGGCATAAATATTTTATAGCGCGCCGATAGCTCCCAGTACTTGTTTTGATTTCAGCCACGCGCGTTACTCCGTCCTTGCCTTGGAAAAGGTCGGTGATTCGTCCTAATTTCCAACTCATTGGCGGAGTGTTTTCTTCCTTTAAAAGTACTAAATCGCCTTCATGCAACTGCTTGTCTGGAACACGCCACTTGTGTCTTTGTTGCAACTCTGCAATGTATTCTGATTGCCAGCGATTCCAAAAGTGTTGTCTTATCATTTCCAATCGTTGAAAACGATCCAATCTATTCATATTGATCTTTGGATCGTTGAAATTTGGTGACGGCAAGGACGTCAAAGGTCGGCCGATCAAGAAGTGCCCAGGGGTTAAAGGACAAAGGTCATTAGGACTGGATGATAGGGGACAAATCGGTTTACTGTTTAAAATTGATTCAATTTGACTAAAAAGAGACGCCAGCTCTTCAAACGTTAAATGAGTGTTACCTAATATTCTTTTCAAATGAAATTTGGCCGATTTGACACCAGCCTCCCACAACCCACCAAAGTGCGGAGCATAAGCCGGCTGAAACTTGAATTTAATTCCCTCACCAGAGGAGAAACCAGTAATGTCATCAGCATTCGAAGCCAAAAACTCACTTATTTCTTTAGAAGCGGCTACAAAGTTGCGTCCATTGTCGCAGAATATTTCAACAGGTTTGCCTCTGCGGGAGATAAAACGGCGCAAAGACAAAATGAAAGCATCCTTTGATAACTCGCTTACGGCCTCCAAATGTACACACTTATATTTTAAACAAATGAAGATGCATAGATAGCATTTAGTTATTTTGCAACCTCTTCCTTTTCTATCCGTTATTAGAAATGGTCCAGCAAAATCAACACCAGTACAAGAGAAGGGGAAACCTGGATTGACACGTTGCTCAGGTAATGCACCCATGATGGGAGTCAAGGTTTTACCGCTCGCCTTTCTACACACGACACAGTGTCGCGCGGTGGTGCGTGCGAGGTTTCTGCCAGTTATAGGCCAAACAGATTCTCGCACAGAGGATAAAAGCAGCTGTGGACCAGCGTGAAGAAGACGCAAGTGTTCCTGTCGAAACAGTAATTTAGTAAGGGGATGTTTGGAGTGTAGTAGCATAGGATGGCGCTTATCGAAGGGATAGTAAGAAGATTCCAATCGTCCACCAACTCTTAATATATTTTGATTATCTAGAAATGGATTTAAAGACACTAAATAGTTTTTTGAATTTAAACTCTTATTTGAGCGGAGAATATTTAACTCCTTTTGAAAAGTATCTTCTTGGGACAATTTTACTAAACTCTGGAAAGAGCTATTGAGTTCTTCAGGCTGCAAAATACCAATCCTTTTGTTTTTAGGATTTCTAGTATTGTGAATAAATCGAAGTAAGTATGCAAATGAACGTTGTAATGTTTTTAATTTGGAGTAACGATTAAAATCTATTAGTATTTGTTTACTATTTTCATTGCATGTGATAATGTTTGCCTTTATTTCAGGTAATTCATCGATATCTTGATTTTTACTACAAAAAGTAGGCCACAAATTTTCGTGATAATGTAAGAAGGTGGGGCCGTTCCACCATAAATCTAAATCAATAATTTTGGAAGCATCTACACCGCGAGAAGCCAAGTCAGCAGGATTCAGATTGGTGGGAACGTGTCGCCACTCTGAGCCGTCAGTCATCTCTAATATGGTGCTCACCCTGTTGGCCACAAAGGTTTTTAACTTGTCGTACCTCATACCTAACCAAGCCAACGCGATGGATGAGTCAGTCCAAAATATTTTGCGTGTAATTACACATCGCAATGCGCGACATACGGCGCCCGCGAGCTGAGCTCCTATTAGGCACGCACACAGCTCCAGACGGGGAATAGTTGTTGGCTTCACTGAAGCTACCCTAGCCTTAGCACATAGAAGCCGAACCGTGACGTCACCTTGGTTACTTACAGATCGAAGATAGACGCATGCTGCATACGCGTTTACTGACGCGTCGCAAAAACAATGCAGCTCTATATGTGAAGGGGAATTACACAAGCTATGCCTAGGGATGCGCAAGTTTTTTATGTGCATTATATTTTTAATAAATGTTTGCCACAACTGATTTACTTCATATGAGACTGGTTCGTCCCAGTCATTTTTTTCGATCCATAACCTTTTTATTAGTATTTTAGGTGTTATTGTAAGTAAACTCAATAGGCCTAGAGGATCAAAAACTTTACACGAGTCTGATAATATGGATCGCTTTGTTGGAATATCTTTGGTGTTTTTATAATTACTCGGAAAATTTATGTAATCTTCGTTGGGATTCCACCCTACACCTAATGTGTGGGAAGATGAGCTGATGACTAAATCACGCTGATTGGATTGAGTATTTACTAATATTGCTGGTAAGTTTGAACGGTACTTGCGCAGATTGAAGCAGCCAGCTGAGAGCGCACTTTCTACTGCTCTCTTTATGTAGACTAACTCATCTTGACTTTCGCTTCCTGTTAGCAAATCATCAACGAGAAAATCATTTTGTATTATTGTTTTTATTTTTGGATCGGAACACTCTTCACCTAACTGCCACAAACAGCGAGTGCTCAGAAAGCTCGAACTAGTATACCCGTAGGTTACAGTATTAAGTCTCAGAGACTTAATTGGATCATTTTCATTATTTCTCCACAATATTATTTGTAAGTTACGATCGTTATCTTGTACCTGTATTTGTCTATACATTTTCTCTATGTCGCCTGATAGCACATAGGCATGCTGACGGAATCTAAGCAATATATTAAACAGTGAGTCCTGTATGTAAGGTCCGGTCATTTGTAGATCATTTATAGAATAGCCAGATGTTGTTTTGGCGCTGCCATTAAAAACTACTCGCAGCTTAGTTGATTCACTGGAGGGCTTCAGTACGGCGTGATGGGGAATGAAGTAGGACTGCTGTGGAATTAAAGTGTTTGACTCTGATAGATGACTTAGATCTGAATATTCTTGAATAAATTGTGAATATTCTTGTTTTAATTCTGGATTTTTTGCAAACCGTTTCTCTAAACCTAAAAATTGCATTTTGGCTGACCTATAGGAGTTTCCTAAGCAACTTGGCTCAGAGTGAAGAGGTAATTTTACACAAAACCTGCCTTCTTTGTTTCGATATGTATTTGAAACAAAATGTTCTTCGCACTCTGTTTCCTCAACTGTTCTGGGAGTGTTTGATTCAGGAATTTGTTCTAGTTCCCAAAACTTTGTTAGCTCTTGGTTCAAATCTTCATTAGAAATGTAACTATTACTGCACTCAACAGCAACATGATTGCACTGTACCAATTTATTATGATTTTTATTTTTTATATATAACGGACCTGCCAATATCCATCCTAGTTTTGATTTTTGCATTATGGGCTGATTGGAGCCAAGAATGATCTGTGGAGACTCTATTAAATTCCAAAAGATGTCAGCACCTATGAGCATGTCTACGGGTGCGGATTGATTAAAGTTAGGATCTGATAATTTAATATTTGAAGGCAAGTTTACTTGCGAAATATCAAATGTTTTGTTAGGCAAGTTACCTGTTAACTTTGGCAATATTAAACATGTCATTTTGGTTTTAAAGCTGCTACATATTGATTTCATGTCAACGACACAGCGTTGTACAGAATTAGACATTATGTTACCTACACCTAAAACGTTTACCTGGGTTGGCTGAGGAGTCAATTTTAATGTATCTCTTAATCGTTCAGTTATAAGAGATGACTGACTTCCGCTGTCTAGCAAGGCACGTATAGTTAGGTGTTTGTTTGTGTTTGGATTGTATATTTCAACTAACGCAGTTGAAAGAAGTATATTATTGCTAGCATGGACTGCCATAGTGACGACACTCCCGTCATCATTATCATCATCATCCCGCTCAACATTGGCTTCAGGCATAGAAATGGTTGTATTGACATTGGATACCTTTACAGCCTGAGAAGATTCCCTATGCAGCAAAGTGTTGTGCCGCCTTTTACAAATAGAGCATGGACCTAACCTGCAGTGGCGTGAAGAATGCCCCTTGCGTAAGCAGTTGATGCAGAGCTTCAACCGCATCACCTCAGAAGTTCTGTCCTCAACGGGTCTGGCCAGAAACGAGGCACAATCATAAAGCCGGTGACTGCCGTTACACAGGACACACGCAGGAAGAGAAGAAGGTTCACAGGCTGAAATCACAAATGACTTGGTGTGAGACTTCTCACCTTTGTAAAGAGAAGAAGAGTGAGGCTCACTCTTGAAGTTGCTTTGACGTTCAGTTTTGTTATACTTAACAGATTCTAATATGTCAGCTCGACCTTTGATGAAACTGAAAAAATCATTTAGAGATGGTGACTTGGGAAAGCTATTTTTATGTTCTTCCCACTTAAAATTTGTACTACTGTCAAGTTTTGCTGAGACCAAATGGATGATCAGGGTGTCCCATGATTCCGTTGGTTCACCCAGGGTATGCAAGGCACGTAGGTTTTTTGATACATGATCAATCAAAAATCTTAACCCTTTCGCAGAATCGCGAGCTACAGGTTGAATGTTACATAATGAACATAAATGGTTATTTATTAATTGTTTCTCGTTGTTATATCTCTCACAGAGGAGACGCCAGGCTTCCTCATAGTTGGCAGCACTAACTTCCAGATTGCTGATGACACTAGAAGCCTCTCCTACTAGGTAAGAGTTAAGGTAATGAAATTTATGTATAGGTTCTAATCTGTCATTACTGTGAATGAGTGACGTAAATGTGTCTCGAAACTCAAGCCATTTGAAATAAGTTCCATCAAAGTTCGCAATTCTTATCATCGGCAACTTAAATCCAGTTACATTGTTGTGGTGACATGAGTGACTACAGTTAGAACCTGACTCTGAATTAACAGATTGTACATTTTGTTTTGGTTGATGTTTTTCTAATAACAGTTGAGTTTGAGCAATGAGTGCCGCAAAATCTGATTCTAATTCTTCTCGTATGTCAAGCTCAGAATCCAAATTAGTAGAATTTAATAATTCTATTTGGGCTTGGATATCATCATAGCTTAAAGACATTGTTTGAAACCTTTCGAATCGTTGGGTTAGTGTACCTAAGTCTGATGGTGACATTTTGCTTAGATTCATGTATCCATTTAGTAACTTTAATGATCTTGGTTTATATCATTATTTAATTGTCCTAATCAGAAGATTGCTAATTAAATGTCAGTTATTCCAGGATTAAATTTATATTTTATTTGATTTAATTTTATTACATTGAGTGTGGCTGCTTAGTACAGTAACTTGGAGGCGACTGAAGTCGCAACGGGAAGCGGGGGGTTCGCCCATACAAAAATGCTGACAGTACAATGCAAGCTAGTGTGTCGCTACAATATTCCTCCCCCTTTTTCAAAAAAAATATTATTTTTTTTAAATTAAGGAACATACAACTCATTATTCAACTGCATATCAAATTTTAACTCTAAACTAAATAGGTACACTCTGTAAGTAAGTATCAATTACTCTGAAAGTAAAACGAATGTTACATATCATCAAAATGCAAACATCGCTTATCGCTAGGTGTTCGATTACATGAGTGCTTGGTCAAGTTTGAAGCAAATAATATTATAATGTAATGAACCGACTCGATACAAAGTAAATGTAAGTTATGTCTTCGTTTTATATGTAAATGTAACAAATCAGGTCAGAAATTACAAAATTTAAAGATTACACTAAAACTTAGGTATTATTACATTACTTAAATTAAACATAAAATTTTTTCAACAGAACAACACTCACTTTTCACTTTAGCGTTTTTACTTTGCTGTTTTCCCATTTTTAAGGTAAAGGTAAAATTAGAACTGGTATTGAGTGTTTTTCTGATGGAAATAATGACATAGTTTGAAAATCTTAATTTATGTAGCTTATGTATGCTTACTTAGTAAAATAACTAGGTTTTACCTAAAAATGTCGTTATGGCAAAATGTACAAGTGATCAGTTTGTACAGAATTTTTAGCATAACAAGATTTTTACTAACTCGGCACTAGGGACTTAACACCATAAGTTAATATTTCCGTACCGTTTGCTGCGTACAGCTTATAACTACACTTCGGAACTGACCTATTTCTTTTATTCACTGGTATAACCGAAACATTAGCACCTGTATCCACTAAAAAGTTTAAACCGCTATTCACGTCGGATACACAGAGGCGGTGGGCTGGAGTGATGGTGCAGATTTCCGCCGCTGGCTGCACCTTCTCTAGTTTTCCGGTTTCTCATCCCACGCGCAAGGTTTTACGCAGTCTCGAGCTTTTTTTCCATAGCGGAAATGGTAAAAACAAAGCCAATCCGGTTTTCTTGATGCAGGTCGTGAATTACTTCTTCTCTTGGTCGTTCGTGGTTGGCGGTTTTGGCTACGTGATCTATTATCTGTAGCACGCCTTTCCAGTTGGTCAAAACGTGCGCTAAGCTTTGCTATTTCAGCTAGGATGGATGTCTCTGAAGAAGTTGAGGCACGGGGTTGCTGTTGTACGGCTGCCACGGTGCCTAGTTTCGTCGCTTCGTATACATCGTCAGCTACGACCGAAAGCTTTTCAAGGTCACGGTTCTCCGTAACCGTAAGTAAAGCACGGACCGTGGGTGGAAGCAGGTTTTGCCAAAGAACTCTGAGGGTGTCATCGGGAACCTTGTCGCGGGCGAGCTCTTTCATTCTACTCAGGAGCTGAGAGGGTTTTTGATCGCCCAACTCCATTTCACTAATTAATTTCTCTATTTGTCGATTTTTTGAATCTTCAAATAGCGTAAGTAACTTACTTTTCAGAGCTTCATATTTTTTGGTTTCTGGCGGATTCACAAGAAAATCGGTGATCTGTCCAATGACGTCAGCGCCTAATTTTGATACGACAAGGTCAAATTTTGAGCCGTCTCCAAGTTTCTGCGGGCCCAGTATTGCCTCCGTCCGTATAAACCATACCCTCGGTTGGTGGACCCAAAATTCAGGAATCCGCGATGAGACGGTAATGGAGGCCAGGTCGGGAACCCCGGTGGATGCGGCGGCCGGCGGTGTTACAGCAGCAGGATCCGTAGACATTTTTCACTATACACAACGTAATCCGTAGGAACAAAAATTTACTGGTTCACGGATAGTTTAGTTCAAACGCGGGTCACCACTTTAATGATCTTGGTTTATATCATTATTTAATTGTCCTAATCAGAAGATTGCTAATTAAATGTCAGTTATTCCAGGATTAAATTTATATTTTATTTGATTTAATTTTATTACATTGAGTGTGGCTGCTTAGTACAGTAACTTGGAGGCGACTGAAGTCGCAACGGGAAGCGGGGGGTTCGCCCATACAAAAATGCTGACAGTACAATGCAAGCTAGTGTGTCGCTACTTTGTTATTCGACCTTTGACGGAGCTTCGTTTGGTATAGAATTCTTGTAATTTTTCACATGCCGATTTTGGCCCGTTTTCTGTATCTGACATTATGATTAACACGATACAGCAATGCCAATTAAAACACACAGATTAAGTAAAATAAAATGTTAACAATACGTATGTATGTTCAGCTTATGCTCCGACACGTTGAAGTGTCAAGGTCAGTGGTAAGGTCAGTGACTTTCGTCAGAGTATCACTTACAGAAACTAACAGACGCTCCGATGCAGTACTATGCAATCTTGCGCCGAGAGACTTTAGCTGGAATGCGGTGTTAATGGCGTTTTTTATTTATTTCAGGACTGAATAATCGAAAGCACTAAAATAATGGGTAAAGAAGGTATCTTTTTGTGAAATGAAGGTAGCAAGTGGGTAGGTACCTAATGTAATTTGACTGTTTTTTCTTGTAAAAATGTATAGAATCGCGTGATTTTCACGTAAAATAACAATAGAATTGTTCCACTAGGACTTTGACACACTAAAATAGCTATTTAGATGTAAAACGGCCAATAAAATACAAGAGGGCTGCGTTTGAAGGTAGGTTGATAGCTATATGACCTTGCAAAGAACAACGCGATTTATGCAAAAAAAAAGAGGAGTTAGTTAGGTAATGAGGAAAAATGATGGACAGGCACTTCCCTTGGCTGAAGCTGTAGCTGCGGCGCCGTTTCTAGGTATTTTCCAATACTGTGGCTGGGCTGGACCGGCTGGGCTTTCAAGCAAGCAAGGACGTTTGTAGGTTGAATTGCTGACGCGACGCTGCGATAAATTTTATATTGCTCGAAGTAATAAACTTTCGTATTTGTTTCACTTTTTTTTTATCACGTAGGGTTTACCAATGTTCCTTTTCGGTACTGGATATCGTTAATTTAAAAATCTGACTCCAAAAAATTACTCACGTATTGCGTTGTTCTTGTCGTGTGTGACAGTAATGGCGGACAGGTATCCCCACCGCCTGATGTTGCTAGTGATGTGACAGGAAATTAGAGATGCGCCCGAACAGTAATAAATAAAGATATGGTAGGTACTTAACACCTTCACTGCGGAAAAAGGCACAAAGTGCCCCATGCATAGCCGAAACCCTGTGCGGCGGCGAAAATAGTGTCTTTTCATACGGTGCGGGGAGCGTATCTTGGCCAATCGTTGGAGTAGGACAAAGACAAATATTGTTTTCTGTATATTTCTTATAATTTGATAATATTGCATAATTAGTTCACGTGAGAGGCACATTGGACCTCTCCCGCACTGAATAGCTTTTATTTCATTTCAGTGCGGGAAGGGGTTCAATAGAACTTTGACCCATAATACGCCCCATCCGCACTGAGTGATGTGCTGCACGTGAACAGCGATAGACAATTGTTATAATTACCTAGGTATTGTTTGTGTTTGTTTCCAAGAATTTTAAAGAAAAATGAGTGTACCATCAAAAAGGATCAAAAAGATGCTGTATTTTTTGTGCGACTCGGATAAAACAAACGATACCGAGGGATTAAGGTATCAAAAAGTGTACCAAGTAAGTCAAAGTATAAATAATAATAATGTGACTAATATGTTTTCTGATTCTGATAGTGATGATAGCATCTTTAACTTAAAATGTCATAAGTTGAAAAAGATACATCATGACAGAATTCATCAAAATCAAATCGCAACTCGAGATGCGTCATTATGTTCCTCGCCTGATTCAATTCAAATGAGCCCATGTGATAACATCTATCGTAATTTAAAGAATGGTTCAATTCGTCCAGTTCTTACACCAACTCGAAACTATGAAAAAAACTGAAAAGAAACTAAAATGTAATGGCTATTACAGCAAACTGAGAAAAACCCTCCCTAGCAAGGAAGCAAATAAGAAATGTAAAAAACTTAAAACCCGGTGCTCGGAATGCAATCAAAAATTATGCTTACAATGTTTTAATGATAATCGTTCAAAGTAAAATAAATAAATTACTATTTACGACGGTTTTTTTTATGATTTCGTCGGATGAGATCTTTCTTTGGACAAACATATTCTCACTCGACAATAATGTATGGTTTTCGTTTCCCATCCCTACTATAGCTTAAATCGATCAATTTAGTGCGGCAAAAGGTCTAAAAGACCCCTATAATTTAATCTTTTTTTTTAACTTGTTCTAAAAGTCCGAGACCGGGGCGAAGCTAAAACCATATTGCCTAACAGATATAGATATAGGCCACTGATAATGGCATACGCGTGGCTACCTATTGGGCCAATAAGATATAAAATAACAAAAGTCAATATTCAAACCATCGATTCGAAAAGAAGAAGAAGATAGATTGCTTAAGTATAAATCTAAATACAGTACGGTAAACCACCACGGAAAAACATCCAGTTTTCTTTTTTCATCATGGTGGGGCACAACGGACCTAATGCCGCACTGAAGTTAAAGAAGGGTAGGGGCTCTTTGGACCTGTTAACGAACCAGAATAAGAAACATGTAAATCAGTCTCGCAGCCAACGTGTTAATTAATCTACAATAATACAATACAATACAATATTCTTTATTACATCACAACATAAAAAAAGAAATCAATAATAAAGAGGAAAGCCTATACAATAGGCGGCCTTATTGCTAGGTAGCAATTTCTTCCAGGCAACCTTTGGGTAGGGAAACAGCGATAGAATAAGTTAAGGGGCGGTGCAATAATTAAAAACAGAAAAATAAACAGTTGCAAATAAACAGTTATATAAAATACTTAAATATTATAACAATAATGTATAAAATAATAAATATATACATAAACAAACAAAAACATAAATAAATTAAATATTTTATCTATCTATGGTAAAGAAAGGAAAATGAGATAGTAAGGAAGATGGAAAAAAAAGGATTTAAAAGCAGAGAACAATGATATTAAGTTAAGTAGGGAGCTTTCACAAGCCTTTTAAAAGGTTGTAGCGTTGGAGCACGCCTGATAGACTCAGGCAGCGAATTCCACAGCCGGATTGCTTGAACTGTGAACATAGAGGCAAAGTTTGTAAGTTTGTTTGTAGTAAGTAATATCTGAAACTACTGAACCGATTTGAAAATATTTTCACCAGTAGAAAGCTACACTTTCCTGAGTGACAATACGCTCACGAACCGCTTGCGGCTCGCGCAAAACTCACCCTCAGAGACAAAGATCGCGAGAAGCCGATGGATGCGGGCAGCGCAGGACCGGTCGACGTAGAAATCTTTGGGGGAGGCCTTTGTCCAGCAGTGGACGTTTTTTCGGCTGATATGATGATGATGACACCTTTTTATCAATTTTTGATAAGGACTTGGCTTCGTATTGTCAATGAATGACGCTTCTTCTTCTTGGTCGGTTCAAATGACAGTGAAAAAAAATCCGGCCAGATGCAAGTCGGCAAGTTTAAAATAAAACATGTTTCTTGTATGGGGGACATCTTCAATATTTTTTTGTTATAGCGGCAATACACACTCTGTGAAAATTTCAAATGTCTACCTATTCATTGGTCATTAAATGGTTCATTAAATGTAACCCGTTGACATACAGACCGACGGACGGACGGACAGACAGCTGAGGCTGAGTAGTCCCGTTGGCACCCTTTAGGGACAGAACCCTAAAAACTATTGAATTTTTTTGTCCGACTGCCCATCATCATTACAGCTCATATACGTCCCCACCGAGGGGCTCGAGCCTACCCTGAATCAGGGCGATTAGGCCTTAGTCGACCACGCGGGCCCAGTGCGGGTTGGTCGACTTCACACACAACCTTCGAGTTTCTTCGCACGCGTGTGTAGGTTTCCTCACGATGTTTTCCTTCACCGTTAAAGCAATCGGTAAGTATATGTACGTAAGTTTTTGAAAAACTCATTGGTACATTGGCCGTCCAGATTTGAACCCGGTACCTCTGGTTAGATGGACCGAGTCGTTACCGGTTGAGCCACCGACTGCCCAAGAAGGGGAATATATACTGTTTTTTGTGGTTTTTGTACACTATGTATGTTAATTTGATACTGGGTTTTTAATTTTTAATCTAATTCACATAATAAAAAATGTAGCTTCAGGATTCCGTACACACAAAGGTCACTTTAACCGTCTCCGTGGCGTAATGTTTAAGTCCATTAGCTTCAAATCAGGAGGTCGCAGGTTCGTTTCCCGGCGTAATCTATCTCTGTAAGACTCGGTTTGGTTGGTGGAAAGGCATTATCTAGACCCTAAACATCTCACATTTATGTCTTGCCGCCAAACATCAATGATAACAGCATTGATGTGTGTTTTTTTTTTTTTTTTTATTAAAAATTTGAGTGCGTTTGACTGTAACTCACCTGATGGTAAGTGATGATGCAGTCGAGGATGGTACACGCAAACTCAAATAAAGATAGCCAGTTCCGCATTGCATTGGGGAATCTTGGCAAGCCCGCTTCCATCTTCGTCATAATCATCACTTACTATCAGGTGAGATAATGCCAAGGGCGTACCAATCGAAGAAAAAACTTTTTTTTGTCTTTTTGACCCTATTTCTAGACCTCTGTTGTCCGTCCGTCTGTATGTCTTTCAGCGGACTTTATTTCATGAACCGTTATAGGTAGACAACGAAAATTTTAACAGAATGTGTTTTATATTGCCGCTATAACAACAAATAGTGAAAAATAGAAAAATTTATAGTAATATATTAAACGTGTTTTTAATCATTTTTTTATTTAGCTATATCATAAAACGATAACACATCTCTATCGTGAAACTTGGTGTGATTTAAATTCTAATTTTAAAGCGAGGTGGTGATTAAAATAGTTGTCTCTGTCTTTTTCTTAACGTGTAAAGTGTAAAGGAAATGATCTTTTTCACTTTTTCATGCTTTTTTGTTTTAATCGAAAACTACAATGAAAGTATAAAAAATAATAACATTACTCAATTTGTATTATCACAACAAATATTGTTATATTTTTTTTATTATTTATACTTCAAAATATTAGTCATATCATAACTAGAGTTGAAAGTAACGGTGTAGACCTCTTTGGGATTTTTTTCTATCGAGCAAAACTGCTCAATCGTGTTTCTAATAGCTTTTAACTTTAAGAAACATCATGAACAATAAGGGTTTTTTTTTCAACCTTGGTTTTTCTATATTTTAGGAGTAATTGATTGACGTCAAAAATAACTAAAATCTGTAGTATTACCCCATTAAAGTAAAACAATAAAGGCCTGCGCAGACGAGGTACTTTTTTGTCCATCGATAATAGGTAGATCTCATATAAATTGTATCGAATAACGCGCACAAGGCACTAAAGCAGCGATTATACTCAACAATTTGTCGTGCCCTAACTCAGTTAGGGCCCTAAAAAGTGTAGTGTAATCGCAGTTAGGCAGGTAGTGTGCCAATTCGTATCCCGCTATTTATAAGAGATCTAATATCGACGGACAAAAAGTACCCGGGGGACATTACCACGTCTGCGCAGGCCTTGATATTACAATCGGCCAAGTATGAGTGTAGGTACAAGCGCTAAGGAGTCCAAACTGAATAAAAAAATACATATTTTGTTGCTCGTTAAAGTCTTTGTTTTTGATGTGAATATATATCATTGTCAGAGCGTCGGTGGCGTCCTGTCCGGGAGGTCGTGGTTCGAATCCTGTCACGTACCAATGTGTTTTCGAATTTTGATTTCATATGTACGTTTATCCGACGCTCTTACGGCTTATAAATTGATGACACGGGCTGCATTCACGAAAAAGTGTGACGTCATTATAACGTAACGCCCGTGTGACGTCATTGTCGCGTTACGCTCATTTTCGCGTTACGCCAGTGTGACGTAATTGTCGCGTTACGCCTGAGCCGAGCGTGCAAGTGAGAGTTGTACTTGTACTAGTACTTGGATTTGAACGGACGGACGAACGAACGAACCGTCAAAGAAGTGGGGTTTATGATTGAAAACGCTAAACACGTTAAAAAACCGACTTCCATCGTATCAACTTATACGTTTTTGCATGGTTATTTTTGGTTTTTGTTAATTTTCTAATAAAGTACTACACCGCTTTTGATAAAATTTTTATGAGACTACACGGGAAGCACTAGCTTCCAACTAAAAAAAGAATCATAAAAATCGATTCACCCAGTCAAAAGTTCTGAGGTAACACACATAAAAAAAACATACAGACGAATTGAGAACCTCCTCCTTTTTGGAAGTCGCTTGAAAATAATAGGCTTCAAGGATCTTACAAGAGGTGTTCCAGTGTAGTCGATTCTCTGTGAGGAAAACACGTATCTGTGTGTATAAATGGATTAAAAGTACTAGGCTTCCAGGATCTTACAAGAGGTGTTCCAATGCGGTCGATTTTCTGTGAGGAAATGCCAAAGAGTTAACTCACCCGACTATGGGCGGTATTTTACATCTCCTTAAAGATGGAGCTAAAGAAGTTTTACTTCAGTCATGTGGTCTAAAGTGCACAAACGTTCGACTTATGATACGTTGTCTACCGCGTAAAATTATCTTCCGTAAACCGACGTAACAAACATCGTTTATTTTACCTCAACGTTTAGACTATGCTTCAATAGCCGTGGTCGCAAGCAGACCCTTATGACCATTTTGACCATTTGCTATCAAAGCATAGTCGAAACGTTGAGGTAAAAAACAATATCAATGCCTGCTCATATGCTCTATAAAATCACGGTCTAGTCCCGGTTTCAATTTGTCATTTATTTTTAATTTATAAAACGCCTTCATAAAATTATCTAGTATGTTACTATTTAACTACAAGTAGGTTTGTAAACAACAAAACAAATTAATTAAAAATCAAGAATCTGACTGCATAAAAACTTAACCTCTCTTTTTTGACCAGTCGGCTAAAAATGTATCCTACGTAACTCACGGGATCAAGACGTTATCTAACGACACCTCTCACTCCAAAATCGTCAAGCCGTTTAGGGTGCAGAGCTTACCGAAGAAATATACATACATACAAACATTCAAAAAACATAACCCTCCGTCTGGCGCAGTAGGAAAAAAATCGAGGAAATCAATTAAAGCTACTTGTAAACTTGAAACTTCAGAAGTGTATGTAGTTCGGCTGACAATCACACTAACATTATAAAGGCGAAATTTTGTGAGTGTGTATGTTTGTTACTTCTTCACGCAAAAACTAACGAACGGATCTAGCTGAAATTTAGTAGGTAGACAGATTAGGACCTGCTTTAACACATAGGCTACTTTTTTCCACCCTTGAAAAGTCATAGAAACGTTGTACACGCGCGTGAAGCCGCGGGAAACAGCTAGTAGGTTATATAACATGATAGAGTCGGAGGGCAGGCACTGGAAATACATAACGGGACATTTGTATCCTGGACGTGTTTGGAACTGTCGGCATGATCTTGACAAAGTATACATATTAGTATACTAACACACAGTATGGACACTCCCTGCCGCACTCTAGATTCCGACCTCGTCACCCAGGTTGATACAAATGGTTATAATCTGGTTCTCGAACGTATGGGATTTCGCCGTGATTTTGTTAGCTCCGTCATTTGTTTTTAGAAATGTCATTTTACGACCGTTGTATGCAGTGTCCGGGGTGCGGTCTTGAGATGCATTTTAGGTATTAATGATTTCGCTTCGTGGCATAAACTAGCACTCATGTTACAATGGCTCTGATTACTTGGTGATGCGTCGGTGGCTCAACCGGTAACGACTCGGTCCATCTAACCAGAGGTACCGGGTTCAAATCTGGACGACCAATGTACCAATGAGTTTTTCAAAAACTTACGTACATACTTACCGATTGCTTTAACGGTGAAGGAAAACATCGCGAGGAAACCTGCACACGCCTGCGAAGAAACTCGAAGGTTGTGTGTGAAGTCGACCAACCCGCACTGGGCCCGCGTGGTCGACTAAGGCCTAATCGCCCTGATTCAGGGTAGGCTCGAGCCCCTCGGTGGGGACGTATATGAGCTGTGATGATGACTTGGTAGTGGCATAAAAAGCTATTGTTAAATGCACAAAATATTAAATAAATATTTTATTATAAACAATTTTTCTCTTAGTACTAGTTACTAATATGACAGGTCTACCCATAAAATTTTTAAGCGTATTTTTACTTTCGTGTGCAATTTCAAATAATTTATTGTAATATTTTTTGTGTTAAGGTGTCTACGTTTATTGTCAAATAAATGTTTAAATCTAAAGCTGAAATCGAAGCCTCTGCCTTCTTGGTTTAATGGTTAGTCCATTCGTTTTACATCATCAAGTCAGGGGTTCGATTTCCGGTGGTTCCTCACTTTCTAAGACTCGGTTGAGTTGATGGTGAGCCATTTTCTTAGCCCGCCAGGCCAGCTACTACCGGCTTATCTAATCTTGCCGCCAAGCATCAATATTAACAGCATTGTTGTGTTTCAGTACAAAGATTTCATTTGGGAACCTTGGTAAGCCTGCTTCCATCTTCGGCATCATCGTCGCTTACCATCAGGTGAGATTTTATCAATAGGGCATCGGACTGCATCAAAAAAAATTCTGTAATATGATTTCCTAAATTACTCTCCTCTTGAAGTTGCAAAAACTTTACTTGTTTTGTTTGTCCATGACGTCTTCAATTTTTAAATTGATCAAATTCACAAAATAAGTTCGTCAATGACGCTAAAAATCTGTGACGTCACTTGTGGGCATTTCAAATATTTTTAGAACAAATTTTCGTTTTTTAAATATCATATAAAGTAACTCAAATGACTTACAGTCCGATCCCCCGATAATTGCGTCTTTTGTCAACTATTCCAAATGTTTTCTTATAATTTTCTTTTTTATCTTTTACGTAACAATTACAATATTCAATGAGCCCAAAACTTAACATAACTTTAAAGGGTCAAAGGAAAAATTCATTTACACAAGCGCGAAAAGTTATTCAACCGTACGAAATTATAAAATGAATATCTCTCTTTTTTATATCTAAATCTTTTATAGACTCCATTACACTGTTAAATTTTTATTCGATCCTCGGTCTTATATACCCTTAGGGTAAGAAAAAGTTCACTTTAAAGACCTAGGTATTTCTTAAGGATGTGCTCATCGGCATTTAAAAGTGGGACTTCGTTATTTGAAAATGGCCCTTTTTATTTGATGGCCTCTTTAGTTGAAAGTGGAGCCTCGTTAGTCGAGTCCAAGTGCAGCCCACAGTTGTCTGTAGTAGTGATTATCAATCTAGTTTATTGTATCCTACAGTACGAGTAGTAGCCATCGCTAAAAGAAGAGAGAGAGGGAGACATATTAAAGATACAAATTTTTATTTTTAACCGACTCAAAAAAGGAGAAGGTGCTATGTTCGACTTCATCATCATCATATGAGCCGAAAAATGTCCACTGCTAGACAAAGGCCTCCGCCAAGCATTTCCACGACGTCCGGTCCTGCGTTGCCCGCATCCATGGGCTTCCCGCGATCTTCACCAGGTCGTCGGTCCATTGCGTGGGAGGCCTTCCTACGCTACGTTTTCCGGTGTGCAGTCGCCACTCGAGAACTTTACTGCTCCAACGGCCATCTGTTCTACGAGCACTGTGCACTGCCCACAATGTGTACTTATTCATGTATATCCACTGATTTCTCCATCAACTGTGGACCGATTTTAAAATTATTTTTTAATGTTCTCTTGGACAACATTGTCTTGGAAAAACCACTGTTCGCAACCATCAACGATACAATCCCGAAACAATTAGTTTTTGATAAGAAATACAAAATACAGCTCTACGAAGATCCCTGGGAAGGACAAAACCTACGGATTTTTACTCATGGGTCCAAAATTGGAGCTGGGACCGGCTGCGGGATCTTCTCAGAAGACTTAAACAAAATAACACCTAAACCACTTGGTGTGTACAACACAGTCCTTCAGGCGGAGTGTATGGGCATCATTCTGACTGCTTATGCAATCACTGCTAGAAGGGTACAGGGCTACTCCATTTGTGTTCTTTCTGACAGTCGAGCTGTTCTACTGGCCCTTCAAACTTTGAAGTCCAAAGTAATGTTATCACTTCAAGGCTAATATACAAGTGTCACCAAAGACTAACAGAGGTATATAACCACAGCAGCGTAACTCTGCAGTGGATCAAGGGGTACATACAGCAATTCACGCGGATGCAGCCGACGAACTGGCCAGGAGAGGGTCAAAAGTCATAGCTTTAAAACCAAAACCCATTTTACCCCTCCCCTCAGACTGGTTCAGATCCACCTTGCGGCTGCTTACAAGGTCAGAACATGACCGATACTGGACAGGGCTATAATTCTGTCGCCAGGCCAGACAGGCGCTACCATGAACTAACCCTGGCCTGATCAGGAAGCTCCTGAAACTCTGGAGACTCCAGCTCGGCATGGTTATAACAACCATTACCGGTCACGGTTACTTTAACAAACATATTTTTACCCTGAGGATTACAGACAGCACATTGAGCCACGCTTGCATGGCGGCCAAGGAGACAGCTGCTCACATCCTTCTGGACTGCAGAGAGGTGGCATCGTACAGGGTCGAGCATCTCGGAGACCTGAAGACACTCCTGGAAGTTGTCGGCAACCTGCGGGGGCTACTGGACTTCCTGGAGGAACTGGGCTGGCAGTGATGCCGGCCAAACACGCTAAATGGGCGCATCAGATGCCTGGTTGCGGGAACCAGCCCGTTCTTACAATAACAATATACTGCGGAGATGGTCCCATATAAATTTTAACAAATTCAGTTTACTACTTTTTTTATAAAATTAACAAAAACATCAAAATGTAGAAAAATTGTAGTTGTTGAGCAGCATTAATATAGTAATGCTGGCTCGATGTATTAAATTGGTTTTAATATTGATAATAAATAAGAAGACCTTGCTGGTTCAGTTCAAGATGATATGTAATTATGAAAGACAATTTATTGACAGATGGATGACAGACAATCTGACGTTGACAATTAATAGTGTATGTTCGTTTCGTGAACATAACTGGCCACCACTTAAACAGAGTAAATAGCCGAAACTTATAACATAATTGTTATTTAAAAATAGTGGACTGTATTTTATGTTTTAAAGATAGCTAATTTTACATGGTTATTTAAAGTTACTGAAGGTACATTTACATATTTTTGACAAAATAATTATTCTAAGGGTAATAAACATATTTTTTGTAAACTGGTTCTAATAGTGTTTCCTTTTGCTGTTTTTACATCTAAGGCTCTTACTTTTCCGTCCTGACCATGAATAACATTAGTTATTCGGGCCATTGGCCAATGAAGAGGAGAGGTATCTGAATTCCTAAGAATGACTAAGGAACCATTTTTTACGTTTGGAAGGTCACCTCGCCACTTCGGTCTATTTTGTAACAAAGTTAAATATTGGCGATGCCAGGTTTTCCAAAATTGTTGTCTCATTTTGGTACAAAGATTCCAAAATTTGAGTCGGTTCGTAGGGATTTCAGATAAATCGTACTCAGGGGGAGATGACAATGGAGCACCACATAAAAAGTGAGCAGGGGTTAAGTAAGACATATCATTACTATCTGATGTGATTTAAGTGATTGGTCTAGAATTAGCAATCGCTTCCACTTGGACAAGCACCGTAAAAAGTTGTTCATAGGTTAAAATGTTGTTTCCTACAGCTCTCACGAGATGGTATTTGATTGACTTAACCGCAGCCTCCCAAAGGCCTCCAAAAACTGGTGAGTAAGCGGTAATAAAATGAAATTTGATTTTATTGTTAGTAGCAAAATTATGTATCGCACTTTAGTGGACTTCAGAAGACTGCAAGCTATACAATGCATATAGCTTGTTTTTTGCGCCTTTAAAAGTTGAAGCGTTATCGCAGTATATGTCAGAGGGCATGTTTCTCCTCGAAATAAAACGCTTTAAACAAGCTTAGAAGCATTCAGTAGTTAAGTCTGATGCTAGCTCATTGTGTATTGCCTTTGTGACAAAACACACGAATAGCAGGACATAAGCCTTTGACACTTTCCTCATGCGGGACTGTTTGATAACAAACGGTCCACAAAAGTCCATTCCAAATTTTTGAAAGGGTAATGCTACAGAGACTCTATCTTTGGGGAGAGAGCCCATAAGCTGTTTGGACGCTTCAGCTTTTAACTTGTGGCAAATTACACATTTGTGAATTATTTTTTTTGATTTGTCTTATAGCACTTATAATCCAGTACTTTTGACTCAGGCTTGCCAATAATAACTTGTTGCCAGCATGTAACAAACGCAGGTGTTCATTTCCTATAATTCTTTCTGTAAGATAGGATTCCTTTGGAAGAATTATTGGATGTTTTTTAGCGAAAGATAAGGTGGAGTTTTGTAGGCGACCGCCCACATGAAGTACATTTTTGTTATTTAAGAAAGGATGAAGAGCCTTTAGGGTTTCATTTTTAACTGGTTTGTTACATTTTAGCAACTCAATGTCTTTATAGAAGAATTGATTTTGTCATTTTTAATGATCAACAACAAAGAATCATCCAATTCTTCTACAGTTAAATGACCATGTGTTTTACTCTTGGGAGTCTTCAAGTTTTTTATAAATCTGAGGCAGTAAGCCATTATCCTTACTAATTTAGTTACATTCGAGTATTTATTTATATTAAAACAGTTGGTGAAGTCTGATCCATCATCAACAACAGGCAGAGAGAATACCTGCTGAGGAGAGTATTGTTTTGTCTCGGGTATGACTTTAGGAAATGTATTTAATATCTGAGGTTTAAAGTTGGGTTCACTCAGAAATTGAGGACCGTTCCACCACAAAGAAAATGTTTGTAGTTGGCTAGGTTCAATGCCACGAGATAGAACATCAGCAGGATTCTCTGCAGTCTGGATGAATTGCCATTTACAATGTTTAGTGTTTTCTGAAATTATTTTTATTCGATTGGCCACATAACAATTTAGTTTGATAGGATCAGTTTTTATCCAAGCTAGTACAATTTGCGAGTCTAGATACAATATAGTATCAATGCCATTTTTAAATTTTATTTTTAAAATATCTTGTACCCGTTTAACGGTTTTTGACAATAACAGGGCACCATTTAATTCAATACGTGGTGTGGTTAATTTACATTTTATTGGATTTATGCGTGACTTGGAACATAGTAAATAAACATGCACTGAATTGTCAAAATTTAGTACTCTGAGATAAAGAGAACAGCCATGAGCCTTATTAGAGCCGTCTGCAAAGCCCACGAGTTGGATGAGAGTCGCATCAGAGACATCTATGTTTTTGGGCAATGATACTGCTGGCATTGTAGCGAGGCTTGTAGCAAAGTGTTGCCATTGTTCATTTAAGCTATTTGTAAGAGGAGCATCCCAAGATAATTTAGCCTCCCATATATTTTGCAACAGTATTTTACCGGCTACAATTATAGGGCCTACCAGTGTGTGCTTTCATAAGCAGATTCTTCGACCCTTTGGGGTCGAAGAATCTGCTTATGAAAGCACACACTTCACGCTTTGTACCTTTACTGGGGCCATGTGATTTGGGGCATTCAAATATGAGTTTTTCATTTTTTATATCACATTTTAAACCTAAAGTTTTAATTGACAGATTATTTTTGTCGAGAATGTGGAAATCCAACTGCTGTAATTTGGTAGAAATGTCACTTAGGATTTCAGCTACATTTGAGGACCATTTGTGCAGTTGAAAACTGCCTAATTCAAGTAGGGAAATGAGCTCCTTTTTGGCCAGTAATAATTGTTCTTCATTATCACTACCATAGAGTATATCATCACAGTAGCAGCTGTTGATGATAGCAGAGGCTGCCCGGGGTATTGTTTTCCAAACCTAAGGGCCAATTCCAAGAGACATCTGGTGGCTAGAAAGCTAGAGCTTTTAAGTCCATAAGTGACTGTTTTTAACTGAATTATCTTGAGTTTATCGTTAGGGTTGTCTCTCCATAAAATTAGAAGAAAAGATCTAAAATCAGGATCTAAATTACACATTCTGAACATTTTTGTTATGTCTGTAATAAAGAAGTATTTATTGATTTTGAATTGTATTAAAATATCAAATAATTCCTTTTGGACTACGGGGCCATTTAATTGCAAATCATTGATGCTTACTTTTTGTCCCTAGTTTGAGCAGAACCATCAAAAACAACTCTGCAAGGAGAAGTCTTGTTCTCTGGCATAAGAACGGGATGATGGGGCAAAAAGAATATGGGATCTCTATCGAAGTCTATTTTTGAAGAGTCAATGCATTTTGCGTGGCCTAATGCCACATATTCATCTATAAAGTTTTTATACTGTGTAAATACATTTTTATCTTTTTGAAAGCGTTTTTTAAATCTTTGCATTGCGATACTGAAAGAATCTCCTAATGTCTCGCTTACTTCACTTAATTTTACTTTTAAGGGAAGTGAGACTTGGAATTTTTGTCAACCAAGGACACAGATTCTTTAAAAATTTGTTCACACTGTTGCTTTTCTGATGAGAATTCAGGATAGGGCTCCGAGATGCTTTCATTTTCCCAAAATTTTTTGAGAGTGACATTTATGTCATCATCACAAGATTGACAAAACAGGGATACCTTTTGACTGCTAATTTTGCCTTGTACAGGTGAAACATTGCCAGCAATAACATGCCCAAACAGCGTCTCCACGATGCGAGGCCCATCACTCGCAGAAGTATTATACTGTTTAAGCTGGCATGGTGAATGGAGAGAAGTGAGCGCCTAAAAGAATATATTAGCACCCAATAAAATGTCTATTTCACCAGGTTGGTAGAAGGTTTCATCTGCAAGTTGTAAATCGTCTGGCAAATTTAGTTTACTAATGTCTATTGGATACTGTGGCAGTGTTTCCGTTATTTTTTCAACAATATGACAATCGACCTTGACTTTATATGGGGTTTTACATGATATAACCTCAATGTTGATTGAGGAGTTTATATTTGTTTTGACATTACCTATTCCTATTACACCTGTCTGATACTTAGTTGGCTCAATATTTAATTGGTTGGCAAGTTTTTTTAGTTACAAAGGAAGTTTGACTGCCCGAGTCCAATAAGGCTCTTGCATACCTGGTTGTATCTATACCCGCAATTTTTACTATAACAGTTGGTAACAAAATACTGCCTCCATTGTTTTTGGATAACAGCACTACATTTGGAGATGACTGAGAGTCAGCTGATGAGAAGGAGTCTTCATATTCGTTTCTTGCACTATCATCGGCAGCGGAATTTTGTTGAGGTGGCTCAACTTCCGGTGCCGGTGATGTAGTGGCAGTATTTACAGCCTTTATAGGAGTAGATTTTATTTCCTTTTGTACATGTAATAATGAATTGTGCTGTGAACTGCAATGAGCGCATTTAATTTTTAAAGTGCACCTCCCATTATGCTTAATAGGGCATAATTTACAATGTTTATTATCAGATATGAATTGCAATCTTTCCCGCGGAGACGCAAGTTTAAATCTAGGGCATGTGTATAATTTATGAGGTAACTTACAGTACACGCATAATAGTATGCCACTGCTGGCTGCAACGCTTACTCTTGATGGCCTGGCTACTTGAGACTCAGGAGTGTTCTCGAGAGCTAGAGCTCGTTTATCTAGGAATTGAAAGAATGACTTAATAGTTGGCAAGGTATTTGCGTCACGTTGCATTTGGAAGTCCCTAGAAGTCATAGTATCTAACTTTCTATTTAATTTGGCAATGACTAACATGTCCCATTTGTCTACTGGTTACCCTAAGGCTTCTAAGGCACTTAAATGTTGTTTTGAAAGAGATATAAAGCTGCGCA
The DNA here is from genome assembly GCA_947284805.1 of Coleophora flavipennella. NCBI lineage: Eukaryota > Metazoa > Arthropoda > Insecta > Lepidoptera > Coleophoridae > Coleophora > Coleophora flavipennella. The sequence continues at coordinate 13,052,786 of OX369270.1, forward strand.
GTGACTGTGGATTGCCTTTTATAACATTTGGCAAGTCTAGCAATGTTGTGATGTGATCTGAAATTACTTTGTATTCGTTGTCAAATCTTTCCGTTAGTAGCTGCATAGCAGTTTCATAGCTCTCTTCGACAAGAGGTAAGTTAACAATCACATCTAGTGCCTCTTCTTTAAGAAAGGTTCTCAGGTAGTACAGTTTTTGAACCTTATTCAGGGAGTTATCATTATCTATTAGGGAATTAAATAGCCCTATGAAAGCCTTAAATTCTGAGTAACATTTACCATTGAATGGCGGAATTTCGACATTAGGTAATTTAATTTTTGACATTTTTGACTTTACATTGTGTTTTTTATCAGTGGAGGGTTTGCTTACCTCTTGCAACAATGAAAGTGTTTTCAGGTATTTTTCTTCTACTTGCTCGATGTCCTCAGCGGAGGATTCATTGAGCATGAGTACTACGAAGTTGAACTGTTTGTACTCGCTGAAGGCAGTCTTCAAGAGGTCAGTTTTGTTCTCTAAATATTCTTCGCTGTATGACTCGAGAACATTTTGATCCGTAAAATTGGTAACTCTTGTTATTGTCGCCTTTGCTTGGCCGCGGGCCGCTATAAGGCGTTTAATGTCGGTTTCAGACATTTTTACTTGGAGGGAACAAACTTGTTAATTTCTGCAAATAATGAAGAAATGATTGCACACTGACTGATTACAAGTAGGAACACCGGTTATTTAACCAATAATGGATGTTATACGAACCAGTAACTTGACCTTTTCCACGCGTGAATGCGTAATTATAATCAGCAAACGATTACAAAGAAAATGGCTGCCGCTAAAACGTAATTTTCTTGTAAAATAAAAATGAAATAAAATTGAATGAATGAATCGACCAGGGTTGCAATCGGTTTGTTCGTTCTTAACAAGTTTGTTCTCTTTTACCTCAGACGCACACTTTTAATTTATTTTTTATCTGCGATTTGATTGGCGATGTATCGCGTCACTTTGCGGCTCAGCAGCACTCCATTGGTCGGAACTCGGAGTGAACAATTCCCACGCTCTGATTGGAACGGAAATGGAAGAGGGAACGAGATGAATTTCGCCGTCGTTCGTTCGTTTGCTTGATGCTGCAATGACCTTATGACCTTCATAAAATCCAGATTACCTTGTGAATCGAATTAACAGGAAACAACACTGTATTATAAAAGAAAGGAAGCCTGAATGCGACTTTCGATGTGCCGGACACTTTGTGTTGTGTATAGACACGGACCCAGGTTTTTTCACTCACTCAGGTGGAGTACAGTCTCTCGGAATCCGCCGGAAACAGGAATAGTCACCCACTTTTCCCTTTGTTTTTAAATCATGCACCGTGCATTGAAGGACCAAACAACATGAGCAGCATTAATATAGTAATGCTGGCTCGATGTATTAAATTGGTTTTAATATTGATAATAAATAAGAAGACCTTGCTGGTTCAGTTCAAGATGATATGTAATTATGAAAGACAATTTATCGACAGATGGATGACAGACAATCTGACGTTGACAATTAATAGTGTATGTTCGTTTCGTGAACAGTTGTTGCAATTGAAGTTGGTTATTTTTAACGTCATAAGCTTGTTCAATATTTACGGATTTTGGTTTAAAAACTTTCTTTATCTCCATGGGGAGGTTCTAAGTCACGTAAATAGATCCGAGTGAAGTATGCTGCACGGTCGCAATGCCATACTCCTCCCTATTTCATACAGTTTAATTTTCTGAGCTACGTTTTAGTTCTTGACTCCGACTTTTCCATCGAGCTGTAAAGACATTGCTTCTAGGATATAGCATCTCATTGGGTCGTGATAGTTCAAGAGAATCTAGCATAAATTTAAAGGTTAGCTTTAGGATCTTTTCAAAATAAAATATTAGGATGGGAAGGTCCGTATGTAGACGTAAATGTTCAGTATAAATAATTCATTTTGAAGACTCCTTTCCGGAAAGACTAACGGCATTTTACCATTGACTATCGAGCATACTTGTTTGTCTATAGTTATTTGTCTATCTATATTTGTATATCTATCTCAGCTTAGTAATTACACTATCAGATGAAATGCAGTCATCATCATCGTATCAGCCTAAAGCCGTCCACTGCTGTACAAAGACCTCGCCTAAGGATTTCCACAAGAACTGGTCCTGCACTGCTCGCATCCAGGGCTTCTCGCGGCTTTGACAAGGTCGTCGGTCCACCGAGTGGGACGCTTGCCTACGCTACATCTTCCGGTGCACGGTAGCCACTTGAGTACTTAAATTTACTACCCCACCGGCCATCTAATTTAGAAGCTATCTGACTCACCCACTGTCACTTAAGTTTAGCGATTTTGAGAGCTATGCCAGTTACTTTGGTTCTCTTACAGATCTCTTCATTTCTGATTCGATCACATAGAGAAACTCCAAACATAGCGCGCTCCATTGCCATGTGAGTGAGCACCTTCTTATTAGACTTATACTAAGGGACCATCTCTTAGTTCTGTGTGTCACCACTGGCGACAGACACACACTGGTCACGGACCTTGAGGCACTGTGGTATTTAGGACGTCAAGATATTGCTAAGCTTCCCGAACGCTACTCAGTCAAATTGGATTCGCCAAAGGATCTCTTTCTTGAAGCCTGGTCGTTTCTTTCCCTCTAATAAGGTTGATGGGAGCGATGGCTGACTCACGCGTTATACTCGTGACCGGGTGCTGCCCGTCTGAACTGGCCTACTCTAGTCGAAAACATTAATGACATTCAATAATTTTTATGTTTAACTTTTCGTGACATATTATTGTCATGTTCTAATGACATGATCTGGTTTGTTTCAATGATTGAGTTTTGACGTTTTTAACTTATGATTGTTTATTTCTTGATTTTTCACAAATGACATTGTTATTATTATTTTATGACTATCAGAAGGAGTGTAATTTGCACCTATTTTGAATAAATACCTTGAATCTTGAACCCACCTGACTATTATAAGTAGACTACTTGTCCCAAGTATACATATTCGTCAACAACTTCAAGAATAAATTTCCTAACCTTCAAAGGAGTGGGCGCGACATGGACATTTGTCATAATTTTCGTCTTGTCCATGTTTTTTTAAGATCCACTTGTTGAAAGGCTTTACTGAGGACATTGAGCAGATGTAGTTAAACACACTAAAATTTTAGATTAAACAAAAGACAGTTATTTGAATTTTTTAAAGAAAGTCCTTTTTCATAAATCTTAGTATACAGGGTGACTGGTTAGATGACGAACGCATTTAAGGAGGTGAATCAGAAGAAGAAACTGAACAACTTTTCTCAAGAAACCTATGGTCAATTCTAAAAAAAAATACTTCATACAAATTGGTCACCTCAATAGCCAACTTTGTATGAGAAGTCCATATTTTTTTTTAATTGACCTTTGGTGCCTTAGGAAATTTTTTTCAGTTTCGTCTTTTGATTCACCTCCTAAAATGCGTCCGTCGTCTAACCAGTCACACTGTATACTAAGATTTATGAAAAAAATAACTGTCTTTTGTTTAATCTAAATTTTTTGTGTGTTTAACTACATCTGCTCAATGTCCTCAGTAAAGCCTTTCAACAAGTGGTTCGCGGCAAACTCTAGAGGTGTCAATAAATCTACCTAGTTTGTTTTATTTTCTTTCAAATTATTTCAACGTTCTGTCAAGAGCATGCCAAGCTTGTCACTTGAAGTGCGATCTTGTTTTTTATACGTACAGCATGTTGTTGTTGTTCTTGTTGTTAGGGGCGGGCTGGTTTCCGCAACCAGGCGACCACTGCGCCCATTTTGCGTTTTTGGCCAGTATCACTGCCAGCCCAGCTCCTCCAAGAAGCCCAGTAGCCCCCATAGGTTGCCGACGACTTCCTGAAGCGACCACGGCTCACTGAGGTGCACGACCCTGTACTGTGCTAGCGCCTTGCAATCCAGTAGCATGTGGGCAGCAGTCTCCTCAGCCTCCATGCACGTTCTGCATAGTGGACTGTCGGTGATAACTAGAGCGAAAAGGTGTTTATTGAAATGGCCATGTCCAGTATTAGCGGTTGTGACCATTTATACTTACGGCATAAGAACAGTACGTATGGCCGTATGGTTCCCGGCTAAGAATAGGACCATCCCATCTCTTCCAATGGGTGTCGTAAGAGGCGACTAAGGGACTTAAAACCGGAGGATGGGCAGCAGCGTCTTTCCGTGCATTGCAACACACCTGCAATCAAACTGCGATCGCCAACCCGCCTGCCAAGCGTGGCGATTACGGCAAAACCCCCCAATGAATCTCACACCCAGAAAACGGCCCCTAGTCCCCGGCAGCTCCGCTATTCCTGGCTCCGGTAGCAGTCATGGTAACGGCGGGGTAGGGGGTGCGAAGAATCCCCGGCAGATGCCAGGCTACCAAACCCAACGACCTTTGGCCCTGGCAACCTACAACACGCGCACACTGCGGACTGACGAGAAACTTGCAGAACTCGAAGAAGTATTGAGCAGGTTACGGTGGGATATCGTAGGTTTATGTGAAGTCCGAAGAGAGGGAGAGGACACCATGATCCTTAAATCCGGAAACCTGCTCTATTTCCGGGAGGGCGACCAACAGTCCCAGGGTGGTGTCGGGTTTCTCGTCCACAAGTCCCTCATTAACAATGTGGTCCAAATCGTGAGCGTTTCGACAAGGGTAGCATACCTTATACTCAGAATCACCAAACGGTATTCGATGAAGGTCATACAGGTATACGCGCCGACTACGGAACACTCAGACGACGAGGTAGAGAGTATGTACGAGGACATCTCTACAGCCTTACATAGCACCAGGACCCATTATACCGTTGTTATGGGGGACTTTAACGCGAAACTGGGCAAACGAAGCGATGGTGAGCTGAGAGTGGGGCAATTTGGATATGGAGTAAGAAATGCACGTGGCCAGATGCTGGCCGACTTTATGGAGAAGGAGAGCCTCTTTATGATGAACTCCTTCTTTAAAAAGTCAAAACAGCGGAAGTGGACATGGTTGCATCCCAATGGCGTAACAAAAAACGAGATAGACTTCATCTTGTCGACAAGGAGGCAAATATTCAATGATGTCTCCGTGATCAATTCAGTCAAAACAGGAAGTGATCACCGGATGGTCAGGGGCACATTGAATCTAAATACCAAGCTAGAAAGATGTCGACTGATGAAGTCTACGCTCCGACCAGCGCCCATCCAGCTCCAAAACCCCGAGAGCTTTCAGCTCGAGCTGCACAATCGTTTCGAATGCCTAGAAGACTGCGAGAATGTGGACGATTATAATGACAGGTTCGTGGAAATTGTTCAAACGGTCGGGTCTAAGTTTTTTAAAACTCGCCGTTCAAACAGAACCAAAAAAATCTCCGACTTCACCAGCAACCTCATGGAACAAAGACGCAGACTGGTTTTGCAGTCCTCTGAAGACGCTACTCAGTATCGGCAACTAAACAGGCAGATCTCCAAGTCCCTAACACGCGATTTACGCCAATATAATACAAATTGTATTAAAGAGGCGATTGAGCACAATAAAGGCTCAAAAGTGTTCGCGAGAGATCTGTCTGTTGGACAAAGCCAACTGACCAAGCTGAAGACTGAGGACGGCAGGACCATATCGTCTAAGACTGAGTTGCTGGAAGAAGTTGAGAAGTTCTATGGACAATTGTACACGACCACACGTTTGCCTGTCAGTGATCTGGCTGAAGACCCAAGAGCCAGACTAACCCGACACTATACCGAAGATATCCCGGACGTCAGCCTGTACGAGATTAGAATGGCTCTCAAACAGCTCAAGAACAACAAGGCACCGGGTGATGATGGAATTACGGCTGAACTTCTGAAAGCAGGTGGATCACCGGTACTAAAAGCTCTTCAGAAGTTATTTAATTCCGTTATACTCGAGGGACAAACGCCTAAGGCATGGCACAGAAGTGTGGTCGTGCTTTTCTTCAAAAAGGGCGACAACACCCTGCTGAAGAACTACAGACCCATCTCACTTCTGAGCCATGTCTACAAGCTGTTTTCGAGAGTCATTACGAATCGTCTCGCACGCAGGTTTGACGACTTCCAGCCTCCCGAACAAGCCGGTTTCCGAAAAGGCTTTAGTACCATAGACCACATACATACGCTGCGGCAGATTATACAGAAGACCGAAGAGTACAATCAGCCACTATGCTTGGCGTTTGTGGACTATGAGAAGGCCTTTGATTCAGTCGAAACCTGGGCTGTGCTACAGTCTCTCCAGCGGTGCCAAATTGACCATCGATACATCGAGGTGTTGAAGTGTCTGTATGAAAACGCCACCATGTCGGTTCGCCTCCAAGACCAGAACTCGAAACCTATCCAGTTGCAGCGAGGGGTGAGACAGGGAGACGTTATATCTCCGAAACTGTTCACCGCCGCCCTGGAAGATGTTTTTAAGCTTCTGGACTGGGGTGGACTCGGCATCAATATCAACGGCGAGTACATATCCCACCTCCGATTCGCTGATGATATCGTGGTCATGGCTGAGACTATGGAAGACCTAAGCACAATGCTCGATGGCCTCAGTAAGGTCTCTCAACAAGTGGGTCTTAAAATGAACATGGATAAGACGAAAATAATGTTAAATGTCCGTGTCGCACCCACTCCTCTAAAGGTTGGAGACTCTACACTGGAAGTTGTTGACGAATATGTATACCTGGGACAAACAGTCCAGTTAGGTAGGTCCAACTTCAAGAAAGAGATCAATCGACGAATCCAACTCGGCTGGGCAGCGTTCGGGAAGCTTCGCAATATCTTCACGTCCCAAATACCGCAGTGTCTCAAGACTAAGGTCTTTGACCAGTGTGTGTTGCCAGTGATGACTTACGGAACTGAGACATGGTCGCTTACTATGGGCCTCATAAGAAGGCTCAAGGTCACCCAAAGGGCAATGGAGCGTGCTATGCTCGGAGTTTCTCTGCGTGATCGAATCAGAAACGAGGAGATCCGCAGGAGAACTAAAGTAACCGACATAGCTCACAGAATCGCTAAACTGAAGTGGCAGTGGGCAGGGCACATAGCTCGTAGAACAGATGGCCGATGGGGCAGTAAAGTTCTCGAGTGGCGACCGCGCACCGGAAAACGTAGCGTAGGCAGGCCTCCCACGCGGTGGACCGATGACCTGGTGAAGGTCGCGGGAAGCCGATGGATGCGGGCAGCGCAGGACCGGTCGTCGTGGAAATCCTTGGGGGAGGCCTTTGTCCAGCAGTGGACGATTTGTGGCTGATATGATGAAGAACAGTACGAAGTCCAAAGTGTTGAGCTTTACGTTTACATATCACCATCCCCTACCAGCTAAACCACTTTTTCAGAAAACCTGAAAAGTATTCGATATATTTAGGTATTGGCAAAACATTCGTTTAACCACTCCGATACTGCAGTTAACCGTCTTTTGTTTAACTATTGTGTCTGGGCTCGATATCACGACTACGGGACGCGAAATGTTAAATTAAAATTATCACGGTTAAATAGGCTTTCATAGCTTAGGAGAAATAGTCGACCAACGTCAAATGTGAAGTTAGATTTGTAAAAAAAATTATAGATTTTCCATACAAAATTTTCTTTACCAACTTCGAAAATAACTTCTTCTTATCAGCTCATTTACGTCCCCACCGAGGGGCTCGAGCCTACCTTAAATTAGGGCGATCAAGCCTTAGTCGACCACGCGGTCCAGTGCGGGTTGATCGACTTTATACACTACTTCGAGTTTCTTCGCAGGCGTGTGCAGGTTTCCTCACGATGTTTTCCTTCACCGTAACAGCGTCGGATAAACATACTTAAGAAATTGAAATTCGAAAACACATTGGCAGGATATATAACTTAGAAAATAACTTAGTTTTTTTTAAAAGGTGTGATTCAAAGTTTGCCTGTTGTGTGGCGCTAGAATATCATCAATTCATCATCCCATCTCTTCCCGCGGGTCTCGTAAGAGTCGACTAAGGGATCAAAAAACCGGAGAGCGGCGTCTTTTCCTCATACTGTGACACCACACTATACACTGCGATAGCCAACCCGCCTGCTAAGCGTGGCGATCATGGAAACCCCTCTTTTCTAACACGGGGAGGCCTTTGTCCGTCTTATGACTGATATGATACTGGTCATCATCTTCCCATGTCAAAGCAAGCTGCTTTCAATTTAATGCGCGACCTGAAATTGCCATTTCCGCCGAGGCATGAACTTTTGTCAATGGCGCAAAGGTTAGGGCCGTTAACTCCTGTACGAGAGGTAGTAGTTCAAATCCTGCCACTTACCAATGTGTTTTCCAAATTCGATTTCATATGTACGTTTATTCTACGCTCTTACGGAGAGATTTAATAAAACCATACTTTGCTTAAATGTCTATTCAAATTCAAATAATAATTAATAACCGATTGCTTAAATACCTTATTACCTACTCCATTCTTTTGGCAGTCGGGTAAGAATATATCTATCTATGTCACTCACAGGATCAACACAAATCTAGCGAAACCTCGACCTCCAAAATACACCAGTTTCGCTACTGCCAACCCCGTACACTTCATACAACGGGCTCAAAATGACATTTCTCAAAACAAATGACGGAGCAAACAACATCACGGCGAAATACTAGACGTTTAAGAACCAAACTATAACCAAAGTATATAAAGAAAAAACCTGCTTCATGGCCTTCTGCCTGAACGGGAAGACTTCCCATTCGTATAGGGTACTGGTAGGCGACAAGCCACTGAAACAGGTGAGATCGACGAAACTATTAGGTTTCCATATAGACAGTGCTCTCACGTGGGAATCGCACATTGAGGAGCTTCGCACGAAGCAGGGTCGCGCATGTTTCGCTCTCCGACGCCTTGCAAGCACTGCATCGAAAGAAGCGGTGCGGGCATGCTATTTCGCCACGGTGCACTCTAACCTAACGTATGGCGCTGAGCTGTGGGCTCGAGCCACGGACGCTGATCGAATATTCGTGGTGCAGAAGCGAGCTGTACGCGCAATGGTGGGTGTGCCGGCCGACGAACCATGCGGACCACACTTCAAGGCGCTGGGCATACTTCCTTTACCCTGCGAGTATATTTACCAGGTGGGAGTGTTCGTGCACAGCAACCTCGAATCGTTTCAGCGTAGGGGTATAAATGAGACATACAGCTTGCGCAACAACGCCCACAAAGACCGATTAGTTGTACCGCCACACAAACTAGCCAAATCAGACCGATCGGTCTACATCCAGGGACTTAATGTATACAATCGTATACCATTAGAAATAATAAATGCAGCCTCCCGCCAAACCTTTAAAAGAAAATTTAAAAATTGGTTGTTACATCGCCAATTTTACAGTTTTAGTGAATTTATGGAAATGCCTTGCGTATGATAATTTATTATTCGAAATGAAATTAATTTTGAATCTTTTGAAATCTGATTCATATATTGATTAAAAATATTTTTATTTTTTTAAGCTTATATTAGCTTATAATATAAACTTTGACGTGTAACAAGAAAGTTATCAATAAAGAATTGTATTGTATACAGGGTGTAAAAAAAAATGTGTAGTTCCCGTTAACTGGGGGGTTCTACTCATCATAATGAACAACTTTCCCCAAGGAACCCATAGTCAAATCTCAAAAAAAAGGACCCTCCATACTAAAATGCACAAAATTTGTCAATCAGCTGATCGATTTTTATGAAGAGATAAAATGTTTTTTTTGCGATTTCAGCAATCTCGTAGAACTAAATTTTTTCACTGTGATGAGTAGAAGCCCCAGGTAAGCGGACCTACACCACTTTTGTTACATCCTGTATATTAGTACTAACATACAGTATGGACACTCCCTGCCGCTCTCTAGATTGCGACCTCACCCCCTCGTCACCCAGATTGATACAGATTGGTTATAGTTTGGTTGTCGAACGTATAGTATTTCGCTGCCATATTGTTTGTTCCGTCATTCCTTTTTTGATATGTCATTTCTGACCCGTTGTATGAAGTGTCCAGGGTGGGCTATAACCAATCTGTATCAATCCGGGTGACGAGTGGGTGAGATCGGAATCTAGAGAGCGGCCGAGAGTGTCCATACTGTATGTTAGTAGGTACTCATATGTATACATTGGCTACAGGCTCAGGCAATTAAGACATACATACAAACCATTCATTAAATTTCGAGTGCATTCTTTTTTGTTAATGATGACAACATTACTGCCCGGGACATTTGAGAAAAAAAATTATTAAGGCGGTAATATTACAGATTTTCGTTATTTTTGACATCATTTAAGTACTCCTAAACGATAAAAAACTCGAGGTTGAAAAAAATTGGTCAAAGATAGGTCTAGACAGTGGTTCAGATTTAAATAGAAGAATGGTCTGTACATCCTTACATATCTATATCGACGAACACCCCCCCCTAACCTTCCTTCAATCAGATGCGAAAACATGGCGATCGAGTGCGCGTCGTCTGCGCTTATGTGCCGCTAAATTAATTATAAAAACTGTTAAATCTTGTTAATATCTAGTGTGTGATTACCAAACCTAGAAGCTGGCCAGCTGGAACATCCGTGACAGTGTTTGTGACAAAATAATATACTATATCAACCAAAATTACTACATTCACCGCGTCACGTGGACTCCTGGTTGTTCGGCTATCACAAGAATCGCTATACAGGTGCGTTTTCCTTTAATTTATTCCTTCCATACATTTTACAAAACCACCATCCTCAAAAATACAGTCCACTTATTAATATCAAAACCAGACAGTTACTTTCAACTCTAGTTATCTAATATTTTGTAAATTAAATTTTAAAAAATCTACAACAATATCTGCTATTATAATACAAAGTGAGTAATTTTATTATTTTGTATACTTTTATTGTAGTTTTTGATTGAAACGAAAAACCATTGTCAATACCTCGCCTTAATATATCGACAAAGAACAATGCCTCCTGGCTGGAGGTACTCCAACTCCAGCAAATATGCCGGACACTTCTTTGATGGTCATATAATAGTTATAACATAACGTAACCTCAGTGATAGACATAATTGTATATTTTTTATTCACAATTGGTAAGCCCTTGGCATCATCTCACCTGATGGTAGGATATTATTAGTTAATTAATAATGTTAAAATAAAATCATTATTATAAAGCCAAAAGTGTCATTTACAGGACATGAAAACAGTACATCAGGAGGAATACATTAAAATTTTTGAATGTGTCAGATGGACGGACGGACAACGGAGGCTTATTAATACGGTCCCGTTTAGGAACCCTAAAAAGCTTTCATTCGCTTAGAATCCCGTCTCTCGTTCACAATATTTTTGATGGAGGTGAATGTTATTATTGGTTCAAGCTAATGTAATCCTTAATACTATTTCAATAAAGCTTGAGATATTGTGCCGACATTTCCATCGCTGAGCACACTGATTTATTAAATTATTCGTGCCATCTGTTCTATGCATCGTTTAGATCTACTGGAACGTTGTAAGAATTGATTTATATCAGAACATCTGATTTTATTTCTCGTGATCTCGCAACTAATGAAAATCAACTTTTTCGCTCAAAAAATCGACGTGCAAAAGTTGATTGGAATTTTAGGGTTCCATACCTAAAAAGGAGAAAAGAACCCTGATAGTATCACTTTTTTGTCCATCTGTCTGTCTGTCAAAACACTTTTTCGCAAGAACGCGTGGAGGTATCAAGCTGATTGATTACAAAAATCTATGGTACCTTGAACCTGTAAAAAAAGTCAGACAAACAACAAACACATTTTCATATTAGTGCCAAAGGTGGGAGCCAGCTTACCAAACATTTCAGTAAACTTTCTAAGTCAAATCAATAAAAGATACGCCCATAATGTCACATATTTCGATAATGCAAATAAAAATATAAATACTATAGTGTACTTTCTGTTTATATTTTTAACAGGGCAAGTGTAGTCTTACTAGCGCTAAGTATTTTTAACAAGACAAGTGTAGTCGTACTTACGCTAAGTATTTTTAACAACGCAAGTGTAGTCGTACTTACGCTAAGTATTTTTAACAAGGCAAGTGTATTCGTACTTGCGCTAAGTATTTTTAACAAGGCAAGTGTAGTCGTACTTATTCTAAGAATTTTTAACAAGGCAAGTGTAGTCGTACTTATTCTAAGTATTTTTAACAAGGCAAGTGTAGTCGTACTAGCGCTAAGTATTTTTAACAAGACGAGTGTAGTCTTACTTATTCTAAGTATTTTTATCAAGGCAAGTGTAGTCGTAAATGCGCTAAGTATTTTTAACAAGACGAGTGTAGTCGTTCTTATTCTAAGTATTTTTAACAAGGCAAGTGTAGTCGTACTTGCGCTAAGGGTCCTCAATTGAATAGTTATACATATCATTGTTGTACTCGTGTGGCGATGTGTGGAGTACGCGAGCCCCACTTGCATTTGACCAGATTATACATGCTTATATTTATACGATAGGATTGGAACGTTTTTGCATGGAGTATAACATAGTGACTATACATTATATACAGATATTTATTTTCGAAATTTTTCGCAATTTAAAAAAAAAACGATTTATTTAATTTTAATAGGGGATAAAATACCACCAGAAAATATAATTGTACACGTTGAAATAGATCATAACGCTACTAAGATATTTCGAGTTAAAGGTTGACTAAACAAATAAAAAAAAAAAAAAAAGTGTACAAATTTTCATCTCAGTCACTCAAAATATCTCAGTAACGTGACGTTTCAGTACAAAATTATATTTTTGGTTTGTCTATCGAAATATTAGGTCTTTACATATGAAATTGCCGATAAATAGTAATAACAATAGTAATTGAAAATTTAAATTCGAATAGTGTAATGCTATTTGGAAAAATGTATTTTCCAAATAGCATTACACTATTCGAATTTAAATGGTTGTAAGCATATGCCTATTTTTAGATATTTTGAGAGCACGGTGGCTTTAACCCCATAAAGACGAGTTTTTTCACCTGAAAAAATCGCCTTTATTGAGGCAAAAAAACACAGTTTTAATTTTAAAGCTCTAGAGCTGTTGTCGCAGCAGTTTCTTTTTTACTAATGCCATATTTCGAAATGCCTAGATGCGTAGAAAAAGATAGCCCATATGCTAATTCAGGTCATTATCTGTCGACCTTCAACAGTTTTTGCGTGAACGAGTAACAAACATCCATACATACAATTATTCGCGTTTATAATAATTTTAGAATAGTAAAAAGAGTATTTTTTTAGTTCCCCCAGGAACCGCATCGGACTATGCTACTTTTTCAGGATAAAAAGTAGCTTATGTCCTTCCCAATGACACAGGGTACCGGCATATCAAATTTCATCAAGTTCGTTATAGGTGTTGAAGCGTGAAAACGTAACAAACAAACTAACACATTTTCATATTTATAATATTATAGTAAAGATGCTAAAGCCGTTCTTAACCAAAACTATGTTGATTCACGTCCATGGTGCAAACGCACCATTATGAGAAGTACACCCGCCATCCCGACACACACATACACATGCGTGTTCTCATGTTACGGCGTGGCGTAACAAATGCTGTCAATTTTGCAGCCCCTAATGAAGACATTTTTGTCATATACAATACGAGTATGTTTATAATGTTATTATGAAATTCAGCGCTTGGATTTTTTTTATTAAAAATTTGAGTGCTTTTGACTTTATCCTACTTGGTGGTAAGTGAAGATGTTTTTAAACACTTAATGCAATCCTATCCTACTAATATTGTAAACGCGAAAGTTTATAAGAACTTTCACGCAAAAACTTCTTAACGGATCTGGCTAGTATTAAATAATATAAATCATTTATGGAGGTCTTTGAACAGTGTGTGTTGCTAGTCTCGGAACTCATATATGTTCGCTTACCATGAGCATTATACAATAAAGGCTTAAAGTTACCCAAAGGGCAATGGAATACTCGGATTTTCCCTATATGATTGAATCAAAAATGAGCATGATGATGATGATGACAAGGTGCTCTTTTTAGGGTTCCATACAAGGGTAACGAGATAATTTTTTTACAGAATATGTGTTATTATACTTGACTTATTGTCCTGAGTCCCCCAGGTGGGGCAGAGAGCGTCCGAAGTGCTCCGCCATTGCGTTCTGTCTTTGGCTACGCGTTTTACTTCAAGCCATGACAATCCGATCGTCTTCAAATCCGCCACCACTGAGCCAAAGTATTATATATTAGTACTAACATACAGTATGGACACTCCCTGCCGCTCTCTAGATTGCGACCTCACCTTGGTTATAGTTTGGTTCTCGAACGTATAGGATTTCGCCGTTATTTTGTTTGCTCCGTCATTTGTTTTTAGAAATGTCATTTCACGACCGTTTGAACGCAGTGTCCGGGGTGTGACTGAGCGCCGCCAGGATTGTTTGGGATGAAATCGAAGAAGGTGTCAAGAATGCCCAGTACAAAAAAATAGTAACACCGCCCACAATTGTCATGAATTTCAAAAGTTTATCTGCCCTCAACGCACCATTTCTTTTTGCGCAAATTGTGCAAATTTGACCTCAAATCATAACTAGTTTTGCGGTCTATACTGACGTCACACATGTTACTTTTTGTTTTATTATCATGGATATACGTCTTATTTTGTATAATCAACTGTATCCTAATAAAAAACTAAAATATTTTTAAGTTAAAAGGGCCTAAGAATGCTGCCCTATTATTTTTGTAGTATTTTCGGAGTCTTTTGATAAAACAAATAAAACGAAAGTTGTTAATTCCATATTTTTTAATTTAATTTTACAAACCATTCTTATAGGATATTTTGAGATAATTAAAACGATAAGTTATAATCTAAATCCTGGTCATCTTGACCCAACGTGGATGTCGGTGTTACAATTTTTAACGTGGACGACGCCGGGTTAAATGAAGATTCAACCTACATCGCATACAAACATATCTATTTATATGAAGGTGTATCGTGTACGTTGTAAGGCCTAATTTCCATAGTCTTAGAGTACGAAATACCTTTTTATGCAGCCTTCTCTTGACATAATTAACAACTTTACAAGCATGATAAGTGAAAAAACATACGTTCTTCGTTAAAAACAACAATGAGCACATTCTGAAGACAATGCAATGACTGAATTTTTATTGAATACATACTTCCTATGTTATTGAAATACCTAATTTGCACATATATTTAAATTAATTTCCCCCTCATCAATAAAACCATATAAAAAGAATTTGATATAGGTACATAGTTTAAAGTTTCTCCTTTACGCCAATTTGTAAATTTATGTAAAGTAGTTAGTGATTATAAAAGTATAAGATAAGACGTAGGTAACTATTATAACGAGGTATTTATTGGAACAGTAAAGTTGTCTCTGTCTTTTTCAACCGACTTCAAAATAGAGGAGGTTCTCAATTCAACTGTGTGATGTTGTTTTTTTTTTGTATATGTGTTACGCGATATCTCCGCCGATTCTAAACCGATTTTCAAAATTATTTTTTCATTTGAAAGAGTATACTCCTGAGGGAGTCCCATTGTCACCAAGTCAGGATCTGATGATGGGATCCCAGGAAAATCTAGGGCAACACTCAAATTTTAAAGGCACGTTTTACGTGTTTCTTGTATTTTCTAAAATAATGAAAGTATTTTCGTCTGGTAGTTATCATCTCATGTTGATGAGCTGATGAAGGAATGTACAACGAAATCATCATTTTTATTTCATGAACAGACAATCTGTGTGCGAAACAATTTTAAAAACTTAAATCTAATAACATAATATTCAATTCCATGTTAACATTTTATAAAAACAAATTTAATGTCAAATATAAAACAAATTTAATGTCAAATATAAAGTAAATTAATGTAAAATGTCAGTGTCACAATTTTAAAAGTCATCAAAAGAATAACAATTTTTATCCAACAAAACCAATTTTAATTTATTCTTGAAAATGTCAATCCTAGTTTCTACCTTTAATTCTGTCGGAAGTCTATTGATTTACAACATTTAAACATGGCTCATTAACGTGATATAAGTCCTTTCTCCTAGTACCCACACGCAAATTCATCATCTCATCGGATTCAAAAACTAATCTGTGTTTCACCAAATCCAATAAAAGAACAAGAATATAGAGACCAGGAACCGTTAATATTTTGTATTTTTTAAAATAGTCCCTAAAGGATTCCCACGGAGGAATTCTAGCTATTGTTCTTAAGCCCTCTTTTGGAAAGTAAAGGCTTTTGTCAAATTTATTTATAGCTACTTCCCCAATACTAAATACTATAACACAACTTTGATTCGATTATGGCAAAGTAAACAGATTTCAACTGTTACAACGTCAACACATCTCTTAGACTTCTTAAAGCATAACAAGCCGAGCTAATTGAACTTTCCAGTAAATTTAGTTCTGGTTTCCAATTTAGTAATGAGTCAATTTGTATACCAAAAATTTTTACCGAATTCAGCACCTCTATGTACTCATTATTTAAAATCAAACTGAGAGAATCTCGGCTCCTTGCAGTTGACTTAAACAAAATTGCATTGGTTTTTTGTGGATTAAGCATTAGGACATTAGCTTCAAACCATCTATGGAAAGCTGCTAGGGTCAAATTAACACTGTCATTTAGTTCCTTAATACTAGTTCCTGACAGGATTGCATTTGAGTCATCAGCGAACAACACTAATCGGGCATTTGAAACTTTAGTAGTTACATAATTTGCCAAGACATTGACAAATATTAAAGAAAATAGGGCCCAAGATGAAACCCTGCGGTACTCCTCTGGTAATATTAACAAGCTCAGAGGTTTTAATTGTTTCCTCATCAATTGATTTAACCTCTACAAACTGTTTTCTATTTTTGAGATATGATTGTAGTACTCCAACGATTAGGAGTTGGAAGATAATTCTTCAAATATTTTACGTAGGTACGTATAGACCGATAGTTGTATTCTTTCAGGTTATTCAGATGAGTTGATGATGGAAGTTTTAACTCCTTAACTTTCATGCTTTTGAGATGATTATGGAATCTGTATCTGATGAAACACATATATTATGTTGTGATAGTTCCTATTGGCGAGTGGGTGATTGGGTTTAATGTTATTAGATAAATAGCATTATCACTAAAAATAAATAAAAATAAAAGCTTAAAAAACTAAAAACCGACTTCAAAATGAAATTTATTCATAAGTATGAAATAATATTAATATACTTAAATACACGATATTAACCAACAATAACGAAATCAATGGTGGGTACGAATTAAATTAGGGACCTAAAATTTTTATTGAGGTCGGTGTCAGCAATGCCATCGAATCTAAAACATTTGATACGTAAGTAAGTGGTTGTGTGCTGGTACCGACCTCAAAAATAAATTTAGGCCCCTAATTTAATTCGTACCCACCTTTGATTTAGTTATTGATGATTTATGTCGTGTATTTAAGTACATTAAAATTATTTCGTACTTTTGAGTGAATTTCACTTTGAAGTCGGTTTTTAGTTTTTTAAACTTTTATTTTCTTTACGTGTAAAGAGTAAAGAAAATAAGCACACATTTTCAATGGTTTTTCGTTTCAATCAAAAACTACAATGAAAGTATAAAAAATAATAATATTGCTCACTTTGTATTATCATAAAAAATATTGTTGTGTAAAGTAACGGCACAGTACAATAAAGAGACTAGCTGTCTCGGGAAACTTAGTACCACTTTACACTACACTACACACCCTACCCGACCCTACACTACACTACATTATTCTACAAGACACTTACCTACCCTACCCTACTCTACCATACACTACACTACCCTACACTGCCCTACCCTACCCTACATAAGAACCTTCTCCTGACAATAAAGAACTCAAATAAAAAGATACAGCGAAATCGGTCAAGCCGTTCACGCGTGATGCGATTTTTTATATATAAAAAAGATTAAAACAAGACGTAACTGTTAAATTTACAGAAATATTCAGTATTGTTTTTTTGTTGTTTTATTTTGTTGGTCTGCTTACTATAACTTCTACAATCTGTCGCTTTTTACCGACAAAAAATCTGTGGTTCCAATCTGGTAACGTCCAATGTAATAATCCGACACAAATCTATTTATGATTAAACATTGTCGTCATTAAGGAAAAAATATGTGACTCCTCAAACATTTTTTCGTCCTGTTTGTCGTGCTACAACTTTTACACATTATTGTCTACAACGTCATTCTGTTTTTGAAGGAGATACTTCTTTGTTCGGGGTCTTGTGGGGCACCCAGTCCAGAATTTTATACTTCACATCCGGAACCACATTTATAAACCGATGAGAGTTTTATTTCTGACTAGCTGTCCCAGCGAACTTCGTACCACCTTACACTTGACTACACTCCCTACCCTACCCTACCCTACACTACACTACACTGCCCTACACTAACCTACCCTACCCTACATAAGAACCTTCTCTTGGCAATAACAAACTCAAAAAAAAAGAATAAGCGAAATCAGTCCAGCCGTTCACGCGTGATACGATGACCAAGGGAAATAGAGATTCATTTTATATATAAAGACTAGCTGTCGCGGCGAACTACGTTCCACCTTACACAACACTATACTACCCTACCCTACCCTACCCTACCCTAAACTACCCTGCACTACACTACACTACACTACACTACCCTACCCTACCCTACACTACACTACCCTTCCCTACCCTGCCCTATCCCTACAGTACACTACCCTACCCTACCCTACCCTACCCTACCTCACCCTACACTACACTACCCTACACTATACTACCTACCCTACACTACACTACACTACACTACACTACACTAAACTACACTACCCTACCCTACCCTGCCCTATATAAGAACCTTCTCCTGACAATAACGAACTCAATAAAAAAGAATTAGCGAAATCGGTCCAGCCGTTCACGCGTCATGCGATGACCAAGGGAAATAGAGATTCAGTTTTATATATGAAGATTAGATTGTGCGATGCGGTGTCGTCCAGTAACTCCATCTCGCACACATCCTTCTCACACATTCCTCGCATGCCTCCCTTACACACATCTCTTGCTTGTTTCATACGTCTATAAATACCTCGCTTCGCTAAGCCATTTTCCACCAGAACAGCGGTTTAGTGGATTTTTCCTCGTTCTTCGCAACTTTGGTGGAATAGCAGCCTAACTCTGTTTTCCGCCAACACCTTTATCTCTTATAACGACGTGACATACGAGTAGATCTTTTTTTTTCTTTTTTATTCACATTTGGTAAGCCCTTGGCATCATCTCACCAAATGGTAAGTGACGATGATGCCGACGATGAAAGCGGGCTTTTGTAAGATTCCCCAACGCAATGGAGAACTGGGTATCTTATCTTCAAGCCTGAACACATCCATGTTGTTAACACTGATGTTTGGCGGCAAGATAAGATAGATAAGATGGTGGTAGCTAGCCAGGCGGGCTTAGAAAATGCCCTACCACCAACCAAACCGAGTCTTACAAGTTGACCCCGACGGGAATCGAACCCGCGACCTCCTGGTGTGAAGCGAATGGACTAACCATTACGCCACGGAAAATGCACTTATCATCAGGTGAGACGATGCCAATCATTGGTGGAGCTTTGCGTTACATAAATTTAAAATATTGAAATGAATTAAAAAAGAAAAAATACATGGAAAGTTATTTTTCAATACGAGTTTGCCAATTACCTTTTACACCCGTGCATCATACGAAGTTTGTCAATAAAATACAGTTATCAGAAAAAAGGTAAAATAAGAAAAGGGCACTAGTATACAAAAAACGTGGAGTTTTTGGCACCCACAGCTCATTTTATGCTATATGCGGCTGATTTAAAATGTCCGGCGGAGTTATCTCAATTTATTTTTCCTATCCCCCCTTCATTATATTTTTAATGTTTAGCCATAAACAGATTTAAATATATTAAGGTAAGTAAGTATGCAATCTCCTTGGCAAATAATATGATCTGTTTCTGACTGAGGCTATCTTAGGCAATATTTAATCTCCTTTCTTCACAAAGATTTTAACTTTCTCTTTTAAAATTCTACTATCAAAAGTCTGAAGAAGAGGAACAAATATGTCGGAGCCCAAGGACGTGGCGCCACCTATGCATGCGTCGAAGCACCGTGTGTTTTATCTTGAAACGTCAAGCGGTTAGCTAGGGTAGTAATAATAGTCATCTTTGGCCAAGGCGTGGTCTGTGCGAGACCGGAACCCGGAAGTTGGTAGTGTTGGTACTTGTTTGTTAGCCAATCAGAATCGTTGTGATTATCGAACCATTAAAGACAATGCAGCCTACCTACAGAGGCTACGACAGAACCGCCAATTATTTTACGAGCACTTTTGATCGAGCAGCTGAACTGTCAACTTGGGAAGCCAGCCCCGTGCCGAACTCATTGCAGTCTATAAAATAATCGGTTTTCATCCAAATCATCGTGAAGCCTCGTGTTGCAAACGTGTGTGAATATTGATTGTACACTCCAAAACTTCTCAAAGACGAGTTTATTATTTAGATACGGCCAAAACCCTTCTGATGATCCGAAATATAACATTGGTTAATACTGTTTTAATTTGCTAGTGTAGAAATAAAACATGTGTGGTAAAATGAGTTTTGTGCAAAGGAAACTGGCATATAAAGTACCACTTTTGGTAACAATTGGTAAGCCACTGGCATCATCTCACCTGATGATAAGTGACGATGATGCCGAAGATGGAAGCGGGCTTACCAAGATTCCCCAACGCAATGGAGATCTGGTTATCTTATCTTCAAGCCGGAATACATTAATGATGTTAATACTGATGCTTGGCGGCAAGACTTAAATAAGATGGTGGTAGCTATCCAGGCGGGCTATGAAAATGCCCTACAACCAACCAAACCCAGTTTTCCAAAGTTGACCCCACCGGGAATCGAACTCGCGACCTCCTGGTGTGACGCGAATGGACTGACCATTACGCCACGGAGTCGGTTAATACCCTGAATACGTAACTCCCAGAGACAGATGATTTTAGGTAAAAAAATACATTATTGTATTGTGCAAGTGTGATATTTAATCTATGACCTGAAATACCTCAATTTTAGTATATAAAGGAAAATGCTTCCAAAGAAACATGTGTCGTTCCGACATTCAGTAGCTATGGCCAAAAATGTGATTTTTAGTGTTCTTATACTGTTATTTGGTAAGTCTATTTTTGTAAAATGGTTACATATTTTTAGTACACCATAGGCAAGGTATAGTTGTATGCAGGTAAGTAAGTAAGTAGGTAAGAAAGTTTACGTTATTGCACGCCTAAAACAGTACAGGACTAT
This sequence comes from Coleophora flavipennella, assembly GCA_947284805.1. Lineage (NCBI taxonomy): Eukaryota > Metazoa > Arthropoda > Insecta > Lepidoptera > Coleophoridae > Coleophora > Coleophora flavipennella. The sequence continues at coordinate 13,074,050 of OX369270.1, forward strand.
TGATTAATAGTGTCAATAAAGCACAAAAGCGATTTCTTCCAGGAAATCTAGTACTGGATGGCAACAAATTCAAGTAATAAAAGAACCATCTATCATTTAAAAATAAAAAGGTATTTATAAAATATTACTAAGATACTATACAAAAATACATCGCTCTTGTGGTTAAGTAGGATTTAATAGTTTTGTCCTAACAAATTCATTAGTAATCATGAAATTCAGTTTCTTATCTGTAATCATGCGGCATTAGGGCATAGTAAAAGGAAATAATAGTAGGTTGTCTGCATACAATGGTACATCGCGCGGTTTGTATGTGTGCGCTCCGCAGTAGGCACGCATTATACGCACGCACACTACAATAAATAGGAATGACATAAGACAATGGACCATTCCTATTTATTGTAGTGTGCGTGCGTATGGTGCGTGCCTTACTGAGGCGCGCACACATACAAACCGCGCGATGTACAATTGTATGAACACAACCTACTATTCTTTCCTTTTACTATGATTAGGGTATGACAAAAGTCCTGGGGTCTGCTTAACTGCACTGTTCAACAGAATCACGCATTGCGAATGCGGGAGATTAACAGATGAAATAATTTTCGAAACACTTAAAAAGTTTCAGGAGCAAGTTTTAATTTAAAAAGATTTTTAATTGTTTCGTAATAGCTGTTTACCCGCGTGTACAACGTTTCTATGACCTTTCAAGGGTGCGCAGTGCGCGAGCCGCAAGCGGCTCGCAAGCGTGGATAAAAGTAGCCTATGTATTAATCCAGGTTCTAATCTGTCTACCTACCAAATTTTAGCCAGAGCCGTTCAGAAATTTTTGCGTGAAAGAGTAACAAACATACATCCATACAGTCTTACAAACTATCGCGCTTGTAATATTAGTAGGATTCTTCTCAGAGAACCCTTTCACTTAATACCTACCTATATCATGGAGGTGTTTTAAAAATAACTGATCCATCATCCTTGGGAGTCCGCCATATTGGATTTGGAATGACTTTCCTTAGCTAACCGTCCATTGCTATCCAAACTTAACGTGTATGCAAAATTTCAGTTCAATCGGAACCCGGGAAGTAGTTCCAATTTAACTTCCAAAATTTGTCCCAAACTAACTGGCAAACAAACTAACACGGCAATTAAATGTAAGGTGCAACTTTCATAGTTCCCGATATTTTATACAGGGCTTCTGTTCATGATTCTAAACAACTTTGTCCAAAAAAATTTGGACCTCATTCCATACTAAATTGGCTGATCAGCTGATCAATTTGATTGATAGGCCCAAAATTTTGCTTGCGATTAGATCATAGGTTTTATGGGAAAAGTTATTCAAAATCATGAGCAGAAGCTCTGCATATAATAAAAAGTAAAATTAAAAATTCGAAAAAACCCACGACGGTTAAAGGCAAATTTCAGGTTTTTTATATTTATTAGAATTATATATTAATCTATTAAAAACCGCATCAAAATTGGACCAGTAGTTTTGGAGATAAATGGCAACATAGGTTTGTACAAAAAAAAATACTGCGGCGCTCCCTGGTGAGTTAACACCGTAACACTTATCTAAGAACATGCAATAATCAAATCCAAACCCATCACTGAAAACCGCATCAAAATCGGACTAGTAGTTTTGGAGATAAATGGCAACATCGGTTTGATCAAACAACTTCTCACCCAAAACGCATACGGAGACGGCGTACCGTCGCGGGTAAAAATATCGGTAAATATTTAAGTTGCACCTTATGTAAAGCTTGTAAAAAAACGTAGATTACCTAAACAACAAGTCCACAATAGAGACACTGCAGAAGCGCGCCAGCGTATGTCTCTCCGTCCGTCTGTCACAGCCGATTTGCTCACAAACTAATGGACCGATTGAGTTGAAACTACTTGGCCTAAAATTTTGAAAAAATCACAGTCTATGAAGTTAAATGCATATATTACAGAAAACCTATGATAAAATCTAAAGTCCTTCTGTTCTCACAGGAAAAATGAAATTTCCAAAGTACGATTGCTTAGAATTAAGCGACACCTAGTGGGATCTAGTAGTATCGTCTACATAGTTAATTTACTTAGTACTATGACAACAGCAATTATAGTTCCCCTTTTAACCTATATCTATACATGGCGCTGTAGATGAAAATTTGTTTTTATTACGGAACCCTTAGTCCGCGAGTTCGACTCGCACTTGGCCGGTTTTTTGTATTAGCTCGCAAGTCACTGTATTTAAGTATACTCTCCACCTATAATTTAATTACAGACTACGATCGGTTACGTTTCGGAAAGTGCGCGCAAGAATCCAATCTTATTCCACCAGTTTTGTTCCATTTTCGGTCTACCATACGAAGGGCTTCCACAGATATGTGGTAGACATTATATTATCTTCGGTTGTAGTAAAAGCGTCTGTGGCTCAACCGGTAACGACTCGGTCCATCTAACCAGAGGTACCGGGTTCAAATCTGGACGGCCAATGTACCAATGAGTTTTTCAAAAACTTACGTACATACTTACCGATTGCTTTAACGGTGAAGGAAAAACATCGTGAGGAAACCTGAACACGCCTGCGAAGAAACTCGAAGGTTATGTGTGAAGTCGACCAACCCGCACTGGGCCCGCGTAGTCGACTAAGGCCTAATCGCCCTGATTCAGGGTAGGCTCGAGCCCCTCGGTGGGGACGTATATGAGATGTTATAATAAATAATAATTATATCTTTGCGTATGAAGTGGTTCGCTTCCTCATTCATTATACTTACCGTTAAGAAGTGGGATTCTTTGGCAGCAGCGACTTTCTCTCCCGAAACCCATAATATGGGGATCTGCAAGGCAAGAGTGAATAGGCATTGTTTAAGATTGCGTGATCATCGCTTAACATCAAGTGTTATTGGAGTCAAACGTTCCCAAATTAAGAAAAGTAGGACTGGCAAAATGCAATAAATTGTAAGGATTTAAGATTTATAGATTCGATTACGAGTAAGATAATTTTCAGTTGAGTGAGTTGACTATAGTGTTTTCTTACTCTTCTCTCGTGACCTTCTTCCATCTCTAATTGGGGTCGGCCCTTCTGGTCATTCTTCTGTAGGTAGCTCTGTTTAGCACTGTTTTTACAAGTTCGGGTGTAATTTTACAAGTCAATTTTGAAGCAGATATCTTCAATCGATTGAGCTGAAATTTTGAATACACGTTCAGTTTGGATGAGAATGCATGGTTATTTGTGCAACGTCATTCTAAATCCAACATGGCGGCACACCCAAGATAGCGGACTAGTTTTTTTAAATGCATTCCTACAATATGGATATCAAATAAAAGGGTTTGTGACAAGAATATGAAATACATAGTAGAAAATTTTCAAATAAAAGCTTGTACCTTAAAGTGTTTAGGTCTTTCGAAAATTATTTAGTTGTTTAGAGTTGACCTATAGTGTAATTTTTAATTATCCAGTTACGACCTTTGGTCAGGCCTGTGACCTTCTGGTGACTATCCAGAACGGGAAAATATGTGGCAGCCAGCGAACTGATGAAGCTGGGAACCCCTACGCCAGTTTTCGTGGTGTTCAATATGCCAAACAACCGCTAGGAGAGCTGCGATTCAAGGTATACGTTACAGCATCTCTCTTTCTCCTTTATCATGTTGGATTATCCCAAGCATTTCAAGAGCAAGATGGCGGCTGCGGTCACGAGAGGGTCATTGCAGATTCAAGACGTGTACAGCACTAATAAAGATAGATAGATGAAACATTACTTCTTTACCACAACACAAATAGAGTGCGGTAAACTAACATTACCACAAAATCAGTACACTTATATAGCTTAGCGCCGGTGGCGTGATAGCTAGGGCTGCCGCCTCTTGTCCGGGAGGTTGTGGTTCGAATTCCGCCACGTACCAATGTGATTTCGAATTTAGATTTAATATGTACGTTTATCCGACGCTCTTACGGTGAAGGAAAACATTGTGAGGAAACCTGCACACACCTGCGAAGATACTCGCAGGTTGTGGTGAAATCGCCCACCCCGAACTGGGCTCGCATGGTCGACTAAGATTCGATCGCCCTAATTCAGGGTAGGCTCGAGCCCCTCGGTGGGGACGTATATGAGTTGATATGATATGATGATATAGCTTAAAACAGGAGTGTTTAACATAATATTTTGGTGAAGGTAAAATTTAGGACAATTTAGCGTCATAACCAATTCGAACCACCTTAATGCACATCGATTATGGTAAATTGCCAAGAGGAATAAGAAAATAACCGGACGAAAACTAAACTTATTATATTTCCAGGTGTAAAAAAATTTGTGTAGGACTCGTAAACTACTTATCATATTGAACAACTATCTCCAAGGAACCCATAGTCAATTCTGGGAAAAAATTGGACCCTCCATACTAAAATGCATAAAAGTTGTCCTCTCAACTGTCACGCTATAATAACTCCCACCCTCCCTGTCTGTCGCAACCGCCAGATGGACAGTTAGAGACAGGGGTTCTGGGCGCGCTATTGTTTACTTTTATTGGATTTTATGTGAATCTAAATGGAATATTGTGTATTTCCATATATAATATTTATCTAAATTGGAGTGTTAATAACATAAAAGTAAAAGAAAAATAATCCTTTACTTATAATTTAGACCATTTAAGTACCAAAAAAAATGCCAAAAAAAAGCCACAGAAGGACAAGTTTTCACAGAAAATCAAAAGTATAAGTAGTTATTATAAGTAATTAAAATAAATGATTACGTACCCTAGCATCGTTTTCACCGAAAATATTTTTCAGAAACACAGAAACAATAACGTAAATTGTGCGCACATTCACTCGCGATTTGAAGTACGAGACATGAATTTTGAGTGAAGTTTCTCTGAATATTTTTGTACTGTAAGTGTGGCTAATGATTGACCACAGAGGTAGCCAACTTCACTTCCATTCATTTCCTAGCTTCCTATTGGTTCATAAGCAAGTTTTGATTTAGTTTATGCGATAATTTGAACCGCCGTAAATCGTACCGCCTGGCGACCAGCGACAGACACGGGTTTTTATTATTTTGCCGCCTGGCGGTATTTGAAAGTCAAGAGGAAAGTTAAAAAAAAATGCGATTTCAGCAAAGTCGTAAAACAAAAGTTTTTCAGTACGATGTGGAGAAGCCCCAGTTAACGGGACCTACGCCAATTTTGTTACAATCTGTATAACATTCCTAATATAACAGGTTGCTTACCAAAAGCAAACACATAATACTGCCTATAGCTTATCTTTTAAAATCGCCTTCATAGCGTAGCAGTTAGTCCACTCACCTCACACCAGGCGGTCGCAAGTTCGATTTCCGGCGGAGTAAGGCTCGCATCGGTTTATAAGACATTTTCTAGGCCAACCTGGCTAACTACCATTATCTTACCTAAGCCTTGTCGCTAAAGGACGCCAGCTCCCCATTGCGTTGAGGAATCTTGGTAAGGCCGCTTATCATCGTTAATTATTATTTTGGAGAAAAAGGGAAATACTTACGCCCAACTCGATGCTATGCCTGACGACTGCTGTTCAACTTCTAATCTTCGGTAATGGTATCTCTATTTAATTTTATTTTACTATTATTAATTTTCTTATTTTAAATAAATTGAAATTTAAATGGATGTGTAAAATATTACTAAATCAATTAATGGTTATGACTTTAATACTGACTATCGAGAAAACTTTGATATCGCGTTCAAGACAATGCAATCTTATTGGTTGACTCCAGGGACGCGTGTGGTAGAAAGGTTAGCTCCACGACCATACACTGTTTGTATTTTTATAGTCATCCGGAGTCAGACAGGTATTTATTATAAGTGGTTAGCACTAATTACGGAGGTCGCTGTGTCGCTACACTATCAAATGAGATGATGTCAAGGACTTACCAATTGTAGATAAATACATTTAAAAAAAAAAAGCAAATTCGTTTTTTCTCACAGGAACTACAGCCACCAGAACCCATAAGAGGCACATTCAATGCCTCAACAGAAGGACCAATATGTCCGCAAAAGTCTCTGCTGTTTGCAAAGATCCAGAATCACGCTGAGATTAGCGAATCCTGCATTCATGCTAACATCCACGTTCCTTTAACCGCCTTGCCTGGAATATCGCAGAATCAGACTAGTAATTCCACTAATCAGACTAGTAATTCCACTAATCAGACCGATCCCTCTGGCCTCCCCATCTTGGTATTTGTTCACGGGGGGGCTTTCTACTGCGGTGCTGGTGATGCAGATTTATACGGACCGGAATACCTCATGACTAAAAACGTTATTGTCATAACTTTTAATTACAGGTTAGTTGAAGTTTTCTTGTTCTATCATTTAGTGATCTATTACTGAGATAACGATTACGTTCTTACTGATTACTTACATCACGAGCTTTAATTTAGGACCCACCTAAGGTTTAATATCGTGTAGCAAACTGACGCTATTTAGAGCTAATATTTTAAAGCAGTATCATACGTCTTAATGTTGACAATCGACAATTACACAAACGCACCATTTCCAATTTTTTCCGAGAAATTGTCACTTAGGAAGATAAAAAAATATTTTAATCGATGAAAGCCGTAGTCGTCCAATCAAAATTTAGATATGCCACTTCAAACAGATCAAAATAATTTTCTTGACTGACTTTGACACATGTTGTAATTAGAAAAACCGTAGTGGTAGCTTTTTTCAAAGAGTTTATCATTTCAAGAGTCGATTTGATAAGACATTTAAATTTATTAACTTGACATTTCAACACTGTCGAACTGAAGTTTCGTGAATGTTCTATCAACATTTAATGGAAATTGGTCTCAAACTAAAGCTCGTGACTGTACCTGCCATACAAATCCAGTATCCCTTCTTATTTATTACTTCAACGATTTAAATAAGTACTTAATTATGCCTATGAGTTGCTAAGCTGTGTTAGATGCCTTGTAGCAAAGTATACATATTAGTACTAATATACAGTATGGACACTCCCTGCCGCTCTCTAGATTGCGGCCTCACTCTCTCGTCACCGAGATTGATACAGATTGGTGGTATTTATGAGATTTCATCGTGATTTTGCATGTTGCGTCATTTGTTTTAAGAAATGTCATTTCTTGTCCGTTGTATGAAGTGTCCGGGGTGTGCTTATAGGCAGCTTGAAGAACTTCTGACAGTCGGGTTCGCCCCTAGCTCTACAATTTCCACCAACCCTTTGCTACTACGCAAGCGTATGTCCGACTACGCCACACGGTGAAGGCTTTGCGAGAAAGTATGCGCGGCATAGCTATACAATTAATTTTCGTAACTAGATGTTTCCCACGGCTTCACCCGCGTGGACAACGTTTCTATGACTTTTCGAGGGTGCGCAGTGGAAAAAAGTAGCATATGTGTTAATCCAGGTCCTAATCTGTTTACCTACCAAATTTCAGCCAGATCCGTTCAGTAGTTTTTAACGTGAAAGTGTAACAAACATACATCCATACAATTTTACAAACTTTCGCTTTTATATTTTTTTTTGTTTTGTATCAGCTCATATACGTCCCCACCGAGGGGCTCGAGCCTACCCTGAATCAGGGCGATTAGGCCTTAGTCGACCACGCGGGCCCAGTGCGGGTTGGTCGACTTCACACACAACCTTCGAGTTTCTTCGCAGGCGTGTGCAGGTTTCCTCACGATGTTTTCCTTCACCGTTAAAGCAATCGCTTTTATATTATTATAACAGTATTCGTAGGGTATTCTTGACGGCACATTAAAGGCCCTCGATTCAATGTAACATCAATTTTTCATATGTAGTCAAATCAATAATCGCGATGATGATGATTTATTTTTTAGGCTCAATGTCTTCGGATTTTTATCCTTGGACACGGCAGAAATTCCCGGCAACCAGGCTCTAAGGGATATCGTGACGCTGCTGCGCTGGGTGAAGCGAAACGCCAAGGCCTTCGGCGGAGACCCTTCCAATATCACTCTATTTGGACAGAGCGCAGGAGGAGTTTTAGTCCATCTTCTTACTTTGTCAGAGGCTGCTGAAGATCTCTTCTCAAAGTATGGTCAATTCTAAGAAATATCTTATGTTTAGCTTTTAAACAGTACCCCTTAAGCGGAATTCCAGGCTTGATTTTTATGGACAAGTACAGAAGAAGGCTTGGTTATACTTATCCTTAGTCATTCTTCTAACTTTGCCAAAGGCTGCTGAGAACTCTACTCAAAGTATAGTCAATTTTAAGAAATATGTTATACTTAGCTTTTAAAAAGTGCCGTAAAATCAGAATTCAAGGCAATATTAATTGGTTTTTATGGACAAGTACAGAAGAAGACTTGGTTATACTTAACCTAAATCCATCTTCTTACTTTGCCAAAGGATGCTGAAGATCTCCATTTAAAGTATGGTCAATTCTTAGAAAAATGTTAAACACTAGCTTCTAACTAAACAGTGCAGATAATTAACAATCAGACACAGAACACAAAAACCTTTTCGTTCCACGAATGCTTGCCCTGGGCGGGGATCAAACCACGAACTTCGGCCCAGCAGACAACAGTGCTGCCACTGGACTAACGTGTCAGTCAAAAGCTATGATCTAATTATTTCTAAACCGCAGCAAATTTAATTATGTACCGTCTCGCATTTCTCTGTTTTTTTTTATCCACAATTGATAAGCCCTGGGCATCACCTCACCTGGTAATTAGTGACGATGGTGCCGAAGATGAAAGTGGGCTTACCAGGGAACACATCAATGCTCATCAAGATTTTATACTGTTAACATTGATGCTTGGCGTGAAGACTTAGATTAGTAATAGTATAGTGGTAGTAGCTATCAAAGGTGGCTTATAAAATGCCCTTCCACCAACCAAACAAAGTTAGACTCCGCCGGAAATCAAAACCGCGACCTAAGACGGTAAACCTGATCAAAAGACTTGAATTAAAATTCTATAAAAGTAAGTAAGGAAGTAATTTATTTAAATATCAATATTATGTGTGACACAGAAAATATTACAGAATAACATATCAGGTAAGTACTTATTTTAACAAACTGCCTATATCTTGCTTAATTTCCAGTAAATGGACAAAATTATCACTATAAGTTTACTAAAATAATTTTTCTTATTTGATTCTAGAGCCATTGTGGTAAGCGGAGCAGCGGTCCCTGGTTTATACACAGCATCGCCAACTTATGCTCAAAGATCGATCAACTCCTTGCTCACGTCCCTGAATATCAACGCTACTGATCCTAAAGAAATACACCAACAGCTTTGCCTTGCACCCCTAGATGACATTCTGAATGCGCAATGGTACCTGGATCTCCCCATTTTCTACTTCTTCCCAGTTGTTGATTCCTTATTTCCTAACGTCACAAGAATCTTAGACGATACCCCCGAGAACCTCATGAAAAAAGGTCGCGGTAATAGCAAACCTATCTTGTTCGGGTGCACTAATAACGAAACTATGAGTTTGGAACTCGAAATCGAAAAATCTCAAGTTGTGCCAACGTTAGAAAAGAATAACACGTTTCTGACACTACCAGATAACTTTTATGCGAAATCACAGGATAATATTCCAGTAATGGTGGATAAAATCAAAAAGGAATACTTCGGAGACGGTAACATAACCATGGAGAACTACTTGTCCTACAGCCGGGATAAAACCTTTAAGTATCCTATAATGAAATCTGCTTTGTTACGTGTGAGAGCAGGCGCTGCTTCCACTTTCTTATACGAATTCGCCTACAGTGCTGATACCAGCATCATAGAAGCTGCGTATAATTTAGACTATGAAGGAGCTGCCCATTTTGATGACATCTTCTTTGTCTTTAAAGTGAATTCGAGAATTGCTGAAGATGCACGAAAATCTTTCCCGGCACGCACTAGACATGATCATATGAAGGAATGGATGACTAGTCTCTACACAAATTTTATGCGATGCAGGTAATTAAACTTATTTTTCTGGTTGTTTACTTCTAGATCTTCTATCTAACTTAAGGCGCAGTATATTAAACTGTCTTAGTAGCAGTTATTGAAATATGTTCAACAACTCATAACACCTTTGAGCAACGAAGGAGTAAAAAACGGTTATGTGAACGTCCAAAAAACTGACTAACTGACTTTGACGAAAATGCACTCTGTATTACTTATAGAGCCCAAGTAAGTGCTCTTAAAATGTGTGTCTGTGTTTATTGATGTATATGTAAGTAATTCAATTTAATTAATTTTTAATATGCCATGCCATAATATGTTACAAAATAGACTATTATTATTATTATATCAGCTCATATACGTCCCCACCGAGGGGCTCGAGCCTACCCTGAATCAGGGTAGACTAGACTAAAATAGACTATACTTTCTCCAAAATGGTCATCGTCGCTTACGCTTACTAACAGATGAGCTGATGATGCCAAGGGTTTACTATTCGTGAAAAAAAATAGAACCCTTGAACTAAGTGCCATCTAGGAAAAAACATATTCAAAAACCTTTCTTGTAATATGCATATGATATTATTGGTTTTTCCAAAATGTACACTTATCAAAGCTTAATTGAAGTGTTAATGATATGATGGTATTGTCAAAGACAAAAATTTGGATAACATCTTTGGTGCCATTTTTGATGAAAAATATTTTAAACTATTAATATGAGATACTTGAAATTTGTTCAGTAATTTTTTTTAAAAAAAGTAACCCTTGAAGATGGTTTTTAAAATCCATGTACAACATTTCATTAATCGATATCTACCAAAGGTAACGTATTTATAATTTTTGTTTTACTTTGTTTAATGTCAAGGGTGCTTAATACCATTTTTGAGAAAAAATGTTAAAAATAAATAAATGAGAGTTTATTTATTTATAACATTTTTTCTCAAAAATGGTATTGAGGATGTTTTCCAAATTACTTTTTTTAAATATTCTTTAAATTAATTGATTAGGTCATTATTGGCGACTTTGGTATCAAAAAAAACCCTAGTTTAAGTAAAAATTTGACAGCCCTATAATCTACTCGGTAGTTATAGAATTTTTTGAATCCTGACCTGACAATAACAGATATTACGGTGTTTCGTTTTGGTTATGGCGCGAATTACAAATTATTTAAGGTATTTTTTTGTTAATTATGACTCCATGTTAAATTTATTATCAAGTTTAACCAATTTCAATGAATGTTTCACAATCACAAAGTATTATATTTATCAGGTTATCGCCTGAATATCTAAAATATGAAATTCCACATTTGAAATGAAATGAAATGATATGAAATGATAATTTATTTGCATCAAACATGGTAGTAGGATGTTAAATATAATTTTGTAGTGCAATCATGTTTCGCCTGTGCAAGGCATGCAAATGTTCAACATAGATAAATTTGATAAATACATTTAAATTTGTAGTAAATAATATAAGATTGTTGCAGAAAAGTTAGACTGGAAGAAAAATGTGGAGTTATAATTCACAGAAAACCTTGAAGAGTTTGGAATTCGCGCCATAACCAAACGGACCACCTTCATTATCATCATCATCATCATATTAGCTCATGAAATCCCCACCGAGGGGCTCGAGCCTGCCCTGAGTTAGGGCAATCGGGCCTTAGTCGACCACGCGGGCCAAGTGCGGGTTGGTCGACTTCACACACAACCTTCGAGTTTCTTCGCAGGCGTTTACAGGTTTCCTCACGTTGTTTTCCTTCACCGTTAAGGTCATCGGTGAGTATATGTACGTAAGTTTCGAAAACCTCATTGGTACATTGGCCGTCCGGATTTGAATCCGTCACCATCTTCATTTGCAAGATTCCAAGACGCACTATTTATTTTTTACCTAGTCTGATACTTGTATTCTATTATTAGGTCACATACAACTATCGCATTGCAAACCATTAACGGACATGTAAAATCCACGGCGGCGTCGGTGGCGTAATGGCAAGGGTCGCTACCTCCTTTCCGGGAGGTCTTGGTTCGATTCCTGCCACGTACCAATGTGATTTCGAATTTTGATTTCATATGTACTTTCATCCGACGTTCTTACGGTGAAGGAAAACATCGTGAGGAAACCTGTACACACCTGCGAAGAAACTCGAAGGTTGTGTATGAAGTCGACCAACCAGCACTCATATACGTCCCCACCGAGGGGCTTGAGCCTACCCTGAATTAGGGCGAGCGGGCCTCAGTCGACCGTCGGGCCCAGTGCAGGTTCGAGTTTCGAGTTTCGACGATGTTTTCCTTTACCGTAAGAACGTCAGATAAACGTAAATACGAGTAAATAATGAAATCGAAACTCATAAACACATTGGTACGTGGCAGGATTCGAATCTCGACCTCCCTGACCGGAGTTAACGGCCCTAACCGTTACGCCACCGACGCTCAGCCGTGATTTATACAGCGTGAAATATCAGGCATGTTTTAACCAGTTGTTTCTCTTCTCTCAGTAACCCCACATGTATAGGCGAGACTGCAGAAGAATGGCCAGCGTTGACGGCGAAATGCTCGGAAGATCTTATGTACCAGGAAATCAGTGAGCCCAAGCAATATCACTACACGAATGCCTCTGCGCAAGTCAAGCAGATGATGAAGTTCTTCATTGAATTGAACAAACTCTCTAAATAATAGGAAGTTCAGCTCATATTTTACTTCTGCGATGCTATAGCGCGTGTCGCTAAAGATGGGACTTATCACACTACGTAAAACATTAAAAAGACAAAGTAGGAAGATCGTTGAGGAAGATGCTTTACGACGTGTACATCTTTAGGTCAAAACAAGTAATGAATTGTGGATAGCTATACATAGAGTGTCGGTGGCGCAACGGCAAGGGCCGCTACCTCCTATCCGGGAAGTCGTGGTTCGAGTCCTGCCACGTACTAATGTGTCTTCGAATTGCGATCTCATATGTACGTAGCTCAGAGGCAAAGTTCACTGGCTTTACACAGGAGGTCGCGGGTTCGATTCCCGGTGGGGTCAATTGTAAGACTCGGTTTGGTTAGTGGTAGCGCATTTTCTAAGCCCGCCTGGCTAGCTACCACCATCTTATCTAAGTCTTGCCGCCAAATATCAATGTTGATATCATTGGTGTGTTCCGGCATGAAGATAAGATAGCCAGTTCCCCATTGCGTTGGGGAATCTTGGTAAGCCCGCTTCCATCTTCGGCAACATCGTCACTTACCACCAGGTGAGATGTTGTCAAGGGTTTACCAATTGTTAATAAAAAATAATAATAAAAAAAAACCGACGTTCTTACGGTAAAGGAAAACAACGTGAGGGAACCTGCACACATCTGCGAAGAAACTCGAATATTGTGTGTGAAGTTGACCAAACCGCACTGGGCCCGCCTTAGTCGAAGGCCCGATCGTCCTAATTCAGGGTAGGCTCGAGCCCCTCGGTGGGGACGTATATATGAGCTGATGTGATAATACATAGTAATATAATAGTTATCTATAGTATTTCGTAAACTCTTCATACTTTGTCTTTTTAACCAACTTCAAAAAAAAGAAGGAGGTTTCTCAATTCGACCGTATATATTTTTTTTTATGATTGTTTGCGGCTAACTTCGTCGTTTATGAACCGATTTTCATTATTCTTTTTTTTGTTGGAAAGGAGATATCCCAAGGCTGGTACCATGATAAGGAAACTAGGATCTGATTATGAAATCCCAAAGAAATCGAGGGGAACCTTAGTTTCCTGTTTGAAGTCGGTTTTTTTTTTGTTCAAAATTAATAACGTTTTACGTGGTGTGTCAAGTGTCACCTTTATTGGCACACATTATAAGTTACCATCAAATTAATAAAATAAAACGGGGTACGGTACACTCGACTGCACACCAACCGTAACGTTTGACCTTGAGCTGCTCTCGCTGATGTTTTTTTGTAGCGTTTTTCAGTTTTATTTATACTGGTTGTGTACCACGTGCATGCGGTTGACCGTACTGTTTGACAACTATCCATTGTTTTTAGTTTATCCATTGTTTCATGAGTAATTTTGATAAATATTCTAATACGATGTATTTTATTCTATTTTATGCTAATTTTATTCCATTCGTACTGCCATATCTCGAATAAGTAGGTAATTTGCAAAAAAATAATAACTCATTTTAGACGTGCTTATTGATTCAACTGTTAAGGAAATACACATAACACCTATGTCAAAATATATTAACATCTGTTAAAATTAAATATTAAAACGTAATTGTGAAGCGATAGAAACTGTGATGAAGTCATTTTTAATCTTTTTTTTTAAATATTTTTTTTATTTTGTTCCCATTTTTTTATGTTTTATGACCCATGTTGATTCCAAATTCAATTTCGACTGCGTTTTCTTCTTCTGATCTCACTTGTTCATCATTTTATTTTCTCTATTTTTCCACTGACAATGTGTTTTTATTGACGTGATAACGTCTTTTAAATTGATGGCATGGGCTGCATTCAGTAAAAAAAGGTGACGTCATTATCACGTTAAGATAGTGTGAAGTCATTGTCGCGTTACGCCCATTGTCGCGTTACGCCGTGTTACGTCATTTTCGCGTTACGCCAGTGTGACGTCGAGCGTGTACGCGAGAGTTGTACTTGGACTTGGATGGACGGACGGACGAGCCGTGTGTCAAACAAGTGTGTCAATGGATTAGAAGTACTAGGCTTCCAGGAGCTTACAAGAGGTGTTCCAACTGTGAGATAATGTTGTAAAAAGTACCAGGAGCACATAAGGGCCAAGGAGTTAACTCACCCGACTATGGGCGGTATTTTACATCTCCTTAAAGATGGAGTTGAAGAAGTTTTACTTCACTCGTGTGGTCTGAAGCACACAAGCGTTCGCCTTGTGACACGTCACGTTATCACGTAAATTATCGTCCGTAAACCGACTTTACAGACAACATCGGTTTTTTTTACCTATAAATTCTATTTCAAATACATGACAGTGCTATAGTGGTAAATCGCGATTTTTTTAACCCTACCCCTGCCCTCCAAGACTTCACATTCACGTGTACGCAACGTTGCGGGTCGGAGGGTACGTTAAGACTGCAAAAGTAAATGACTAACAAGTAGTTCGGCTTTTATCTTTAGCAGGTTGGTACTGATTCACAATAGTGAATAATCATTTTTTTTATCGATGGACGCCGGCTGCACGCACGAAAAAGGATGACTCATTGTCCCGTTACGTTATGACGTTGTTACGTTAAACTATCGTCCGTAAACCGACTTTGCAGACGACAAATTTTTTAAATTTAAATTTGGGCATTTATCTCGACCGTTTCCGTGATTCGCAAGGCACGCTCAGCCTTTGGTGCCGGTTGCTATCACTGGATTGCAGACGTTAAGCCGTGTTTAAGGCATCATACGCGGCTTGAAAACTTCTGACAGTTGGGGCCGCCATTAGCCTTAACCCCTGACTTTTTAATATTTTTGCATGTGTTTTGTTATCATTCTCCTGCCTTGGAAAAAATATGAAAAAAACATTTCATTTTGGTCGAAACGTCATAAAATCATCATATTAGCCGAAAAACGTCCACTGCTGAGCAAAGGCTTCCTCAAGGATTTTCACGACGACCGGTCTTACTCTGCTCGCATTCAGCGGCTTCCCGGGACCTTCACCAGGTCGTCGGTCTACCGTGTGGAACGCCTGTTTACGCTACGTCTTCCGGGGCACGGTTGCAACTCGAGAACTTTACTGCACCAACGGCCATCTGTTCTACGAGCTAGGTATGTGCCCTGCCCACTGCCCATTCAGTTTTCCGATTCGATCGCGTTGGGAAATTTCGAGCATAGCTCGCTCCATTGCCCCTTGGGTGACCTTGAGCCTTCTTATGAGTCGTATGAAACGTCATAAATGGACCGCTTATTTTCATTGTCATAAATACCATTTTCTATTGTTTGCCAACACCTTAAGGGCTTAAACAACCACAAGTTAGCATCTTGATTTGTGTCAGTACGAATTTCAATCGAAACGACTCTGGAATAACGTGCATAATAGCCTTAATGAGCAAGTAGCTTTTGCCCGTGGCTTCACCCGCGTGGACATCGTTTTTATGACTGTCATTAAGGTTGAGTAGTGCGCGAGCCGCTAGCGTGAACATTAGTTTTCTCGGGATCCCTCAGGAACTATATCGGGCTATTCTGATTAGTAGTTTCACTTCTCAACAGCTCAACTAATTCTTTACAAAAAATCACAACAATCCGCTACGTCGCGACGCCAACGTGCGCGAGCGTGGAAATAAGTTTTTCCCATATCTCTCGGGAACAATTTCAGGATATGCTAAGTAGTAAAATGTCATTTCCCACCTCCTCAACCATTTCTGTACAAAAAATCACAACAATCCATTGTTTAACGATATTAAATATGTCGGAGGGTCATTGAAAACGCGACCAATACCAGCTCGAGATAAGTTTACATAGTTACACTTTGTTTGGATCAAACGTCAGGTATTAGTACCTGGGTGAAACCGGTGGTGGCGTGACGATCGCTTGTACTCGTGAGACGATCGTTTGTGGTAGCAAAGATGATGTATTAACGGAAGGCTGTTTGTGCTGCCACACTGAGTTGAGAATTTATTAGATCTGTGGAGAAGCCAGATTAGCTGGACGTCAGTCTCGGAGCAGACACTTTTTGACGGAGCGTCGAGCAGAACACAAGTAGTGGTGATCTGTGAGCAAAATGGACGTGTCACGCCATCGCTGTGATCACCGCGTTTGCATCCATTGTTATCCAAGGCATCCTGTACAATTTCGATTACCAAATGATCAAAACTATTGAAGAGGGACCTCTGTGATATAGCTGCATTGTTATTTCGACGCCCAATACCGAAATAGTTGAGGACGTGAACCACGAGGCCAACCATAACCTAACCATCACCCACACCTTCGAGATCAGAAGTTGGATAGTTCCCTGCGCTCGCAACTAGTGGACGACGGGAAAATGTGAAAAATGATAATGGAGCAGCGAAATAAAAACCACTGGCAACAATTCTTCGTGCTACAGAACCAGAACATGCTGCGATTGATTGAGGCTATGCGAGCACCATCCTACATCTGCTGCAATCACATTGACAGAATTGACCCCGAATATACCTGAAGCTAATCCACGTGCACGGTGCACAACTGTCGACATCTCCCTTACGGAACGACCATTGGAATGAGGTGACAGCGTGGGCTGCGCTGGCAGCAGCGGAGATGCACGCGAGCGGCGCGTGCGGCTTCTGCGAAGTGCGTGATGTACGCGGTGCTACGAAAATCCGGTGAGTCGTACCCCGTTTGTTTTGATAGTGGTACTAGTACAAACGTAGTACTATTACCTAATCTGTGGTGGTACTGAGTGTTCTCTCGTTAAGGAAGGTTTCGTGTATAGACTTTCGGGAGTGTGTTCAGTACAAACGCACGATTGACTTTTATAGGCAACGCTCACGTTTACTGTACAGAACAAATATTGAGTGAGGGTAGTATTGACGGGAATCATTCAGAATTTTTATTTTTTTGTTATGCCAAACGAGTACCTACGTTCCAACCTACGTACAACAATACGTGCCAACAATATTATGATCGGTTCAGATATTTTAAATCTAGGATTGACGGTATTCTTAAACGAGTCTGTCAATAACAAAACAGCTTGACTGTCGGTAAGGATGCGAATAGAGTAGTTAGTCCCTTACCCTTCTAGTAGTGATTGCATTAGCAGCCAAAATGATGCCTTGTAGTCCTTCAAAGTGCTCTTTCACGTGCTTTCGGATAGTTCCTTGTGGCACAGCGTCGTGATTCAACGGTAGATTTAAAAACTAGAGTTTTGGTTATACAAACCTAAACCAGGATAGAAAGTATTGAAATCCCTTTAAGCTTTTATAATATTGAGACTGACATTTTTACATGGAGTAAAAAAAAAAAAACCTTTATTAGCTTTCGTAGTATTGGGACTGATATTCTCATTGATCATAGGCCAAAGTTGTTGCCTATTTTTAATAGCTTTCGTGATGAATTTGTCGAGGGCATCCTTAATGCCCCGCTATCATATAGACCCTATGTAGGTATGAGTTTCGGGGACCCCAATAAAATATTTTGTTTACCAATTGTAAAAAAAAAAGAATAATAACAGGGTAGTATGCGGAGTGCAGTGATGAACGTCTTACGGCTGATGTGATGATGATACAGGATTCATGGGCTGGAGGCTGCGAATGTCATAAGCCCCGAAGCTTTCCCTATTTGACGGCCTTATCATGCTGGTAAAGAAAAAGGATAGCATAGAACGCAAGTGTTGATAACCGTGAAAAAAAAATGATAACAACATGCCTGAACGGAAATTGCTTCCTCTGATAGCTTGGAACATCGATTGACTTCATAGGTGGTCACTATTTAACCACGTCAGGCATAGCTAGTGGTTACATCAGGTGCATTCTTTACCTATTAAATCGAAATGACTGATTTTGTAACCTCTGTTCAAATACGTCCACGTGTCATTCGATCTACGTAATGCCCCCTTGTATTTGAACTTACGTTCATAAACGCTTTAGGCGCGTGGCAACGGTCAGGTGAATCTTAGCACGTTTAAACGTTGGTACTCTTAGTTAAGTGTCCTTTAAAATATGCTCACTTCCTTCGAGTATAGTAATGAGATTTCAATGTTACAAGTCCTTCCATGATGATCATTTGGCAGCAACCAAACTGTTGGGTTAACCGAGTTACGAAGTACAGCCTCCTGGAGTTGCTTCTAGGTACGAGTAAAGTAGCCTAACCTCTAAATGTCATGTTTGTCGATTACACACACAGGCTGTAATTTTATCTAAGTGAAGCACGACAACATACTAGTGATAATACGAAGAGTAACGCATCCTATTACAGGAGTTGTTAATCAGCTTGCTGCTGATGTGATAATAGACATGGGCCTCCCCCATGTTGGAGCGGTTTCACCAATTGTAAAAAAAAAAAAAAAAAAAACGCTACGCTTGGCGGGCTGTTTGGCGGTACAGTATGAGCGTGAAGGACGATGTTGCTTGTCCTCAAATTTTTAGTCCCTTAGTCACTTCTTGTGAAACCCTTGGGAAGAGATGGGGTGGTGTATTGCTCTGAGGCAGCGCCACTGGCTGATTTCTAGACAAAAGCTTAGTTTCACAAGTTACCTAACTTTGTGTTGTTACAAATGGAGAAGCGTTACCTACCACTTTAGATATCAAATACCGTCAGTTATTGAGGACAGACTACGTTAAATGCCCGATAGTGACAGTATTATTGACTTGGACAGAATTGATGATGGAGAGACTGAACCTCGACCATCTACTAGTGCAGATTAAGGACTTTTGTACTTGACCGTGATTTTAACGTTCACTAGTTTGTATTTTGAACCTTAGACGTAAACAATTTTTCGCAACTGGATGACAATAGCCTCAGCCATTCGTAGACGTAGGCGTAAAACACCGAGTTGATTTTCTCGTTGCTGTGCGGCCACAACTGTGTGTGGCGTGCGTTTGGCTCGCAGGCGTATCACCGGGGAGGTGATGTTGGCAATGACCAGAAAGAGGTGATGTTTGAAATCGCCGCATGGAAGCGATAGTGTGGTTGGACACCGGAGGGAGGTGGTCCAAGAGTCGCCAGGTAGGGTGACTGTGTGTTTGGGCGGGCACCGGATGGAGGTGTCTGAGAGTCGCCAGGTTGGGTGACTGTTGTTTGTTTGGGCACCGGTTTGAGGTGGCCCAGAGTTGCCAAGATGGGTGACTGTTGTGGTGATACAAAATAAGGAGCGTAACCAAACCAAGTTAGATCCCAAATACCGAGGGCCGTTCAGGGTCGTAGAGGTCTTAGAAGGTGACAGATACAAATTACAAGCTTTGAATTTGAGACGAAGTTACAAGTATGCCCATGACCGTTTACGTAGTATGTCCGAAGGTTATTTGCCTCCGGATGTTGACGATGAATCTGGTGCAGAGGCGTCTACCTTTCAATGTTAATTGTATTGACAGATCGTAACTCAATCAATTGTGTACAGTTGTAATTTTTTTCTTTATCGTTTATTTTTGTGTGTAGTACTGAAGTATTCCGACATGTTTCAGCGGTAAATGAAGAGTGCTGAATGGCGCTATATGTTTGCATGAATTGGCTGCTGCTTGTTTTGTCAGACTCGTTCTGTCATGATGTGTAGCAGGTACATTCGTGTTTTTGTAAAAAAGAAGTATCCCGTTTACCGGCTAAAACTGTTGATGGTATTCCGTCGCCTGTATAGGTTATGATGGTATTCCGTCGCCAGTATTGGTGATGATGGTGTTCCATTGCCTGGATTGGTGATGATGGTATTCCGTCGCCTGTATTGGTGATGATGGTGTTCCATTGCCTGTATTGGTGATGATGGTGTTCCACTGCCTAGATTGGTGGTGATGGTGTTCCGTCACCTGGACTGGTGATGATGACTGATTGGTATTCCGTCGCTTGGCGTTAGTGATGATGATTCTTTGTGGTGTCCCGCCACCCGGATGTGGTGATGTTTAGTTCTGGTGTTCCGTCGCTTGTGATTTGCGATGATGATTATGTTCCGTTCTATGTGCCCCTAAAAGTTGTAAATGGTTGTAAGGTTTCAAGCCTTGCAGCTGTGATTTACCTTGGAGACCTAAACTGATTTGAGATTGTTTGAGTTACGATGCTAATGCTGAGGTTTATTTAGTTTACGAGAGTGAAATTATTTTGGTTTTTTTTGAGACTGTTAAAATATGTCATTACCATGATTGTAGTCTTGAATTAAAGCTTCACATTATTAGTGTTGCTTTTATTCCTTGAGCTGTGGACCTTCCTAATGAAGGTCAGGATTGGCCGAACGAAATGGAATCTACTGGTTACCCTTTTCTTTTTCAGGTTAGTCACCCGAGGACGTGTGACTCGCAGGATGGCCGTGTCGGAGGGTCATTGAAAACGCGACCAATACCAGCTCGAGATAAGTTTACATAGTTACACTTTGTTTGGATCAAACGTCAGGTATTAGTACCTGGGTGAAACCGGTGGTGGCGTGACGATCGCTTGTACTCGTGAGACGATCGTTTGTGGTAGCAAAGATGATGTATTAACGGAAGGCTGTTTGTGCTGCCACACTGAGTTGAGAATTTATTAGATCTGTGGAGAAGCCAGATTAGCTGGACGTCAGTCTCGGAGCAGACACTTTTTGACGGAGCGTCGAGCAGAACACAAGTAGTGGTGATCTGTGAGCAAAATGGACGTGTCACGCCATCGCTGTGATCACCGCGTTTGCATCCATTGTTATCCAAGGCATCCTGTACAATTTCGATTACCAAATGATCAAGACTATTGAAGAGGGACCTCTGTGATATAGCTGCATTGTTATTTCGACGCCCAATACCGAAATAGTTAAGGACGTGAACCACGAGGCCAACCATAACCTAACCATCACCCACACCTTCGAGAAATATATTAACCAAAAAAGAGTATTTTTTCAGTTCCGGACTAGGTTATTTTAACGGTATAAAAAGTAGCCTATGTCCTTTCCAGTGACACAGGCTACCCGCTTGCCAAATTTCATCAGGATTGGTCAAGGTGTTGAAGCTTGAAAAGGTAATAAACATACACATTTTCAGATTTATCATAATATAAATAACTAGTGGATGCCCGCAGCTTCGCCCGCGCAGATCCCGATTTTTGTGTTTCCCGTGGGAATTTCCCAAAATCCTTTCTCAGCGGACGCCTACGTCATAACATCTATCTGCATGCCAAATTTCAGCCCGATCCGTCCAGTGGTTTGGGCTGTGCGTTGATAGATCACTATGTCAGTCAGTCAGTCAGTCACCTTTGAGTTATATATACATATTTAGATACAAGCTGTCTTCCCGCGGCTACGCCCGCGTTGTTTTCAATTTTGTCGTGGGAATAAGATTTTTTTCCTGAGCAAAAACTAATCTATGTCCTTTATAGACCATATTTTTTTTTTTTTTATATTTTTAAGGAAAACTAGGTTACATTATATGATCAAACATTTAGAAGATATGGAACATTGAGAAGTTTTCGCCTTTAGGTTACAGATAAGCTAGCTTGACGTACGCCATACAGTTCGAACAGTAACAGTACAACAGTAATATAAAGAATAATAGTACAACAAACATAAACCTTATAAAAAAAAGAGTTAAATCAGTTCTTAGCAACAATAAAATAGAAAGAAAATGTTAATAATATCCTAAAGTTAGTTACGTTGTTAGAGATTGAGAACCAAAGAATTCGCTATTGTATACGCGTTTTAGGGTATTCGGACTAATGCAAAATATATCAAAATTGAAATTGAAGACTAGGTCATTCATAATGCCTGATGCACGCGATATATCTGGTGTATCAAGTGATTAGTGCTGAACTTGTTGGACCATTACCAGTTTCTAAAAGTAAAACTCTTACATACTACTTGTGACTTGCTGTTTTAGTAAATACTGCTTACTGTTCCCTATTAAACGTACTACCGCGCAAATTATTACTGGAATTCTGGAAGAAAATGTAATTCTTCTACATGGTGTTCCTTCTACTGTTATTGTGGACAACGGTAAACATTTTGTCAGCTCCACTTTCAACAAATGCTACAAAAATACAAAATACCTAACCTTCATTTTACTCTTGAATATTCACCGTATGCAAATACTGTTGAACACTAAATAAAACTATCATTACAGCCTTGTCAACTTATATCGAAGACGATCAACGCATCTGGGATTCCTTGGTGCCTAAAATTCAGTTCGCTGAAAACAGCTCTGTAAAAAGCGTCGGTGGCTCAACCGGTAACGACTCGGTCCATCTAACCAGAGGTACCGGGTTCAAATCTGGACGGCCAATGTACCAATGAGTTTTTCAAAAACCTACGTACATATCATTACCGATTGCTTTAACGGTGAAGGAAAACATCGTGAGGAAACCTGCACACAGGCCTGCGAAGAAACTCGAAGGCTGTGTGTGAAGTCGACCAACCCGCACTGGGCCCGCGTGGTCGACTAAGGCCTAATCGCCCTGATTCAGGGTAGGCTCGAGCCTCTCGGTGGGGACGTATATGAGCTGATATAATAAACAGCTCTGTAAACGAAGGGACTATCAACACCCCTTCATTTCTTGTGTACGGTCGTGAACTAGTAACTTTTGGTTCGCAATATGTAGACACAGCGCTATCTGATAACATTATTTACCAACGCAATAAATCTAGTTACCTTGTCCACTATTTTCGACAAAGTAGAAGCTTTACTTTTGCAAGCGCATAGCAGAAACTGCCAAACTAACAATTTACGTGAATTAAACGTTGGTGATATTGTCTGGAAAAGAACTTTCTACTTATGTGACAAAGACAAATATTTTAATAAAAAACTATCACCTAAATTCGAAAAATGTAAAGTAATTGCTAAAAAGTTGCCTGTAGTCTATGAACTTGCTGATATGTCAGGAAAATCTATTAGATCTTGGCATATAAAAAATTAAAGTTTAAAAAACTTGAAAACCGACTTCAAAATGAAATTAACTCAAAAGTATGAAATAATATTATTATACTTATATACACGACATTAACCAACAATAACAAAATCAAAGGTGGGTACGAATTAAATTAGGAGCCTAAATTTATTTTTGAGGTCGGTACCAGCACACAGCTACCTTACGTATCAAATGTTTTAGAACCTTTGATTTCGTTATTGTTGGTTAATGTCGTGTATATAAGGTCTAACAAAATTAACTGAAACTATTTTAACTGGTGCTTCTACCCATGAATCTGAACAACTTTCTCCATGAAATCCATAGTCAAATCGCAAAAAAAAAAATTGTCTCTCCCATAGTAACTCGATCAGCTGATCAGCCAACTTAGTATGGGAAGTTCAAATTTTTTTTGAGATTTAACTATGGGTTCCATGGGGAAAGTTGTTCAGTTTCATGAGTAGAAGCACCAGTTAAAATAGTTTCAGCTAATTTTGTTAGACCTTATATACGTATAATAATATTATTTCATACTTTTGAGTGAATTTCATTTTGAAGTCGGTTTTTAAGTTTTTTAAACTTTTATTTTTATTTTATTTATTTTTAGTGATAATGCTATCTATCTAACAACATTATACCCAATCACCCACTCGCCAACAGGAACCATCAAATCATAATGCATGTGTTTCATTAACAGATACAGATTCATGTGGCTTCCATCATCTCAACAGCATGAAAGTTAAGGAGTTAAGTCTTCCATCATCAGCCCATCTGAATAACCTAAAAGAATACAACTAATCGGTCTATACGTACATACGTATCTACGTAAAATATTTGAAGAATTATCCTCCAACTCCTAACCGTTAAGGAGTTGTACTTTCCTTCGTCAGCTCATTAACATGAGAAAATTTAAATAATTTTAGGAAATACATAAAACACGTAATATTTGCATATAAAATTTGAGGGTTGTTCTCGATTTACCTGGGATCCCATCATCAGATCCTGACTTGGTGACAATGGGACCCCTTCGGGAGTATACTCTTCCGAATAAAAAAATAATTTTGAAAATCGTTTCCCAATCGGCGGAGATATCGCGTAACAAACATACAAAAAAAAACATACAGTCGAATTGAGAACCTCCTCCTTTTTGAAGTTGGTTGAAAAGACATAAAATTTTTCAACTATAAATGTTAGTACCTATCATTTGCCTATTTATATCGTTAACTATGTAATTAAGTTTACGTTAGTATGTTATTAATGTACTTAATTCTTTTCACTTGCTGTTGAATGTACGTTATTCTAATTTAAAGATACACATTCTGAATGTAAAGGTTTAAACTAGATAAGGTATTTTATTTTAGACTGTCTAAGATGAAGAATGTGAGTGTAGAAGTATTCTATGATGATGGAATGAAAGGTATGAGAAAAGACGAACTTTGCTTCCAGCACGCAAAATTCTGGATTCTGGTTACAAATAAAATAGTTGTTAGGCTAAAAAACAATTTAAATAATTTCTAAAATAAACTTAACTAGATATCTAATAAAATAAATTAACAAACCTACGTAAACAAAATGATATTTGTGATATTTTTTGAGAAATTATTGTGTGTGTTTGATTGAGACACTAGCCACCGAGACTAGGGTGGGGAGTCAAGCCTGCTAACGTCACTCCAAGCATTGCGTGAGCTCCGATAGCACCTACCTACTATTAATTTGTATAATATCATTTTTCTATTTGACTAATGTGAGATTTAGTGTCCTGTGGGGAACCCTTTAGGGTAAGTTCTTAATTGAATCCTAAAACTACAATTTAAGCAGAAGTGCCAAAGCCGCTACTAATTAGTTTACTGGACTTAAACTTGGCACTTCGCCTGCATATTCTAAGACGGGACTACGATCAATTCCAGGTCCTAAGGACTATCTAAGGACCACCTCGAGCAGACCTTAGATGTTTTTGAGAAATTTGGAGACGCCCTTCCTACTGCATGCCTACTCACCATTTTGACGTGCCTACCAAGTTACTTATACTGAGGAGTACTGAGTCCCTGGACACCTTCTGTATCGCGTGCCACCAACGTGCGACTAAGGCCAGTGATCCTACATCATCATCATCATCATATCAGCCGAAGGACGTCCACTGCTGGACATAGGCCTCCCCCAAGGATCTCCACGATAACCGGTTCTGCGCTGCCCGCATCCAGCGGCTTCCCGCGACCTTCACCAGGTCATCGCTCCACCAAGTGGGAGGCCTGCCTACACTACGCTTTCCGGTGCGTGGTCGCCACTCGAGAACTTTACTGCCCCAACGGCCATTTGTTCTACGAACAATGTGCACCGCCCACTGCCACTTAAGTCAAACAGAACCAAAAAAATCTCGGACTTCTCCAGCAACCTCATGGAAGAAAGACGCAGATTGGTTTTGCAGTCCTCTGAAGACGCTACTCAGTATCGGCAACTAAACAAGCAGATGTCTAAGTCTCTAACTCGCAATTTGCGCCACTATAATACAAATTGTATAAAAGAGGCGATTGAGCACAACAAAGATCCTACATACCTACCTATAAATAGACGTTCTGCGGTAGATGAAGTTATAAGACCGAATTAATCAATTATATCCAAATATAAATTTATCTTTTCAACCCACGCTACACCTATCTACCTGTGAACCCTAAAACGTCGCACAGGCAAAAAAGCTTTTTACTCTAATTTTATCAATTCACTATGCATATTATTCCTAAATTGCTCTCATCCAAGTCGCTCAACCCACACTCTCCTAATAACACATTTGATATTCAAACAGCGTTCTGGTAACGACCCACGAACCTTTACAATTTAAGCTATACCATACACTACACTGCCTTTGACTTCGGCCTAATTTGTAAAGGAGCCGTGAAATGGATCTTCTACTTATCATAGTCAACATCTGTCCTAAAGAAACCTATAGTACATTTGTTTTTTGATGTGTAACATCTTTGCTCTCGCTTTCCTGCAATTTGTGGGAGTGATTTCGTGAAATGGGACGGAAATGTGTAACATGGGACGGAAATGTGTAACAGGAAGTCGCGAAAGCGCGGAATTCTACTTTACGAGAGTCCGACTCGCACTTGGTCGGTTTTTTTCGTTACTGTCAGATCCGCCACCCAGGTACAATATCTTCATCAAATCTAACTAACCTAAAGTTTTTTTTTTCACATGTTACACATCATATGCGAGTACTGTAGGTCTCACTCGATTTTTTTTTTTTTTTTACCAATCGATCAGCTGATACACCGGTTATGTAAACTTTTGTAAGGAGTCCGTTATAAGGTGTCGTACCTTAGAAAAACCGGCCAAGTGCGAGTCGGACTAGCACTCCGAGGGTTCCGTACTACCACACCTCTCTTCTCAACTACATAGTATAATGACAATGATACCTATTCACATTACAAACAAAAGACATCAACGCGAGGTACAAAAATATAATTTTTTGGTCATTCAGTTCCGACTCCTTAGCGCGATTGCAACTCATACTTGGCCAATTTTTAGTACTTATTTGTTGTTTTGATTATGATGATATCAACTCATCCCCACCGAGGGGCTCGGGCCTACCCTGAATTAGGGCGATCGGGCCTTAGTCGACCACGGGGGCCCAGTGCGGGTTGGTCGACTTCACACACAACCTGCGAGTTTCTCCGCAGGCGTGTGCAGGTTTCCTCAGGATGTTTTTCCTTCACCGTAAGAGCGTCAGATAAACGTTTATATGAAATCTAAATTCGAAAATTCAGGATTCGAACCACGACCTCCTGGAAAGGAGGCGGTGGCCCTAGCTGTTACGCCACCGACGCTCTTGTTGTTTGTTGTTTTACCTCAGTATATTATTACTAAAAATCATACCAAATTTCATGCTTTTATGTATTACTATTTTTACGATAGAGCTAAATCAAAAATACTTCTAAAGACCTATAAAAAATACCTTTTTGTATCAAGACCACCCTTATTTTTTCACTTTTTATATTTTTCAGTATATGATGTTATAGCGGCAACAGAAATCCATATTCTGTAAAAATTAAACTATCTATGATTCATGAAATACAGCCTGCCAGACAGACGGACAGACGGACAGACAGCGGAGGCTTAGTAATAAATAAGGTCCCGTTGGTCACCCTTTGGGTGTACGGAATGCAAAAATCAACCCTTATACGATCACTTGTTTCTTTGTCCGTCTGTCTGTAAAGACCCTTTTTATAAGGAACGCGTTAAGATATAAGTTGGAAATCAATGGTCCCTCAAGAGGAAACGCGGGCGACGTAGTCCCCTATTTCCTCCCTGGATTATGACAATAGAGCAAAAATGTTTTTTCCAATCAAACCTATATCTACCATGGCCATGCCAATATGTTTTGGTTTTCCCCATATTCTCATTATAATAGGAAGTAGGAGCCTTCAAAAACCCAGAAAATTTCCCAAATGCAACGTTATTTAGACACCCACTAAAAATAATTCGCATATCTTTTAAATATATATAACTCAAAGGTGACTGACTGACATAGTGATCTATCAACGCACAGCCCAAAACACTGGACGGATCGGGCTGAAATTTGGCATGCAGGTAGATGTTATGACGTAGGCATCCGCTAAGAAAATAATTTTGGGAAATTCCCACGGGAACCGCAAAAATCGGGATCTGCGCGGGCGAAAAGTTAACAATAAAATGAAAACATAGAGGCATTAGGTAAAGCGTTTTTTTAAATTATCCTTGAAAAAAATATTATTATTGCTCAAGTTTTGAAGGAGGAAATAGGGGACTAAGAAATGCTCTTTTGGTCAATTTTAGTGCCTATTGTCGATCTGCGCTGCAATTCTCCATTTCTTGCTGTGTACGTTCTTGTTTGGTGGAGGGAGACAGCCATATTTCAATCAAATACCTATTCTTAAGGCCTCGTTTCCTCTTAAATCTAATATATAAAAATGAATCGCAAAATGTGTTGGTAAGCGCATAACTCGAGAACGGCTGGACCGATTTCGCTAATTCTTTTTTTGTCGAGTTCGTTATTGTCAGGAGAAGGTTCTTATGTAGGGTAGGGTAGGGTAGGGTAGGGTAAGGTAGTGTAGTGTTGGGTAGGGTAGTGTAGGGTAGAGTAGGGTAGTGTAGTGTAGGGTAGAGTAGTGTAGGGTAGTGTAGGGTAGTGTAGGGTAGGGTAGGTAGTGTAGTGTAGGGTAGGGTAGTGTAGTGTAGGGTAGGGTAGGGTAGTGTAGTGTAGTGTAGGGTAGGGTAGGGTAGGGCAGTGTAATGTAATGTAAGGCGGTACGTAGTTCGCCGGGACAGCTAGTCTCTAATAAAAACCGGCCAAGTGAAAGTTAGAACCGCACACATAGGGTTTCGTACCATCATCCTAGATGGCGCTAGTTTCTTCAGTTCCATATTATCATACTAGATAGGGCTAGTGTCCTTATGTTTCAAAAAACACGTTTTTTTGTATGCAGAGCCCCCTTATTATTTCACTTTTTCTAATTTTTAGTATTGGTTATTACAGCGGCAGCAGAAATACATCATCTGTGTAAATTTTCAACTGTCTAGCTGTCACGGTTAATGAAACACAGCCTGGTGACAGACGGACTGACGGACGGACAGCGAAGTCTTAGTAATAGAGTCCCGTTTTTACCCTTTGAGTAAGGAACCCTAAAAATCAAGCTTTCAAGTCGACGCATTCAAAAAATATGGCCATTTATGCCGCATGCTTTTGACATACAATTAATCAACTTTATAGGGTACTTAGCGTTCACCTAGAATCATGAAATTTGACAAGAAATATAAGGTCAAGGAAACATAAATAATGAACAAAATCCGAAACTCGTTAATTTTTAGTTTTATCAGTTATAATATAGGTAGATTTCATTTCATTTCATTTCATTTATTCATTGCAGTGTCACAACTATTGATGTACAAACATAATAATATGTGTAATAGTAAGGTAGGTGTTTTTTAATTAATTATGACGCCTCGTGAGGGCATAGCAATGTGTGAGGGCTTAAGTGCTTCAATTATAAGACCTAAGTATATATATATATATATATATATATATATTTGTATTATAAATGCCTAAAGTTCGCGAGAGGATATACAAGTAATATGCGATTATTATAATTGAAAACGCTAAACACGTTAAAAAACCGACTTCCATCGCAACAACTTAGTACATTTTTGTAAAACTATTTTTGGTTTTTGTTAATTTTATAATAAAGTACTACACCGATTTTGATATACTTTATATGGGACCACACGCGAAGCACGAGCTTTCTAATAAAAAAAGAATTATAAAAATCGGTTCACCCAGTCAAAAGTACAGAGGTAATACACATAAAAAAAAAACATACAGGTGAATTGAGAACCTCCTCCTTTTTGGCAGTCGCTTGAAAACCACCACATGCAATGAAGTACTCTTGTTATTATTTTTAATTTTATTAATTTTGCGCAGTGACTATATATTTTATTTTAATATATTTGATCACCTTACACATACGTCGTTGGGGTAGTTAAGTTCTCTAGTGGCGACCGCGCACCGGAAAACGTAGCGTAGGCAGGCCTCCCACGCGGTGGACCGACGACCTGGTGAAGATCGCGGGAAGCCGATGGATGCGGGCAGCGCAGGACCGGTCGTCGTGGAAATCCTTGGGGGAGGCCTTTGTCCAGCAGGGGACGTTTTGCGGCTGATATGATGATGATGATGATGATGATACATACGTCAAACATCATGGATCTACAGTTGCTCTGCTTGCTCTTAAAAAAACTATAGAAGTGAAGCCGCGAGAAACAGCTAGTAGAATAGAATAGAATAGAATAAATGTTTAGTCAGTGATATGTACACATAAGTGAAATATTGTGTAGTTTTTAAAATACAATAGTTTGTACATACCTATCACTGAAAACATAGCAGTTGAGCATACTCGTATGCTGTCATCACAAAGATCACAGCGCTGATTTTCAGCTACTACCCCTTCAGGGACGGGGGGTGCACCTAAACGAAGTACACATCATAATTTTAAAATTTAAACTAAATAAAATTTTACACATAGTAAAAAAAAGTAAAATTAAAAAAGTTGCTAGCCCTGTATAAGAATGCTGACGTTGACTTATTTTTGTCAATAACCTTTTTTATAGTTAGGTACACCGAAGCGGTCGTAGCTCAGTGTGATTTGCGTGATTAGGTCGATCACGCTGGTCAACTGACCTGAAGCAAGGTCATTACTTGGATGGGTTTGACTGTTACTGGCATTTTTGATTGATTGATTGAAAACACTTTTTGGTACAACGTAAGTGGGAAAAAAAGTTACAATAATTGAGGAAGTACATATAGGCGGTCTTATCGCTAACAAGCGATCTCTTCCAGACAAAATTTTTCTCGACCGTTTCCCGTGCTTCTCAAGGCACGTTCAGCCACTAGTGCCGGTCGCTGTTACTGGATGGCAGTCGCTAAGCTGTGTCAGATATAGGCGGCTTGAGGAACTTCTGACAGTGAGGTTAGCCACTAGCCCTACAACCTCAGGCCCCCGTGTGTGGAGTATGGCCTAACATTCCCTTGGAAGGAGACTCGTGCCCCAGCAGTGGGGACCTTATAGGTTATTAACGATACCGCAATTACACGTAAAAGAGTTGGAGTGTCAAGACTTATAAAACTGTATTTGAGATGGGAAAAACCATCGAACTCCTACAACCTCAACCAACCCGGACTTGGCCTCCGTGTGTGGAGTATGGCCTAACATTCCCTTGGAAGGAGACTCGTGCCCCAGCAGTGGGGACCTTATAGGTTTTTAACGATACCGCAATTACACGTTACCGCAACTGATAAATTTGTGCTTTAAATTGTGTACAATTTAGTTCTGAAATCTTTCTTCTTTAGGCGCGTTGTAGGGTCAAAACTTATAAAACTGTATTTGAGGTAGGAAAAAAACAATCTAACTCGCGACACTACCTTACCTGTTATCGTTACCGTATCCAGGAACACTCGGAGGGTCAAAACTTATAAAACTATATAAAGTTTTCACTACTGTCGGCACTCCCGGAGTGGTTAGGTTTTTTCCGCATATATACAGACATACTTACTCTTTACATTTTGCTGAGATGAAATGCTTCTTTCCTTTAGCTTTATGTAAAAAAAGGTAAATTAAATCAAATTAGAAAAAAAACTGCTTGAAAACTTTACATTGTGAATAACAAAAATCCTAATCAATTTAATATTAAGGCTTTCTAAGTCTAAATACATTTTCTGAAGTTACTCTTCACGAATACTTTCAGCTTCGTCTTAAAATAAGTTTAAATAACACCTTTGAGAGGATTATAAAGGTCCACTGTGATGTTCCCAATCACTTTAAACATTAATCAGTTTGCTGAGAATTTACTAAGTTTGTTAGTACCGTAATTATTTTTCTATTTTCTTTGTTATCTAATAAAGTATGTAACGGGGAACGCTTTCATTCGTTCTTCTTTCATTCGACCTTTTTTTCATTCCATCTATTATGTTTCTATCGAGCGTCGGTGGCGTAATGGCAACGGCCGCTACCTCCTGTCCGAGTGGTCGTGGTTCCATCCTGCCACGTACCAATGTGTTTTCGAATTTCGATTTCATACGTACGTTTATCCGACGCTCTTATACGGTGAAGGAAAACATCGTGAGGAAACCTGCATACGCCTGCGAAGAAACTCGAAGGTTGTGTGTGAAGTCGACCAACCCGCACTGGGCCCGCGTGGTCGACTAAGGCCCGATCGCCCTAATTCAGGGTAGGCTTGAGCCCCTCGGTGGGGATGTATATATGAGCTGATGTGATGTGATGATGATGATACCATCGTCGACTACATCATCACTTCTATCAGTAGTTTACAGTCAAATGAGCTCAAATTTTGAATTAAACAAACAAAGCTTAAGAGATCTCGTTTTCTCTTGCCGGCTTATCAGGAGTTGGTTAAAATGTCTCCTGCTCTTTCAGTTTACTAGTGTCAAGTTTACTCGGTGGGGACGTATATGAGCTGATGTGATTATGTTCTTTTACGCATGCGCTGTCATCTATGTGACTTTTCATTCAAAAACCAAAATTCGATCATCTTTTCATATATTGAAGATAATATAGCCAGATCCCCATTGCGTTAGAGAATCTTGGTAAGCCCGCTTCCATCTTCGGCATCATCGTCACTTACCATCAAGTGAGATGATGCCAAGGGCTTATCAATTGTGGATAAAATTATTATTTTTTTAATCGCATCTTTGACGGCTCCCGACTAACACTGTCAAAGTATGACAATTTAAACTTTCACGATCATTTATTACAAAATTAAAAAAGCGGAACTTGACGTGATTTCATAGAATATAGGTATTAATATTGTTTTTACCTCAACGTTTCGACTATGCTTCGATAGCCGTGGTCACGAGCAGACTGAAGCCGCGGTTTCATCGCCGCCGGCGCGTCGCAAGAACACCTATACCTACCCTCACGACACATTTCACTTGAAAGTTAGGGTCACGACACACTTCAGCCAAATTTCAGCCAGATCCGTTCAGTAGTTTTTGCGTGAAGAAGTAACAAACATACATACTCACAAACTTTCGCCTTTATAATATTATAAGTGTGATTAGTACTTGGGTGACCGAGCTGTGCTCGCCAATTTAATCAACAGCGCCATCTGTTGTTGATACAGTGTTCCAACGGCTTTGATGTTACACGTCACGCCCCTCGGCCCCGCATGATCGTCTTGTCTAAACATCTCCTTTGATTGACTGTACCTATGGAATCTTTAGACTGTGCTTTCACAATTTGTAAGGGTTTCGAAGTGAACAAAGAACCCTTACAGTTTCGCAATATCTGTCTGTCCGTCTGTCCGCGGCTTAGCTCAGACACTATTTACACTAAAAAGCTGTAATTTGGCATCGTTTTACATATTAATCACGTGGACAAAGTTGTACAATAAAATCTGAAAAAAAAAATTATGGTACCTCCCCTACATGTAAAGAAATGTTGATTTTTTTTGTTATCGTGTGGGGTTTCGTTGAATAGGTCTTTCAAAACAACTGAGGGTTTACGAAATATTAAGCTTCGTTAATAAAAATTTTGTTCGAGTCAAGTGTCCGTCCGAAAAAAGCTTAAAGGCTATTTCAGGACTTCAAAAATTTAAATAGTAGGACATATAATCAAATTAAAAGGAAAACTATCACGCCTAAATAAGCTTTCTTAGTTAATGAGTCATCGACTATGACTAATTAAGATGTGCAGTTGGATTTGTCAAAAGTTCATAGATTTTCCATATAAAATGTTCTATTATCAAGTGTTAATAATATAGTTTTTTTTTTAAATAAATTATTTTAAGTTTAAAAAAAAAAAAACCTACTTTGCGCAAGTCCGACTTGCACATGGCCGGTTTTATTTAAGATTACCAATTGTGAATAAAAAAAAAAAGATTTTCTTTTTTCGATGTATCATTTATACACGTCAAAGTGAAGTTATTACATACGAAAAAAACATTTTTTTGTGGCGCTGACTAGGTTTTCTAAGCGGGATGGTAAGTTAAAAATCGTGCAAGAGCGAGTACGGCAAACGTCTTGCTTTCTACATAGATAGACCATACTTTCTACATGTACAGTAATGTTACCAGATAATACAACTATTATTCGAAATTATTTAGTGTAAGTAGTTGCAACACTACTACCCTGAAACGGCAGATGGCGCTAGCGTCGGTCGGCAAAAACAGCATCGCCTGCTGTTTGATCTCTAGCGACGGTGGCGACATCAACCTACCAAGCTTCGTGTTATGATTGGTCGATGCAAAATCACGAGTTTGAACGCCAGCCAATAGAAGTTTAGGCAAAAACATTACCTTCGTTTTGGACAGTCGGGTATTTATCTGAGCTCATCGAAGGAGCTAGAATCGGAGACCATTCTGCGTCGATCAGTGAACGAATAAAGGCATACAAAAACTGCGTTATTTCGTGTCAGTGCTAAAGATAAGTACTTGTACTACCATTTTGCCACGCGTACTAGAGTATCTGCTTAAAATGTGTTCACTGCTCCTTACTACAAAACGGTCATGAGCTATTCTAAACCTTAATGTTAATCTTAATTCGTTTTATAGTGGTTTCATTCAACTGGGTTTGTAGTAAGGTGCATCATGTAATTTGTAACGGTACTGTTTGCAATTTTGTCGTGTTAGTTAACTTATTTAATCAGCGTTGCCGTTACGAGTTGTTTGTTAATTGCTGGTACCAATAAAAAAAACTGTTATAGTAAGGTAGCTTCGTGCGTAAATTAGTTTTCAATGAGGTCGCCACGTGGTGATTTTTCTAGAACACTTGCTTCATTTAATTGTGAATAACTTATGTAGTTCTTAGAATTCTACATTGAGTTTTTAGTTAAGTTTATAGGAAACTTTAGATAATTTAGTGAATTTTGGATTTTTGGGTAGTTTAAGAGGTAAATAAAAGTACGTTGTATTATTGAAGTATGTATTTTACTTGCATTCCTAATAGGGTTTAACATTAGCGATTCCAATTTTTTTTTAAATTTTTAAGATGCCTCAATCCGAGCAGGTTGATACGTGTTAAAGTAATATCGAACCTAAGTCTATTCATTTTTAGTTCAAATCAATGCGGGCTTCAACGCAGCTGTAACGTTGAAACCGAACGCCCAATTCTCAATGTTTACATGTTTTTATTACTTTTCTATACTATCAATTATGTTTTAAAATATGTGTTCAATTAAAGTTAAAGGTATTAAAGTCACCGCGAGAAATTTTGCAATTAATGCTTAAAACTGGGTTCTACAGTATATTTTTTTACATCAAAGGTGGTAATATTTTTAAAATTGTATACAATTAATTAGATTTTTTAATATTTTTTCCATAGTGGTAGCTTTACACAGTATTTCAATAATTTGAAAAGAATATTGTCATTTATTAACGGTGAAGGAAAACATAGTGAGGAAACCTGCAAACACCTGCGAAGAAACTCGAAAGTTGTGTGTGAAGTCGACCAAACCGCACTGGGCCCGCATGGTCGACTAAAGTCCGATCGCACTAATTCAGGGTAGGCTCGAGTCCCTCGGTTGGGACTTATAAAGGCTGGTATGAAGGCCTTAAAGCAAATGATGTTGTAGGCAACAACTAAGAATTACATTGCAAAAAACTGCCCGACGTGGGAATCGAACCCACGACCGTCAACAAAACCAATAAACCTGCAGACAGACAAAATGCAAACCTCTACTGGGAGCGTAAAGTAATTATAACCGGTGATAGGTATAGCCATTATTTCAGCCAGTTCGGCCGAACAATGGCCGACAGGACCGCTCGGTGCTTTAACACTGGGGTTGGTGCAAGGCATTGGAGAACAGCGTGTTTATAATAAGTAATAAAGTTTATAATCAGAATGATGTCTTAGTCAAAATTATAGTAATAGGATAATAAGGGATCGGACTGCTAGTCATTTGAGTTACTTTTTATGATCCGTCAAAAAGGAAATTACCACCAGGTGAGATGTTGTCAAGGGTTTACCAATTGTGAATAAAAAAAATTAAAAAACAAAAAAAAAATTGTTCTAGAAATGTTTGAAATACCCACAAGTGACGTCATGAATTTTTGACGTCATTGACGAACTTATTTTGTGAATTTGATCAATTAAAAATTGAAGACGTCATGGAAAAACAAAACAAGTAAGGTTTTTTGAAACTTGAAGAAGAGGACAATTTAGGAAATCATATTTCAGAATTTGTTTTTGATGCAGTCCGATCCCCTATTGACTGTATCGATAGATTATGAATTATTTGTGTACTTATTACAAGCTTTTATTTAAATGTATGTATGTTTGTTCGGATGGAATCTTGCAACTGAATTTTGAAGCAGATATCTTCAACCGATTAAGCTGAAATCTTGTATGCACGTTCAGTTTGGATTACAATGCATTGTTAAATGTGTGACGTTATTCTAAATCCAATATGACGGACTTCCATATAACGGATCAGTTATTTTTTATACACCCCAATTATATGGGTATTAAATTATAGGGTTGGCTGAGAAGAATACTAAATAATTAAAATAATTTTCAAAGAAAAGCTTGAAACTAAAAGTTTTTAGGTTTTTCGAAAATTATTTTTCATAAATTTCGGTGCGTTTGACTGCTTTTCACCTGATGGAAAGTGATGATTTAGTCGAGGACATTACATACAAAAAAACTAATTTGTTTCGATAAACTTTTAATGGATTTCTAAAAAAAAACACAAAATTGGTAGACAAATGACGCTAAAAGACAAAACCGTCCTTCTGGTGCAGTAGAGTAAAAATCCATAACGTCACGCGTTGCTGTTTCAAACATTTTTTTTACTTTATAATTTAGTCATCATATCAGCTCATATATGTCCCCACCGAGGGGCTCGAGCCTACCGTGAATTAGGGCGATCGTACCTTAGTCTTAGTCGTCCACGCGGGCACAGTGCGGGTTGTTCGACTTCACACACAACCTCCGAGTTTCTTCTCAGGCGTGTGCAGGTTTCCTCACAATATTTTCCTTCACCGTAAGAGCATCAGATAAACGTACATATGAAATCTAAATTCGAAATCACATTGGTACGTAGCAGGATTCGAACCACGACGTCCTGGACAGGAGGCGCCGGGCCTAGCCGTTACGCCGCCGACGCTTAAATATACATAAATTAATTATTAATTTAAAGTAACTAAAATTAATATACAGGTGAGTTTTTTTTAGGGTGAGTATGGGGAGTTCTTAACCATAAAAGATAGATAAAAACGCTCTTAGAAACAGTGATCTCAATTTTAGAGAAAGTAAAAATGGCGATGTAAAAAATAATTCCACTACCCTATTGAAATGTAAATATCAGTGGCAGCTAAATAAGGACTAAAAAAAAGTTGCTAAACGTTCGATCAACTTTTTAGAAGATTCGTGTAAAGGATCTTATCAACAGGCTAGTCCTATAATTAAATGGCTAATTTAACCACTTGACTAAGACAAATCCACAAGGTGCTGTTGTTAATAACACCTCTGCAAGTTCTTAGTAGCAGCTAAATAAGGACTGAAAAAAGTTTCTAACCGTTCGATCAGCTTTTTAGAAGGTCCGCATAAAGGACATAATCAACAGGCTAGCCCAATAATTAAATAGCTAATTTAACCACTTGACTACAACAAATCCACATACTGCTGTTTTTAATAACACCTCTACAAGTTTTTATATAACTTGCGATATTCGTACAAATCAGTGTAAATTGTCCGCTTCAAATTTGACCCATTTTCCGGTTTCCGATTGAGCTGAAATTTTGCATACACGTTTCGTTTGGATGACGTAGCATTGTGAGCTAAAAGACGTCTTTCATAATTCAATATGGCAGATTCCCAAAGATACGTAATACGAAATTAGTAAAAATGCTTTACAAATAAAGGCTTGTATGTACCTAAAATGTTTATTTTTTTCCAAATGAGTGTATAGTAGGTACAGTCAGAGTTAATTTATAATAAAGTGTTATTTGCGATAATATTTAAATAACTAACATCGTATTTAAAAACTAAGAGAACTTCCATAGAAATGGATTTTTAAGGAGGGGCATATCTTTTTCAATAATAACTCGTTACACTCAACCTTTTTCTTTGATTTCGTAGTGTAGCGGAGTTTAAGTGGTTTGAAGTGATTAAGTTTTTTTTGGAAACAGGAGCAAAATTAAACGTAAAGTAAGTGTATTCCACATCTCCGACCTTTCGGTAAGTAATTTTTACCTTGTTTTTAGTAATTTTACCGAATTAACAGAGTTAATTTAGAATAATTAATACAACCTGGAAGATCGCTAAGATCTCAAAGATCGTTTAGCTCGATTGATTGAATCAATCTAATAGATTTCAATCGACTGGCTTGTTGGTTTAGTGGCAACGCTATTGCCTGCTGGGCTGAAGGTGGTGGGTTCGATTCCCACCCAGGACGAACATTCTTGTGATGAACGATTTTGATTGTTATGTGTATGGGTGTTAAATATCCATAACGTATGTATTTAAATCATTATAAGTATCTGTATCAAACTCTAATTCTCATAGTGACTAATTCTCTTGGCTAGATGACCCTGTGTGATTTGTCCCTTAATATGTGGGTGCTCAGAGGCCGAGTCGTTTTTCAACGATTTAGGGCGTCATATGAGGGAAAAGGGTCTGCACCCGAGTTCAAGCTCAATTTCGTCCCAACGCATCTCGCTGGCTAACCAGCGGGAGAACGCAGCGAACATAATGGGCAGGTTTGGGCAGGAAGCACTTCGGGAAGGGCTCTTTCTGAGTTAAAATACGTACTGTAATATTGTCTAAGATTGGATTGGAGACTATACTGGAAGTTGTGACGAATATGTGTTCCCGAGACAAACAGAGCTAGGTAGGTCCAACTTCAAGAAAGAGATCAGTCGACAAAACTCGGTTGGGTAGCGTTCGGTAAGCTTCGCAATATCTACAAGTCCCAAACACCGCAGTGTCTCAAGACTTAGGTCTTTGAACAATTTCCTTACGCGATCGAATCAGAAATGAGTCCATCCGCAGGAGAACCAAAGTAACCGACATAGCTTACAGAATCGCTAAACTGAAGTGGCAGTGGGCAGGGCACAGAGATCGTAGAACGATGGCCGTTGGGGTGTCAAGTTCTCAAGTGGCGACCACTCACCGGAAAACGTAGCGTAGGCAGGCTTCCCAGCCGGTGCATCGACGAACTAGTGAAGATTGCGAAAAGCCGCTAGATGCAGGCAGCGTAGGACCGGTCGTTGTAGAAATACTTGGGGAGGCCTTTGTCCAGCAGTGGATGTTTTTCGGCTGATATGATGATGATAATGATGATTATGACTGAAAAAAAACCGGCCAAATGCGACTCGGGGTCACACAAACAGGGTTCCGTACCAAAATTTAATCTAACAATAGAGCAAGACCTCTTAGTACATACTTGGCTCTAGATAAATAGGAGTCTACTTATTTTGGACTTTGGAAACTTTTATTTTCCTGTGGGAATGAAGGGATTTTAGATTTTCTCATAAAGTTTCCTGTAACTTATACATTTAACCTTATACAATGTAATTTTTCAAGATTTTAGGCCCAGTAGTTTCGGTGATAAGGGGAAGGAATGGTTATTTTTTTTAAATAAGTTCAAAAATAATTATCCAAAAATTATAAAAACATGTGTCTTGTGCTCCTTCGCAGCTGGTTTGACTAGGAATTTTAATCTTTATTAATAATTTATTAATATATTGATGTATAAAATTAAGTTAGGTTTTAAATTATATTTTTAATGACGTATTGTATAAATTGAAGTTTATCCTTTTAAACCTGTATTAAGCTATACAATGATTAACAACGAATAATATAAATAATACTATTTTCTGCTATAAACAAAATATATTAGAGACATTTATAACGAGCCCTTTTATTTGATATATTACACGATATATCATTGATATATGTGACAAACTACAGATTAAAAACTACTTATGTTTAAAACTCACTTATTTACGTTGCATTTACGTCTTTGGGTCACCGACTTACCGTACGTGTTCCAAATTTTAATTTAACGAGTCCAATAGTTTCGAAGCTACTTGGCTGTTACAGACGGACGGATGCACAGACAGACATATAAGAGTGATCCTATAAGAGTTCCATTTTTACTTTTTGAGGTACGGACCCCTAAATATATTAATATTATTAATCAGTTAATAACTCTGTCTCATGTATTGTACCATACACCAGTTCCCGAGTGCCACAGGCCCCGGAACTAGAGTGGCGACTGCCTTCTGTGTCCAAAATGTCTGAATTTTGCGGCGTGGCGTGGTAAAACCGTGGTTGCTGTGCACCAGTCCAGTAATTAATTTTCATTTCGGTGTAGGTTTACCTAAAACTAGTTACTCAAAATAATAATGGACGAGAGCGGTAAAATTTTTACACCGGATTACTGTTTAACAGTACCGTTGGTTTTAATGTCACCATTAAATTATTTGTTTGATATAGTGTGCTCCTTGTTAAAAAAACCAACAGCTACAAAAAATGTTTTTAAGTGATGATTTTTGTTAAAGTATACATGTAAATTTTTGTATCCACAATTGATAAGCCCTTGACATCATCTCACCCCTTGTCTATGAACATTAATGAATTCATATAGGCCGAAGGACGTCCACTGCTGGACATAGGCATCCCCCAAAGATTTCCACGACGAACAGTTCTGCGCTACTAGCACACCGCGGCTTCAACGCGATTTCCGGTGCATGGTCGCCACTAGAGAACATTACTACCCCAACGGCCATCTGTTCTACGAGCTGTGTGCCCCGCCCGCTGCCACTAATGTTTAGCAAGTCTGAAAGCTATACGTTGGACGTCGACACCTTGGTCGTCGCACGCATATGTCGATCACGGATCGGGTCGAAGGAGCTCCTGAGGGCGATGGCGGCGCACCTTATAGAGCGCGAGTGCCACCTAGTAGAGAACCCCGTCGAGCCGCCGCGATTCGCCGAAGGCAGCTTCGCCGCCGCCTGCCTCCACGCGGCGTGTTCGGAGCTGCAGCACATTCCGCTGGACCTGGAAGTCTGCACCGCCGTCGTCAAAGACACGGTGCCGGACTTCCAGCTGAAGCCCGACAGACGCCTTCGGAGCCCCGGACAGGAGAACTCGCCACAGCAGCAGACGAAGCGCCGCTGTGGCGATTACGGAGACCCCCTGCTGCCGTGGTCGCATCGCGACCCACGCGTGCAGCCCCGCCAGCCGCCGCCCACACCGGCCCCGAGGCGCTCCGCGCTCCCCACCACCGCCGTGCCCCCTACCCGGCCCACATACGCGGACCAAGCAAAGGTGCCGTCCTCACCCATCACCGACGCGCCGTCCCACGCCACCGCCGCGCCGTCCAGCGCCGCCGTTGCTGCCGTCGGCCAGCCCAAGAATGCCCGCTACCCTCCCCTGGTAGTGGAGTCCCTTCCGAACTGGCCGACCCACTTAAAGAAGCTTGCTGAGGAGCTCGGGCGAGCTCAACGGCAAAGGGGTCCGTTTCATCCCCGAGGACGGCGACGAATACCGCACGGTGCAGCGGTACCTGTCCTTGCTGCCGGCCGAGAGGCCTCTCAAGGTGGCCATCCGTGGCCTCACTACCACCACCGAGCTCGCCGAGTACTCGCTGCCTTAGCCGAACACGGCTTTGAGGCGGAGCACGTGAAGGCCATCCGGGCGGGCGCAGGACGCCCCGGGTGCATCTTCTACGTGCAGATCCAGCAGACCACCAACCTGACGGCCCTCTACACCATCGCGGAGCTCCTTTACATGCCGGGCATCGTCATCGAGGCCTGGCGTGGCAAGCGGGGACCCGCACAGTGCCACCGATGCCAGGGATTTCACCACTCCTCTCATGGCTGCCACTTCCCACTGGCCTGCATCCGCTGCGGCGATTCCCATGCCGCCAAGGACTGCCCACGGCCGCGGGAGGTCCTAGCGACCTGCGCCAACTGCGCGGGCCCGCACCCCGCCAACCATGTCTCGTGCCCGTTGTTCCGAAGGGAGCTCCGGAACAAGAGGGCCAGGACAGACGCCCGGACCACCACCGCCTCTCGCCCTGCAGCACCCGCCGCCACTGCGGAGCGCGCCGCACCGGCAGCGCCCACCGTGTTGAGCGGCTCGGCCGCTGCACCCGCACCTAAGCCAAACAATAAGAAGAGGCCCCTTGCCCCTGCTTCCGCCGCCCCCACTGCTGCCAACACCACCGAGATGGCTTCCAGAAGCGACCTCCTGCACGCTCTGGAAGTGATCCAGCAGCCGCTCGCCCCAGCTGGGGCTAGAGAGGCTGCAAAGGGCCCTGCGCCCTCCCCAAGGACCCGTCCATCGTAATGGGCGGCGAAAGCAGTCACGTCAAGGAGGCTACGCCTCGGGGACGTCTCCCTGTCGCCCCCTTCGGGGGCAACGAGAAGAAATCCACGGTTACCCATGACCTCACATGATGACATTGATGCCGAGTCCATCCCAGTCTTAAAAACATCTTAAAAACATAAAAACAAAAGCTTAAAAACATCTAACAGTTTCGGAGATATGATGTCTCCCTGTCTAACCCCTCGCTGCAGCCAGATAGGTTCCGAGTTGTAATCTTGGAGGCGAACCGACTTTGTAGCGTTTTCATAAAAACACTTCAGCACCTCGATATATCGATAGTCAATTTGTCACCACTGAAGAGACTGTAACACAGCCCAAGTTTTGAGCGAACCAAAGGATTTATCATAGTCCACGAACGCCAAGCATAGTGGCTGATTGTACTCTTCGTTCTTCTGCATACTACTAGGTACTAAAGCCTTTTCGGAAACCGGCTTTTTATGGAGGCTGGAAGTCGTCAAACCTACGTTCATTCATTCATTTATT
This sequence comes from Coleophora flavipennella, assembly GCA_947284805.1. NCBI lineage: Eukaryota > Metazoa > Arthropoda > Insecta > Lepidoptera > Coleophoridae > Coleophora > Coleophora flavipennella. Next base: position 13,116,738 of record OX369270.1, read on the forward strand.
TCACCATAATTGCAAGGATAAAAGTTCTTAAAATATAGTAGGTTCTATGCAATATACCACGTAAAGTAGTGTAGTCATAACATAAATTAAAAATTAAATTATCACAATATCAATGCACTTGGGAGTTAAAAATACACTATAATTATATTACCAAGAATACAAATTATTAATCATTGACATTAGACATTGTAGGGGCACAAATTTATCAAACAAAAATTTAAGGAACCAAAGAACTTTTTATACACTCGCAATAACTTGCTGCAGCGTCTCACTACCACTAAATGGGGAGCAACGCCACACGTTCTGCGGACCTCCGGGCTAGCGCTTTCCTTTTCTGCAGGCGAGTATGCAAGCCCTGTATGGTGTCGCTCTGCCCATGCGAAGCTGGTGGATACAGCTCTAAATGAGACTTGTCGGATCATAACTGGTTGCTTCAAACCGACCCCGGTCAGTCAGCTGTACCCACTAGCTGGTATTGCGCCCCCTGCTGTGTGCAGGGCAGTGGCTAGCTCCTCTGAAAGATCGAAGATGGATACTGACACACGGCACCCTATGCATAGCCACAACCCAGTGCAACAACGGCTGAAAAGCCGAGATAGTTTTATAAAGTGTGTCTATCCTTTATCAGTAGAACCCAAGAAAGCGAGGTGTAACCTTTGGCAGGACAAAGTAAGCTTACCAACACCCTTCGTCCCGATATCAGAAAGCCTTCCCCCTGGACATGACTTGCCATGGCCGGTTTGGAAGTCTTTAAACAGACTCCGGACCCAGACCGGTTAGAGCAAAGAAAACATGGTCAGGTGGGGATTTTTGGGCGAAAGTGAATTAAACTGTTTGTGCGGTGCAGTTCAAACGATGACACATTTGACATCGTGCCCTGCGTGCCCCTACTTCTGCACGCAGGAAGACCTCATGACAGCGGCTGATAATGCTGTTAACGTGGCCAAATTCTGGGCTGCTACAGTGTAGTGTCTGCCATCGACACGCTAAGAAGAAGACCGAGAGAACGAATTTAGACTCCTGACTGCATTATAGTTGACAGCCCTCCTACATGATTCAGTTCTACAATAGGGCAACTGAAGATCATTCCGACAGCGGGCTCGAATCCTTTCGCTATAGTTTTCTTGGAGTTTAAATTTGTCGGGGTAACGTCTGACCAATTTATAAAGTTCGTAAACGAACAAAGCTGTCATAGTTAGAATGCTCGACAGGAATCCCTAGGTACTTTATATTTCAAGATCCTAACGCAGCGCTTCTATAAGATAAATATGTTGTCGGCCAATACACTACCCCCCCCCCCCCCACATAGCGAGCCCATACGTGACCCTGGACTGAAAAAACGCAAAATAGGCCATCAGCGCTGCTCTTTTTGTCGAGACCTGCCTTAAATTGTGCAAAACAAAAGCTACAAATTTTTCCTCTCGAGGTACTCCACGTGCCTTTTCCAGCTCATATGCTCATCTACAAATAAGCCCAAGAATTTGTCGTTATTAGTGAGCCTAAACGCATTCCCGTTTATATTCTAATGTTCTCGTGTTATAATTTCTAAAATGGATGAGGTTAGTTTTATCGAAATTAGTAATTAAGTTTAACCTATCCAGCCAGTTTATTATTCTGCCCAGGGAATATGCCAACTCCGAATCAATGTTGGCATTTCTATTGCGTTTGAAGGGGAGCAATACAGAGATATCATCTGCGTACATCACAATCTTTTGCTAAACTCTATTTGGCAGGTCATTTACATAAATGAGAAATAGCAGGGGTCCCAGTATACTGCCCTGAGGAACACCCTGTCCTATACAGAAGGGCTCCGATTCAACGTCATCTACTACTTTGGCACATTCATCACTGTAATAACGAACAACCATACAAAATTTCATCAAAATCGGCCTGGTAATTTTTGCGTGATGCGCGAACATACATACAGACAAAAATTACAAGCCTTTATATCGTTAGTGATGTCCACCACAGTTACTATTTTCCAAAAATATGATATATACAGACACGGCCCGTTACAGTTTTATTATATGTAGATAGATGCTAGGGCCGCCGGCTCCTGTCCGGGAGGTCGTGGTTCTAATCTTGCCACGTAACAATGTGATTTCGAATTTGGATTTCATCGGTTAAGGAAAACGACGTGAGGAAACCTGCACACGCCTGCGAAGAAACTCGCAGATTGTGTGTGAAATCGACCAACCCGCACTGGGCCCGATCGCCCGAATCGATCGAATTCAGGGTAGGCTCGAGCCCCTCGATGGGGAAGTATATGAGCTGATATAATATGATGATATAGATTTACCTTGATTAATACGTATTTCATTATTCCAGCTATAGATTAAAGTGCTAGATATTTTTAAGCAAGCGCAATAAATAAATTTCCCTCTCCTTCTGAAGGCACGTTAATTATATATTAACATCCTGTCAGGGGCTTACCAAAAGTGAATAAAATAAAAGATAGTTTATTACGACAAACTGAAAACTAAAACAAGATTTTTTTTTTATTTTCTTTGATTTTGTCCTACGTGTATTTTATGTATGACTAGCTGTCCCGGCGAACTTCGTACTACCTTAAACTACTCTACACTACCCTACCCTTCCCTACCTTACCTTACCCTACATAAGAACTTTTACCTGACCTTACCGTGACCAAGGGAAATAGGAATTCATTTTTATATACATACATAGATTACGCTCATCACGGACTTACTGACTCTGTACGCTGTCATTTATTTTTCTAGTTTACATATAAAGTGTGTTTTTAAATAAGTTTGAAACTGGACAACTTCCACGAAGAACCATGGACTAGGAATTTTGAAATCCTATAAAATATAACACTAAACTTTCACGATTATTTATTTATGACAAATTGAAAGCGGGGCTTGACGTAATCTTATAGAACATAGGTATTGATATTTATGTTTTGTTTTTTCCTCAACGTTTCGACTATGCTTCGATAGCCGTGGTCGCGAGCAGACTGAAGCCACGGTGTCATCGCCGCCGGCGGGTCGCAGGGACAACATCCTTATAATGTTGGTTAATCAGCTGATCAATTTATTGTCTTTGAGCGTCGGTGGCGTAACGGTTAGGGCCGTCACCTCCTGTCGCGGAGGTCGTGGTTCGAATCCTGCCACTTACCAACGTGTTATCGAACTTCGATTTCATGTGTACGTTTATCCGACCGTCTTGCGGTAAAGGAAAACATCGTGAGGAAACCTGCACATGGCTGCAAACAAACTCAAAGGTTGTGTGTGAAGTCGACCAACCTACACTGGGCGACTAAGGCCCGGTCACCCTAATTCAGGATAGGCCCGAGCCCCTCGGTGGGGACGTATATGAGCTGATATGATGACGGAAGACGATTTTCGATAGTAACTCGTAAATAACAACAGTGCTTGTAAACCTTGCTAAACTGTAACATCTGAAGATATTGCAGCTTATCTGAATTAATCATAGTATTAAATTATTAAGCTTCTTAACCCAATCAACGTTACTAATTAACCAACGTTTCTGATACGTGTTTATCAACAAGTAAACACACGAATCTATAGCAGAATCCAATTAAATTAAATTAAATAAGTATAAAATCAAACTCTTTGAAAAGATTTCATAATTATACCGAAACGTCTTCTTGTTCTTATCACAAAGTTATTTTGATTTTAGTTTATTTGTTTTGAGAGGGCGCAGAGGCGTATTCAGGATATTGTAACATAGGGCCATAATCTAAATATATATAACTCAACTAGTGGATGCCCGCAGCTTCGCCCGCGCAGATCCCGATTTTTTAGGAACTGAATCGGACTAGGTTATTTTAACGGTATAAAAAGTACCCTACGTCCTTTCCAGTGAAACAGGCTACCCGCTTGCCAAATTTCATCAGGATTGGTCAAGGTGTTGAAGCTTGAAAAGGTAATAAACATACACATTTTCAAATTTATTATAATAACTAGTGGATGCCCGCAGCTTCGCCCGCGCAGTTCCCGATTTTTGCGTTTCCCGTGGGAATTTCCCAAAATCCTTTCTTAGCGGATGCCTACGTCATAGCATCTACCTGCATGCCAAATTTCAGCCCGATCCGTCCAATGGTTTGGGCTGTGCGTTGATAGATCACTATGTCAGTCAGTCAGTCAGTCAGTCACCTTTGAGTTATATATATATTTAGAAGGTGACTGACATAGTGATCTACCAACGCACAGCCCAAACAACTAGACAGATCGGGCTGAAATTTGATACAGATAGATGTTATGACGAAGGCATCCGCTAAGAAAGAATTTTGGGAAATTCCCACGGGAACCGCAAAAATTGGTATCTGCGCGGGCGAAGCTGCGGGCATCCACTAGTTTGTATATAAGGTTTAAAAAATATATATGAAAAACAGAAATTAAATTACAGTCTGCTCCTTCTTAATGCACTTTCTTCTTAGTGCTATGCCGATGCTCACGGGCTCAAATACAACAGCAAAAAGAGTCAGGTGATGGCATTCGCAGCGCGTGGCACTTCTCCTGGTCATGTGCCTCCCATCAGGCTGTACGATTAGGAGCTGTCAAAAGCCAATTTAAATACTTAGGGCATATTGTCACCACAGATTCAAAAGCCGATTGGGATATCGAGAAGGAACGTGGAAATAAGACGTAGCTTTAAGGACTAACCAAACTCCTACAAAAAGACTAATCTCCTTCGCTTATAACCTTTCATAATCTTTTATTTACTTCACTTACTAGCCCTCCCTGTAGGAATAACTCCAGTTGCACAGGCGTCAGGGTTATTCCAGTGTCAACGTGGTGGTCAGGCTGGCCGGCCCGAAGATTGCCACGTTGCAAACTGTAAAAATATTTTGTACTCATACTATTAGTTTTTTAATGTAATGAAAATTTTTGCTTCAACCTGTACGTAAATGTAGTGAAACTTTTAAATGAGTTGTAAACATTTACCTTGTACTTCAACGCTTATACCTACTGTAGCATTATCTTGCTACGTATTCGATCTTTTTGCCTTTCGGTCTTCACAGTTTGTGACTACATTTTCTTTTAATTTCTTTTAATTTTCCCGTGGGAAATTGTGATGAAAGTTTTATTTAATTTAATTTTGAGTGCTATTGGTTACTCCAGCCCCGTACCAAAGTATATATATTAGTACTAACATACAGTATGAACACTGCCTCTCCCTAGATAGCGACCTCACCCACTCGTCACCCATTTTGATGCAGATTGGTTACCGTTTGGTTCTCGAAAGTATTGGATTTTGCCGCCATTTTGTTTGTTCCGTCATTCGATTTTTGAAATGTCTAATAAATAATATTTCTCGCCCGTTGTATGAAGTGTCCGGGGTGTGCCCGTACGTACGTGGTTGCTACCATAAATATAAAAGTTACGAAATATAATTTCTTCTTAACATGTAAATACCTAATGGTATATTTTAACTCTTTTTATTACTCACTGGCGATGAGTGTTGCTTTTTGTATTTTAGATTTCACTTTGAATTAATTCTTTTAATTATATTTCTTTACATACCTCAATATCCTTTTTCCCATTTTACAACTTTTAGGCTAACTATGAAACTGCATGAAATAATATACAGGGTGTCCAACTGTCCAATAAGTATAGGTAAATATTGAGACTGAAGGTAGATCAGATCGTGAACTTTCATAATTTAAAATTTGATGTCATGTGAAACCCTAACGGTTTCCGAGATATGGCGGTTTTTTTAACTTCAAAAATTGTAACCTTCAAACCTTTTTTGAGATACTAGGTATTTTGAGATTTTGTTTTATGATACAGAAGGATCAGGCTATCAAATGCATACCAATTTTTTTTTCGAAAAGGTCACAATTTTTTTTAAAGAAGAATCCATTTTAGTTTTAATCTATTTAAATTTTAATGGCGCAACTTTGGCAGGTTATGCTGTAAAAAAATGTACTACGCTAATGTGGCCCATCGCTTTGAAAAGTTTTGCATTTTATGTAGATTCCGAGGTGGTTTAACATTTATCATTTTTACTATTACAAAATCAGATATTGCTATTTGATTGCTTGTATTTTGAAGGTGATAGATAGAGGTCAAGATCTGTGAAATGATCCTTATTTTCATTATACGTTGCAAAGGTGCGCGTTCACCAGCATCAGTTCGACCTGGTTTAAGAGCAAATAAGTGGTAATCTTGTTTGTTATATACACGCGGTGCACAGTTAGGTATTCTAAACGATATCCCATTAATAAAATGATTTAAGTCGAATTTATTATGTAAAATATTGTGCAGCAGCATTTGATCCAGGAGCAACCTTCTCGATTTTAGAGAAATTAGTGAGTATTTTCGCAGCAAATCAGTGGAGGATGTTTTTTTTTCGAAAACATCTATAATTGACAGCACGGAGAAACTTACGTTGAACTCACTCAATTCGGGTTATGTATTTATCATAATAGGGATTCCAGACATCTGTACCATATTCTGATTGCGATCCTACTAGGGATTTAAAAAACAAAATATAGCTTTCTGGTCGTTTAAACGAAATAGAATGACATGTTCTCATGATGAATCCGTAAAATTAAAAGGCTTTATTTGTTATATCATATATGCATGTCAAGGTGTAGTTTTTTGTCTAGAAATATACCCGGATTCCTAGCAGATATTATTTTTTAAGAGATGTCTTACATTTAACCACATTTACTTTTTTGTAAAAGATAAAAAGTTACACTTTGGAAGGCTTAGATGTAGGCGATTGATATGACAATATTCATTTGTACAAGCCAGGTCATCTTGAAGTTTTTCACAATCACTATAAGAGTGAATTCTGCGAAAGACTTTGAGGTCATCCGCGTATAAGAGAAACTTACTATATCGGAAGCATTTATTAATGTCGTTAATAAAGAACACAAACAGAAGGGGGCCCAAAATTGAGCCTTGTGGCACCTCAGACGTGACAGTAATCAAATTTGAAGCGTGGCCATTAATCACAACCCTTTGGGTGCGGTTATCAACATAGGACAGGAATCAGCGCAGTAAGTCACCACGAATTCAATTGAATGCTATTTTTTTGAGCAATATATCATGGTCCACCTTGTCGATGGCCTTACAAAAGTCTGTGTATACTGAATCTACTAGTACTTTGTTATCCATGCTCTCAAATAAATAATTATATAAAAAGGTATATATTAAAAGGTTACTCACAGTTGAGCGATTTTTAACGAAGACATGTTGTTCCGGGATGATTATCTAGTATAAACTAGGATAAATATGATTGTGTACACGTCTTTCCAGGACCTTCGACAAGGTAGACAGCAACGAGATGGGGAAATAATTTGACACTTCATGTTTCGAGCTGTTTTTGTACACGGGCGTTATGTCGGCAGTTTTCCACAGTTTTGGAACGATACCTTGACATAAACTGCCATTAAATAAAATAGACACAGGGATGCTTATAGTATCAGCAGTGTGTATAAGAAAGAAAAGAGGCAGGTATCTGGACCAGGTCTTTTGGTAACATCTAAATTCCGTAATTATTTAGCAACCTCAGCTAGTGATAATATAATCTCATGAATTAAATTACAATGTGATGTATTTAAAGATTACGTGTTTATGTCCAAATTATTTTGTTCACTTCGTTGGTACACAGAGCCAAAAAAAGAAGAAAACATATTGCAAATTGTTTCTGAATTTTCAGATTCCATGTCATTATACGAGGGCAGTTTGACAACTCAATGACTTTAAGGTTAAATAAAAACTTTTTTAATATTTTTTTTGTCTCATATTTGGAAACTCACAACGAAGCGCATGCCGTTCTTTTTTCAAATTTCGCGCGAAAACAAGCTTTTTAGAAACAAAAAAGTTAGGCGACTTCTAAGTATTTTTGAAAATGGAGAAAAGCGAGTTTCGAGTGCTAATTAAACACTATTTTTTACGTGGTAAAACTATTAAGCAGACCGAAGACAAATTGAAAAAGTATTATTGTGATTCTGCGCCTTCTCATGGGATGGTACATAAGTGGGTCGCATTTCTCAACCGATTCTCGTGAAATTTTGTGAGCAGATTTGATAATTATATGTTTTTACAGTCGACTCAATTTTCGGATTTTTTTCAAAATGACATGAGGATTGAAAGCGTAAAAAAATTATTATATTTCAACCATTTCGAAAAACTCGCGAGGTCTGCAGCTCACAGAGCCTCTATTCACAGTGTATATATAAGTACTAAAATACATTACAGGCACTCCCATCTGCTGCTCTCTAGATTCCGACCTCACCCTCTCGTCATCCAGATTGGTTATAGTTTGCTTCTCGAACGTATGGGATTTCACCGTGATTTTGTTTGCTACAGATGGGTTATAGTTAGGTTCTCGAACGTATGGGATTTCACCGTAATTTTGTTTGCTCCGTCATTTGTTTATAGAAATGTCCTTTCACGACCGTTGTATTCAGTGTCCGGGGTGTGCTCTCGTTTGACATAATTTTTAACCATAAAATGACCTCACTCAAAACAATCTCAAAGTATATGTGGCAGTATGATGGTTATAGCAGGAATATAGCCATATCCCTAGGGATATAATTATATACTGTAACATAGTTATACGAAAGAGGTTTATATCTATCTTACTAGGGATATAATTATGAAACGGTCGTAATCTAGTGATATAAGTATCTTACTAAACTAATCTAGTTAAATAGTTATAAATTGACCGAATGGTTAGGGAATCGGTGTGCGGGGTGCGGGATGGGTACATGTAAACCCCGCGCCCACGCATCGCTGAGAGGAATATGCCATAAATTATCAGCTTTTGAAGGCCAAGATTTTTAAAATGTTCGTGTAAAAAATCTACAACACAGTGTTCTACTGGAAGATGCTCCTGTAAGAAGAGTGCAATGTTGTTTAATTCCAGATGTCATGATTCTGGATGTTGCCGAAACAAAAATTAAAGATTGAAGGAAGCGAGAATAATTTGAATACAACTAAGTATCTGATAACGTGTTACTATATACGTATATATTGTTGATTCTATGAATAAATATAAAAATATAGTTGTAATAACTTTAATTGATTGATACTAATATGATAATAACTTTAATTAATAGATATAATTACTGTTTCTAAAGAAATAATGTTAATTTTTATCGTTATTAACGGCTGTGCGAAAATAAAAGTTTATGATTGATCTAAGTTGTTTTTATTTATTTGATTGGACTGTTTTATTTAAAATGAATAGCAGTGTTGGAAATTGCAGAAAATATTATAATTCAATGTTTTATTTTTCATCCTTCGGTCAATTTATAACCATTTAACTAGATTAGTTTAGTAAGATACTTATATCACTAGATTGCGACCGTGTCATAATTATATCCTTAGTAACATAGATATGAACCTTTTTCGTATAACTATGTTACGGTATATAACTATATCCCTCAGGATATAATTATATCACGCAATAGCTATTTTACTACGACATATATATGTCGGAGCGCAAGGACGTGGCGCCATCTATGCATGCGTCGAAGCACCGTGTGTTTTATCTTGAAACGTCAAGCGGTTAGCTAGGGTAGTAATAATAGTCATCTTTGGCCAAGGCGTGGTCTGTGCGAGACCGGAACCCGGAAGTTGGTAGTGTTGGTACTTGTTTGTTAGCCAATCAGAATCGTTGTGATTATCGAACTATTAAATGACAATTCAGCCTACTTTTCATTTTTCATTTTTCATATATATTTGTAATTGCATACAGTACGGACACTTCCTGCCGCTCTCTAGATTGCGACCTCACCCCCTCGTCACCCATATTGATACAGATTGATTATAGTTTGGTTCTCGAACGTATGGGATTTTACTGTGATTTTGTTTGATCCGTCATTTGTTTTAAGAAATGTCATTTCAAGACCGTTATATGCAGTGTCCGGGGTGTGCTTTAGTTTTAACCATAAAATGCCCTGACTCAAAACAATCTCAAAGTATTGAAATCCAGCCGGCCCTGTGTGTTTCGGCGGATGGATTCCATCGTTCCAGCTCTTGCGTTTGTTATTTTAATTTAATAGGCAGCTCCCGCGACTTCTTTCGCAGAATTAATTTCGGGCTTGGATTAAAAGTGAGCAACGTAATACGGCCAACTTTTCCACCATAACATTATTATTTCTTTGACATTTTTGTTTGTTTTCGTTTAGATTAATATTTTGCTTGAATAACCTTTATATAACAATAACAGTTTTCACAAATTAATTTTAGATAAATAGAGGGTTCTTCGAACTTTGTGACCCGCTCGCTGCCACTTAAGTGTTGATCGCTCGCCGGAAGACGTAGCGTAGGTAGGCGTTCCACTCGAGCTGGTGAAAGTCGCAGGAAGTCGTTGGATACGAGCAACAAAGGGGTCAGTACTTGTGGAAATCTTTAGGAGAGGCCTTTGTCTAGCAATGGTCATCTTTCAGTAAAATGATGATGATAAATTGAGGGTATACAAAATGAGTGTACAGTCCGTAAAGTGGGACTTCTACTCGTCATACTGAACAGTTTCGCCCAAGAGACCTATATTCAATACTTAGTTCGCTGGCTCAGCTACCCAAGTAGGATCTTGGCCCCTGACACCAAATCACTCCACTTTCCTGCGTCCAGCACCACTTCGTGCCGATCGGCTCTTTGGGGGGCATTCAGGTCTTTACACTTTATCATTCTAGAGGTATCTGGGGCAAAGTATAATATTAGTATTAACATACATTATGGACACTCCCTGTTGCTCTCTAGATTCCGACCTCACCCCATCGTCACCCAGATTGATAGAGATTGGTTATAGTTTGGTTCTAGAACTTATAGAATTTCGCCATGATTTCATTTGTTTTTAGAAATGTCATTTCGCGCCCGTTGTATGAAGTGTCCGGGGTGTGCCTGTGGCGTCCACAGGGCGTTTCCCGTTGATAGTCCCTAAATTGTTCGCTCTCTTTACAGGCTTGGCCGCCTATAGAGGATGCAAGATGACCGTGCTGCAAAGAGACCCATAGCGCATACACAAAAAAAGACTCTTGCTACAAATTGACAATTTACTGACCAACTAGCTGTTGCGCGCGGCTTCTTCCGCGCAGAGACCATTTTTGCTGTTCCCGTGCGAGTTTCCCAAAATCCTTTTTTAGCGGATGCCTGCGTCACAATTGCTATCTCTATGCTGAATTTCAGCTCAACCCGTCCAGTGCGGTTGTACTGTGTGTCTATTCCTTGGATAGCACAGGTTAATTGTGCCAGACGATAAGAAGAAGAAGAAGTCTGTCATTTACTATTTACTTTCATATATATCAGAAAGAAGGTTTAGTGTTGTCCATTTTTTTTGAGAATTGACTTGTTTCTAGGGGAAAAAATTCAGTATGATCAGTTTTACCCAGTTATGGGTCCTCCACCAATTCTGTTACCACTTGTATCCAGGGACAAATCACGCAAGGTCCTCTGGTCCCAAACTAGGATTCCCCTTAATGTGGGAATCGGAAACTGACATACATACATTTTTCCAGCGCTCTTTTTTTTTATTCACTATTGTTAAGCCCTTGGCATCATCTCGCCTGATGCTAAGTGACGATGATTCTGAAGATGGAAGCAGGTTTACCAAGATTTCCCAACGTCACGGAAAAACCGGTTATATTACCTCCAAGCCGAAATACATCAATGTTGTTAGCATTGATGTTTGGTGGCAAGACTTAGATAAGATGGTGGTAGCTAGTCAGGCGGGCTTAGAAAATGCCCTTCCATCAACCAAGCCGAGTCTTACAAAGTTAGACTCCAGCGGGAATCGAACCCCTGACCTCTTGATGTGAATCTAATGGCCTTAACCATTACGCCATGAAGGTGATTAAATGGTTCATGGGCCCTGGTCTTCGAAATTCTACTACTCTATAAGGTTTAGAGCTTTTTTTGCGTAACAGCTTAGTTATAGGTCACTAAGCCCTAAAAATCATTACGGGCTTAGAAAATGCCTTTCTATCAACCAAACCGAGTCTTACAAAGTAAGACTCCGGCGGGAATCGAACCCGTGACCTCTTGATGTGAATCGAATAGCCTTAACCATTACGCCATGGAGGTGATTAAATGGTTCATGGGCCCTGGTCGTCAAAATTCTACTACTCTTTCATGTTCAGAGCTTTTTTTGCGTAAAAGCTTAGTTATAGGTTACAACGCCGTAAAAAGCGTAACAGGTTAGAAAATGCCCTTCCATCAACCAAACCGAGTCTTACAAAGTTAGACTCAGGCGGGAATCGACCCATGACCTCTTGATGTGAATCTAATGGCCTTTACCATTACGCCATGGAGGTGATTAAATGGTTCATGGGCCCTGGTCTTCAAAATTCTACTACTCCTTAATTTTAAGAGCTTTTTTTGCGTAACAGCTTAGTTATAGGTCACTATGCCGTAAAAAGCGTAATAAAGCAATGCATAAAATTAAAGTTAATCTAACACTACGTAGTTCAATTGTTTTCAAAAATAACTTTACTTAGTCTAAGAGTCAGTTTATAATTACGTGGTGGAAAATAACTTTGTTTTGCCAAAGTATATTATATATTACTAACATACAGTATGGGCACTCCCTGCCGCTCTCTAGATTTCGACCTCACCCCCTCGTATCCCAGATTTATACAGATTGATAACAGTTTGGTTGTCGAACGTATAGGATTTCGCCGCCATTTTGTTTGTACCGTCATTCCTTTTTTGAAATGTCATTTCTGGCGCGCTGTATGAAGTGTCCAGGGTGTGGTTTTGGTTTTCTTGGGGAATCTTGGTAAGCCCGCTTCCATCTTCGACATCATCGCCACTTACCATCAGGTGAGATGATTCCAAGGGCTTACCAATTGTGAATAAAAAAAATGCGCAATATTGCTCGATCAGCTAATCAATTTATATTAAAGGTTAAGCCATTTTATGCGATTTCAACAGTCATAGAATAAAAGTTGTTCAGTATGATGAGTAGTACACCAATTTTGTTACATCCTGTATATCTTTGTCATTTAAATAATGTTTTATGGCCTGTGGCAAAGTATATACATTAGTACTTACATACAGTATGGACACCCCCTGCCGCTCTCTAGATTGCGAGCTCACCCCCTCGTCATCCAGATTGATACAGATTCATTGTAGTCTGGTTCTCGACCGTATGGGCTTTCGCCGCGATTTTGATTGCTCCGTCATTGGTTTTTAGAAATCTCATTTCACGACCGTTTGTATGCAGTGTCCGGGGTGTGCCTGGTGGTGTGGCTACATCATCATCTCTTTCTGAGGGTGTCGTAAGAGGTGGCTAAGGGAACAAATCGGAGGATGGGTAGCAGCGCCCTCTCCGCGTACTGTGCCACCACAATACCATACCCTGGACACTTCAGACAACGGGCCAGAAATGACATTGCAAAAAAGGAATTACGGAACAAACAAAATGGCAGCAAAATTCTATACGTTCGACAACCAAACTGTAACCAATCTGTATCAATCTGGGTGACGAGGGGGTGAGGTCGCAATCTAGAGAGCGGCAGGGAGTGTCCATACTGTATGTAAGTACTAATATATATACGAGTACTTTGACAATATACAACGCGGTCGCAACCCGCCTGCCAAACGTGTCGAAACTCCTAATGAAAGAAAGACCAGACAGTTGCACATCGGACTCACGCATTGAAGGTTCCGTATCACCAGACCTCCCCACCCACGTATGATAATAATACCTGCCTATTCATTTCAAACAAAAGACATAACTGACTGACTCTGTGGCTCAGTGGTTAGTGCCCTTGACCACTGATCCGAGAGTCGTGGGTTCGATCCCCACCCAGGGCAAGCATTTGTGTAATGAGCAGATTTGTTTGCTCTGTGTCTGGGTGTTAAATTATATCTATATATGTATGTATTTAAACGTATATAAGTATGTATATCAGTCTCTGGTAACCCCTAACACAGGTAATCCTACTTTGGGGCCAGATGATCATGTGTGATTTGTCCCAGAATATTTATTTTATTTTTATTTATTTAAACGAGAGCGACATATTTATTAGCTCGAGTTCGATACTTGGCCAGTTTTTTTTTGAGGATTAGTAATCATACGGTTCCCTTTTTATTTTCTTATTTTTATTATTAAATCTCAAATAGTAACAGATATTTTGTGAAAATTTCAGCTGGATATATTTACGGTCCAAAACAGCGTTTTGAAAGTTGGACAGACGGAAGAACGGACTATTAATAAAGTCTTGTTACCTGCTATGGAATCCTAATAAAAACGATACCAAGTCCCAGAATGCTACTTTATTCCTGACTCTGGTAGCCGTCTTTGGTACCTAATTCTTAACGTCACAATACATCGCTAAACCAATTTAATTTTGTACAGTTACCTTTACTCAAATAACTACACAATCATATCAGCTCATATACGTCCCCACCGAGGGGCTCGAGCCTACCCTGAATTAGGGCGATCAGGCCTTAGTCGACCACGCGGGCCCAGTGCGGGTTGGTCAACTTCACACACAACCTTCGAGTTTCTTCGCAGGCGTGTGCAGGTTTCCTCACGATGTTTTCCTTCACCGTTAAAGCAATCGGTAAGTATGTACGTAAGTTTTGAAAAACTCATTGGTACATTGGCCGTCCAGATTTGAACCCGGTACCTCTGGTTAGAAGAACCGAGTCGTTACCGGCTGAGCCACCGACGCTTAACACTAACTACACAAATTAATTAATAATTAAAAACCCGACTGCATAAAACTTAACCCCTCTTTTTTTAGTTTCACAAAGTGAAAGAGCAAAGTTTATATTTTTTAACATTCTCATTGTATTATTTACATCAGCATTACGTTAATGATAATCATGATATACCTTTTTCAAATCCCTGTGTTTAGCCCTTTAATTTGATACCCATAATGCGGTTTTCGTAAAAAAAAAATTAGTAAGTCCAACAGCGTCGCACAGCCGCCATGTTTGTTTTTTTTAAAGTCACCTATCTAACAACACTTGGGCTGCTAAGACGAACCTAACGATATCTCAATTATGCAAATCCATTCAGCGGTTCTGGAGATATGAGGTAATAAAGAATATTACATACAAGATACGCGCGAAAAACAATACCCTTCCTTTGTAGTCGGGTAATTACGTCTTCAGCTCCAAAATCTGGTTGCTTCAATAAATATTTAACATGTAAATAAGCAATACGTTAAACAAATCGCCCAAAAACAGTTTTCCTTATTAGCTATGGAACGGCGAAAAGAACAACACCGCTCGAAACGATTGACATATACAATCTTTTTTTCGTAAACTTTACGGAGCTGGAGGCTGCAGTAGGGATGAATAGGAGAGTTTTGCGCGCGCCTGTACCCTGTACCGCCCTCATATTCTAGCCCCTCAGTTTTCCTCGAACCTTCGCAAGGGTAGCGCGTCTCTTTGGTTCAAAACTATCTATAATATAGCACGACTATCATTCCATATTCAAATATTAATATTTAAACTCTTGGATAACATTTAGAATACGTAGGAAATTGAGTTCTAAAATTAAATGTACGGTTAAAAGTACAGTTGCGCTCAGATTTGATTTAAACTTTGATTTTTTTTTGTAAGTGAATTTGAGTGATAGTGCTAGAAAGACAGTTGTATGATGTGTTACATAGCAGAAGTGGGGTAGCGAACAGCTGCGATCGTAAGATGATAAGACGGTGCAGAGGCGGTTTTTGAGTATATAAAAGCCAGGTAAGTGTTCTCAAATTTTCTGTGGATAAATGTTATGTAGTACTTTAATATTATTTTGGTAGGTATTTAAAGTGTTGCGGAGTTTTTACAACTAAATAACAGATTTACCGGCCATTTCAGAGAGCTGGGACATTTTAAAAGTGACACAAAATCCTATGTAATGCTAAAATGATAAAAAACAGCTTCTACGTACATTACAAAGTTATTTTTAAAAAACAGATAAAAGTTTTTAAAAAAAGTAGTCAAAAATTAGTATGCCTTTGGTATCATCTGACTTAATGGTAAGTGACGATGATGCCGAAGATGGAAGCGGGCGTATTAAGACTCCTCAACGCAATTGG
Organism: Coleophora flavipennella; assembly: GCA_947284805.1. Classification (NCBI taxonomy): domain Eukaryota; kingdom Metazoa; phylum Arthropoda; class Insecta; order Lepidoptera; family Coleophoridae; genus Coleophora; species Coleophora flavipennella. The sequence continues at coordinate 13,132,729 of OX369270.1, forward strand.
GAACTGGCTATCTTATCTTTATACCGGAACACATCAATGCCGTTAACATTTATGTTTGGCGGCAAGTCTTCGGTAAGACGTAGCTTGCCAGACGGGCTTAGGAAGTTCTCTACCGAATCCTACAAACATAAAACTGGCCGGGAATCGAACCATAAAGCGAGTGGATTGAAAGTGCCTAATTGTTTTTTTTTTCTGTTGAATAAGAAGAAAACTTTAATTTTTCCACAGCAATATAATCATATCAGCTCATATACGTCCCCACCGAGGGGCCCGAGCCTACCCTGAATTAGGGCAATATATAATAATAAAAAAAATCTAAGGAATTCTAAAACCTTATAATTATTATTATTATGTACAAACCCGTGGTCACATAATCGAAGATCAGTAAACCGCATGAAATACGGTCTCCAATTAAGGCGGTAATATTACAGATTTTCGTAATTTTTGAAGTCAATTACTCCTAAACGATAGAAAACCCAAGCTTGAAAACATTAACATATATATAAACCTACATTAACTCGCGGCAACAAACGCAGGTTTTTAGTTCACACTGTATCTGAGCTATTTTTTAATTTATATGTGTATACTATCGTAAAATTTATGTGCTACCTAACCTAACTGTCTGTTTTTTGTGCACAGTGTTTGGCTAATCTAGGGTAATCTATTATTTGCATTGCTGTTTCTCTCCTCAATAAGGTTAATGTTAAATAAATTTGCTGTTGATTGCCTTAAGTAAATAAATAAATAAATAAAAAAATAACCGTAATATTGATGATGTTCATTAAAGTCAAAAGCTATTAGAAACACAATTGAGCAGTTTTGCATCGATAGAAAAAAAATCACAAAGATAGGTCTACACCGTTACTTTCAACTTAAGTTATGTATGACTAATATTTTGAAGTTATGACTAATATTTTGAAGTATTAACTTAAAAAGTATTTGTTATGATATTACAAAGTGAGTAATGTTATTATTTTCAACCGACTTCAAAAAGGAGGAGGTTCTCAATTCGACTGTATGTTGTTTTTTTTTTGTATGTTTGTTACGCGATATCTCCGCCGATTATGAACCGATTTTCAAAATAGTTTTTTATTCGAAAGAGTATACTCCCGAAGGGGTCCCATTAACACCAAGTCAGGATCTGATGATGGGATCCCAGGGAAATCGAGAACAACCCTCAAATGTTATAGGCACATATTACGTGTTGCATGTATTTCCTAAAACTATTCAAGTTTTGGCGTCTGTTAGTCATCATCTCATGTTGATGAGCTGATGAAGGAAGGTACAACTCCTTATCGGTTAGGAGTTGGAGGAGAATTCTTTAAATATTTTGCGTAGATACGTAGGTAAGTATAGACCGGTTGACTTTCAGGTTTTTCAGATGAGCTGATGATGGAAGATTTAACTTGATTTTGAAACGTAAGTAGCTGTGTGCTGGTACCGATCTCAAAAATAAATTTAGGCCCCTAATTTAATTCGTACCTACCGTTGATTTCGTTATTGTTGTTTAATGTCGTGTATCTAAGTATAATAATATTATTACATACTTTTGAGTGAATTTCATTTCAAAGTCGGTTTTTAAGTTTTTTAAACTTTTTATTTTTATACTTTCATTGTAGTTTTTGATTGAAAAGAAAAACCATTGTAAAAGTGAAAGTGTTGTTATTTTCTTTAATCTTTACAAGTAAAGAAAAAAACAGTGTCAACAATTTCTAAGGATTTCTAAAACCTTATGATTATTATTATAACTAGCTGTTTCCCGCGGCTTTATCCGCGTGGACAACGTTTCTATGACTTTAAAAAGTACTTTTGCTTTAGCTTTTCGTTTTTGTTTTTCGGTCTTTGCCAAATTTTAGCGATATCGGTTTAGTAGTTACCGCGTGAAGGAGTACCTAACAAACAGACAGACACACTTTCGGATTTATAATATGTATGAGTCAAGAATTAAAAGAATTAATTAAGTGAACATTGAACAGTGAAATTATAAATAATAAAATTAGATATTCCATCTACTTAAGATTTTCCTGAGATTATTGTGTATACAGGCTGTATTTGGGATATACATAGTGCAGAAAACTGAAAGGAGAGTTAGAAGCCGTCATTTAGAATAGATTAGACTTTATACACTTGTAGCCTCGTTTTTCAATTTTTCAGTTTTTGTATGGAAAACGCATTTGTTTAAATGTTTCGCGATTAAAAAAAATGCTATAGTTGAAGTGCAAAATACCCTAAAAACTTCCTCTTTTTTTCATCTTTCCAAGAAAATTAAAAAACTAAAAAAGACAATTTATTTGCAAAAAAAAACAATCGTTGTTGTCAAAAGGATGCCCTAAGCCCCATACAAATTTTCAAGGAACATTTAATTTAAGTTTTTTTTTAAATTCCATTATAGATGATGTTTTTCGTATTAATATACATCTCTGACTTTCGTTCATAACGTAACTAACCTTGATTCACAAACTCATCAAAGAAATTCTACCATGTTTTGTCTTTCATAGAAAATTGTTGGATAATTAGTATGGGATTCGAGGCACCTTTTTGACAACGATAATTGTTTTTTTGATGAAAAAAATCGTATTCGTATTTTTTTTATTTGAAAGCTCATTAATGAGGAAGTATTTACCTTATTTTTCACTACAACTGTATTATAACTTTTTTTTTGGAAAATCATGCGTTTTTCATACAAAATCCAAAACATGAAAAACGAATATCTCAAAAACTGTGAGACTTAGGCTACAAGTGTGTTAAGTTAAATATATTTTAACTATCCCCCTCTACCTCCCCTTTTAGTTTTCTACATTTCCTTCCAAACACCCTGTATATAAGACTGAGTAAAATGACGTTGTCCAAAGCCTGATTTACAAGTGTTTAGCGAAGTAGAAGGTACAGTCAGTATATGTATATTTTTTTTATCATACTTGGTTAGCCATTGGCATCATCCCACCTGATGGTAAGTGACGATGATGCCGAAGATGGAAGCGGGCTTACCAAGATTCCCCAACGCAATGGAGAACTGGCTATCTTAACTTCATGCCGGAACACACCAATGATATCAACATTGATATTTGGCGGCAAGACAGATAAGATGGTGGTAGCTAGCCAGGCAGGCTTAGAAAATGCCCTACCACCAACCAAACCGAGTTTTACAATTGACCCCGCCGGGAATCGAACCCGCGACCTCCTGTGTAAAGCCAGTAAACTTTGCCTCTGAGCTACGGAAGCGGTTAAGTTAAGATACTTTTTTTAAATTTGAAGCAATTTAGCATCTGGTTTAAATCTACATAAATCAACTTTAAAAACAAGCTTACATATTAGCTACGAAAATAGATGTATCAGACTTGATGAAAAATTAACAAATAAACTGAAGTTTGTATGGGAGATACCTTAATTATAGGAGTTATATGGACTAATTAACTATCTAGTGTATGTAGTAGGCCTTATTAAGTTTTTGTAACCCACAAAGTATTATTTAAACAGTTCGCGCCATTTTTGGGAAAACATAACAATAAAAAAAAATGACCCTGGACTTGTATGGGAAGTATAGGAAAAGCTTACTCCCCAAGTCAAGCGTGCGTAAAGAAATTTCACTTCAAAAATAAAAAAAAACGGCTGGAGATGTAAAAATAATATTTGCCTAACCCTAATTTAATCCAAATCCGAGCAATAGATTTCAATAATTTAGGAGCCTTAACAAACATATATATTTTTTTTGTTTTTTGGGTTCTTTTATTGTAAGACAATCAACCCCCATCAAAATCTCAACTTCGAAATTGTTTGCCATCACAAAACTTTATTTTCTCCTTCGTCACTCGCTACAGTAAAAACAGAGAGAAAATTCTTACTTAGGCATGTTTTTGTCTTGTTAAGAGTCCCTATTAAAAATCGTAATCTATACATTTTTTTTAAATATAGTACTAATGTAACGTCAGATATTTGAAGAAAAAAACTAAACTCAAGCAAGTTTTTAGAAAATTACATTTTCTTGTTTTACTTATAGGTAAGATGAAGATAAGATAGCCAGTTCTGCATTGCGTTGGAGAATCTTGGTAAGCCCGCTTCCATCTTCGGCATCATCGGCACTTACCATCAGGTGAGATGATGCCAAGGGCTTACCAATTGTGAATAAAAAAAAAGGTATAAAATTTAATTAAAACCGGCTAATTAATTAACGAAAGAGAAGAATTAGTAGTTTGTTTCGAGGACGATTTTGTTAGGGAACCAGGAATCTTAACGTAATCTTTGTGTGCACGAATTGAGTTTAATCATGAATTGGGTATGAATTGAAACAAATAATTGGTCTCTTCTATGCGGTACCCTTTGCTGACCTAAATTTGAAACATGTGTTCAATAAACTATAAAATAACCGCCTCTGTGGCATAATGGTTAAGTCTATTAGCTTTAAAACAGGAGGTAGCGGGTTCGATTCCAGGCGGAGTCCAACTTTGTCTAACTCGGTTTATTCGGTCGGTGGAAGGGCATTTTCTAAGCCCGCCTGGCTAGCTACCACCATCTTATCAAATACGTGCCGCTAAGCATCAATGTTAATTCGGCTTGAAGATAAGAAAGCCAGTTCTCCATTGCGTTGGGGAATCTTGGCTTCCTTCTTTGGCATCATGGTCGCCTACAATCAGGTGAGATGATGGCATGTCAAGGGCTTATCAATTGTGGATAAAAATGACCGTATGAAGGTTTCGTACCATTATCTATAAAAATCGCGTTTTCTCGTATGGAAGCCCCCCTTAAATATTAATTTTATTTTAATATAATTATTTATTTGTAAAGTAAATAGTACAACTCAATATTCTTTGAATATTTCAAGCATCAATATCGAGCAAAAACGAGCAAAAAAAAACGTTTTTTGTATGGAGACTCCCCTATTTTTTTACTTTTTCTTATTTTTAGTGTTTGTTGTTATAGCGGCAACAGAAATACATCATCTGTGAAATATCTAGCTATCACGGCTCATGAAATACAGCCTGGTGACAGACGGACAGACGAACAGCGAAGTCTCAATAATAGGGTCCCGTTTTTACCCTTTGGGTACGGAACCCTAAAAATAACAATTCAGGGTTTATTTAAACATTTTGTCACAAGTTGCCCAAAGGGTGTGTATGTATTTCACAACATGAATGATAGGGATGGCGAACCAATGGCACGCGTGCCATAGATGGCACGTGAGAAAATATTTTGGGCACGCGACCGATCGAAACGATTTGCATTTTACTTCAAAGTAACATTGCAGCTCTGAGATTGCAGCTGATTGATTTCCAGTCTAGTTCAATACTGATTAAAAAAACGGTTGTCTGTAAAGTCGGTTTACTGACGATAGTTGAACGTGACAACGTCATAAGAAAATACTGATGGAATGGTTTCATAATATCGAAAACGGAACGCCTCACGGAACGCCTCAGAGTGAGGTAACGACGGAACGCCTCAGAGCGAGGTAACGACGCATTTTTTCGTGCGTGCAGCCGGCTCCATCGAATTATAAGACGTTATCACGTCAAAAAATATTGTAACAAGAAAATAGTTGGGATTGATTGAAACAATATAAGTAAGTATGCCAAGCAATAGAAGTAAGTATGGCAAGAACTCACTAATGTTACTTTAATTTGCTAAGTACGTATTACTGAAACATTTGTTACTTATCATCGTAAAATGTATTTTATTGACAGTAAATGAAGAGTTTTGAGTTGATTTTCCCAATAGTCACTACTGAGTAAAAATTATTGATGGCACGTCATGGCCTCATTAAATACTTTTTTCGACAAAAATGGCAAGTTGTCCCTAAAGGTTCGCCATCCCTACAACGTGATTTTTCATATCTTTCTAAAATAATTTTGTAAAAGCAGTCGCGTGCGTTGTTACTTTAGTTAGAATAACAATAATGGTTGGCCATTACTGTAACAAGCACAAAATTGGGCCAGAACTTACTATTTAATTGATTTATACATAATAAATATCGGCGAGTCACTTCACGAACTAACGAGTATAACTTTTAATTGGGTGTGAAACTTCTGTGTTTAATAATAGTACTATTGAGTACAGGTTAACGAAGCTATAATATTCCCCATTGCGTTGGGGATTCTTGGTAGGCCCGCTTTCATCTTCGGCAACATTGTCACTTACCACCAGGTGAGATGTTGTCAAGGGTTTACCAATAGTGAATAAAAACGGTTGTCTGTAAAGTCGGTTTACTGACGATAGTTGAACGTGACAACGTCATAAGAAAATACTGATGGAATGGTTTCATAATATCGAAAGAATCATTACCTTTATCGCCGCAATTATCATTGCTATAAACAATTGACACCACATTCACTTTTCACTGCACTTCATACTTGACGAGAACATGTAAATGTATTGTATAGCAGCTGTCCACGCGGACGCATCGCTCACTCAAGTAGGAGAGAGACAGATGTCGAACGCTGCCGAACGCGGAGGCCAATTGTGCCTCTTTGTCGCTCGTTGCACGCTCTCGCTTGCACTTCAAGCCTTAAACGGAACGCCTCACGGAACGCCTCAGAGCGAGGTAACGACGCATTTTTTCGTGCGTGCAGCCGGCTCCATCGAATTATAAGACGTTTTCACGTCAATAAAAATACAACAAAATACTTGAATAAAATTTATTGTTTAAATTTCTAATCAATTGTTAAAATTAAAATTTTGATTTTTTATTTTAATAATATAATTAACTTTTTTCAATTAGTTACTTAATTATTTTTGCAAATTTAATTGTAATTTGTAATAAAAAAGTAATATTTTTATATAATTCATTATAAGAATAAACAATCATTAAATTATTGTTTATAAGTCTTACATTTAAAATTTAAAATTTGGAAATATTATTTTAATAATATAATTAAATTTTTTCAATTAGTTACTTAATTATTTTTGCAAATTTAATTGTAATTTGTAATAAAAAAGTAATATTTTTAAATAATTCATTATAAGAATAAACAATCATTAAATTATTGTTTATAAATCTTACATTTAAAATTTAAAATTTGGAAACATTAAAATTTTCGTAAATCTAGTTTTTAAAAAGCCCGCCTCAATGTGTTTAATATAGTAGAAAATGTTCCCTTTGACGGATGGCTGGTCCAACCTGTCATTTCAGACACGTTGTTGTGATATATGGAAGATTTAATATTTATGTTTTAATTTTTTTAAATCATAATAACACTCGATAATTATTTCGATTGAATAGTAAAGTCATCGATTTTTTACTCATCGTGAAATAGTTCTGTTAACTTATTGCTTTAATTTTGTCAATTATAGCATAACCTATAATCGCTGCACTAGCGGACCGATGCTATTCATTTTAACGATGAAAGCACGAATATTCGACAATATATCACTGAATATATATAATTAATATCGAAAGAATCATTACCTTTATCGCTGTAATTATCGTTGTTATAAACAAGAACAACACATTCACTTTTCACTGCACTTGATACTCGATCAAAACATGTAGATGTACTATAGTATAGCAGCTGTTCACACAGACACATCGCTCACTCAAGTAGGAGAGAGACGGATGTCGAACGCTGCCGAACGTAAAGGCCGATTGTGCTTCTTTGTCGCTCGTTCGCGCTCTCGCTTGCACTTCAAGACTTACACGGAACGCCTCAGAGCGAGGTAACGACGCATGACGGAACGCCTCAGAGCGAGGTAACGACGCATGAGTCATGTTTTTTCGTGCGTGCAGCCAGCTCTATCGAATTATAAGACGTTGTCACGTCAACTTTTCACTGCACTTGATACTCGATCAAAACATGTAGATGTACTATAGTATAGCAGCTGTTCACACAGACACATCGCTCACTCAAGTAGGAGAGAGACGGATGTCGAACGCTGCCGAACGTAAAGGCCGATTGTGCTTCTTTGTCGCTCGTTCGCGCTCTCGCTTGCACTTCAAGACTTACACGGAACGCCTCAGAGCGAGGTAACGACGCATGACGGAACGCCTCAGATGGAGGTAACGACGCATGAGTCATGTTTTTTCGTGCGTGCAGCCAGCTCTATCGAATTATAAGACGTTGTCACGTCAAAAAAATAATTTTAAAAAAAACGGTTGTCTGTAAAGTCGGTTTACTGACGATAGTTGAACGTGACAACGTCATAAGAAAATACTGATGGAATGGTTTCATAATATCGAAAGAATCATTACCTTTATCGCCGCAATTATCATTGCTATAAACAATTGACACCACATTCACTTTTCACTGCACTTCATACTTGACGAGAACATGTAAATGTATTGTATAGCAGCTGTCCACGCGGACGCATCGCTCACTCAAGTAGGAGAGAGACAGATGTCGAACGCTGCCGAACGCGGAGGCCAATTGTGCCTCTTTGTCGCTCGTTGCACGCTCTCGCTTGCACTTCAAGCCTTAAACGGAACGCCTCACGGAACGCCTCAGAGCGAGGTAACGACGCATTTTTTCGTGCGTGCAGCCGGCTCCATCGAATTATAAGACGTTTTCACGTCAATAAAAATACAACAAAATACTTGAATAAAATTTATTGTTTAAATTTCTAATCAATTGTTAAAATTAAAATTTTGATTTTTTATTTTAATAATATAATTAACTTTTTTCAATTAGTTACTTAATTATTTTTGCAAATTTAATTGTAATTTGTAATAAAAAAGTAATATTTTTATATAATTCATTATAAGAATAAACAATCATTAAATTATTGTTTATAAGTCTTACATTTAAAATTTAAAATTTGGAAATATTATTTTAATAATATAATTAAATTTTTTCAATTAGTTACTTAATTATTTTTGCAAATTTAATTGTAATTTGTAATAAAAAAGTAATATTTTTAAATAATTCATTATAAGAATAAACAATCATTAAATTATTGTTTATAAATCTTACATTTAAAATTTAAAATTTGGAAACATTAAAATTTTCGTAAATCTAGTTTTTAAAAAGCCCGCCTCAATGTGTTTAATATAGTAGAAAATGTTCCCTTTGACGGATGGCTGGTCCAACCTGTCATTTCAGACACGTTGTTGTGATATATGGAAGATTTAATATTTATGTTTTAATTTTTTTAAATCATAATAACACTCGATAATTATTTCGATTGAATAGTAAAGTCATCGATTTTTTACTCATCGTGAAATAGTTCTGTTAACTTATTGCTTTAATTTTGTCAATTATAGCATAACCTATAATCGCTGCACTAGCGGACCGATGCTATTCATTTTAACGATGAAAGCACGAATATTCGACAATATATCACTGAATATATATAATTAATATCGAAAGAATCATTACCTTTATCGCTGTAATTATCGTTGTTATAAACAAGAACAACACATTCACTTTTCACTGCACTTGATACTCGATCAAAACATGTAGATGTACTATAGTATAGCAGCTGTTCACACAGACACATCGCTCACTCAAGTAGGAGAGAGACGGATGTCGAACGCTGCCGAACGTAAAGGCCGATTGTGCTTCTTTGTCGCTCGTTCGCGCTCTCGCTTGCACTTCAAGACTTACACGGAACGCCTCAGAGCGAGGTAACGACGCATGACGGAACGCCTCAGAGCGAGGTAACGACGCATGAGTCATGTTTTTTCGTGCGTGCAGCCAGCTCTATCGAATTATAAGACGTTGTCACGTCAACTTTTCACTGCACTTGATACTCGATCAAAACATGTAGATGTACTATAGTATAGCAGCTGTTCACACAGACACATCGCTCACTCAAGTAGGAGAGAGACGGATGTCGAACGCTGCCGAACGTAAAGGCCGATTGTGCTTCTTTGTCGCTCGTTCGCGCTCTCGCTTGCACTTCAAGACTTACACGGAACGCCTCAGAGCGAGGTAACGACGCATGACGGAACGCCTCAGATGGAGGTAACGACGCATGAGTCATGTTTTTTCGTGCGTGCAGCCAGCTCTATCGAATTATAAGACGTTGTCACGTCAAAAATAATTTGAGTATGGATTGGTATGTGCTTACAAACCCACAGTAAAAATGAGTATATGGGCATACTTATCTATAATAGTAACATTGAGAATGGATTGCTATTAGGCATAATACGCGCTGCTTAGTACAAATACTAGGATCTGCACACCCAGATGTTCCTAAATAATTTAAAAAACTTATATGATAAGACTTCTTAGAGTGAATAAACAATTTATTTATTTTTATTTTTATTACTTAACTATAATAGTAAAATTGAGTATGGATTAGTATGAGCTTACGAACCTATAACAGTAACAATGAGTATATGGGCATACTTATCTATAATAGTAACATTGAGCACGGGCATACGAACCTATAACAGTAACAATGAGTATAATATGGACTTACTTATCTTAAATAGTAACATTGAGTATGGATTGGTATGTGCTTACAAACGATAAATTTAAGTCATCTTAAAGCCTTTAATTTAATAAACTCTACAGTCACGCTGTGCGTACTTTCTTGTGCATTATCACCCCTTTAACATTCATAAATCAGCATTAAAAACACGCTTACCACTAGGTACTAAGCAAAGAAAATAATTGTATAAGACTTGATGAAATTTCCGAATAATTGTATGGGTATGTGTATGGTAGGAAATTGAGGTCCCCACATCTGGCAAAGTAGAACCAAAATGGCAAAGAAACAGTACCCTTATAACTTCCTGATGTCCGTCCATCTGTCTGTCTGTCCGTCTGTTTCAGTATATTTTTTTTGCCACTATTAGACCTGCAGTAATAAAACTCAGTTAACAGACGTAAAGTTATGATTCAAAAAGGAAAATGAAGTCCATATATAATAATATAGGTACTTGTAAAAGCTTTAAACCATATAATGCCTCGTAAACCATTCACTTACCTCATATCTCTCACTATAAATAGTTAAAAATATACTATGTAATAAATATTTTAAGACTTACTAGCATACTAAGAATTATGTTATCTAATGTAAAAATAAATATGATTAAAGAAAAACCGGTAAAGTGCGAATCAGTACCGCGCACAAAGGGTTCCGTGCCATCATACTAGATGGCGCTAGTTTCTTCTCGTTTTTTGTATAGAGACTTTCACTTTTTTCTAATTTTTTGTATTTGTTGTCATAGCGGCACCAGAAATACATCATCTGTGAAAATTTCAACTTTCTTACTACCGCAGTTCATGAAATACAGCCTGGTGACAGACAGACGGATCGACAGACAGACGGACGGACAGCGGAGTCTTAGTAATAGGGTCCCGTTTTTACCCTTTGGGTACAGTAACCAAAAAAGGGGGGAGAATCTCTTTTAGTAAACTTCTCCGAGTGGGGTATCGTTGAATAGGTCTTATCCTACTAATATTATAAACGCGTATGGATGTGTATGGTTGTTTGATACTCTGTCACGCAAAAACTACTGAACGAATCTGGCTGAAATTTGGTAAGAAGACAGATTAGTACCTGGATTAACATATAGGCTACTTTTTTCCACTGCATACCCTCGAAGATAGTAATAGAAACTATGTTCACGCGAGCGAAACTGCTGGCAAAATCTAGTAAAATTATACAGGCTTCTTCAGCACTTTTATAATAAAAGTAGTATATACAAAAGGTGTAGTTCTTAAGTATTGCTTTTCGTGTTCCCCTCTCTAATTATTTAACTGTGGGACTTTAAATTCTGAAAAATAAAACACATATATTACTAAAATGAGCACACTAAATGATAACAAAAAATCGCCCCGTCCCATTCCTACCTCGCCCTCTCGTCACCCAGATTGATACAGATCGGTTAAAGTTTGGTGCTCGAACGTATAGGAATTCGCCGTGATTGTTTGTTCAGTCATTTTTTTTAGAAATGGCATTTCACGACCGTTGTATGCAGTGTCCGGGGTGTGATATTGTTTAAACATTTTTTTTTGGGGCTCCCACAAAAGTCAAAGCGCTACGAAAATAATCGACATGCGACACGGGAAACGTCTAATTTTGACGGCCCTGGTTTTTTTTGCCTTTGACCTAGCATAAAGCGTTCCCGGCTTCGCCCTACGCGGAGCTCGGCCTACGAGCTCGCGGCTTAGGCTGTATGGCCATAGAGCCTTAGTCTTCTTGTTATAAAAATTGAATGATTTGGTTGCTATGGAAACATGGTTTGTTACTTGATTCTCCCGGGGCATCATTAAATTTATCTTTTTAAAATAAGTAGTGCTTTGTAACTACACATTTTTGTCAGATGTGCGGTTTCCAAGATATAGCTTGTCAAAGTCGTTTAAAACATGTTCTTGGGTTTTTTTTTTACTATTGGACCTAGGAAAAAATAGGCTTGTTGACTGCTGGTCATTTGAGTTATTTTAAATCATCTGTCACAAACAAAATTTTGTTTTAAAAATATATAAAATGCGAACGCGTAGCGTCATAGTTTTTAGCATTGTTGTACATACGCAGTGAAAAACAAAATGAGTAAGATTTTTTTAAACTTCTGTATGGGGAATTTAGGGAATAGACATTTCATAATTTATTTTTTAAAGCACTCAACTAACCTCTTTAGGGTATTGTGTGACAAACAGTTTTCTGCTAATTTTCACAATGCCGCGAGCCAGCAGCGACGACAGTCAAACACTCCGACAAAGGGGCCGCGCTGAGTTCAATCGCAATGCCGACAACGTAGGCGGCGGCGCGGCGGACGGCGCGATTGGCTTCATTCAAATCGAATTTTTACTTTCAAGCAAAGATGGAGTGAAGAAGGTATTGTGATGGTAAAAAATAATCGAAAATGACATTTTTATGGGGATCATTTATTTTATTTATTTATTTATTTATTTACACTTATAGTACACCAAAACAATTTTGTAATGTTAATACGTAGAGATACTATAATAAAGTGTACAGTAGGCGGCCTTATTGCTAAAAGCAATCTCTTCCAGACAACCTTTCATTATAGGAAAGCACGAAATACTTAATTTTATAATAAGGGCAGAGAAATAAGCAACTTAATTATAATAATACATGCTAATATTATTATTCTATACGTATATAATAACTATTATATAAATATATATGTCTTACACTAATAGTCTAAAAAACAAACAAATAAAAAATGTATGAGTAGGTGTATCTGTATGTCTGTGCATCCGCCCGGTGCTCTAATTCCAAAACTACGTGACGGATTTTGGTAAAATTGGGTTCATATAGGATTTTTTTTTATAAAATTCCCCATATCTTGATTTTTTGGGTTGCCATCATTGTAAAAAAAAACCTTTCTCAAAAATAGCTCCAACGATTTGGATGAAACTCTGTACGTTACGATCTATAACTTTATACAAAAATAAATAAAAACAAAAATCGGAATAAGATACCTCCTATACACATCCAGTTTGTTATTTTTTCTCAAAAAGTGCTCTAAAGATTTTAATTAAACTTTGTGACTTGATAAGGCCTAGTGAATTAAGTAATTCGTTACTTCCGCCTGGCTAGCTACCAATTTATCTAAATCTTGCCGCCAAGCACCAATTTTAACAGCATTAAGTGTTTCGGCTTGAAGATATGCTACCACCATCTTATCTAAGCCTTGCCGTCAAACATTAATATTTACAGCATAGATGTATTGCGGCATAAAGATAAAATAGTCAATTCCATGTTGCGTCGGGGAATCTTGGTAAGCCCGCTTCCATCTTCGGCATCATCGTTACTTACCATCAGGTAAGATGTTGTCAAGGGCTTACCAATTGTGAATAAAAAACGAGCGAGCCTTACAGTAGTCGCATATGATGTTTAACATCTGACATAACTTAATAACTTACCGGCCTTGCAAAGCGCACTTAGGGTTTCGCCCTAGGCAGAGCTCGGCCTCCGGCTTCGCATCAGGCGACATGGCCATGTTTCTTTGGCCTTCCTGACTAAACCAAACAAAGAAGGAGGCATAGCCATGTTTTCATAGCCTACGTGACTGACAAAAACGCACTTCCTGTTACACACTTCCGTCCATTTTGATGAAGTCATTCCTACAGAAATCACATCCACAGTTTGCAGGAAATCGAGAGGCAAGATGTTACACATATAAAAGACCACACCTCCACACTTCAACAGATTGCAGGAAAGCGAGAGGAAAGATGTTACACACCTTAAAGACCACACCTCCACACTTCCACAGTTTGCAGGAAAGCAAGAGGAAATATGTTACACTTCTAAAAGACCACACCTCCACACTTCCGTTTGCACGAAAGCGAGAGGAAAGATGTTACACGTCTAAAAGACTACACCTCCACACTTCAACAGATTGCAGGAAAGCGAGAGGAAAGATGTTACACACCTAAAAGACCACACCTCCACACTTCCACAGTTTGCAGGAAAGCAAGAGGAAATATTTTACACGTCTAAAAGACCACACCTCCACACTTCCGTTTGCACGAAAGCGAGAGGAAAGATGTTACACATCTAAAAGACTACACCTCCACACTTACACAATTTGCAGGTAAGTGAGAGGAAAGATGTTACACATCTAAAAGAGCATGAAGCCTTTGCAAAAAGTATGCACAGCGTGGATGTACAATTTATTTCTAATTGTGAACTGGGCCTATCCACATTAAGGGAAATTCGACCTTAAGAACCCTCTGTGGAAGTGTCCTCAACCAATTTTGTGACGCACAACAAACAATAATAAACGAAATGATTCACGCACGTTATCGTTTTTCCGAACTTATTGCTGCGACAACAATACGTTATTTCGAGTCAATTGCTCCTGAAGTTTCCGTATTTGGTAAGTTTGGGATATATTCAGGAACACTACCATTAGTTGTTACAGGGTTACCATACTAAGGAAGGAAAAATGCCTGCCTAAAAATATAGGATGCACAAAATGCTTGATTCTTCAGAAAAAATGTCTGTCTACAGTATAAATAAAAAAAACGACTACAAACGCACTAGTCGCCACTACGATTTTTTAAGGTTCCCCTCGATTTCTCAGGGATGCCATCATCGGATCCTGATTTCCTTATCACGGTACCACCCTTCGGATATCTTCTATCCAACAAAAAAATAATCATCAAAATCGGTTCGTACACGACGAAGTTATCCGCGAACACACATAAAAAAGTATATACGGTCGAATTGAGAATTCTCCTTTTATTGACGTTGGTTAAAAAAACTATAAGTCTTTAAATAAATTACTGTCTATTCCTGGCTTAATATTTTGAGGTTATCTAGAATTTAATGATCTTTGAACATGTGACACATATTTTACAAATAAATTTTAAACCCTTACTAATATTGTTAATGTGAAAATGTGTTTGTTCGTTTGTTACCTTTTCACGCTTCGAGACCTCGACCAATCTTGGTAAAATTTGGCATGCAGGTAGCATGTGTCACTGGAAATGGAAAGGACCTAAGCTACTTTTTATACCGTGAAAATAGCATAGTCCGATGCAGTTCCTGAGGGAACTGAAAAAATACTCTTTTTTGATTAATTTCTTTACCATCGCAACGAAACAATGGATTGTTGTAATTTACGGCACAGAGATGATTAATTACATCGATTTTCCGTACAAAATGTTCTATTACCATTCGCATTTGGCCGGTTTTTTTCTTATTGCCCTGCTAGCGCAGAAGTACATGGAGCATTTGAGCATGTATGCGAGTATGGTTTCAAACTTCAGCGAAACCCACGAAATCCAAAAATACCTGACCTGTCTCAGCCTAGCGCCGGCCCCACGTCTGTCTAATCCGTAAAAAGCCTGTCAAATGCAGAAAATTCCCGTCAGATGGTAACCCTGGTTGTTACTCACAAGAAATAAAGCAGAGAGCAATCATCTAAGTTTCTGTACTGCGCGGAATATACTAACGAGTTTAACACGTTGTTGAGACAAAGTTATGGGAAAAGTGGACTTTTTCTTGGGTATGTTTTTGGGTATTTGTTCCGTGCCCGAAATGTGCATTTATACAGGGTGTAACAAAATTGGTGTAGGTCCCGTTAACTGGCGCTTCTACTCATCATACTGAACAACTTTTGTTCTACGACTTTGATGAAATCACAAAAATAAATATTTTTTTTTATACAAATCGATCAGCTCATTGACAATTTTTTTTCATTTTAGTATGGAGGGTCCAAAATTTTTTTTGAGAATTGACTATGGATTCCGTGGGGAACGTTGTCCAGTATGATGAGTGGAACCCCCAGTTAACGGGTCCTACACCAATTTTGTTACACCCTGTATCATCATCATCATCATATCAGCTCATATACGTCCCCACCGAGGGGCTCAACGTGGGCGCAGTGCGGGTTGGTCGACTTAACACACAAGCTTCGAGTATTTTCGCAGCTGCGTGAAGGTTTCCTCACGATGTTTACCTTCACCGTTAAAACAATCGGTGTATATATGTACGTAAGTTTCGAAAAACACAGTGGTACATTGGCCAACCAGATTTGAACCCGAGACCTCTGGTTAGGAGGACCGAGTCGTTACCGGTTGAGCCACCGACGCTTCTTACCGGTTGAGCCACCGACGCTTCTTACCGGTTGAGCCACCGACGCTTCTTACCGGTTGAGCCACCGACGCTTCTTACCGGTTGAGCCACCGACGCTTCTTACCGGTTGAGCCACCGACGCTTCTTACCGGTTGAGCCACCGACGCTTCTTACCGGTTGAGCCACCGACGCTTCTTACCGGTTGAGCCACCGACGCTTCTTACCGGTTGAGCCACCGACGCTTCCTGTATAGTGAAAATATATTAAGTGGCAAAGTGCGAATCGAACTCATGCACCGACGGTTTCGTACAACCACACCTCTCTGCACTAGTAGACACCTATCCATTTCAAACAAAAGACATCAACGCGAGCGACTAAAAAGGTATTTATTTATTTAGTTCAGACTTCTCAGTGCGAGCAAGACTTAAAATTGGCTAGTGTTCCGCGACTTCGCCCGTATGGAAATCGAGGATGTACGGTGCGCGAGCCGCGATTGTTGTTTTACTTTAGGATTAGTACTATAATCACGCCAAATTTCATGCTTGTATGTTATATTGTTTTAACCGTAGAGAAAAAATAAAATTATTTTAAAAAACACATTTTTTGTATAAAACCACATAACTTGCCTATGTTTATTTTTTTATTATTTGTCAGTAAATCTTCTTCAATAACACACATATTCTTAAAGAAATTCTGCCAGCTTAATATATATATATATATATATATATATATATATATATATATATATATATATATATATATATATATATATATATATATATATATATATATATATATACCGAAGGACAGATGGACGGACGTTAACTGGTAACGGAATTAAAACCTTTTGAGTCAGTTTAGTGTTGGTGATAATTTTAGTGACACCGAGAGTAATACAGAAAATCTTACCAAGGATTTTTTTATTGTATAGAAATTCCTTGGATCTTTAACCAATTTAATAGAACAATAAAAACCCGACTTCCTAAAAGGTCCACAAATTCTCTGACACTCCATCAATCCGTTACAGCCATGGGTTCAACTAAAAAAACAAACAAACAGACATGCAAACATACTGACGTACATCCACCCGAAAAAAAATAGGCACTATCCTTTCTAGCCAGTCGGGTAAAATGATACCTAGAGTAATACAAATAATCTAACCAAGAATTTTTTATTGTATAGAAATTCCTTGGATCTATAACCAATTTAATAAAACTATATAAACCTGACTTCTTGAAAGGTCCACAAATTCTCTGACACTCCATCAATCGTAAATCGGACGTAAATCCACCCGAAAAGGCACTATCATTTTTAGCCAGTCGGGTAAAGTGATACCTAGAGTCATCATCATTATTATTAAGAGGGCCCAATCCTCTGTCGTTGCAGCATTCTCCACTTCAGCCTGTCACGAGCTGTCGTCTTTGTCTCCTGGTACGTAGAGTAATAAAAATAATCTAACCAAGAATTTTTTTATTGTATAGAAATTTCTTGGATCCATAACCAATTTAATAGAACAATAAAAATCCGACTTCTTGAAAGGTCCACAAATTCTCTGACACTCCATAAATCCGTTACGGACATGGGTTCAACTAAAGAAACAGACAAATAGACATTCAAACATACGGACGTACATCCACCTGAGAAAAATTAAGCACTATCCTTTTTAGCCAGTAAATATAACTGAACATAAGTGTCTTCCATGGGTACCATTACCTATTTTTCAATATTTTGTGGAAGTTTTTGTTAAGGCGAACCATTGATTAGAACGGTTGTCTCTGTTTTTAGGGTTCCGTACCCAAAGGGAAAAACGGGACCCTATTACTTAGCCTCCGCTGTCCGTCCGTCCGTATCTCACCAGGCCGTATTTCATGAACCGTGATAGCTAGACAGCTGAAATTTGTACACATGATGTATTTCTGTTGCCGCTATAACAACAAATACTATATATTTGAAAAAGTGAAAAAATAAAGGGGTTGTCGATACAAACAACATGTTTTTTTTTTAAACATGAAGAAACTACCGCCATCTAGCATGATGATTTTTGAAAAATGAGTCTAGCGCCATCTAGTATGATGGTATGGAACCCTATGTGTGCACTCGCATTTGGCCGGTTTTTTTCTTTACTTGTAAAGAGTAAAGAAAATAACTACACTTTTTCACTTTTTCCATATTTTTTCGTTTCCATTAAAACTAAATTTAATTATTAAAGTGTGTGTTTAGACCAGTGGTGCCCAACTGGTATTGCTCCAAGGGCTACTTTGAAAATCCCGATACGCCACTCGGGCACCGCCGAGTTAATAAAAAAACATAAGTGATTTATAGGAAACTACACTATACAATTACACCTCTATTTATTTTTTATGGTTAATATTTCAAGATTTCAAAATGTTTTTTGATGGTCATAAGATAGCGATTACATAACATAATGTCAGATTGTGAAAAATATAAACAAACAATCATCAGTTAATAATTACAAAAAAATCATTGATATAAAACAAATAATGTCATTTGGACATTGTACGAATTACATACGTACATGTAATTGATTTTTATATTATTTTGTTAAGATTTGGAAGCAGTCGCGCTTCTACTGTGTACTTTGCCCGCGACCCAGTTAAGAGTGCATTGACACGACAACTTAGCATAATTTTATTAGTATTTAAATCAGTGTTCAATTAGAGATCCTTCTGACAAGACCATTGCATTTTATTTGGGACCACCTCTAGGACACTCACTGACACATTGACATTGCATTCCTGTACAAGATCATATCCTGTACAATATTTTTTGGTCCTTCGAGCCGGACATGAAAAGAACATGACACGAGAAGTAATATATGAAATTTAATGAATTTTTCGTTAATGCCTTTGGCAAGAGTAGGCCAGTTCACACGGACAGCATCCGTTAACGAGTATAACGCGAGAGTCAGCCATCGCTCCCCTCGACCATATTAGAGGGATAGGAACTATGATACACTTAATAACACTTCAAGCAGAATAAACCGGAACAGCAAAAAGCTAATGCGATACTTGCGTACCTACTAAAGACTCCGACTCGTAAAGCGTAATTTAAATTTATCCAATTTAATTTTTAAAACGTTGTGTATCTGATTTTGTTCGCGGGCGCCTAGAAAACAGGCCGCGGGCTACAAGGTGTCTAAACTTTAGACTAATCGTTCTGGTTTGCCTGTAGAATGCAAATATCTTTCTTTGATATATTTTTGTGATATAAAAGTGAACGAACCGTGTTTCTCCAACTGACAAAATGAAGTCATTGAAATGAAGAATCAGGTTACAAAATATATCTTTCATATGTTTTGTGATAAATCGAGATCCCTGCGAACAAAGTTTCCAATGCGTCACCTTAACTTAATGATAATTAAGTAGGTCCGACTATCTCGTTGGTATCTGCGAGGTCATCGGTTAGTTGGAATTTTAACAAATTGTTTCTTGGCCTGTATCTTGGTAAGAAACAACATTGAAAGAAGGTTACCCAAAAATGAAAGTTTATTTAAAGTTCTGAGTTTTTACTTAGATCTTTTAACCTATTTGTGAGCATTTTCATTTTTTCACTAGAGTTACCAGTTTAGCCCATGGGTAAAATTTTCTTGATATTTTTGCAAATGGTCACCGTACCACCACGACGGTTCAGCTAATCCTCGTTGAATAAACAATGGACAAAAGCCCACGGACGTCTTCACAATAGTAAGACAAAGTGTTTGGGCTATTGCGAGATCGGAGCACCAGAAAATATTGTAACCACTGCAAGAAATATATTTGTACTGATCATCATTTGCATATGTCCTGATTTTGATGAAAATAATAACTAACCTAAAAATATATAGATTTTTATTGAAAATGTTCATTGATCTCGTACTTTAGGACAATTTTGATTTAAATATTATATAAGAATGTTAATTACTTTAATTTCTGCTGCGAACTTTAGTGTAGAGCAATTTTTTAAATTAACTATTCTTCTTCTTCAATTCTTGGTTTCTAGAAAACGGCTCTAACGATTTGAATGAGATTTTGTATTTCGGTAATGTTTACATTCCAAATCTATCGAGATATGTAATCGTCCCTGAGAAAATCCGTTTTGAGAAAATGTTTTGCTACTCAACAATAGATGGCGCTTTAAGCCTAGGAGACTGAGCAACGCTTGCTCTTCTTGGTTCTTATATAGAAAACACGTTGGTAATAAACTATTATTGATACAGTAACTTACCTAACAACCTATAAACGTTCCCACTGCTGGGGTAAGTTGCTCTTTTAAATAGGGGAAGGTTAGGCAATACTCCTCACACGGGGACCAAGTCAAGTCTTCGGGGATTTCTTTGTATTTAAGGCGGTATATTGGTAAATAAGCAGTAAGAAGCACTTAGCAAAAAAATCAGGAAAATTATTCCCGCTTAATTCAACAGCCTGAAAAAAAAGATATGCTATATTCAAGGATATTACGATTAGATTAACTTGACTCGATCTTAAAAGTACCAAACATAGCATAAATTGAAGCAAAGTGAAGCAAAGCCTGTACACATTTGTAGGAAAAAATATTTCTTTTAAATTTGAAATTTGTATCATAATTTTCGTCTTTTCAAACTGCGTAGTTTATGTTTATTCAAATTTAATTTAGTTCACTTTTTCGAAACTTTTCAACGAAAAACCATTGAAAAAGTGCAAAAGTGTGGTTACTTTCTTTACTCTTTACACGTAAAGAAGAAGACAGAGACAACTGTTAAATCAACGCCTCGCCTTAAGTTTGAAAAAATATAACTATTAGGATATTGAATACAAAAATACAAAAAATAATAATTTCAATTTCAATTTCAATTTATTGTCAATAAGAATACAACATAACAGCAGTACGCTCATTTGGTACTACAATGACGTAATTAAGGTTTTTATCAAAAATGAGTTAAGTATGTCAAACGATATATTTTGGTTGGTTACTTTCGGGGTAAAATCGACGCTAATGTATTTTCATAAACTGCGGCTAGATGGCGTTGACGTCATTGTTACTTTTATACCAAAACGCAAGCATTCTACAGCTACAACGGCGATTTAGTCAGTTGTGCCGGGGAGTTCCTTGAAGTGAGGTGTCAGTTTGGTGCAACAACGACGGCAAGGTAAATATGACATCACATTTATCCCCTCCTGGCGGAACAACGACGACAATGCTTAATTTTGTCGTTGTTTCCGTAAAGTGAGGACTTATTTTGTGTGCAACAATGACGAGAATATAAATGTGACATTTGTTTATCTGCACTTGGCGGAACAGCGACGACAATGCTTAGTTTCGTCGTTGTTTCCATAAAGTTATTTTGTGTGCAGCACTGACCAAAAGATAAATGTGACATTTTTTAATCTCCACTCGGCGGAACAGCAACAAAAAAGCGTAGTTACGTTGATATTTCCCCAGATATTATATTTATTTTGCGGGAAAACGACGATAATGTAAATTATTAATTATGGAATATACAATCTCTTAATTTTTTCTCCATTTTTTTGGGGAATTTATTTTTGAGGTCGGTACCAGCACACAGCTACTTTCGTATCAAATGTTTTAGATTCGATGGCATTGCTGACACCGACCTCAGAAAAAAAATATTAGGCCCCTAATTTCATTCGTACCTACCTTTGATTTCGTTATTGTTGGTTAATGTCGTGTATCTAAGTAAATAATAATATAATTTCATACTTTTGAGTGAATTTCATTTTGAAGTCGGTTTTAAAGTTTTTTAAACTTTTATTTATTTTTAGTGATAATTCTATCTATCTAAAAACGTTATACCCAATCACCCACTCGCCCATAGAAACCATTAAATCATAAAGCATGTGTTTCATTAAAAGATACAGATTCCTGTAGCTTCCATCATCATCTTAACAGAATGAAAGTTAAGGAGTTAAATCTTCCATCATCAGCTCATCTGAATAATCTGAAAGAATACAACTATCGGTCTATACTTACCGTATCTACGCAAAATATTTGAAGAATTATCCTCCATCTACCTTCCTTCATCAGCTCATCAACATGAGATGATGACTAATAGACACCAAAACTTGAACAGTTTTAGGAAATACATGCAACACGTAATATGTGCCTATAAAATTTGAGGGTTGTTCTCGATTTCCCTGAGATCCAATCCTCAGATCCTGACTTGGTGACAATGGGACCCCCTCGAGAGTATACTCTTTCGAATAAAAAAAATATTTTGAAAATCGGTTCACAATCGGCGGAGATATCGCGTAACAAACATACAAAAAAAAACATACAGTCGAATTGAGAACCTCCTCCTTTTTGAAGTCGGTTGATAATGTATGTAAGTCAAACTCTTGAAAATTGCTTCTAATCGAGAAGTTGAGATTGTTTAAGCTTAAGTGAAATTAATCTTAGTAATACGACTGCAAGTTGATTAAGTGAAAGTGACGGCAAATTTTATATAAGTTTTATACGAGGTACCAAAAAATATTAACAGTGACGGATGATTAAAAATAATGGTTAGCTTTTGTCAACGTGTGTTAAGAATTTTAGTTGTAATTGAATCTGTTTTTTAGTTGGCAGAATTGAATTACTTATATTTTGGATGCGGGCAGCGCAGGACCGGTCGTCGTGGAAATCCTTGGGGGAGGCCTTTGTCCAGCAGTGGACGATTTGTGGCTGATATGATGATGATATTTATAATGAGTAAAGATTTAGTATTAGGCTTAATAATTAGTCCCTATTGAGAAGTTGTTATTTATACGACTGATAGTTGAATAAATTCAAGCGACTGCATTTTTCAAAATGTGATTTTCTGATTAACTAAGTATTGTAGAAGTTACCAAATGAATAATTAAAAATGATTAAAAAAAAACTGTTTCCTACTGTAACCTTATATTGAGTTTTGTATGAAAGCATTACATATAATTAAAAGAATCCTGGCGGAACAATGACGAAATTGGGGGTGTCGCTTTAGTTTTGTTTTAATAAAAGAGATATTTATGTAGATAAACAGTTGACATAGACTACTCATAAAACTATAATACTTATGCCATGTTTTAAGTCTAAAATCATAGAATAGTGATATATTTAAAGGTCATTAACTGGATGATGAAAGTTGATTTTTTTTTTAAATCGCTCTCCTGTAAAGTTACAAAAAGTGCATTTTCGTCATTGTAGTACCAAATGAGCGAGTAGTAACCAATTCGTTGTATAAAAAAAATATAATAGTAGTATCAACTAATAGTACTTTTCCTCGCATTCGTTTCAAGCATTTTCTTGAAATAAGTAATAGGTTGGTATAAGTATAAGTAATAATTATAATTGAAATAAGTAATAGGTTGGTAATAATAAATAATGGTTATAAAGTGTAATCATAATGGTTATACTGATAGTTTCCGATATTCTCGGACCATTTTATGTAATAAACTGTTATATACACAGATAAACAGTTTATTCACCGACCAGGCACAAATAAAATAATAATTTCAATTTCAATTTATTGTCAATAAGAATACAACAAAACAGCAGTAGTAACCAATTCGTTGTATAAAAAAAATTATAATAGTAGTATCAACTAATAGTACTTTTCCGCGCATTCGTTTCAAGCATTTTCTTGAAATAAGTAATAGGTTGGTATAAGTATAAGTAATAATTATAATTGAAATAAGTAATAGGTTGGTAATAATAAATAATGGTTATAAAGTGTAATCATAATGGTTATACTGATAGTTTCCGATATTCTCGGACCATTTTATGTAATAAACTGTTATATACACAGATAAACAGTTTATTCACCGACCAGGCACAAATAAAATAATAATTTCAATTTCAATTTATTGTCAATAAGAATACAATATAACAGCAGTAGTAACCAATTCGTTGTATAAAAAAAATTATAATAGTAGTATCAACTAATAGTACTTTTCCTCGCATTCGTTTCAAGCATTTTCTTGAAATAAGTAATAGGTTGGTATAAGTATAAGTAATAATTATAATTGAAATAAGTAATAGGTTGGTAATAATAAATAATGGTTATAAAGTGTAATCATAATGGTTATACTGATAGTTTCCGATATTCTCGGACCATTTTATGTAATAAACTGTTATATACACAGATAAACAGTTTATTCACCGACCAGGCACAAATAAAATAATAATTTCAATTTCAATTTATTGTCAATAAGAATACAATATAACAGCAGTAGTAACCAATTCGTTGTATAAAAAAAATTATAATAGTAGTATCAACTAATAGTACTTTTCCTCGCATTCGTTTCAAGCATTTTCTTGAAATAAGTAATAGGTTGGTATAAGTATAAGTAATAATTATAATTGAAATAAGTAATAGGTTGGTAATAATAAATAATGGTTATAAAGTGTAATCATAATGGTTATACTGATAGTTTCCGATATTCTCGGACCATTTTATGTAATAAACTGTTATATACACAGATAAACAGTTTATTCACCGACCAGGCACAAATAAAATAATAATTTCAATTTCAATTTATTGTCAATAAGAATACAACAAAACAGCAGTAGTAACCAATTCGTTGTATAAAAAAAATTATAATAGTAGTATCAACTAATAGTACTTTTCCTCGCATTCGTTTCAAGCATTTTCTTGAAATAAGTAATAGGTTGGTAATAATAAAGTAAAAAAATGAAGATTACACCACTAAGACTAACTTATAGCTAATCTTCTCTTGTCACAATGTTCGTTCCCGTACTCCTCCGAAACGGCTTGACCGATTCTCATGAAATTTTGTGAGCATATTGAGTAGGTCTGAGAATCGGCCAACATCTATTTTATTTTAGGGTAGGGTAGTGTAGGGTAGGTTAGGGTAGTGTAGGGTAGGTTAGGGTAGTGTAATGTAGGGTAGTGTAGTGTAGTGTAGGGTAGTGTAGGGTAGGGTAGTGTAGTGTAGTGTAGTGTAGTGTATGTAGGGTAGGGTAGGGTAGGGTAGGGTAGGGTAGGGTAGTGTAGTGTAGTGTAGGGTATGTAGGGTAGGGTAGTGTATGGTAGGGTAGTGTAGTGTAGTGTAGGGTAGGGTAGGGCAGTGTAATGTAATGTAAGGCGGTACGTAGTTCGCCGGGACAGCTAGTCTAAATATATATAACTCAAAGGTGACTGACTGACATAGTGATCTATCAACGCACATCCCAAACCACTGGACGGATAGGGCTGAAATTTGGCATGCAGGTAGATGTTATGAATTAGGCATCCGATAAGAAAGGATTTTGGGAAATTCCCACGGAAACCGCATAATCGGGACCTGCGCGGGCGAAGCTGCGGGCATCCACTAATTACTAATAAATACAATAAATTTTCAGTAAGTGCCAGGCTAGTGAAAAGGTCCTGGCTCAGCATATGTATGCCCATAAAGCTGAGATTCTGCCAGGGCCCTCACCAGTCTGTGTACCGCGACAGTGTACTAATAACAGTAGCAAAGTTAGCGAACCCGAATAAAATTTAAAAAATTATTTATTTAAAAATGGTTTGCTGATTTAATTAATTTGAAGGTTGGCGGTGCTTCGTCTTGGAAACTGACGCTTGTAAAATCAAATCCATTTTCCTTATTACGTAAATTTTTAGCTTGTTTCACTCGACGAAAAGTTAATTAAACCTCCAATTTGTGGCATCAAAAGCGGCTATAAAATGATTACGTTCGCTACTTTTGATTGCAGAAGTTAATTCAATATATAAATTAATTTAAGTACTTTTATTTAACGGTCAATTTGCAAAAAAAAATATTGAACCCTTTTTGTAGACTAATTGTCTAAATTACTACTGATTTAAGACTACCTTTTACTCGCGGCTTGCTCCAAAATGTTAACAACATCTAAAATCACCATGTTTAGGACAAATATTTTTTTCTTAATTTGAATATTGCGTGTGGACACAGCTTTTAGGGTCCCGTAGTCAAAGATAGATTACGAAGTGCGAGGTAATCCCCTGAGTGTCATTTAATACATTTTATGCAGTCGGATTTCAGGTTTATTTGCAGTCATTTACCCATTATCTAATGAACTCCTTTATTTTTCATCGCAATGTGGCATAACTTTAAATTAAATCCAGACGAATCTAACGTTTAGAAGATATCGTAGAATAAACAAACATACATACATATATAAGGTCTAACAAAATTAGCTGAAATTCCCAATAAACTGAACAACTTTCCCCATGAAACCCATAGTCAAATCTCAAAAAAAATATTTGAACTTCCCATACTAAGTTGGCTGATCAGCTGATCGAGTTAGTATGGGAGAGCCAAATTTTTTTTGTGATTTTACTATGGGTTCCATGGGGAAAGTTGTGCAGTTTCATTTGTAGAAGCACCAGTTAAAGTATTTTCAGCTAATTTTGTTACACCTTATATACTTTCTTATATACATACGTACGTACATACATACATACATATACAAACGACCTGAAAATAACACACTCCTTTTTACCCGACTACGAAAAAGGAGGGTTTTGTTTTTGACAGTTTATGTATGTATGTATGAATATTCATCTGTTCCCTCGTATTTCCTAAACCACTTAACCAATCTTGACAAATGTAGTGTCTTTGGATTTGTGCCATTATTCGCGTCTCTGGCGGATTCTATAGGTGAATTACACCACCCAAAAAATTTTTTTTTATATTCATATCATGTATGGTATCAAAAGAAAGGTCTTGACGAGCATATTCTCAATGTGTATACCTTACTGCAAATGGTTATTTTTAGCAAATGGTCTCACAAGCGATATTATGAGACAGCTTTATGTAAGCGCGCTACAATCACGTGACACGACACGCACCGGCGGGTAGCCAGGTGGGGCAGCGTTGTACTCTGAGTACAAAAAATATGGAAATAAAATCCTTACTTATAATATTATAAATGTGAAAATGCGTTTGTTTGTTACCTTTTCACGTTTCAACGCCTTGACCAATCTTAATGAAATTTAGCATGCAGGTAGCCTGTGTCACGGGGAAGGATATAGGCTACTTTTTATCCCGTGAAAATACCATATTCCGATAAAGTTCTAAAGGGAACTGAACCGCTTGCGGCTCGCGCACCACTCTCCCTCAAAGGCAGTCATAATAACGATGTCTACGCGGGCGAAGCCGCGGGAAAAAGCTAGTAAATGATAAAAAAACAAAAATCCGACTACGCAAAAGTATGAAATCAAGAGTTTCCCGCCTGAAATCACAGCCTTTATTTTTCCCATCATCTGCCATAGCAAGCCCTATCGTAATCAAAATGTTTATCGTAACTATTTATCACTATGGCTTGCGACCACGGCTATTATCCTAGATGAAGGGAAAAATAAAGGCTATGATTTCAGGCGGGAATCTCTTGTTTTCATATTTTTCCGTAGTCGGTTTTTAGTTTATATAACTTTCATTTTTCCCAATAGAAATAATTGAGACGGTTGAAGTTACAGACTGCTAATCAGAATAACCAGATATAGATCCCGAAGGATCTTGAGAAAACTAATTTTCACGCTTTGTGATACATTGTACAAAGACACTAAATTGAGGAAGTGTAAAGTGATAGACTTCTAATTAGCATAGCCAAGGATCCAGAGAAACTCATGGCTACGCTTGCAAGCCGCATGCGGCTCGCGCACCACTCAAGCTCAAAGATATTCATAAGGGACCTATCAGACAGAGAGCGGTCACGAGTTTAAGCGTTCTGCGTTCGCGTTTTGCGTTCGAGCGTGCAATTGCTCACGAACCCCACTGTTGAACGGTCGACGCGGTCAGAATGCCTCCTGTGTGAGTATATCTATGTAACGTAATATAACACAAAGAACGCAAAACTGACCGCTTGAACGCTTGACCGCGTGACCGCGTGACCTCTCTCTGTCTGATAGGTCCCTAAAATCTATGTCCACGCTGTCGAAGTTATAGTAAAAAAAAGTTCTAAATACAAGTGAAATCATTTTTGAAATCCAATGACTAGTTTTGGAGATCACCTCTTACCTCTACTTAAACTAACAAACTTTATTACAATATTAGTATAGATTGTGTGATATAAACACAATACCATTACATGCCGGAAGGACAAGTTAGGTGATTGAAAAGAATCCATTGGAGAGGCGAACGATCTTCATCGCTGTCAGACAAAATGTCGTCCTCGGGCACCCGGGGGCAGTTCACAATCACTCCATCTGTTTAAGTGCTTATTTATTACTCAAGTAGTTAAAATTATTGTTTTCGAAACACTGACCTGTTTTAGATCACTAGAATTTTCTATGAAATTCTGAAGAGTTTTATCTTGCATCGACTATAGATTCTCAACAATCATCGATCGAGCCTTCACCATCGATTGTAAATCACCAGACTTTTCTATGAAATTCTGAAGAGTTTTGTCTTGCATCGACTATAGATTCTCAACAATCATCGATCGAGCCTTCACCATCGATTGTAGATCACCAGACTTTTCTATGAAATTCTGAAGAGTTTTGTCTTGCATCGACTATAGATTCTCAACAATCATCGATCGAGCCTTCACCATCGATTGTAGATCACCAGACTTTTCTATGAAATTCTGAAGAGTTTTGTCTTGCATCGACTATAGATTCTCAACAATCATCGATCGAGCCTTCACCATCGATTGTAGATCACCAGACTTTTCTATGAAATTCTGAAGAGTTTTGTCTTGAATCGACTATAGATTCTCAACAATCATCGATCAAGTCTTCAGCATCAATTGAAGATCACCAGACTTTTCTATGAAATTCTGAAGAGTTTTGTCTTGCAACCACTATAGATTCTCAACAATCATCGATCGAGCCTTCACCATCGATTGTAGATCACCAGACTTTTCTATGAAATTCTGAAGAGTTTTGTCTTGCATCGACTATAGATTCTCAACAATCATCGATCGAGCCTTCACCATCGATTGTAGATCACCAGACTTTTCTATGAAATTCTGAAGAGTTTTGTCTTGCATCGACTATAGATTCTCAACAATCATCGATCGAGCCTCCACCATCGATTGTAGATCATCAGAATTTTCCATGAAATTCTGAAGAGTTTTGTACGGATGGTGGAATAAAACATGCATATTTAAAAATATAATAAATTAATACATAACGGACAGGTAAAGTAAAAATAGGGTGGTCTACTTTTAATTAGTAGAAAATATATCAATACTGTATAAAAACTAATCAGTCCTAAAAATAATAAGTATCACACTAATTACAAATAACACCTAAAATAAAATGACCAAAATACCTAAAAAAAATATTCAAGATTCAAGGTATTTATTCAAAGTAGGTGCAAATTACACTCTTTATGATAGTCATAAATTAATAAAAACATAAGTTTATTTGTGAAAAATCAAGAAATAAACAATCATTAGTTAATAATGTCAAAATTAAATCCTAGACATAAACCAGATTATGTCATTAGAAAATGAAAACAATATGACACGAAAAGTTATACATAAATTTATTGAATGTCATTGAAACCTTTGACAAGAGTAGGCCATTTCACACGGACAGCACCCGGTCACGAGTATAACGCGAGAGTCATCCATCGCTCCCTTAACCGTCCAGGCCGACCTTGAATATTGACGTTCCCTTCCTTCAGGCGGACCCGCCATTTTCCAAAATGGCGGAAAATGACAAGAAATTGTCAAATTATGAAAAGTTTATCTATGATTTTATATTAAACTGCGTATGGCACTAAGAGCGGAATTTAATAACGACGTAAGTCCATAAATCAACCCAAGGCAGTTTCAACACAGTTTTAACTATATTTGTGTACTTTAGAGCATAAGGTCGCGTGTTGTTACCGGGGCCGATGGGTCCCATTAATACTCAACGGAAAGAACAACTTACCGGGACAGATGGGTCCCATTAATACTCAATCGGTTAAAACACCTTAACTCCGGTTTGTCTGAAAGAAATCGCTTAGAGCGATAAGACTGCCCGATATAAGTTTCTTTTTTTATATTGTGTTTGTTTTTTTTATATTTTTTGAGTTAAGAGTTTTGTTTTTATGTGTTTATATTACATTTTTTAACTCTTATCTTAAAATATTTAAAATAAAACACCTAAAGTAACTAAAATCACAACTAAAGTACATTAATTAAAAAACACCTAAAATAACCCTAAAATAATGACGGGGTCATCCCCGGTGCAAAGGTGCCCATAAATAACACTAGCTGCATTACCGCGCTGAATGGCTATTAGTCCAGTCAAATTAGCTAAACCTGGACATAATTCGATAACTGTAATTTTCTTTTTCTAGGACATAAATTATTGTTAGTTATAGTTAAAATAAAAAGAATTAAACATTTTCAAGCTCCGCGTCAATGTAAAAAAACGGAAAAACTAAATTTTGAACCCAT
Organism: Coleophora flavipennella; assembly: GCA_947284805.1. Classification (NCBI taxonomy): domain Eukaryota; kingdom Metazoa; phylum Arthropoda; class Insecta; order Lepidoptera; family Coleophoridae; genus Coleophora; species Coleophora flavipennella. The sequence goes on from OX369270.1 coordinate 13,163,485, forward strand.
TTTGATTTTACAAGTACAGCATAATATATAACTTTGTAAAAGTACCTCTGTTATGATATGACGCTTGCATTCTAGTTAAACAAATCAAAATTAAACTAATTAATCATTCGGAACTATCATTGATAGAGAAGGTTCAGTTAATTACAGATTTTTTGGTTTATCTTACCAGAAATTATAGATAACCGTGATTGAACAATTTATTCTGAATTGTATATTAAATGTGTTAATGAATTATTAAAAATTAAACAGATTCTCTTTGCGAACCTGTAAAGTCACAAATATTTGTATTTTTTGGAAAGCCAAAATACATAACTACTTCAAAAGTGTTTAATTTATGCCTTCAAAATATTATTAATACTATGAGAAACAAATTATACAATAAATGTCCACGATTATTCATAATTTAATATTTTTTCTTAGTTACGTTTCAATATAAACGTTATTTCTTGCGACCTAAGGTCTAACTAACTCTCGAACGTATATGAGATAGCTTCGCTCGCCCTTTGTAATCACCGACACAGCGCGCGCCGCCTGTGTCAAAGAATGCCGCCTTGAAGTCACAAAATGCTGATTACATAATTTGTATCTGTCATAATATTTAAATTGTTTAAGTAGATTTAATTCTTGCATTTTTTTAAAACAAACGGAATGCGCCTTACTTTCGCGAGTCGCGAATAATTTTGTTGTAGGCTTATAGCCAATGATTGTCAAACTTTTATAAACACGTGGTGCCACGGTTGGACTAGGGCGGAGAATAAATTGAAATATTATTAATTAGATCGATAATTAATAACTTAATTGTTCAGGATGAGATTATTTTTGTAGAATCACGTTTACCTATTTATGGGCTCTCTAAGTTAGTAAAGTTCCCGAGTGGTGAACGCGCACCAAAAGACCCACAGCATACCGCATTGGAAATGAACGGTCCTGCACATCTACATCCAGCGGCTTCCCGCGACCTTCACCAGGTCATCGGTCCACCAAATGGGAGGCCTTCCTACGCCACGTCTTCGGGTGCGCGGTCCCCACCAGAGAACTTTACTATCCCAACGGTAGCTATATGTGCCCTGGCCTAATAGCTCGTAGAACAAGTGACTGTTGGGGTAGTAAAGTTTTTAAGTTGTAACCGCGTACTGGATGACGTAGCATAGGCAGGCCTCCCACTCAGTGGACCGATGACCTGGTGTAGGAAGCGGAAAGCCGCTGGATGCGGACGAGCAGGACCGGTCATTCTCTGCGATAAGTCTTTTAGTGCGTAGTCGCCACTCGAGAACTTTAATACCCCAAAGGCCATCTGTTCTACGAGCTTCACGGCCGGGGCAAATAGCTACCAATGGGGCGTTAGGGCAGTAAAGTTCTCTAGTGGCGACTGCACACCGGAAAAAGTAGCGTAGACAGGCTTCACACTCGGTTGACCGATGACCTGGTGAAGGTTGCGCAAAGCCGCTACATGCGAATGAGCAGGACAGGTCATTTTCAATGCGGTGCGTTTTAGCACGCGATCACCACTCAAGAACTTTACTACCTCAACGACCATAATATCTGTTCTACGAAGTATGTGGCTGGGCCAAATCAATAAGTATCTTCTTAGAATTTAGGCCTGTTTTATTTTTCTTGACGAGTCCTTTGATGCAGGTAGGTTCCAAAGTCTGAAGTTGGACCACTCTCTTGATCAGCTTCTGGGTCCAGTACAAAAAACTAACCGTGACAAAAAAGTTAAGGTTTCAAGAAAACAAAGTAGAAAACACAAACGAATATTTATTCTTAATAAAATAACCAGTCACTTAATAACTTTTACTTTATTGTATTACAAACACTCTTATAAAATGTGCTGAATGCGATCTGGTATGTGTGTGCTCGCCACAAGCTCTCAAACAAATATGTCCACTTACATTTATTTGAACTATAAACAACCGACTAAATCCAGACATAAACTCATGGGTAACATCGTCTTACGAATATGTGTTAACACTAATAAAACAATAGCTCGTTGTGCCAGCTCTGTACGTCTGTACAAAGCCCACTCAAATGTACCGAATAACAAAACAGAGTTCACAGAATCACGTTACAACTGTAATAGTAATCTAGTTATATTTAGGTATGCCGATACTGTAACATGTACTTAATCTTGAATGTTCTAACAGTCGGCCATTCTGACAGATGCCTGACCTCAGGCATACATAAATTCAAAATTTTGTAAATAGGTACCAAACGTTACATTTACAAAAAAAATATATTAATAAAAATTATAAGTATTTCCAATTGAAAAACCTGTTCAAAGTTCGTAAGTATACATTTACAAAAGAGCACATCTGATCACATGGATCCAATAACTAGTAACTATTAACTATGAATCGAATCTATAATCTATCTCTATAAATCTACTTATTACATTTAGGCACCGATTTGTGTATACTTCTAAATTCACAAGTACAATAACGTTTTATATTTTAGGCACCGATTTGTGTATACTTCTAAATTCACAAGTACAATAACGTTTTATATTCGGCCACCCTGACTTATTGAATGACCTCATTCATTTTCATTACATATGATAAAAAAGAGAAAAAAAAAAATAACCACGCAATACCGTTCCGTCACTGCGCTTTAACACTTTACATCTCACTTTGCCGTGTGAACTGATAAAATAAACAAATTGGACTCTATCATTGTCGTTTTGTCACTGTAAGTAAGTTTTACCTGTCTACACACACATGGTATATCAGTTTCTGATCCAGACATATTGCACGTATACCGCGTACACGCACAGGGTGTATCGGTCTTTGCTCCAGCGTAAGTACTTAAATATATACAGCGTACACGCACAGGGTGTATCGGTCTCTGCTCCAGCATAGGTCTCGAGGTCTCGAACGTATACCGCGTACACTCACAGGGTGTATCGGCCTCTGCTCGATTGATGAAATGGATACCGCGTACACACACAGGGTGTATCGGCCTCTGCCCAACTGATGAAACGGGATACCGCGTACACTCACAGGGTGTATCGGCCTCTGCCCGACTGATGAAACGGGGCACCGCGTACACTCACAGGGTGTATCGGCCTCTGCCCGACTGTTGAAATGGGATACCGCGTACACTCACAGGGTGTATCGGCCTCTACCCGACTGATGAAACGGGACACCGCGTACACTCACAGGGTGTATCGGCCTCTGCCCGACTGTTGAAATGGGATACCGCGTACACTCACAGGGTGTATCGGCCTCTACCCGACTGATGAAACGGGACACCGCGTACACTCACAGGGTGTATCGGCCTCTGCCCGACTGATGAAATGGGATACCGCGTACACTCACAGGGTGTATCGGCCTCTTGCCCGAGTGTAGCAGTATTATAGTCCTGGTGATATTTCCAGAGCCACTTGATGTGCAGTTCTAGTTTGGCTGGCTTGTTTAAACGATTTACATAGGGTTGGGTACGGAAAAAAAAAAGAAAGGGAATAAGCAATCATTTAACAAAATAAACAAAAAGGAAACTATTTACTAATAAGTATTGTCTTTATTCGGTTTCTGAACGATTATTTTCAGATTCTGAGCTGTCCTGATGAGAAAAGCGTATCCAGGGTTTAATTTTATCAGCGGAGTAGACGTTTTTGTATTTCCTGCTCGGAAACCCATTAACGCTACAAACTTCATAACGTTCATTTCCTAAAATAGCAGTCACCTTGTAAGGACCACTGTACGGTGGTACCAGTTTGTTGCTTTTACCGACAATATGAACGTTTTTTAATACCATAACTAAATCACCTACTTTGTATTTGTGTGCAGCACATCTTTTTCTGTCAAATCGTGTTTTCATTTTCTCCTGTTCTTTTCTGATATGAGTTGATACTTCATTACGCATCGCTTCAATATTTTTATCAACGGTTAGATTCTCAGAAATGTCGTGTAAATGACTTTCGGTCACATTTACAGTATCTTTTCCAAACACGACCTGAGCAGGAGTTTGACCGATACCTTTGTTAATAGTATTGTTCAGACTCCATTGAACCTTACCTAAGTCAGAGTCCCAGTTGCGATCATCTTTGTCGATGTTCAAAGCAGTTAATGAACTTAAAATCGATCGATTGTTTCGTTCGATTTGCCCATTTGCACGAGGAGTTGCTACTGCATTTTTCACGTGTTTGATCTGATAAAAGTCCACGAACCGCTTGAATTCATCAGAAGTGAAACTGGTTCCACGATCGGATACTATTACTTTTGGGGAGCCAAACAGTCCGATAAAATCACGTAATACTTGTATCGAAATCCTACTCTTAGTATTTCTAACGGCCCGCAGTACAATAAATTTTGTAAAAGCATCTACAATACCAAGTATATAAGTATTTCCACTTTTGCTTCTAACAAACGGCCCTACGTGATCTATATGTACGCATTCAAACGGCACACTGGGTTTAGGTATTGGATGCAAGAAACCCTGTTTTTTTTCCAGATGGCTCCTTCGCATAAGCGCACGATACACAAGCGCGCACGTATTTTCTGACAAAACGAGCCATTCCCGGAAACCAGTAGTCTCTTCGCATTTTCACTAGAGTCTTTTCGAAGAAAAGTGTCCACTTTCGTCGTGGCATAAAAGGCAAATTTTCCACCGTGCATCGCGAGGAACGGCCCATTTCAATTCATCTCCGACTTTTCGGTATATTTTACCGTCTTTAAGAGTATAATTGTTATTAACTTCCTTGGCCTCAATACAATGTTTGTCCAAAATGCATTTTATGAGTTTTAGTTTTATCTTTATCTGTTTTAAATACTCTTACGGTAGAATGCTCAGTGAGTGATTGACCTATTAATATATCTGCCGGCAACAATGCGGCAGGAACTACAAAAGCTGTTAATTGAACCTGCACTAAATCAATTGATATGCGAATCTGGCATTTACCAAAAGGAACTATACTGCTATTTCCAAATCCTCGTAGTGTAGGTAATTTATTGGTATCTATTTTTAATTTCATATTTTGACATTGCACATCGCTTATAAGCGTACACTCGCTTCCAAAATCTACATATCCTTTCATGTCAATATTGTTAACCTTAACTGGTTTAAAATACTTTTTATTGTTATCTTTAGTTCCTTCAATATTTAGTATATTTTTTTTGTTGTAGCATCAGTATTATTTGTGTTAAAAGATTTTCCCAAATCAAATGTACAATTTGCTTCTTTATGACCATATTGTCTGCACTTACAGCATTTTATAATTTCTTTATTACATCTTGCTACAGTATGCCCTGATTCCCTACAATTATAACAGGAAACATTAATAAATCGTTTGTTGTTATAGGTATCATTCGAAAACCTGTTCTTTGAGTCCCTAGATAGTTCTTGCGGTTTTTTATTTTGTGTTGTAAAATTTGTATAATCATTTGTGTAACGTCTTGCAGAAAATGTATCATAAGATTTATTTGAAACATTTCGAAAATGATTCAAAACTTGATCAGGATCATTATAGTTAGCACCTTGTACGTTCATTCGCATATTGTAATCAAATATTCCGTGAGTGATACAATCTACCGCTTGTCTACCCTTTAGCTGACATCTATTAATTAACATAATTTTATCATAATAATATTCAACTAGTGTTTCATTTCTTCTACTTTTCCGAATTAACATCTCTGATAATTGGTCCGCGTAATTTTGATCACAAGGAAATGCCCTTAAAAGTTTTTCTTGCCACTCAGCCCAACAAAATTTCATAGTAGTAAGACCATCGTACCATTTTTTTGCCAAACCACCTAATTTTGGCAATGCATAATAAATTGTTTGTTGTTCTGTCCAACCGTAAATCTCAGCTGACTCATTAATTTTTCTAAGCCAGTCTTTCATTGTCTGAGATCGAGAGTTTGGGTCGAATTCTGTAATAATATTTTGAGCACCCTGCACGTGGGATGTTCCATTTCCACGACTAGTATTCCCTTGTATAGCGCTAACTAAGTTTTGAATCAGTGTTTCGTTTGATTTTGAATCTGAAGTCCTAGCACGTTTAGGAGTTAGGCTCCTCGATTTTGAAATACTAGGTAAACGATGCCGATGGCTTCGTTTACTCAAACGTCTTGTTCGTGAATACGAACTAGTCGAACTCGAACGGTGTTTATGTTGACACCATCGTCGATCTGTACGACTTCGTGAGGGCTTCCTAACAGATGTTCGGCGTCGCCCCATGGAACGAGACTGTTTACGAGTGTGACGAGACCGCCTATATAGGAAATACGGGGAAACACTTGTATCATCAGACGCCCGGGAGAAATCGCTCGAAGAGCATCGATAACGACGGCGACGTTTAGTACGAGTACGCGATCGACTTTGCCTATCTGTCGAATATTCTTTGCTTGATAATATATTTGTGCGTTTCTTACGTACCGGAGGCAGAGGAGGAGTATGCCCACGATCTGACATTTCAAGAGTGTGCACTTATATTTTAGTTAGGTAATTAGAAATAAACGGGTGGAATAAACTTAATTCAGAAAATTAAATTTACTGAAAGTAACTTTACAACACAAATCACTGTTGATGGAAAAGGGAGAGGAAAAAGAAATTAATAAAGGTACAGGAATAGCTATAATTTTATTCCAAGCCAAACTAGTAGGTTCTCTGAAAGAATTAATCCAAGTTAGATTCAACTGCAATAGTATACCACAACATCAGATTCAGATATTTGTCAGCAATCATCATATCAGCCGAAGTACGTCCACGGCCCTTGTCCAACTCAAGGTATTATACTTAAATAATTTTATATAAACAAATCAAAAACAAAACAAACAAATCTTTACTATATTATAAACGCGAAAGATTGTATTTATGGATATTTGTTACTCTTTAACTCCACAACAGATCAACATCAACGAAACTGGATGAATGTTGCCACACTCGCGAGCCGCCTACGGCTCGCGCACCGCGCGTCCTCGAAGACAGTTACAGAAACCATGCACACGTGAGCGAAGCCGCTGGCAAAAGCTAGTAATGTCATACACTTGAGGCGTGACTATTTGTTTAACAAATAATAATAATAAAACTTATATACATATACGAAATTAATTTATGTAAGAAGAAAGATAAAAAAAAATTAACATATAAAGAAAAAAAACAAATGTCCAACAGTAATAATAATAAACTGTAACTTTATCTTCCAATAATCCGATTACCATGTATAAAATTCAACTAATTTTTTTTTTTGAATCTCGAATCAACCTGTATAAGCAGTCTTTTGCACAAAATGTAAATGATTTAGAACTTTTCACTTACCAATCATCAGCTATAATACTCAACCTTGCGTGTTTTGTTCAATATCCCGTCTTCTGATATAATAAAATAACCAGTCACTTAATAACTTTTACTTTATTGTATTACAAACACTCTTATAAAATGTGCTGAATGCGATCTGGTATGTGTGTGCTCGCCACAAGCTCTCAAACAAATATGTCCACTTACATTTATTTGAACTATAAACAACCGACTAAATCCAGACATAAACTCATGGGTAACATCGTCTTACGAATATGTGTTAACACTAATAAAACAATAGCTCGTTGTGCCAGCTCTGTACGTCTGTACAAAGCCCACTCAAATGTACCGAATAACAAAACAGAGTTCACAGAATCACGTTACAACTGTAATAGTAATCTAGTTATATTTAGGTATGCCGATACTGTAACATGTACCTAAATCTTGAATGTTCTAACATTCTTGATATCCTGCACATTTTTCTGTGCTTCTAGAATGTATGGCGGTTCTCGAATGTCAAGAGATCTGGGCACACGTAAATCAACCAGTGAAATAAAGTAGCCTATTGTTAATCCAGGCCCTAATCTGTCTACCTACCAAATTTCAGCCAGATGCGTTAAGTCGTTTTTGCGTGAAGAAGTAACAAACATACACACTCACACAAACTTTCGCCTTTATAATATTAGTGTGATGAATCGTCTCGCACGCAGTCATTATTATGAATCGTCTCGCACGCAGATTTCACGACGGTGACAACACCCTGCTGAAGTACTACAGAGTAGAGACCCATCTCACTTCAGAGCCATGTCTACAAGCTGTTTTCGAGAGTCATTATGAATCGTCTCGCACCCAGGTTTTAAGACTTCCAGCCTCCCAAACAATCCGGTTTCCGAAAAGGCTTTAGTACACATACATACACATACATACGCTGCGGCAGATTATACAGAAGACTGAAGAGTATTGTGCACGATGGACACTCAAAAACGTAAAGTTACTTGTTGATAAATTTTGTTGATTGTAAATTTGTGTATGTCTTAAAGTGCGATACGTTTTATTTTTGAATTGTTATATGTACATAGATATAGATAGTTAAGTTGTAGTTTTTTAAGTAATCTTGTTTTATAAGCCTTTTGTATGTTTTCTAAATAAATGTGTTTTGTAACTGTGTTTTGCTTGGGGAGGCTTAGAGGGAGGTCTAGGTAATTAGTTTGGTAAAGGTGGCGAGATGGAAGCCTGGTAGAACAAAAACAAAAACGCAGCTGACTATGCAGAACAGTTCCCGGAGGCGGCGCAGGCTATAGTGAAAAGTCACTATATGGATGACTACATCGCCAGCTACGGGACAGACGGAGAGGCCCTCGAGACAGCCACGGCGGTCGAACACATCCATCGGCAGGCCGGCTTTGAGTTGCGCGGGTGGGCATCCAACTCGCCCTCCGTGCTCCGTCACTACGCTACGAACGAGGCGGAGGCTACCATCCCTATCGGCGGGAGCGAGACAGAGCGAACACTGGGCCTGCTCTGGGAAGTAGGGCCGGACAACCTAGGCTTCAGACTCAACCGCAAGAGGGCGCCACTGGAAGTCATCGACGGGCTGCGCGCGCCGACGAAACGAGAGGCCCTCAGCGTGATCATGTCCCTATACGATCCGCTGGGGCTAATAGCACCTGTAACTACGCCGGCCAAGCGCATCATGCAAGACACCTGGCGCTACCACACTAACTGGGACGCCGATCTGCCAGACGAGCTACACGAAAAATGGTACGAGTGGCTACGCACGCTACGCGCTACGGAGCGGCTACGCATCCCACGCTGTTACGACACGGGCGCCGTGACCAAGCGGGCGCTCCACACCTTTGTCGACGCGAGCGAGGAAGCCTACGCCGCCGCTGTGTACTGGCGGAACGAGAGGTCCGATGGAAGCGTGAGCGTCGTGCTGGCTGCCGCTAAGAGCCGGGTGACACCACTCAAACCCGTGTCGATCCCGAGGCTCGAGCTGCAGGCGGCGCTGCTGGGAGCGCGACTAGCCCACACTGTCGCGCGCGAACACGACTGGGAAGCAGAGGCGCGACACTACTGGTCCGATTCTCGCACGGCTCTCGCATGGATACGAGCCGAGCCGCGAGCATTCAAGTGCTTTGTGGCACACCGGCTGGCAGAAATCGAAGAAACGACGAAGAAAAACGAGTGGAGATGGGTCCCAACAGCCCATAACGTCGCTGATGATGCTACGCGAGCCACCCCGGCGGACTTCGGCGCCGCACACAGATGGTTTCACGGCCCCGAGTTCCTATATCAACCTGAGGAATGCTGGCCGCAAGAAAACCGACGCGCCGCGGCCTCAGTCACCGGGGAAGAACGAGAAGCTTGCTACGCGACTACGACGACTACGACGCTACGAAGCCACGCCCACCTGCCCGACGTAGCGAGATTTTCACGCTGGACACGCCTCATCCGAGCAACAGCGCGTGTTCTACAGTTCGTCGAGCGATGCCGAGGCCGCACACAACACATTGAGGAAGCGAACTGCCAAAAATTAAAACAGAGATCCTACGTGGGGAGAGGCTAAAAAGAAAAAGAAACTGAAGAAAGGCCTTTCAGTCGACACGCCGGACCGCTTCATGGGAATCGAAGCGCACCTACTCATACGCGCAGAAAGGCTATGGGTGCGAGCAGCGCAGGAAGACTCGTATGCGAGAGAGAGACGGAGAATCGAGAAAGGAACCCTACCTACCGGCGACGATAAGCTAGCCGCCCTAAGTATTACGGTGGGCACCGACGGAATCCTGCGACTCAAAGGACGAGTGGAGAAGGCCGTCGACATATCAGAAGAAGCTGCAAGCCCCGCAGTGCTGGACGGCAGGCACCCCTACACCCGCCTGTACCTGCAACACCTGCACGAGCGGCTGAGCCACGGCGGAGTGGAGCTGGTGGTGAACGAGGCGCGCCAGCGACTATGGGTCACGCGCATCCGACCTACAGTCAAAGAAGTCCTGCGAAGCTGCCCTGCCTGTCGCCTGAGGAAGGCGAAACCCGCCAGCCCGTCGACTGGCAACCTGCCGGCGGGCCGCCTGGCGCATCACGCGCGCCCCTTCACGTTTACCGGCCTAGACTACTTCGGTCCGGTGACTGTGACTGTGGGGCGCCGCACCGAGAAGCGATACGTGGCCCTATTCACGTGTCTGACGTCGCGCGCCGTGCACCTGGAGATTGCCGCGTCGCTGAGTGCCGACTCAGCGGAGCCCGAGGCGCTGACCCTGAATCACATCCTGGTCGGGCCCAACTGTCATGTGCCAACCCCGGGCACGTTCACTCCCGAAGACATCAACGCGCGCACGCACTGGAGGCGCGCACAGCTGCTAGCCGACAACTTCTGGCGGCGGTGGGTGAGAGAGTACCTCCCCACACTCCAACACCGGCGGGAGCCCAGGGCCTCCGGAGAGGCCCCCAAAATCGGTGACCTGGTGGTCATCGCCGACAGCAACCTGCCACGCAACTGCTGGCCCAGAGGACGCATCACCCGGACGTTCCCGGGCGAGGATGGCGAAGTGCGCGTGGTGGAGGTGACCACGAGCCGAGGACGCGTGCTGAGGCGGCCCACCAAGAAGATCATCGTGCTACCAGTGCTGGATCACGAAGGTGACGGCGGGAGAATGTGCACGATGGACACTCAAAAACGTAAAGTTACTTGTTGATAAATTTTGTTGATTGTAAATTTGTGTATGTCTTAAAGTGCGATACGTTTTATTTTTGAATTGTTATATGTACATAGATATAGATAGTTAAGTTGTAGTTTTTTAAGTAATCTTGTTTTATAAGCCTTTTGTATGTTTTCTAAATAAATGTGTTTTGTAACTGTGTTTTGCTTGGGGAGGCTTAGAGGGAGGTCTAGGTAATTAGTTTGGTAAAGGTGGCGAGATGGAAGCCTGGTAGAACCCCTGAGGATAGGTAAAAGGTTTTTTGGTAAGCAGCGAGCTGCCTCCGCGACCGTTATTTTTAAAACGGCGCGGCGCGGAAATTGGTCGTAGGCGGCTCTCTGTACGGTATTGCTCCAAAGGGGTGGGTAAGTGCACCATCTTCCGTCTCGCTTCCTCCTATGGCGCCATCCCGCTCTGGAAATTGAATATAAATATAGCGTAGGCGTCATAGAGCGTATTCATTCAAATCCAACATTTTCGACAAGCCACCGAGTAACAACGAGACCTCCCTCGAGCTCCCATAAGCAAATCAACCACTGAAATTGTTCAAGACTGAAGATATCACGGCTGTTTTCCTTGTCTCTACAACCTCCGCGTCGCCCTGCATTTCCTGTACCATCATCGAAGGGGATCAGCAACAAGTATTATCATCAGCCACTATGCTTGGCGTTTGTGGACTATGAGAAAGCCTTTGAATCAGTCGAAACCTGGGCTATGCTACACAGTCTCTCCAGCTATGCTAAATTGACTATCGATATATCGAGGTGTTGAAGTTTCTGTATGTCGGTTTGCCTCCAGGACCAGAACTCAATATTTATCCGTTTGCAGCCAACGATGAGACAGGTAGACGTTATATCTCCGAAACTGTTCATCGCCGCCCTGGAAGATGTTTTCAAGCTTCTGGACTGGGGGGGAACTCAGCATCAATATCAACGGCGAGTAAATAACCCACCTCCGATTCGCTGACGATATCGTGGTCATGGCTAAGACTATGGAAGACCTAAGCACAATGCTCCATGGCCTCTAGTGCTTTGCACCGGAGACAAAATTCAGCTCCAGTTTTTTAAAACCGGTTTTATGAAAAAACCGGAGAATCTCCGGAGAAATGTCAAGTTTGTGTACCTTTTTTGATTTTACGATTTGAGCTGAATTTTGTTGTGTTGTCACCGTCGTCAAATCTGCGTGCGAGACGATTCATAATAATGACTGCGTGCGAGACGATTTATCACACTAATATTATAAAGGCGAAAGTTTGTGTCAGTGTGTATGTTTGTTACTTCTTCACGCAAAAACGACTTAACGGATCTGACTGAAATTTGGTAGGTAGACAGATTAGGGCCTGGATTAACAATAGGCTACTTTATTTCACTGGTTGATTTACGTGTGCCCAGATCTCTTGACATTCGAGAACCGCCATACATTCTAGAAGCACAGAAAAATGTGCAGCTTATCAAGAATAAATATTCGTTTGTGTTTTCTACTTTGTTTTCTTGAAACCTTAACTTTTTTGTCACGGTTACTTTTTTGTACTGGACCCAGAAGCTGATCAAGAGAGTGGTCCAACTTCAGACTTTGGAACCTACCTGCATCAAAGGACTCGTCAAGAAAAATAAAACAGGCCTAAATTCTAAGAAGATACTTATTGATTTGGCCCAGCCACATACTTCGTAGAACAGATATTATGGTCGTTGAGGTAGTAAAGTTCTTGAGTGGTGATCGCGTACTTAAACGCACCGCATTGAAAATGACCTGTCCTGCTCATTCGCATCTAGCGGCTTTGCGCAACCTTCACCAGGTCATCGGTCAACCGAGTGTGAAGCCTGTCTACGCTACGTTTTCCGGTGTGCGGTCGCCACTAGAGAACTTTACTGCCCTAACGCCCCAATGGTAGCTATTTGCCCCGGCCGTGAAGCTCGTAGAACAGATGGCCTTTGGGGTATTAAAGTTCTCGAGTGGCGACTACGCACTAAAAGACTTATCGCAGAGAATGACCGGTCCTGCTCGTCCGCATCCAGCGGCTTTCCGCTTCCTACACCAGGTCATCGGTCCACCGAGTGGGAGGCCTGCCTATGCTACGTCATCCAGTACGCGGTTACAACTTAAAAACTTTACTACCCAACAGTCACTTGTTCTACGAGCTATGAGGCCAGGGCACATATAGCTACCGTTGGGATAGTAAAGTTCTCTAGTGGGGACCGCGCACCCGAAGACGTGGCGTAGGAAGGCCTCCCATTTGGTGGACCGATGACCTGGTGAAGGTCGCGGGAAGCCGCTGGATGTAGATGTGCAGGACCGTTCATTTCCAATGCGGTGTGCTATGGGTCTTTTGGTGCGCGTTCACCACTCGGGAACTTTACTAACTTACTACGTGATATATGCGGGCCATATAGCTCGTAGAACAGATGATCGTTAGGGCAGTAAATTTCTCAGGTGTTGACCATGTACCGGCTGACGTAGCGTAGGCAGGCCTCCCATTTGGTGAAGGTCGCGGGAAGTCGCTGAATGTGGACAAGCAAGCCCGGTTTTCAAAAGTAAATGAACTGAGAAGTTAAATTACGTAAATTTATCTTACTGGTAATAAATAAGTAACACAGCATCAGATCTTGGAAACTACCTGAGACCAAAGTTCTCACCAAGAAAAATCAAACGAGCTCAAATTCGAAGTGGATCGTTTTTAGAATTAAATAAATCTTTAAGATAAAACTAAAAACATATTTTAACTCTACCAATATTTTTCTTACTGATATGATAACCGTTTTGCGGGCAGCTGGGAGTTGGGAGTGGAGTCGCATATTGCGTATGAGTGTGTGAGCGCACACTTGCAAAAATAAAACCTACGCGCTGGCATAGAGCTTCATACGTGTTAAAATAATATCGAACGTAAGTCTATTCATTCTAAGTTCAAATCAATGCGGGCTTCAACGCGGCTATTACTTACTTTGAAGCCGAAGAACGTCCCATTCTCGTTTTTTTTTTAATTTTTCTTCATTTTCAAATAAGTTTAAAAAAAAGAGTTCAATTAAAATGGAAGGTCGAGAAATTTTGCAATCAATGCCAAACACAGGGTCTACATTATATTTTTTTACTTAAGTATACATCCAAAGTGGTATTTTTTTTATAATTGTATTCAATTAAATCGATTTTTTATTACTTTCAGTATATTATAATTTTTTTCCATGGTGATAGCTTTACACAATCTTTCAATAATTTGAATTCAATATTGTCATTTGACCCGTGTCACCGCGCGAGTGCGCGAGCCGGCCGGCCGCGGCCGCGCGAGCATGCGCTCTCTGCCCGCACCGCATGCATCCGGCCCGGCTCCATTACTGGCTTGCGCGTATTTTGAATTAAATTTTCAATTTCATAAACGTCACATTAAGGTGTTTAATTTTGATGAAAACAAGATTGTAGTGTACAAAAACATATTATTAAACGAAAATTTTACAGTTATGATTTTTAACTACTGAGAAATACTTTATTATTAAAACTTAAAAATTAAATGTTTAATTTTTGTCATAAATGACTAAAAAGACGCAATATAACTTAAAAAGATACAAACATTATAGTTACCATTTTTGCTTATCAAGATATTGCGATCAGATGAATACCGTGAAAAAAAACATACATGCGAAAGTGGTTTCAGTTTAATTTTGCTATTAGGTGACATCATTTGAATTCACCTCAAAATTATACTAACAAGGTATTTGGTTATCTATTTTGCTTTTAGGAAAAATTTAGGTAGTGTTCGAAATCTCATGTTTTTTATAAGAAACGGTTACCACCGCGAATTTTTTTCATCATATATCTAATCAATATTTGATACTAATTATCAATATCCGATAAAATAATCAAAACAACTAGTTATCGAATTATGTCCAGGTTAAGCTAATTTGATGCGCCTATATGGACAGCTTCTACACCAGGAACGATTTAGAGCGGGAGTCGTTCTATTACTTAATAATTAGAGTTTATTTTTTAATAAATACACCATTCAATTATGTCCTTCGCGATTGCTGCACTCCTCCAATCGCAAACGAAGAATGGCAAAAACTTTTCTCAATAGTTTTCTCGTTTCACTCTCTCAACCCTTTCTTCGTTCCTTGATGTTCTTGGATTGCCGTAATTTAAATGTTTTCTTCGATACACTTTACCCATATCTAATATATAAAAATGAATCGCAAAATGTGTTGGTAAGCGCATAACTCGAGAACGGCTGGACCGATAGGGAAGGGTAGGGTAGTGTAGTGTAGTGTAGGTTAGGGTAGTGTAGGGTAGGGTAGGGTAGGGTAGGGTAGGGTAGTGTAGTGTAGTGTAGGGTAGTGTAGGGTAGTGTAGGGTAGTGTAGGGTAGTGTAGGGTAGTGTAGTGTAGTGTATGTAGGGTAGGGTAGGGTAGGGTAGTGTAGGGTAGTGTAGTGTAGGGTAGAGTAGTGTAGGGTAAGGTAGTGTAGGGTAGGGTAGTGTAGTGTAGGGTAGAGTAGTGTAGGGTAGGGTAGTGTAGGGTAGGGTAGGGTAGTGTAGTGTAGTGTAGTGTAGGTTAGGGTAGGGTAGGGCAGTGTAATGTAATGTAAGGCGGTACGTAGTTCGCCGGGACAGCTAGTTTTTTATAAAATTTGCACTCGGAGAACTACTGTTATTATAAAACAAACGGGCACAAAATGCGTGATGCTTCGAACTGACACATAGTTACTAAACGCCTATGTGGCGTAATGGTTAATCCATTCACTTCACACCAGAAGGTCGCGGGTTCGATCCCCGGTGGGGTCAACTTGTAAGACTCGGTTTGGTTGGTAGTAGGGCATTTTCTAAGCCCGCCTGGCTAGCAACCACCATCTTATCTAGGTCTTGCCGCCAAACATCAGTGTTAACAACATTGATGTGTTCCGGCTTGAAGATAAGATGGCCAGTTCTTCATTGCGTTGGGGAATCTTGGTAAGCCCGCCCTCCATCTTCGGCATCATCGTCACTTACCATCAAGTAAGATGATGCCAAGGGCTTACCAATGATGGTAAAAAAAAACCTTCACGGGTATTCACGCGTGCCGCTATCCAATCAACAGTATAATATTATCCCTCCCTCTGTGCGCAGGATACCTCGCACAAAAGATTACGCAATATGCACGTTCCATTGTTACCTTGTACTTATCCCTACTAATATTATAAATGTGAAAGTAACTCTGTCTGTCTGTTACGCTTTCCCGCAAAAACTACTGAACGGATTTGGCTGAATTTGGTAGGTAGACAGATTAGGACCTGGGTTAAGACATAGGCTACTTTTTACCACGCTCGCGAGCCGCTTGCGGCTCGCGCACTGCGCACCCTCGAAAAGTCATAGAAATGTGGTCCACGCGGGTGAAGCCGCGGGAATCAGCTAGTAGTTTTATATAGCTTCGGCAAATCTTTCGAAATAAATAAATATTCTGGGACAAATCACACATGGTCGTCTGGCCCCAAAGTAGGATTCCCTGTGTTATGGGTTACCAGAGACTGATATACATACTTATATACGTTTAAATACATATATATATATATTAGGGTGTCCCAAAAAAAAAAAGTTGTTTTTTTATAACGCATACCCTCTTATTTTGTTCGAATAATGTCAAAACTACCGTATATGTCATTTGAAACACGGCAACCCGTGCCGACTTACATCGAAACATGTGGGTACTTGTTTACTAGGCGCGCGGCAGCGATCGTACCGATATTCATGTTATTACTTGTTTGTTTAATCAGTGAACGCATTATTTTCGTACAATCAAGATGTCGGTCGAGTTACGCAGTTCAAAAAAGGATATTTTTTTAATAGGGAACGTAAAACACCAAATTACTGGTTCAAAACTTCCCTCAAATGGACAAATACTCGCAGTTCTATTCTACAATATTCGTGAAGTGAATTTAAGTGTAAGTGAAAGTGCGAATCTGGCTATTCGCGAGTGCATTATTTATTGGGAAAAGGCACGAATTCCAACTAAATCTTTTCCTAACTGCGTTAAGAAACTAGTGAATTTGTACCAAGTTTGGAGGGATTTGCAAAAGAATGCTAATAAGACGCAAAATGTATTTCAGCAGCGTAGACAGGAGTTTGTTACAAATTTAGACAACTTATTTGATATTGCACATGCCGATGCGCTGCAATTAATTAAGATTGAAGAAGATAGGATCTTCTTACAACGACAGAGAGAACCAGGTCGGCCTGGTCACTTAGCTGGAGTAGACAAAAAACTGGCTGAAAAGGAAGAAAAGGCGCGCGTTAGAAGCATCGAAGAGCAAAAACGGCGTGCTAAACACTATTTAATTCTGGCACATTCAACTTCATCTTATATTCCTCAGGAAGATTCATCATCTAATTCTGAAAAAAACAGTTCACAAGAAATTTTTACTGCACCCGTTGAGAGCTCACGATCCGAGTCTAATATTTCTGTAAGGAAAAGTTTCATAACTCCAAAACTGGTTGCTGCATTAGATCGGTGTCAGATAAGTATGAGGAATTCTGTTTACATTATAGAAGCAACTATTGAAGCTCTTGGGCATAACATTGACGAATTTCCAATTAGTAAGTCGACCATTCAAAGAATTCGTACGGAAAAGCGAACGAAGCGCGCAGAAGCAATTAAAGCTGATTTCCAGAACAAAGTACCAGATACTGTAACTGTTCATTGGGACGGAAAGCTTTTACCCGCTTTAGATTCACGAAAATTTAAAGAAGAACGACTTCCAATACTTATTTCATATGATGATAAAGAACAACTTCTTGCTGTGCCTAAATTGGACAACTCTTCAGGTCGTGAACAAGCAGAAGCGGTTTGGAATGCTCTGTTGGACTGGAATCTTGAGGACAAAGT
The DNA here is from genome assembly GCA_947284805.1 of Coleophora flavipennella. NCBI lineage: Eukaryota > Metazoa > Arthropoda > Insecta > Lepidoptera > Coleophoridae > Coleophora > Coleophora flavipennella. The sequence goes on from OX369270.1 coordinate 13,181,255, forward strand.
GCAGATGCTCTGTTGTGATACTACTGCTTCAAACACAGGTCGAATTAATGGCGCCTGTGTGCTCCTGGAACAGAAATTAAACAGAGAAATGCTCATATTTGCTTGTCGGCATCATGTTTATGAATTAGTATTGAAAGGCGTATTTGAAGCTAAAATCAACCAAGTTACGACGAGCCCTGACATCCCATTGTTCAAAAAATTCCGAGAAAACTGGAAAAACATAAATTCTGAGAGAATAGAGAGTCACAAAGAAAAGCTATCATGCCTGAGTGATGCAAAGATTAAGGAACTGTTAGAGTTTTACCGGAGAGAATTAACTAAAGACATTGTTAGAGATGACTATCGCGAATTAATAGAGCTTTCAATAAAATTTCTTGACGGTGATACAGAAAATAAATTTAAAATCCGGCCTCCAGGCGCTATGCACCAAGCTAGGTGGATGGCAAGAGCTATTTACTCTCCCAAAATATCATTTCTAAGCTCGCAATGCAGAATAGCAAAAAAGGAAAAAGAAGCCCTCCTCGACGTCTGTCTATTCATCGTCACATCTTATGTCAAACCTTGGTTGCAATGTATTTTGGCAGTGAAAGCTCCTTACCAAGACCTCTGCTTTTTAAAAGCCATGAAGGCCTACGAAGCAGTTGACAAAAGCATCTCAAAGGCAGCTTTACAGAAGTTCTGTCAGCACCTGTGGTATTTGACCGATGAGGTGACTATTTTGTCTCTTTTTGATGATGATGTAGACCAAGAAACTAAAACTAAAATGGTTGCTAACTTATCCAACACAATTCCATCAGCTCATGGTAAGCGCTACATGCCATCAAAACAAGAACTCTGTGGCCCACTTTACGAGAAAAGCCTCGAAGACTTTATTTCTGTCAAGAGCAAATCTTTGTTTATTCGCCTAAAACTTGATGACAGCTTTCTTAACGAGTCTCCCTCTTTGTGGTCAAATAATTCTTCGTTTCAACAGGCTAAAATGAAAGTACAGACCTTAAGAGCAGTAAACGATACCGCCGAAAGAGCAGTCAAGTTAATGCAAGACTTTCATGGCTTGGTCACTGTCGAAGAGGAACAAAAGCAATTTCTACTACGTTGCGTACAAGAACACAGGCAAATGTATCCGGACTGTAAAAAGCAAACATTGAAAAGAAAATATGAAAAATAAAGCCCTTTTTATGTTTATTATGAGAATAATACAAGTTACTGATAAAAATTTGTTTTATTAACTGAATTAAAATTAAGTTCTTAAATTCTCCTATATTTCTCCATACTAACTTTCAGGTTCAAACTTTGGTGCTAAGTCGGCACGGGTTATCATCATCCGATTGCAATAATATTTCATATTTAAGCCTTAAGGGTCAAATCGAAAAAATATAGCGGGTATGCGTACCTAAATTCACAAAAAAAAATTTCGCCCTTATAGTTTGGGACACCCTAATATATATAGATATTTAACACCCAGACACAGAGCAAACAAATCTGCTCATCACACAAATGCTTGCCCTGGGTGGGGATCGAACCCACAACCCTCGGATCAGTAGTCAAGGGCACTAACCACTGAGCCACCGAGTTAGACGAAAGGACGTTGTATCTATGCAAGATATACCTACTCGTATGAATGGATTTTGATGCATATTTTTAATGGCGGTCAAGAACACGTTATGATTCGGCTGTAATGTGAAATACCTTTGTTCCACAAATTTTTAATCATTTATTTTATTCACAGCTAGCTGGGGTACCCGGCTTCGCTCAGGGAGTTGATATGTTACGTTTAAACCTAAGACGGATCTTTTTTTATATACCCCTACCAATTGGTAGCCCCATCCATACAAAAAAGGCTTCGAATCATCCAGAATGTTCCAAAACATTTCACAACATTCAAGAGTGTTCTGAATTGTTCCACAATGATCTGGGATGTTATTGTGGAATTCTCTTGAATACATGAATGTTCTGGACTGTTCTAAAATTTTTAAAGTGCGAAACTTTCAGTCCTTATATCTTCAAAAGCGCGCCCTTTAAATGAAAACGAGAACAAATTGTATTCATTTCGTTTCGCAACGCAGTAAATCTGCTTCATCATCATCATCATTTAAGCTAAAAACGTCCACTACTGGACAAAGGCCTCCCCCAAGGTTTTCCACGACGACCGGTCCTGCGCTGCCTGCATCCATCGGCTTCCCGCGATCTTCACCAGGTCGCCGGTCCATACATATTAAAAATTAGCTTTTGCCCGCAGTTCCGCCCGCATGCACATTTTTTTTGCCCGCAAATTCATTCTCGCTTGATTATATTATATCCCGTGAGAATTTTAAAAAAAGAGTTACTTATTTTGGCCATTTTATTCCATCCCTGTGTGAAAAAAAAAATACAACATTTATTTGTTTTACATTTTTAACCGGTCGGTGGCTAAAAAGCGTCGGTGGCTCAACCGGTAACGACTCGGTCCATCTAACCAGAGGTACCGGGTTCAAATCTGGACGGCCAATGTACCAATGAGTTTTTCAAAAACTTACGTACATACTTACCGATTGCTTTTACGGTGAAGGAAAACATCGTGAGGAAACCTGCACACGCCTGCGAAGAAACTCGAAGGTTGTGTGTGAAGTCGACCAACCCGCACTGGGCCCGCGTGGTCGACTAAGGCCTAATCGCCCTGATTCAGGGTAGGCTTGAGCCCCTCGGTGGGGACGTATATGAGCTGTAATTATGACATTTTTAACCAGAATAACTCGCTTTTATGGCTCTTAAAGCAAAAACATAGGAATTTTATATAAACTAACGATAGCCACCCTTAATCCGGATCGGGGAGGCCTTTGTCCAGTAGTGGACGTTTTTAGCTTATATAATCCGGTCCTGTCGCAAAACCTCAGAAAATGTCAGCTAGGCACGGATTTTGCGATAGATTATAAACTATCTATCTTTCAAATTTCAGGTTTATATATGAACTAGCTGTCCCGGCGAACTTCGTTCCACTTTACACTACACTACACGACACTACACTACACTACCCTACCCTACACTATACTACACTTCACTACACTACACTACCCTATTCTACCCTACACTACCCTACCCTACTCTACACTACCCTACCCTACACTACACTACACTACCCTACCCTACCTTAACTGCACTACACCTACACTACGCTACACTACCCTACCCTAAAACCAATTATTTTTTGACTGATAATCTTTTTAATTGATGAATATCATATTTTAATACTTATTATCCTACTAGCTTTTTCCCGCGGCTCCGCCAGCGTGGACATCGTTTTTATCTCTTTAAGGGTGATTAGTAAATTATGTCGTTTCCCACCTACTCAACTATCTCTGTGCAAAAAATCACAACAATCGGGTATTTTTTTAGTTCCCTCAGGAACTGCATCAGATAATGCTATTTTCCCGAGATAAAAAGTAGCCTATGTCCTTTCCCGTGACACAGGCTACCTGCATGCCAAATTTCATAAAGATTGGTCAAGGCGTTGAAGCGTTAAAAGTAACAAACAAACAACTAAATTTTCACATTTATAATATTAGTAAGGATTCCGGACGAAGACAAATTCAAAAACACAAAAAATAAAAGTTTAAAAAACTAAAAACCGACTTCAAAATGAAATGCACTCAAAAGTATGAAATAATATTATTATACTTAGATACACGACATTAACCAACAATAACGAAATCAAAATCAAACCCAAAAATCCCCACCTGACCATGTTTTCTTTGGTCTCGGTCTGGGTCCGGAGTCTGTCTGACTTGCCATGGCCGGTTTGGAAGTCTTTGAGTTATAAACTAACACGACTTTCTTTTATACATATAACAATATAGATTATTATTCGAGATTTCGTGAGTGAGTAAGTAACTTTTCGCTTTTATATTTACGGTTTCAAAAATATTCCCACCTCGGCAACCGTCGCTTTGGGAAAAATCACGTTGATCTATTGCTCTGTTGCGACGTGAAGAATGATATACGAACCAACACACTTTTACATTTTCGGGGCATAACTTTACCTAACGGCCTTTTTCAAATTTTAAACAAAACAAACGACTCCACATATTTCGCTCCTCAACGTCACCGCTTGACGCTATCTGTTTCCAATGAGAGAGAAATGGCACAAGCGGTATTGCCGACAGTCGTGTGACATTGACAGCTGCGGGTATTGACAGTGACAGTTGTAGTTATATTGTGTCTATACAGGCTGTAACAAAATTGGTGTAGGTCCCGTTAACTGGGGCTTCTGCTCATCATACTGAACAACCTTTGTTCTACGACTTTGCTGAAATCGTAAAAAAAGTTACTCTTCATACAAATCGATCAGCTGATCGCCCAATTTTGTGCATATTAGGTACTCGTAGTAGGAAGGTCCATTTTTTTTATTAAAATTTTTTTGTGCGTTTGGCTGCACCTCACCTGATGGTAAGTGCCGATGTAGCCGAGGATGTAACACGCAAGCTCAAATAGTGCCTATTCACTCTCGTCTTGGGGGATTCCTAAATAATCGGGGAATACAGACGCCGGAAGGGAATTCCACTCCTTGGCCGTTCGCATGATGAACGAAGAAGCAAAATTTTTTTTTGAGAATAGACTATGGGTTCCTTGGGAAAGTTGTTTAGTATGATGAGTAGAACCCCCAGTTAACGGGTCCTACATCAATTTTTTTACACCCTGTATATTTCCTATGTCTATGTCAAGTCAAGTGACATCGGGTCTAGGCTATAGGTATTAATAAAGCAAAAACTTCATTCATCACAATGACTGAGCTGTCTTCTGTACTAGGTCAAGGGTTCGTTTGGTAGGGCGATACTTTATACAGAGTGTAGCAAAATCATTGTAGGACCCATTAACTAGGGTTTTCATTCATCGTACTGAAAAACTTTTCTTGAGAGACTCATGGTCAATGCCTAGTAAAAAAAAAATCCAACAAAAATTATTCATTAATATTAATCGAAGAAATTACCTCACAGAGGCAGAGGAGTATCCGAGTGAACTACACATGAGACTAATAAAATATTCCGTAGATAATTTCTGTTTTAAACAGTTTAAAACGTGTAAAAAATAGACTATAAAAAAACTGTTAAAATTTTTTAAACCTTTGTAATTTCTTGAACTATTAGTTTTAAAATTTTTATAAAACTTTTTTTTCAACCTTTTCAGGTAACATTTAAATTTACATAAGCAAAACAACCTATTTTGACAATTGCTAAAATAAATGTAAAAAATAAAAAAGTTTAAATAAATGTAAAATCAAAATATTGTAGGTATGACTTAATTCTTCATCTTACTTCGAGCTAAGGAAAAAAAGTAAGACACACTTTAATACGAGGTCATTAAGGCTTTATGAAGACTCATTCCGAGCAGGTTGATATGTGTTAAAATAATATCAAACGTAAGTCTATTAATTTTAAGTTCAGATAAACCGCCTCCGTAGCTCAGAGGCAAAGTTCACTGGCTTTACACAGGAGGTCGCGGGTTCGATTCCCGGCGTGGTCAATTGTAAGACTCGGTTTGGTTGGTGGTAGGGCATTTTCTAAGCCCGCCTGGCTAGCTACCACCATCTTATCTAAGTCTTGCCGCCAAATATCAATGTTGATATCATTGGTGTGTTCCGGCATGAAGATAAGATAGCCAGTTCCCCATCGCGTTGGGGAATCTTGGTAAGCCCGCTTCCATCTTCGGCAACATCGTCACTTACCACCAGGTGAGATGTTGTCAAGGGTTTACCAATTGTGAATAAAAAAAAAAGAACATCATCAACAATAACGGTATTTTTTTTTCAACCTTGGGTTTTATATCGTTTACTAGCAGTTGACGTCAAAATTAACGAAAATCTGTAATACTACCGCCTTAAAGCATAAACAGGTGTATAACAAATTATTACGCTAACTGCACAATGGAAGTTCGTTCTATTTAAGTACCTTGGCGGTACCACAATGTCTAAATCCTAAACATTTCGCGCTGGAAACACGAGTGAGAAGTGAAAATACTTGTCCGGAAACCGCATGGAACTTAACATAAACGTCATAACAGTCAAAGACTTTTCATTACTTCGTAGGGACGAGCCCATTGACTAATAGTAGGCCACTTTAGTGAAGCCCAAGTGAAACAATTACTGCGACAGGGGCCACGTTGGAGAAGGCCTAGTGGAGCCCTAATATCTTACTTCGTATTATTTCCTAGAGTTATTATTACTAGCCAATTCCATCTAAAATTATTGCATCAAATATCATAATAATTAATTTTATTGAACTTATACTTATTTTATTTTACTTCGTCCGCGTGGATGTTTTGAATTGTCCCTTAGAAACTCTAGCATTTTCCGGAATAAAAGTATCCTATATGCTGACCCGGGCTATAAGGAACCACCATACATAATTTCATAAAAATTGGCGTGATGCGCGAAGATACACACAGACAGACAAAAATTCTAAAAGTTGTTGTTTTGGCCTCTATATCGTTAGTAATGTCCACCACAGTTATTATTTTCCAAAAATATTTCATGTACAGACACGGCCCCGTTACAGTTTTATTATATGTACTCTATATATCATCATCATCATCAATATATCAGCCGAAGGACGTCCACTGCTGGACATAGGCCTCCCCTAAGGATCTCCACGACGACCGGTTCTGCGCTGCCCGCATCTAGCGGCGTTCCGCCACCTTCACCAGGTCATCGGTCCACCGAGTGGGAGGCCTGCCTACACTACGCTTTCCGGTTCGTGGTCGCCACTCGAGAACTTTACTGCCCCAACGGCCATCTGTTCTACGAGCAATTTGCCCCGCCCACTGCCACTTAAGTTTAGAAATTCTGAGAGCTATGTCGGTTACTTTGGTTCTCCTACGGATCTCCTCGTTTCTGATTCGATCACGCAGAGAAACTCCAAGCATAGCACGCTCCATTCCCCTTTGGGTGACCTTGAGCCTTCTTATGAGGCCCATAGTAAGCGACCATGTCAAACTTCCGTGTCATACCTACTCCTTTGAAGGTTGGAGGCTCCACACTCGAACTTGTTACCGAATATGTATACCTGGGACAAACAGTCCAGTTAGGTAGATCCAACTTCGAGAAAGACATCAATCGTCGAATCCAACTCGGCTGGGCAGCGTTCGGGAAGCTTCGCAATATCTTTACGTTCCAGATACCGCAGTGTCTTAAGACCAAGGTCTTCGACCAGTGTGTGTTGCCAGTGATGACATACGGAACTGAGACATGGTCGCTTACTCTATATAAGGTGTAACAAAATTAGCTGAAACTATTTTAACTGGTGCTACTACCCATTAAACTGAACAACTTTGCCCATGGAACCCTTAGTCAAATCGCAAAAAAAAATTGGATCTCCTATACTAAATCGATCAGCTGATCAGCCAACTTAGTATGGATGGGAAGTTCAAATTTTTTTTTGAGATTTGAATATGGGTTTCATGGAGAAAGTTGTTCAGTTTCATGGGTAGAAGCACCAGTTAAAATAGTTTAAACTAATTTTGTTAGACCTTTATATATACCTGGACTTAATTATGATATGTAAAACTTAATTTACTTGACTCGAATATTATTGTTTATTTTATAGTTTATTGTTAATTATTAAAAGCGTCGGTGGCTGAACCGGTAACGAATCGGTCCATCTAACTAGAGGTACCGGGTTCAAATCTGGACGGCCAATGTACCAATGAGTTTTTCAAAAACTTACGTACATATACTTACCGATTGCTTTAACGGTGAAGGAAAACATCGTGAGGAAACCTGCACACGCCTGCGAAGAAACTCGAAGGTTGTGTGTGAAGTCGACCAACCCGCACTGGGCCTGCGTGGTCGACTAAGGCCTAATCGCCCTGATTCAGGGTAGGCTCGAGCCCCTCGGTGGGGACGTATATGAGCTGATATCACAATCTGGTCCTGAAGGCGAACCGACATGGTGGCATTTTTATACAAACACTTCAAAACTTCGATGTATCGATAGTCAATTCGGCACCGCTGGAGAGGCTGTAGCGTAGCCCAGGTTTCGACTGAATCAAAGGCTTTCTCATGGTTCACAAACTATATTATTTACTTTTAGTTTGTGAATTTAATTTTTATTTAACTCTTTTGAATTCATTCTAAGATTATTTGAATTATTCGGATACAATTAAAATAAATTCTACAGCTACGCTGTGCATACTTTCTCGCGAAGCATTCACCGTCTGTCGTAGCCAGGTATACATACATTACATGTACTTTATCATCATCATCATATCAGTCGAAAGACGAAAAATAGTTTATTGTACACAGGATACATAAATTACACATTTTATTTATTACACACTATTATAGAGCTTCAGATAAAATAATATACGCGCCGGAGCATCTCTAAACAGAAAAATGTAGTTAGGATACCAAGTAGACACTAGGTAGGTCTTAGTTTAGGTACTTAGATAAGGTTATTGCTTTCCTAAATTATGTCACAGTCTAAGAATTTCGTACTAATTAAACAGAAAGAAACAAAACCGGTAAAGTGCGAGTCAGAACCGCGCACAAAGGGTTCCGTACCATCATACTAGATGGCGTTAGTTTCTTTACGTTTCAAAAAAAAACACGGTTTGTGTATGGAGACTTTCACTTTTTCAAATTTTTTGTATTTGTTGTTATGGCGGCAACAGAAATACATCGCCTGCGATAATTTCAACTGTCTAGCTATCACAGTTCATGAAATACAGCCTGGTGACAGAAGGGCAGACAGACGGACGGACGGACAGCGGAGTCTTACTAATATGGTTTTCATTATTTCTAATTTATAGTAATTGTTTTTTATAGCGGCAACAGAAATACATCATCTGTGAAAATTTCAGCTGTCTAGTATCACGGTTCATGAAATACAACCTGGTGACAGATGGACAGACAGACGGACAGTGCAGTCTTAGCAATAGGGTTTTCGCTATTTCTAATTTTTAGTATTTGTTGTTATAGCGGCAACAGAAATGCATCATCTGCGAAAATTTCAACTGTCTATCATGGTTCATAAAATACGGCCTGGTGACAGATGGACAGACGGACGGACGGACAATGAAGTCTTTGTGATAGGGTCTCCTTTTACCCTATGGGTACAGACTCCTAAAATTCATATTTTTTCAGTGTTTGTTTAAAGTTGAATGGTTTTGTTCTAAGGCACAAAAACTATTTGCTGTGTCAACATGAATTTTGTATTAATAATAATAAATAATAAATTTTATTTCATTACCAAAAACACAGTTAAACGATAATACATAGATGAAGTAAATTAATTGGTCTTTGGCAACTGGCTAGTAACTGTTACCATATCTCTGCTGATTGAAAAAACCATGTCATGGAGCAATTTGGAGGTAGAAAAGGGAAGACCGCGGGGGAGTGTGTCTGAGACTCACATCTGAGAAATAATTTTAGGGTCTACTATTTTAGGGTCTTCAGTCCTGAGTGGCATATCGTAGTCATGAAGTGAAAAGTTGGTACTCTAAAATCTCGGAGTAAGGTGCAGAAAGATCGAAATAGTTCACTCCTCTTTTCAAGCGACTTCCAAAAAGGAGGAGGTTCTCAATTCGTCTGTATTTTTTTATATATTTTTTTTATGTTTGTTAACTCATAACTTTGGGTTGGGTGAACCGATTTTTATGATTCCTTTTTTATTAGAAAGCTAGTGCTTCCCGTGTGGTCCCATTTAAATTTTATCAAAATCGGTGTAGTGCTATTTTAGAAAATTAACAAAAACCAAAAATAATGATGCAAAAATGTACTAAGTTGTTCCGATGGAACTCGGTTTTTTACGTGTTTAGTGTTTTTCTTATAATATGCGTGACCTTTATTAGGCAAAGCAAATCCCTTATCTTAAGAGGGTGTTTAAATCAAAATTTTTGTCCTCCTTTTTATCACGCTTTTATTAGCTTCACCTCTCTCTCTTATCGTGTGGCAAAATTAACCGTGCTATCTAGCTTCACCTGTATGTGTGTTTGTTTTTATATTTGTAACTGACTCCTTTTGACTTGATTTTGACCCACTTTAAACATACAATTTAATTTAATTCAAACTTTTGTAAATTTATAAAGAATTAAGATTTAATTTTTTTCACTTTTTAGTTTGATGTGCTTTAAAAGCATGTTTTTTTTAGTTTATTTGAACTTTATTTTTAACTCGGTTTTCAACTTGCCGTCTCGCTTAAAAAATACAACGGGAGCCGCCAAAATGGAGTATTTATTGAATAAATCGAAAATAAGAAACTTAAAACTAAAAGTGGTAATAAAAACCCTCAGTCACCTTCAAATGTATTTAATTTTACTTTTTCAGGTTTTATGTTAATAACAGTAGCTATACTGGGTGTAGCAAAATTGATGTAGGTCCCTTAACTAGGCGTTCTACTCATCATACTGAACAACTTTTGTTCTACGACTTTGCTGAAATCGCAAAAAAAAAAATACTTTTCACACAAATCGAACAGCTGATCAACCAATTTTGTGCATTTTATTATGGTGGGTCCAAATTTTTTTCTGAGAATTGTATAAACAATTGTTTAGAGGTTCCTTGGGGAAAGTTGTTCAGTATGATGAATAGAAGCCCCAGTTAACGGGTCCTACACCAATTATTTTACACCCTGTATGTGTACACAATTGAAATAAGTAAAATTTTATAGGTAACTGCATTTTTTTGTTTTATCTATTAAACTAATGAGGCTAATTTTAAGGATTTCTGCCAAACACATAGAATTACACATTTTCTATAAAAAATTCAACAATACACACAGACGGACGGATAGAAAGCCTACTTAGACTTCGTAATAGGATCCTGTTAGGAACCTTTGAGTACGAACCTTAACCCTCGGTGAACGAGGTGAAAAAAGTTACAACGTTTACTAGGTGGGGTCCAACGGACCCCAATGATCCTTAACTTTATGTTACATGTTTTTTTTATTTAATATTAAAATATAGTCTTAATAGGAAGTAATAACACTACACAGATTATAAAGAAAAGTTTTTAATGATAGAAAAAAAAACAGAAATAGATGTCGAGAAGCACAAAAACAGTTATTATTACAATTAAAGTCAAATAAAGTCATCAAAAGTAAGTTGGTATCAATGGTTGGTATTCATGTTTTTCAAATTAAATTATGAGTAAAAACTTAAAAAAAATTATTCAACAGTCTTCTTCTTCTTCTCGTGGCAACAAACACTAGGGGCAAATAAAACACACAGACCCCAGGTGTCAATATCTTGATAGTCACTGCAGATTATGAAAAAAAATATTTCTATCAAATTCAGCTTTATAAGTGTTGAGATTAACTGAAACTAGAACCTCTTCGGCTTAAAAATGATGAAGTAATCCTCAAGAAACCGAGGCTGGGGTTCGCAAGACCCCACCTCGTACATCGAAGGTTAAAAACACTCATAAAAAACAAAATCGAACTATACGCGGGTTCTCTGTAATTATCCGATACAATCCACCTTTGATTACGAAGATAATTTTCAATCATTAGGAGGCAGATTATTATAATTATTACATACTAAAATAAACTATGAACACCAAGCAAGGTCGAACAGGGAACATAATCTATGTTTTTTTTATATTCAAAATTGGTAAGCTCTTGGCATCATCTCACCTGATGGTAAGTGACGATGGTGCCGAAGATGAAATCGGGCTTACCAAGGTTCCTCAACGCAATAGAGAACTGGCTATCTTATCTTCATGCCGGAACACGTCAATGTTGTTAACACTGATGGATGGTGGTAGCTAGCCAGGCGGGCTTAGAAAACGCCCTACCATCAACCAAACCGAGACTTACAAGTTGACCCCACAGTGAATCGAACCCGCGACCTCCTGGTATGAAGCGAATGGACTAACTATTACGCCACGGAGACGGTTCTAAGTACCTACACTTTCATAATTCAATCGACGGTAAAAAAAAATTTTTCAAAGGTGGCAAAAGTAATGGTCCACAAGCTCAAAGACACACAGCGTGCTATGGAGAGAGCTATGCTCTGAGTTTTTCGGCGGAAAAGAATCCGAGACAAAAACATTCGTGACAGAACCAAGGTGACCGTCATAGCTCAGCAAATTAGCCGGTAGGAATGGCAATGGGACACATCTGTCGCGGGACCTATAGGTAACGGCTAGACAAAGCGAGTTATGGAGTGGAGGCCACGTTTAGGCAAAAGTGGTGTGGCTAGGTTTTTTTTATTAACAATTGGTAAGCCCTTGGCATCATCTCACCTGATGGTAAGTGACGATGACTCCGAAGATGGAAGCGGGCTTAGCAAGATTCCCAACTCAATGGGGATCTGGCTATCTTATCTTCAAGTGGGAACACATCAATGTTGTTAACACTGATGTTTGGCGGCAAGACTTAGATAAGATGGTGGTAGCTACCTAGGCGGACTTAGATAATGCCCTACCACCAACCAAACCGATCTTACAAATTGACCCCGCCGGTAATCGAACCCGCGATCTCCTGGTGTGAAGCGAATGGACTACCCATTACGCCACGTAGGCGATTAAGCGCTGCAGCGTTGATTTGCGCAAGGTAGCTAGCTACAGCTGGATGCGCGGGACCAAAGATCGGTATAAGTAGCGACTCTATGTCCAGCAGTGGACTTACAGGAGCTGATGATTAGGACAAGACGCAGATAAGATTGTGATAGCTAGCCAGATTGAAAAAGCCTTAACACTAAACAAATCAAGTCTTACAAAGTTAAACCCAACCGGGGTTCAAACACACGACCTGCTAGTGGACTATCTACTACGCCATTACGTATTAAATAATAAGTATACTAGAGATCTAACCAGAGGTACCGGGTTCAAATCTGGACGGCCAATGTACCAATGAGTTTTTCAAAAACTTACGTAAATATGATTACCGATTGCTTTAACGGTGAAGGAAAACATCGTGAGCAAACCTGCACACACCTGCGAAGAAACTCGAAGGTTGTGTGTAAAGTCGACCAACCCGCACTGGGCCCGCGTGGTCGACTAAGGCCTAATCGCCCTGATTCAGAGTAGGCTCGAGCCCCTCGGTGGGGACGTATATGAGCTGATATAATAATACTAGAGATAGCAGTCAAACAGGCCGAAAGCTAACAGTGATACCGAAACCAAAGCTTTAAGGCTGCAAAATATATATTTTACCCGACTGCGCCAGAAGAAGGATAATGTCTTTCAAGTGTTTGTATGTATGTTATTTTTTTGCACGCCCTGTAGCCTAACACGGCTTGATGAATTTTGAAGTGCGAGGTGTCGTTAGATTCGTATTAATCCCGTGAGTGACATAGGACACATTTTAACCCGACTGGCCAGAAAATAGGAGTTAAGTTTTTACGTAGTCGGGTGTTTAATTTTAATGAATTCCTAAAGTTATTTTATGTATAACATGATAGAGTCATAGCGTCAATACAGGAGTGTCGGTAGCGTAACGTCTAGGGACGCTACCTTCTGTCCGGGAGGTCGTGGTTCGAATACTACCACGTTTTTGAAATTAGAATTCATATGTACCTACGTTTCACCAACGCTCTTACGGTAAAGGAAAATCATCGTAAAAAAACCTGCACATGCCTGCGAAGAATTTTTTGTGTGAAGTCGACAAACGCTTGGTTGTCTAAGGTAAGGCCCGATCGCCCTAATTCAGGGTAGGTACCCCTCGGTGGAGACGATGTATATGAGCTGATACGATAATGAAACTGTTAGGTTTAGAGGGCATACATAACCAGGTGAGGTTACTGCCCAACGCACTCGTATTTTCTTAACAAGAATAATTGAAAACGCTAAACACTTTAAAAAACCCGACTTCCATCGCAACAATTTAGTACAATTTTGCATTATTATTTCTGGTTTTTGTTAATTTTTTGTTAATGTTTTTGTTACCAAAAACACTGTATCCGAGTCACTGACTAAATCGTCTGTTACAGACGCACAAGGTCACGGAATATGATGATGAATTGTCTAATAAAGTACTACACTGATTTTGATAAAATTCATATGGGACCAACTCGAAAGCATATTATACTATCGAATAAAAAAAAACATGAAAATCGGTTCGCAATCTGCGAAGATACCGCGTAACACACACATAAAATTTAGAATTTAGATTTCATATGTACGTTTATCTGACGCTCTTACGGTAAAGGAAAACATCGTGCGGAAACCTGCACATGCCTGCGAAGAAACTCGCAGGTTCTGTGTGAAGTCAACCAAGGTAGTCGATTAAGGCCCGATCGCTCTAATTCAGGGTAGGCTCGAGCCCCTCGGTGGGGACGTATATGAGCTGATATGAATGATGAATGAACACACACAAAAAAAACATACAGCCCAATTGTAAACTTCCTCCATTTTGGAAGTCTGTTGAAAAGAGCCATAGGTACTTACTTTTAAAGTCAACAGCTAAAACCCTAAAAATACACACCTAAATCATAATAGAATACACAACGTCACGGGAAATAAAACGGGAGAGGCTGCGAGCCTAAGATAAACAGATGTGGGAATAGGGACCACGTTCGTAATTCTGTAATTTTGCGAGGAGAAAATGCTATTCATTTTGATTTGGGCTGAGAAGGATGCCCTTCAAAATTAAGTGTTTTTACACGTGTTGGGGGCAGGGCACATAGCTCGTAGAAAAGAAGGCCGCTGGGGCAGTAAAGTTCTCGAGTGGCGACCGCGCATTGGAAGACGTAACGCACTCAGTGGTCCGACGATCTGGTAAAGATCGCGGAATGGCGCTGGAGGACCGGTCGTCGTGGAAATCCTTTGGGGGAGACTTTTGTCCAGCAGTGAATGTTTTTCGGCTGATATGATGATGATGATGACACGTGTTTTTGGAAGTTTGTAAGTTAATAACGATGATGTTCCTCTACATACTTGCGTTTTGTGAACGCGTTATCACGCAGGTTAACTACTATGAGCACGGTCATTAGCTGGATAGATAAGACTATTAGTGGTATTTTAACCACTTCTGTGGGGTTATGGTTTAGTCCATTAGCTTCACATCAAGCGACCTGGTTCGATTCCCGGTGGAGTCTAACTTAGTAAGACTCAGTTTTGTTGGTGGAAAGGTATTTTCTAAGCCCGCCTGGCTAGCTACCACCACCTTATCTAAGTCTAGCCGCCAAACATCAATGCCAACAACATTGTGTGTTTCGGCTTTAATATAATATAGCCAGTTCCCCATTGCGTTAAAGAATCTTAGTAAGCCCGCTCAAATCTTCGGCATCATCGTCACTTCAGTAAGACCGCTTCCATCTTCGGCATCATCGTCACTTACCATCAGGTGAAACTATATTATGCGTCTTTCATATTATATTCTCTGATCAACTTCTAACATTTTCTGAAATTTGACTGTAGAATCTTAAACACTGCCCCACAAACGAAATTTTAACCTTACTTAGTCTCGAATAGGCTATATCTATTTTATATACATTTATTAAATTTAAATTATGCCTGTCACTGTTTTTAGGAAATAAATGCAAATTCTTTCGAACGTGCATGATGTTTTCATGTACAAATTGACTAGCAACAGTTGAAAATGAAAATGAAAAAAAAAAATGAAAAAAGTTTATTGCGGTATCTCATTGTGAAAAATAATACATGTTGCAGGAGACTTCTTTTAAGTATAAGAATACTTGTGCCAGAAGAATCCGCGCTTCCATAACTAATAAACAACACAGAGATACAGTATAAAAAATTAAAATAATTTAAAACAACAATACTTTACAAAATATATGCGCTACGTATTATTAAGCACGCGCGCGAAGTATTTATGTGTGCATGTGATTGAGTGAATTTGTGTGTGTGTGTGTGTGTGTTGTGCGTGTGGAGAGAGTGTATGTGCGTGGAGTGGTGTGTGTATGTGTGTGTTATGCGTGTGGGTTGTGCGTGTGGGTTTTTGTATGTATGTGCAATTATATTATGTTTGTATGTACAATGTATGTTTAAGAAGTGTATGTTCGTATATCTTAGGCTGTGTGTTTTAAAAGACTCTCTACTTCTTCATAATGAAGAGTATTGAGCCATTTAACTATAGTATCTTTACAATCGTGCATATTCAGGGGATATATATTAGTCTTACTATTTATTTTATTATATAAATACGATGATAAATAATTATATTGATGCTGTGCAAAATATGTTTTTTTAAATTTAGAGGATGCTACGATATCATTTCGTCTTTTGTTTAGTATGTTAGGGTCATAGCCTAAACTTCTATGTTTTTTTGAAATTATCTGTAAGATGAACAGTTTTCTAATAGAAAGCACTTTACATAAGGTGAATAATTCATCAGTTGGAAATCTTCTATGCTTAAAATGCATTACTTTCAACAATAATCTCTGTGATCTTTCCAATTCCAGAAATTTTATTTTACTGGCACCACCCCAGATAGTGAGACAGTAGGTGAAAACTGATTGCACTAAAACAATATACAGAGTGTTTAGTAAGTTAGCTTTGGGTTTTGTTGCAGTTGTAGAGCTTTCATTTTTAGTGGCTGGGATAACATGCCTTAAAGTTTTAAAGATCCATGACAGTTTCC
Organism: Coleophora flavipennella; assembly: GCA_947284805.1. Classification (NCBI taxonomy): domain Eukaryota; kingdom Metazoa; phylum Arthropoda; class Insecta; order Lepidoptera; family Coleophoridae; genus Coleophora; species Coleophora flavipennella. The sequence goes on from OX369270.1 coordinate 13,197,766, forward strand.
TCACTCTATTTGAAATTTGATCTATTTGATTATGCCAGGACAGTCTTTGATCTACAATGACTCCTAGATATTTGGTGTTTGACACCTTTTCTATTACAGGACATGTACAAGATTGCAGATTTCCGTTACATTTATGAATTATTAGATTAAAATCGTTACTAGGTTGGGTACGTTTATTTAGAGTGAAACAAATGTAATTAGTTTTGTTTGAGTTTAGGGTTAGCAGGTTTTTGCTAACAGTTAAAATATTGATTTCTTTGAACTTATTCTGTAACGACTCACGTGGTCGAATCTTATAGATTGCGCGGATAGCTCTTTTCTGCAAGATGAAAATAGTTTCTATATCAGCCGCATGCCCCAGTAAGATGCCATAAGACATTACACTATGGAAGTAACTAAAATACACTAGTCTCGCAGTACATATATCTGTTAACTATCTTATTTTCTTAACGGCATAAGCAGCTGAACTAAGCCTTTCCGCTAAAGTTTCTAAGTGTGGTCCCCATTGAAGTGAAACATCCAAATTTATACCAAGGAACACCGTAGTATTTACAAATTGTAATTTATTAGTCTCTAATGTTACACTATTATTGACCTTTTTACATTTGGCAAACAAAATTTTGTTTTCTTAGCATTTAATAATAATTTGTTCACAGTGAACCAGTTTAGTATCTTTGAAAGAGTGTTGTTTACTTCATCAATTTCTTTTTCTTTTCTTTTCACTTTAAACGCAAGAGAAGTATCATCCGCAAAAAGCAAAATATTTGGCAGATGTTGCACCATATATGGTAAATCATTTATGTAAACAAGGAAAGGAAAGGGCCTTAATATTGAACCCTGTTTATTCTATTCATCACATCAACTCATGTATACGTCTCCACCGAAGGGCTCGAGCCTACCTTGAATTAGGGCGATCGGGCCTTAGTCGACCACGCGGGCCCAGTGCGGGTTGGTCAACTTCACACACAACCTTCGAGTTTCTTCGCAGGTTTCCTCACGATGTTTTCCTTTACCGTAAGAGCGTCGGATAAACGTACATATGAAATCGAAATTCGAAAACACATTAGTACGTGGCCGGACTCGAACCACGACCTGCCGAATAGGAGATAGCGGCCTTGCCGTTGCGCTACTGACGCTCTATTCTATTATCTGATTCTAACAGGATAAATTTACTATTTTTTCAGCTTCATTGTGCTTACAAATCAAGAGCTCCTAAATGTGGGTAGTTGTCATTTCATCCAGGACATTACTTATACTTTAGTCTGGTCTAGAACAGACTGCGCTGAGCCCCCGGTTCCAAAACTGTACGTGAATCGTTTTTAGGGCTCCGTACACCCAAGGGGGGACCAACGGGACCCTATTGCTAAGCCTTCGCTGTCTGTCCGTCTGTCAGCGGGCAACACTCTTTCATGAACCGTATTAAATAGGTAGACAGTTGATACTTTCACAAAATGTGTATTTTTGTTGGAGTCCGAACTGAATAACAAAAAAAGCATATTTTTGCCGCTCGCGTTGATGTCTTTTGTTTGTAATATAAATAGATATCATTGTGATTATACTATTTAGTTGTGTAGAGAGGTGTAGAAGTACGGAACCCTCGGAGTGCTAATCTAACTCGCTTTTGGCGGGTTTTTTTAAAAAATAGCCGACATTTTTTTTAACTTTTTTTACAAAACATTCGAGATATGTTTTTATTGGTTTTTATATCCCCTTTTATTGACAAACATTTATTTTATTTAATACAAGCAGTTTCCCGTAGCTTTACCCGCGTGGATATCGAGGGTGTACGGTGCGCGAACCGCATGCGTCTTGCGATATTTTTAGCCTATTTTCATCCTGACGGTCTATATTGGTGAAAGAACTTTAGTAATCGCATGAGAAGTTCCAAAGATTACCTCTTACATGCAAACTGACTAATTTTACCTCTTTATAATATTAAAAGCAGTTGCCCGCGTGGATATTGAGAAGCTTAGATATTGAGGGTGCGCGATGGGTGAGCTGCATGCGGCTCGTGATATGTTTTAGCTTACATAACCTAAAAACATGACCATATATGATTTGTCCCAGAATATTTATTTATATCATTTATTTATTTATTGAACTTTGAATATTCAAGGTCCATTCTACATTACCATTTTTTTACTCTAATGATCAATTCCGGAGATAACCTCCTTAAGAGGATTGTGAAGTTGCGACTTTTAATACAAACGGCGGTAACGATTTTCACCTCTTAAATGTAAACCGATTTGGACCAATTTTTGATATTCAGAACAAAAGCTAGGCCTATTAAATACGTTTTTGTTTTTTCGATAAGTAAAGTTAATAAGTTTATTTGTTGTTGTCGTTCACGTGTTTGCATACAGAACTAATTTTGGCCACTTTTTCTAAATTATAATCAGTAATTTAAAAAACGAAACGTATAAGCCTAGCTTTTGTTCTGACCGAGAACTTGTCAAAAATTGGTCCAAATCGGTTAACATTTAGAAGGTGAAAATCGTTATCGCCGTTTATATGAAAAGTCGAATTTTCGCAGTGGGTTCACAGTTCTCTTAACCCATTAATGTTACCTTTTTATAATATGAGTATAGAGTATAGTTTTTATTTCTATAATCATTTTTTTGCTTTCCCATTGAAAACCGGTAAAAACCACACGTGACATGTATGCGTGCGTCCTAATCATACGTCACTCACTAGATTTAGACGGATCTAATTGCACCTCGCAATCCAAAATCCATCAAGCCGTTTAGACTACAAGGCATGCCAATGAAATATACATACATACATACATACATACATACATACATAAACTATCAAAAACATAACCCTCCTTTTTCCGTTGACGTGTAAAAAGAAGTGTATTGTTTTCAAGTCAAATGTATGTAATATGTTTCTATATTCTAAGATATCTTCTATACGTTAGATTCGTCTGGATTTAATTTAAAGTTATGCCACATTGCGATGAAAAATAAAGGAGTTCATTAGATAATGGGTGAATGACTGCAATAAAACCTGAAATCCGACTGCATAAAATGTATTAAATAACACTGAGGGGATTACCTCGCACTCCGTAACTACGGAACCCCAAAAGCTGTGACATAAATCATAACCCTCCTTCTGGCGAAGTAGGGTAAAACATAGATTGAGAACCAGTGGTGTTGCGGGATGAATGCGTTATCTCTGGTTTATCCACTTCTCTCGCTAAATAATGTGGGTCTATCTATCTTGCTTATGTTTTATTTCGCTGCTTCTAAGATGTTTGGCGCTTATCTTGGATTTGTTACGTCCACGAGTGTATGTTATCTGAATACACATAGTGACTGCGGGGTCTCCTCTGAATTTAATGAAGTAACTTACAAAAAGAGAGCGTCGGTGGCGTAATGGCAAGGGCCGCTACCTCCTATCCGGGAGGCCGTGGTTCGAATCCTGCCACGTACCAATGTGTTTTCGAATTACGATTTCATATGTACGTTTATCCGACGCTCTTACGGTGAAGGAAAACAACCTGCACACGCCTGCAAAGAAACTCGAAGGTTTTGTGTGAAGTCGACCAACCGGGCCCGCGTGGTCGAATTAGGCCCGGTCACCCTAATTCAGGGTAGGCTCAAGCCCCTCGGTGGGGACGTATATGAGCTGATATGATGAACTGACAACGCGACCTTTAACCATATACAGGGTGTAAAAAAAATGGAGTAGGACCCGTTAATTGGGCTTCTACTCATCATACTGAAAAACTTTCCCCAAGGAACCCATAGTCAATTCGCAAAAAAATTCGACGCTCTATACAAAAATGCATAACATTGGTCAGTCAGCTGATCGTTTTGTATGAAGAGTTAAATTTTTTTGCGATTTCAGCAAAGTTGTAGAACAAAAGTTGTTCAGTTTGATGAGTAGAACCACCAATTTTATTACACCCTGTATAATCATACCAGATACCAGATAAAAATGTATATTCTTAGAAGGTTCCACTTTATTTTAAGGGACTTATTCAACCTACACGATCTGGGCACTCTAAAAAAAATCCTCCCTCTACATGTATATAGGAGGTAACACTTAAAAATATATTTTTAAGTAATTGAAATGGAGATCTATGTTATACACATATAAATGAATTTAAATAATCAAATATGAAATGATATTATTATGATAAACTATTTAGTAGTAAATTTCATTAAATTCTGTTTAAAAATGTAAAAATTACGACGTCTTATATGACTATCTCTGACGAACGGTCGGACAGATGGACAAAACGATCTTATTTCCTTAAAAGTAACTTCGTACCCTAAAAACTTCAACTATATACAGCTTATTAAAGCATAAAATGGATGAACACGTTTGTTTTGAGAAGTTTTATTATTATTTTAAAATATAAAATTAAAGCTACTCTGCTCACTTGGCACGAGGCGAAGTGGCAGCAGCACCTACAGCGGAAGCACAGTCGGCTGGAGTTCAGGACGACGGGGAGAGAAAGCGTCGGACTATCTAGGCATTATTAACACAAACGTCTTATTACACTAATATTAATAGAACACAGATTTCTAGAATCAAACAATATATATAGGTAAGTTACAACAATCCTTCCACACCCAATGCGCTCAAAGGAAGCACAGAGCCCCTGTCTGACCATTACACCCATGAAGTGCGAAAAGACTTGGGAATCGTATCTGTCAGCTACCCCCTTCAGGTTTAAGTTTACTTCGACTTTCAAAGTTCAAGTAGCTATAATAAAAAGAACGCAGATGGTCTCTTATCTCTCGAACTTTCAATGTAGGCTGTCATAACAATGCCGTATGAATATGCATCGTGAAGAGCTGAAAATATTATTCAAAACTTTCGCGAAATAAAACTTATTCGTAGTTGAGTATTAGGGATCCGTAGGTTTAAGAAAAATCAGAGCCTTCATTGTTTTGAGAGTTTCTTTATCATTAACAGGTAGTGTAGAATAATTATTTAAAATAAGGAATATGCCCTAAAAAGGTCTTGCTACATTTGTGCCCGATCTAAAATAAATAAATACCTCAGGAACAAAGCAGTTTCAATGAAGCACTCCAACTAACCCATTCAGATATACGATAAATTTACGAGATAACTGCAATGAAAAAATTCAAATGAAATTAGTTCAGCTTATTTTAAATACAGTATAGCAGAGACAATTAAATTTTTACCCATTTTAGGACTGTCATCATCATCATATCAGCTCAAATACGTCCATACCGAGGGGCTCGAGCCTACCCTGAATTAGGGCGATCGGGCCTTATTCGATCACGCGGACCCAGTCAACTTCACACACAACCTTCGAGTTTCTTTGCAGACATGTGCAGGTTTCCACGCGATGTTTACGTTCACCGTAAGAGCGTCGGATAAACGTACAGGAGATAGCGGCCCTAACCGTTACGCCAATGACGTTAAGACTGTAAAGAAGGCTTATGTTTTTCGTGCACATCTATGTTCCACTATGCACGTAGCGTTTTTCTTCATCGTTCACTGGCCAAGAAATAGAATTACCTGCCGGTGTCTGTGTTTCCTGATTCGTATAATTTTGGAATCTTCAAGAAGCACTGTTTGAAACTGCGTGTTACATACTCGGCTGCACCAAACACCAAACACACTCAAAAAAATTATTACGTATTGTGTCCCCTCCATGTAAGATTTTGGAATACTTCCCCCCATTGTAACCTCATGCGTTCAATAGACTCCGCTGATGTATGAAACCCTTAGTGCGTGAACAAAACTCTCGAACCAGTTTTTGTGAAATTTTCCACGTCGGTCGGAGTCAGAAAAAAAATCTTTTCTCGTGTCTCTTCGAAGGCAAGTTTAAGAGCAGAACTTTCTTTAAGGGTGTTTGTTAACCTTTATGAGAGCTTGTATCGCACAGTAAAGAGGGTTCGCGTCGCGCTAGATAAGAACGATACGACGTTAAAGTTAAAATAAAGTTTTATTATGATTTTTAGGCAAGACATTAAGAAGCGTGAAGTCGACCAACCCGCACTGGGCCCGCGTGGTTGACTAAGGCCCGATCACCCTAATTCAGGGTAGGCTAAAGCCCCTCGGCGGGGACGTACATGAGCTGATATGATGATAATGAGGCAAGACATTAAACAGTCTTGAAAATGTAAAAGTCAGCTGGAAATTTTGATGTGGCACTTTATGACCCTGCATTATGCCGAAACCTATTAAACCGTCACTGTACTGATAAAACTGAACAATATTTGTTCAACAACTTTTGCTGAAATTGCAATTAAACTCGGCGACAAAGAAACTGCATCATCTAGTTTTTCTCAATACATTTTCATACAAAATGTGGCTCTAAATAAGCGCGATCACTTGTTTAAATAAAGAAAACTAAAAGAAAACAAAAAGTGGCATCAATAGCTTAGATTCGTGGCTACAAATTTATTATAGAGCACAACACTCTACGAATACTCAGGAACAGACAACATGAGTTCTTTCTGCAAAATGAATGGAAAATTTGCCATTTTATCGTAGGCTCTCTTCTTAGCAGTCTACTAAGTTCCCGACGATCCGTAGAATGTTGTACTCTAAGACAAATTTGTAGCCACGAATCTAAGCCACTTTTTTTAGTTTTCTTTATTTAAATAAGTAATCGTGCTTAAAAAAATTTGATGACGCAGTCACTTTGTCGCTGAGTGTATTTTTTTGATATTTTAAACAAAGTAAGCTGCTTATCTGATCGATTTGGATAAAAAGTAAACTTTTAAGTATGGACGAGAAGTCTCTCGGACTCCGTGATGTTTTCGTTTTCTTACATACTTGCATAATCGAGGGGAACCTTTGTTTCCTGTTTAAAGTCAGGTTTTTTTGTTTAATTTGACCAAAAGTGATATATTTTACATGAAAAATATCATAATAAACTGTACATAACCCTTGGCTATAAATAATTTATTAGCACCACAGTGCGTGACAAACTCTATAAATTCCACACCCAACCGGACAAGGTTACATATACAGGGCGAGTGAAAAACCTATCAACAGGGTGAAGCCTCTCGCTCGTTTGTCACTGTCGCAGGGTGAGGAGAAAATCCTCGTGCTGACATTCATAGGATCAAACGTGCCCCTGTGTTGATTATGACATTATTATTTTTTGGTGTTGGTTATTTTTTGTGATGCTGCACTGGCGAAAAAAGGTATGATGATGTTTTTAGGCCTGTGATACTTTTGGGAATAGAAATATGATATATAATAGGGGATCGGAGTGCTCGTCATTTGAGTTACTTTTTGTGATCTGTCAAAAACCAAATTTTGTTCTTATAATATTTGAAATACCCACAAGTGACGTCATAGATTTTTAGAGTCTCATTCACGAACCTATTTTGTGATTTTGATCAATTAAAAATTGAAGGCATGATGGAAAAAGAAAACAAGTAAGGTTTTTTGAAAGTTCAACAGGAGAGCAATTTAGCAAATCATATTTCAGAATTTATTTTTGATGCAGTCCGATCCCCTATTATGAAAGTTGTCCATTTTTCTAGTTTTAACAAGAATAGTCTCATCATCATATTATCAGCTGAAAGACCTCCACTGCTGTACAGACAGGACAGGCCAAGGATTTCCACGACTACCGGTCCTGCGCTGCCCGCACCCAGCGGCTTCCCGCGACCGTCTTTATTTGATAGAGTATGCTGTATTTATATAGGTCCTATATAAATTTAATCAAGATCAGTTCAGTACATTTTGAAAAATCCTTGGGGGAGGACTATATGTCCAGCAATGGACGTCCTTCGGCTGATATGATGATGATTTTGAAAATTAACAAAAACCAAAAATAATAATGCAAAATTTTACTAATTTATTGCGATGGAAGTCGGTTTTAAGGGTGCCGTACCCAAAGGGTAAAAACGGGACCCTATTACTCAGACTTCGCTGCCCGTCCGTCTGTCCGTCTGTCACCAGGCTGTATTTAATGATAGCTAGACAGTTGAAATTGTCTCAGATGACGTGTTTCTGTTTCCGCTACAACAACAAATACTAAAAATTAGAAAAAGTGACTCTCTGCTTACAAAAACGTGTTTTTTTTAAACGTGAAGAACACTCTTCATAGCTATAAAATGCCAAATTACTAAAAAATACTGGTAATTGGAAACGCTAAACACGCTAAAAACCGGCCAAGTGCGAGTCAGAACTGCACACATAAGGTTCCTTATCATCATACTAGATGGCGCTAGTTTCACGTTTCAAAAACCATCATACTAGATGGCGCTAGTTTCACGTTTCAAAAACCATCATACTAGATGGCGCTAGTTTCACGTTTCAAAAACCATCATACTAGATGGCGCTAGTCTCACGTTTCAAAAACCATCATACTAGATGGCGCTAGTTTCACGTTTCAAAAACCATCATACTAGATGGCGCTAGTTTCACGTTTCAAAAACCATCATACTAGATGGCGCTAGCTTCCCGTTTCAAAAACCATCATACTAGATGGCGCTAGCTTCCCGTTTCAAAAACCATCATACTAGATGGCGCTAGTTTCACGTTTAAAAAACCATCATACTAGATGGCGCTAAAGTCTGTATGATGGTTTTTGAAACATGAAACTAGCGCCATCTAGTATGGTGGTTTTTGAATCCATCCAGCGTTTCCATTACGAGAATCTATTTGGCATTCCATATAATGAAGAGTGTTGTTTTTTGCCGAAGTGGCACGAAAATAATTATACAAAGCAATGTTATCAAGAAAGACTCGGTTTGGTTGGTGGCTAGCTACCACCATCTTAACTAAGTCTTGCCGCCAAACATTAGTGTTAAAAGCATTGATGTGATCCGGTTTTAAGATAAGATTGCCAGATCCCCATTGCATTGGGGAATCTTGGTAAGCCCGCTTTCATCATCAACAAATCTACACTTACCATCAAGTGAGATGATACCAAGGGCTTTCCAATTGTTAATATATAAAAAAAAAGAATAATCTCTATGGCGAAAACGCACAATAAGGCTATAGGTAATGGATTAGCAAATTCACACTTTTACCAAAGTATATAGTATATTAGTACTAACATACAGTATGGACACTCCCTGTCGCTAGATTGCGACCTCACCTCCTCGTCACCCAGATTGATACAGATTGGTTACAGTTTGGTTCTCGAACGTATGGGATTTCGCCGTGATTTTGTTTGCTCCGTAATTTGTTTTTAGAAATGTCATTTCACGACCATTTGTACGCAGTGTCCGGGGTGTGCTTTTACATGGAATTGCTGCTGGAGTTTGGAACAGAGGTGCCTAGTTAAACCTCTTCTTAATACCGTCTCTCCATTTAACATACATGTATCACTATACTTAATCACTTTACGTGTAGGATAGATAGCCGTTGAGACAGTAAGTAGACAGTAAGTAGTTCTCGAGTGGTGACCGCACACCGGAAGATGTTGAGAAACAGGCCACTTAGTGGACCTACAACCTGGTTAAGGTCACGGGAAGCAGCTAGCTGCGGGCAGCGCTCCTGCGCTTTGGGCGTTGTGCGCCTTGGTCGTTCGGCTGGTATGATGACGATTATAAAACTTGCGCCTAACGGAGACTTCGCCACCGACGGCTAGGGAGCGTCGGTGGCGTAGCGGCTAGGGCTGCCGCCTCCTGTCCGGGAGGCCGTGGTTCGAATCCTGCCACGTACCAATGTGATTTAGAATTTAGATTTCATATGTACGTTTATCCGCCGCTCTTACGGTGAAGGAAAACATCGTGAGGAAACCTGCACATGCCTGCGAAGAAACTCGCGGGTTGTGTGTTAAGTCGACCAACCCGCACTGGGCCCGCGTGGACTAAGGCCCGTTCACCCCAATTTAGGGTAGGCTCGAGCCCCTCGGTGGGGAAGTATATGAGCTGATATGATGATGAAGAACGGAGACTTCATGCTGGGTTGGGTTTGAAGGTATCCTTCTCCTATACGGGCTGCAGACTAATACTAATGAGGCCTATCTCCCCGAAACGACAGACATACAGAATATTATCTGTTCGTAAATTCATCATGTTCACCCAGTTTCCGCCTATCGTGTAGGTATGCTTACTATAGCTACGGATGTGGAAACCATTATCTTTTTTCTAGCTTTAGCCCGCGGCTTCGCCCGCGTGGATATCGTTTTTATGACTGTCTTAGAGGGCACGTGGACATGAACTTTCTCTAGATCCCTCGGGAACTATTTTAGGATATGCTTATTAGTATATCATGTAATTTTCCTTCCCCTTAACCATCTCTGTGCAAAAAATCACAACAATCCATTGTTCTGTTGCGATTCCCCTCTCGTATATACATACATATACCAGATACGCTAAACTACCAGGTTAATGAAGGCGTCTTGGCGGCAAGACCTACCGTAACTGGTCCTTGTCTTGACCTAATGATGTTGGCAGGAATAGTGGCCCTCACTATATGACCTTGCTGTCGGTGAGTGAAGACGCTATATCATAAACCTGGTAGTTTACCGTATCTGCTAGATATACGACAGGGGAATGTTCTGTTGCGATGTTAAAGTAATTAACCAAAAAAAGAGTATTTTTTCAATTCCCTAAGGAACTGCATCGAACTATCCAGTTTTCACGGGATAAAAAGTAGCCTATGTCATTCACCGTGACACAGGCTACCTGCATGCCAAATTTTATCAAGCTTGATAAAGGTGTTGAGGCGTGAAAAGGTAAGAAACAAACAACTACATTTTCACATTTATAATATAAGTAAGGATGTTTGTCTACGCTAAGTATTGGCCTCGGACTATTTTCACGGGATAAAAAGTAACCTATGTCCTTTCCAGTGACAGAGGCTACTTGAATGCCAAATTTCATCAAGATTGGTCAAGGTGTTGAAGCGTGAAAAGGTAACAAACAAACAACTACATTTTCACATTTATAATATAAGTAAGGATGTTTGTCAACGCTAAGTATTGACATCGGACTTTCCTATTTTCATGGAATAAAAAGTAGCCTATGTCCTTCACCGTGACACAGGCTACCTGCACGCCAAATTTCATCAAGATTGGTCAAGGTGTTGAAGCGTGAAAAGGTAACAAACAAACAAACACATTTTCACATTTATAATATTAAGTAAGGATGTTTGTCTACGCTAAGTATTATTGGCATTGGCGAGGAAGTAGCCTATTTTTCTTATTGTACCTAACTTACTGCCAGGTCTGTGCCAAATACAATCACCGGGCGAGCGCTTCGAGCGAAGGTTTCAGAGTTAGGTTGGAGCGTTTTTACACGATTACCCACAAAAAGGTGTGTGATGTTTTCAGGTCTATGTATGTATCTATGTTTCTTTTTTTGACGGTATCTTCTAAACGGCTTCATGGATTTTAGAATGTGAGATTTTGTTAGATTCGTCTTGATCCCATGAGTGACATTATATACATTTTATCCGACGACGTCCCAAAATATAGGAGTAATGTTTTTATGCAGTCATTTTTTATTAAAAATTTTAATTTTAAGTAATTATGGTTCCTTACCTACCTGACAACCGGACCCTTTTACCGCCTGTTACTAAGCCTAAGCTGTCCGTCTGTCTGTCTTATCATCATCATCATCATATCAGCCGAAAATCGTCCACTGCTGGAAAAAGGCCTCCCCCAAGGATTTCCACGACGACCTGTCCTGCGCTGCCCTCATCCATCGGCTTCCCGCGATCTTTACCAAGTCGTCGGTCCACCGCGTGGGAAGCCTGCCTACGCTACGTTTTCCGGTGCGCGGTCGCCACTCGAGAATTTTATTGCCCCATCGGCCAACCGTTCTACGAGCTATGCGCCCTGCCCATGGCCACTTCAGTTTAGCGATTCTGTGAGCTGTCGGTTACTTTGGTTCTCCTGCGGATCTCCTCATTTCTGATTCGATCACGCAGAGAAACTCGGAGCATAGCATGCTCCATTGCCCTTTGGTTGACCTTGAGCCTTCTTATGAGGCCCATAGTAACCGACCATATCTCAGTACCATAAGTCATCACTGGCAACACACACTGGTCAAAGACCTTAGTCTTGAGACACTGCGGTATTTGGGACGTTAAGATATTGCGAAGCTTCTCGAACGCTGCCCAGCCGAGTTGGATTCGTCGATTGATCTCTTTCTTGAAGTTGGACCTACCTAGCTGGACTGTTTGTCCCAGGTACACATATTCGTCTTCCAGTGTAGAGTCTCCAACCTTCAGAGGGGTGGGTGCGTTTGTCTGTCAATCTGTTCAATTTTCAAAAGGCTGTATCTTTTTCACAGAAAATGAAGAATTTACTAAAAATACAATAAAAAATAAAAATAGTCTAAAATCAACAAAATGGAGAGCCATAAAAGAAATGTGTATTTTTTTTCTTTTTGTTCTATCACATAAACAGTAATACTTACAAGCCTAAATCTTGGTACGATTATAAAACAAATATTAAATAAAAACAGCAAAGAATTAAAATCAGCCAAGTGTGAATCGTAATCGTGCTAAGGAGTCCGAACTGAATGTTAAGAAAGCTTTTCTGTTGCTCGGGTTGATGTCTTCTAATTGAAATGAATGGGTATCATTGTTACATTTGTGTGGAGGGTTGTGATAGAAGTAAGTGGTGTGGTATGTAAGTCCGACTCGCACTTGGCTGGTTTTTTTTAGTATTTGTTTGTATGAATCTATGCTTGTCCAGGTATAAGTTTTTAACGCCTTGTTCGATTGTTGTGAAATTACAGATTTTTTTTATCTACAATTGGTAAGGTCTTGACATCATCTCACCTGATGAAAAGTAACGATGATGCCGAAGATGGAATTAGTAAGCCACCAAGATTCCTCAACGCAATGGGGATCTAGCTATATACATAGATACATACATACATACATACATGCATGCATACATACATACACTCATACATATATAGATACATACGTACATACTTACATACACACATACATATATAAATACATACATACTTTAGACCTGAAACCATACATTTCTTTTTTGTGGGCAGTCGTATTAAATCTATAGAAAGACCACAATAATTCTGGTAGCATTTAGACACATACTGTGAAAACTCTTTAAGACCAACTACAAATAAAACATTTGGTACAATTGAAAAAGGACAAATGGAAAATCGTCGTTCACCACAAAGAATCACTGAGAGCGCTCCTGAAAAGATATAAAAGCCTTTTATATCATTTGTTTAGGGCCTCTCTTGTTTGCCGACCAAAAGGGGAGATTTCGTCGTCTGAAAAAAGGTTTTTTTTTGCATAAATGAGTCTTCACACAAGTACTGGACAATTCTTTTGTAAAATATACACACACACACCATACTTTGATAGTCTTTTTTTTCTTCACTTGTAATATTCATCATATCAGCTCATATACGTCCCAACCGAGGGGCTCGAGCCCACCCTGAATTAGGGCGATCGGGCCTTAGTCGACGCCCAGTGCGGGTTGGTCAACTTCACACACAACCTTCGAGTTTCTTCGCAGGCGTGTGCAGGTTTCCTCACGATGTTTTCAATCACCGTTAAAGCAATCGGTAAGAGTGTATGTACGTAAATTTCGAAAAACTCATTGGTACATTGGCCGTCCGGATTTGAACCCGGCACCTCTTAACCAGAGGTGCCGGAGGACCGAGTCGTTACCGGTTGTGCCACCGACGCTTTTAATATTACTTGTAATATTAGGTACTGATAATTTGTTATTTTTCTCTTTTTTTTCATTATATTTATTTTTACGTATTTGTGTCTTAAAAAACTTACTCATCTACAGTTGACTTTTAACCGACTTCAGAAAAGGAGGATATCAATTCGTCTCATATATTTGTAATTACTAATTATGTTGGTACAAATTAAAGTTATCGAGTGGCGACCGCGCACCAGAAAAACGTAGCGTAGGCAGGCCTTCCGCGCGGTGGACCGACGACCTGGTGAAGATCGCGGGAGGCCAATGGATGCTGGCAGCGCAGGACTGGCCGTCGTGGAAATCCTTGGGGGAGGCCTAGTCCAGCAGTAGACGATTTTCGGTTGATATGATGATGATGATGGTACAATATTCGTAGATGTTAGTCTATGGGGGCTTCTAAACAATTGTAAGTGTATGTATGTGTGTCGCGGTGAAGGTGGCGGGAAGCTGTTGGATGCAGGCAGCGTAGAACCGGTCGTTGTGAATATCTATGGGGGACTCATTTGTCCCGTAGTGGACGTTCTTCGACTGATACGATGATTTATGTATGTACATTTGCACACGAATTTCTCAGAAACTAGAACTCGGAATTCAATAAGTAATTCTTTTTAATTGGATTAAGTTTCATTTGCCTTAAGAGAAACAGTATAAGTTTCATCAAAATCGGTTTTGTAATTTTCACAATAGGGAGTGTGTTGTTTGTACCAGTCACTGGAAACACACGTCGTCCATTTAAAGCCGCAATTTTGTGATTTTTTTTTAATGGTAAGCCCTTGGCATCATCTCACCTGGTGATAAGTGAGACGATGATGCCGCGAAGATGGAAGCGGGCTTACCAAGATTCCCCAACGCAATTGGGATCTAGCTACCTTATCGTCAAGCCGGAAAACATTAATGCTATTAACACTGATATTTGGCGGCAAGACTTAGATAAGATGTTGGCAGCTAGCCAGGCGGGCTATGAAACTTGACCCCTTCGAGAATCGAACCCACGACCTCCTGGTGTGAAGCGAATGGACTAACCATTACGCCACGGAGGCGGTTAAATTGAATCGGCGGTTTTTAAGGTTATTTATTTTTATTAATAATTTTAGTGCCTTTGACTATTTGTTTTCAGCTGTGTCAAATATTTATCCACCATTGGTAGGCCCTTGGTATCATTTAACAGTTAGGTAGTAATTATCGTATGGCACAATTTTATATATCTGGTGCAGTGAAATTACCGATAGGGCTATTCTGACTAGTAGTCTATGTCACTTCCCATCCCCTCCACTAATTTCTATGCAAAAAATCATGTCAATCCATTGCTCCGTTGCGATGCTGACGTGCGCGAGCCTGGAAAGTTTTCCCTAGATCCTTCGGGAACTGTCTCTTGCTATGCCTATTAGTCTATATCATTTCCCATCCCCTTAAATATCTGTGTGCAAAAAATCACAACACTCCGTTACGCCGTTGCGATGTTAAGGAAATCAACCAACAAAAGAGTATTTTTTTTAGTTCCCTGAGGAACTGTATCGGACTATGCTATTTTCACGAAATAAAACGTACCGCCTATGTCCTTGGTCATGACACAGGCTACCTCCATGCTAAATTTCGTTAAGATTGGTTGAGGTGTTAAGGCGTGAAAAGGTGACAAACAAACACATATCACATCCTTCCTACTAATATTTTTAAAGGCGAAAGTTTGTATGTAGGGATGTATGTATGTATGTTTGTTACCTATTCTTTCACGCAAAAAATGCTGAACGTGTCTGACTGAAATTTGGTAGGTAGACATAGTATGACCTGGATTAACAAACCGGCTACTTCTTTCCACTACGCGCCCTCAGGGACAGTCATAGAAACTTTGTCCACGCAGGCAAAGCTACGGGAAAAAGCTAGTTTTTAATCCTAGTAAGGATTGCTTGTTTAGGATAGGATCAGTCTCTGGCTACTATAGCACAGGTAATCCCAATTTGGGGTTAGATGACTTTGTGATTTGTTCCTAAATATTATTATAATACAACAGCCTACCGAAAAAACTTCAGTCCTAAATCAGATGACAAATTTAATTACAACCCCTTTTGGAACTTTTTACATAAATCCCTTATCCGTCCAGGCAACCGGAATCAAAAGCCACCAATCTTTTGTTTCACCGTCAACCGTTTTGACCTTTAAAACTTGGCCAGGAATTTAATTTGACGGAAATCATCTGAGGTCCTTAAGCTAGGGATGCTTCCTTTCATTTATTTTTTTTACTCTTTTCTTTTTCTGACGTTTCCGAGCCCTTTATCAAAGAGTGAGGCTGGCAAAATTTTTATGCTTATAAATCAAAAGGAAGCTCAGTATAATTTGTATTTTGTCGAAAAAAATTAAACTAAAATCCCATTATATCGATAAAATAAATAACCTTGATGCTATCAAAAGAATCTCAGTTTATCCGATTACAATGAAAACAAATTTTCTTCTGCAAATACGCCCCGAGTACGTTTAAGACTAAGGGTACCAGGATGAGAGCCCTTGGTACGGTTAAAGGGCTATTAAAGAATTCCATTCACGATCGCGGCAGCTGTAAGTTTGGGGTCACGAAGATAGCGGGAAGCGGGGCGGAAGCAAAAGTGGGGTAGCATGCTATTGCCAGTTACTTCCTACCTAAAGGCGAAAACTTCTCAATGTTCCTTATCTTCTAAATGTTTGATCATATAATGTAACCTAGTTTTCCTTAAAAAAAAATGAAATAAAAAAAAATAATGCGAGGTATTGATTGGAACAGTTGTCTCTGTCTTTTTCTTTACGTGTAAAACCACAAAATAACCACACTTTTTCAATGGTTTTTCGTTTCAATCCAAAACTACAATGAAAGTATGAAAAATTATAACATTACTCACTTTGTATTATCATAACAAATATAGTTGTATATTTTTTTAAATTTATACTTCAAACCCACCTCCGTAGCTCAGAGGCAAAGTTCACTGGCTATACACAGGAGATCGCGGGTTCGATTCCCGGCGGGATCAATTGTAAGACTCGGTTTGGTTGGTGGTAGGGCATTTTCTAAGCCCGCCTGGCTAGCTACCACCATCTTATCTAAGTCTTGCCGCTAAATATCAATGTTGATATCATTATCATATCATTGGCATGAAGATAAGATAGCCAGTTCATCATTGCGTTTGGGAATCTCGGTAAGCCCGCTTCCATCTTCAGCAACATCGTCACTTACCACCATATTGTGAGATGTTGTCAGGGGTTTTCCAATTGTGAATAAAAAAAAATAATCAAAATATTAGTCATAACTAGAGTTGAAAGTAACGGTGTAGACCTATCTTTGGGATTTTTTTCTATCAATCCAAAACTGCTCAATCGTGTTTTGAATAGCTTTATACTTTAAGGAACATCATCATCAATAAGTTAATTTTTTTTTCAACCTTGGGTTTTCTATCGTTTAGGAGAAATTGATGTCAAAAATAACGAAAATCTGTAATATTACCGCCTTAATTTAATATTATTATTTTTAGGATTCCGTACACAAAAGATGCCATCGGGACTGAATTTATAAGCCTACGCCATCCGTACGTCCGTTTGTCTAATCTTTGAACTGTAATAAGTGGTAGCCAATTGAAATTTTCATATAATATACACATTATTTTGTCACGAAATTTGACAAAATGTAAGGTCTCACCGAACAATAAAAGAAATAAATCAGAAAATTGCTTTGATATTTGTAGTTTTTTTATTTTCACATAAAAGAACAGCCAAGTGTGAGTCGGACTCGCACTCCGAGGGTTCCGTACAACCACATATATTCACACAACTATGATAATGATACCTATTCACATTACAAACAAAATACATTAACAGAAATAATATGCTTTTTGATGTGTAACATCTTTGCTCTCGCTTTCCTGCAATTTGTGGGAGTGATTTCGTGAAATGGGACGGAAATGTGTAACAGGAAATGCGAACGTTTTTTAATTCTCGAAAACTAAGGTTGTCATAGCCATGCAGCCTAGTGTGATGGCAAAGGCAAAGATGACATACTACTATTCGAAGGGTCGGCCCGTGAATGTACGACCCGATAATTAATTAATTTCATAAGTATTTTGTCACATGTTACACATCATATGCGAGTACTGTAGGTCTCGTTTTTTTTTTTAAATTCAGTTCGAACTTCTTAGCGCGATCACGACTCACACTTAGCCGGTTTTTATAATTTGTTGTCTTAGTTCAGGACTAGTAATAAATAAAACTAAGTTTCACGCCTGTGTGTATTACTGATTTTACGACAGTGCTAAACCGAAAATACTTTTAAAATACATATAAAAACCCTAGTTATTAAGTTCCGTACAGCAAACAGAAAAAACGGAATCATAATAGGATATGGGATCACTCGTGTGTCTGTCTGTCTATCCGTTTGTCACAGCCAATTTGCTACGAAACTACTAGACCGATTGAGTTGAAATTTTGGTACACATAACATGTAAGTAGACGAGCGTGTAACGTAAATAAATGAATTTTAAATATTGGGATCACATTTGTGACCGCCATGTTTAAATTAATTATTGTGATGAACCCACGTGTCAGCTCGCTGGGGCAGCTGGTTGGCAAGTGCCGCACGACGCCGCCGTGGTGGGTGTGTGGCGGCACTGCAGTAACCTGCCACTGAGCCTTAACACAAGAGACGAAAGGACAAAAGAAATACGATACCTAGAACGCGCTATTGACATTTTCTTTAGCACCGAGTATTTACACAAGTATCAATAACCATCGACGGTTGGTCCACGGCCGGAATCTAGGTATACCTCGCCTAGAGGAGATATCTCCCTTTGCTCTCGAAGAGTAGGAATACACTGTTCTTACAGTGGTGACCCCGACGTGATTTCCTACAGTGGTGACCCGAGCTGAACACAACCAATGCTCCTTCATTCAACTTTCAGCGCGATAGTCCAAAACTAAGCCTCCAGCCAGTAAAGCAAATCTCAGCAACACAGAAGTTTAATCAGGCCCATCGCAACCCGCGACGTCGAGTTTCCTGGCCTGCTACTTCACCTTCAGGGAGCAGTAATTTGTCGGCAGCCACACGATAATTCTGCACGCATCAATAAAATATTGTGTGGTGGTATGGAACCCTCGATGGATGAGCCAAATTAGCATCTGATCGGTTTTTTTAACGTACCTACAGAAAAACATGTTTCACTTCTCAGATCCTCATTCCTAAACCGAATCGCTGTCGATTTATACAGAGCGTTCTACTGCTTGAGCGCTGCGGTAATGTAAAGAATAGTATGAATAGAATTGTATATCTTAAGTTCCCAAGTTGGAGCATCGGTGGCGTAATGGCAAAGGCCGCTACCTCATTTCCGAGAGGTCGTGGTTCAAATCCTGCCACGTACCAATGTGTTTTCGAATTTCGATTTCATATGCTCGTTTATACGACGCTCTTACGGTAAAGGAAACTCGAAGGTTGTATGTGAAGTCGACCAACCCGCACTGGGAACGCGTGGTCGACTAAGGCCCGATCGCCCTAATTCAGGGTAGGCTCGATCCCATTGGTGGGGATGTATCTGAGCTGAAATGATGAAGTTCTCAAGGCTGTTTTCGTGGCTCTACAGCCAGTCCGCCCTAACGCGGACAAGGTCTTCAGAACACAATGGATAAGACTTTTATCTATAGACGCTTAGGTAGAAACTGGGATAAAATACTAATTGTACTTAAAAGAACAGGTATTCTCAGGATCTGGATTAGTACTAAACCTAATTGATGTAACTATCACCTTTACGATAAAGTTATTTCAGCCGTTGTTGGATCGTTTTCTTACTTAATTGAGTACCTCTTTAGGCTGCTTTTCCTCAGCAGCGGAGCGATAAAAAGAGGTAGGTGTTTCCACTGAAGCGGAGACAAAGTATATATAAGTACTAGCGGAGCGAAGCGGAACGGGGCAATTTCAACTGACTCTGTGTTTGTCAATCAGTGAAACTGTGTCTACTTGAGAGGACGTTAGAACAAGAAGAAAATATTTTTATGTCTTTCTCCATTAGAACACGAACAAATACAAAAAAACAGCAACTGAACCCGTTCCGCTACCAAAGTATATATATTAGTACTAACATACAGTATAGACACTCCCTGTCGCTCTCTAGATTGCGACCTCACCCCCTCGTCACCCAGATTGATACAGATGGGTTACAGTAAAATAAAAGAACGTATAGGATTTCGCCGTCATTTTGTTTGTTCCGTCATTCCTTTTTTGAATGTCATTCCTGGCTCGTTGTATGAAGTGTCCAGGGTGTGCCGCTACACTCTTCTCTGCTCCGCTCCACTTCGCACTATTCGCTACACCCCGCGCCACTGCTTCGCTCTGCCCCTCTCTGCCCGCCTCGCTCTGCCCTTTTCGCACGCCGTATATTTTTAAACAATCTTTTTCCGCTCTGCTATTACTGTTTCCACGGTAGCGGAGCGGAGTTCTGTTGAGATGTGTATTTTGAGCAATATAGGTAGTTGGTATTTTTTTGCACATCTCTGCTCCGCTCCGCTTATAACCCTTTTCTTAGGTTTTTCGTAGCCTTGTAAAGAAATTTGAAGCATTATTCGTATACCGGTCGCTCAGGAACTGAAAATAGTTGCTTATCACTAGATGGTAGTTAGTAAGCCGTATTAGATGCCTTAGAAAGGCGGATTGAAAAACTTAATATAATATAATTGTTTTCTGATATCACTGGTAACTTGTCAATTGCCTACCACCGTTGCCTAGTAACAGCAACAAGAACCGACCTAGTAGTTAGACACGACCTTTAGAAAATGAAGAGAGCGATGAAGAAGAGAGAGTGCCTATATACGTCCCCACCGAGGGGCTCGAGCCTACTTTGAATTAGGGCGATTGGGCCTTAGTCGACCACGCAGGCCCAGTGCGAGTTGGTCGTCTTCACACATAACCTTCGAGTTTCTTCGCAGGCGTATGCAGGTTTCCTCACGAGGAATACTAATAGATAATGATTATTACCTGGGGGCTTCGCAACCTTGAATATTAATTTCATTGTAATTTTTTCGCATAATAATAAAATCTTTATATATATAAATCTTCTGTCCGTGTATTAGTCATTGAACTCCTCCTAAACGGCTGGACCGATTTTGATGAAATTTTTTGTGTGTATTCCAGGGGGTTTGAGGATGGTTTAGATTCACAAGTCAGCCCGGCGGATGGCGCTGGTAGTGAGTGTAAGGCGGAACGAAGTTCGCCGGGACAGCTAGTTACATATAAAACAATAACTGTCGTCGTTCGAACGTTACTTAGGTAAACATAAAAAAATACAACTGTATCGGTAACTCAAGAAATTACGAAAACTCGTTATTTGTTTGTCGAGTTACCACTGTTTAGTGCCAGTGGGGTTCGCCACCGACTCTGCAACCTCCACTAAACCGGACTTGGCCCCGTGTTCGAAGTATGGCTTATTTTCCTGAGTTTGAAAAAGAGACCCTTTAAAGGCTTAAGGCTTTAAGGCTTATACCGCCGCCAACGATCAACTTTGTAACCACTATACAGGGTGTAAAAAATTGGTGTAGGAACCGTTAACTGGGGCTTCTACTCATCGTATTGAACAACTTTTCCCAAGGAACCCATAGTCAATTCGAAAAAAAAAACCGACGCTCCATACAAAAATGCACAAAATTGGTCAATCAGCTGATCGTTTTGTATGAAGATTTCAAAATTTTTATTGGGATTTCAGCAAACTTCTTGAACAAAAGTTGTTCAGTTGATGAGAAAAAGCACCAATTTTGTTAACAATCTGTTTATTTTAATTAAGGATTTTTTACCGAAAAAAAATGTTGTTATTTACAGGATATTAGGAGTGATTTTGATTTCCTTAAATTCTATTTTAATACAAAGAACTTAGGAAAAAGACATCCTAATGCACCCCTTTTTTCTTTTTGTAACCATAGAACTGCTGCAATTTTAATCGAAACATTATGATAATTTATGTACCTTATAACAAAACAATATAAAATGATTTTGTTTTCTTACTTTTTAGATATTATTCTTATTTTATTTAAAATGAATTAAAAACTACAATTTTCGCACAATGCGTCCGCAGCAATTGTCGTAACAGCCACGTTGCAGTACGAGCTGACAAGAACTTTATTACCGAGCTATTTCGTTCAATGTTTGAAACATCGTGAATCGCAGCAATTGTCGTAACAGCCACGTTGCAGTACGAGCTGACAAGAACTTTATTACCGAGCTATTTCGTTCAATGTTTGAAACATCGTGAATCGAGTTGCTAATTTTAGGAGCGGAGGAGCCTTAAAGAAAATAAAATGACTTACTAAGCCAACCAGCAGCTTGGCCTGTCCTGAAAACGCAAACACTGCAGAGAAAACGATTAGTCAGCGCTGTAAATAGATCTTTCAGCGCTTAGATACTCGTAGATGGTTGCGGAATTTTAGTAAATAGCAAAGCTAGACTTCAAAGCGATCCAGACTCATTTCCGAACTATTTGGGGATCAAGTTAGCAATCCTGGAGAGAAAGATTTTGATCTTATTTAACAAAATGAAAACCGTATTTAAGTTTGTTAATACTAACTAGCAACCCTATTATAGTGTCGAAACAATCATCATCATCAAATCAGCCGAAAAACGTCCACTGCTGGACAAAGGCCCCAAGGATAAACAGTTGAAATCTATATTTAGTTTACGTTTGATGATTCAGTTGTAGGTTACGTACTGATGTGCATAAATGTGCTCGGTTAATTAACTAATAACAATAATTAAAAAAAGGGATAATAGATCCGTGATTTTTTTTGTACAATAATACGGAACCCTTCGTCCGACTCGCACTTGGCCGGTTTTTTTAATCAAGTCGTTGATACAACAACTTTTATAGAAGCCGTTAAGGCTTATACCGCTGACAACGACCAACTTTGTAAGCACTTTTTACTTCAATTAATGATTTTTTTATCTAAAGAAATGTTTTGTAAATACAGGATATGAGAAGTGATTTTGGTTTCCTTAAATTCGATACACAGCACTGAAGAAAAAATATCTTTATTATTTGTATTTTTATTATAGATAGATAAAACTTTATTTCACTAAAAAGGCACAATACATTTTAACAATAAACAAACAAATAAATGAAACTTAATGACAAATATTACTAGTTTATATAAAAAATATGAAACAGTGTCAGTGGTGCCAAGTTAGTGAAACTGGTCCAGGCTCAGCATAAATGTTGTGGGTCGCAGAGTACTCACAACGCTGTTTTTCAGCCAAAACCAAGAAAAACGTACACGCACCTCAGTGGTCAACAATATAGTTATGAAAAAAATAAAAATTAAAAAGAAAATTTGTGCATTTATACCTGTGCTGGTGATTGAGGGAAGACGACGATAGTGCTCACATAGACAGGACAAATATCCCTTACAGTGTCTACCTGCCTGGTAATAACATTATGTAGTATTGTTTATATTTTTTTATTTGTAACCAAAGAACTGCTGTAATTTTAATCGAAACATTATGATAACTTATGAACTGCTTATCCCCAGGAGATTCGAGTTTCCATAAAAACGTAGTTCCGCTCTAACACAAAAACTACATGCCGTTTAACACATTTATAAAATTATTGAATTATCGGGTCGTACATTAACGGCCAAGCCTTCGGATAGTATTTCATCTTTGCCTTCGGCCCAACATTAGGCGGCATGGCCATGTTACGTTAGCCTTCGTAAATTAAAAAAAACGTTTGCATTTCTTGTTACACTCTACCGTCCTATTTCACGAAATCTGTCCCAAAAATTGCAGGGAAGCGAGAGAAAAGATGTTACACTTTAAAAACGTATTTGGAACCCTGTAATTTTTACTTTTTGTTAATTTTATTATTTTTATGAAAATTTTATTTAATAATACATGTTCTGTAGAAATTTGAACCGGCTACCTGTTACGATTCAAGAATTCATCATCATATCAGCTCATATACGTCCCCACCTAGGGACTGGAGCCTACCCTGAATTAGGGCGATCGGGCCTTATTCGACCACGCGAGCCCAGTGCGAGTTGGTCGACATCCCACACAACCTGCGAGTTTCTCCGCAGGCGTGTGCAAGTTTCCTCACGATGTGTTCCTTCACCGGAGCGTCGGATAAACGTACATATGAAATCTTAATTGAAATCACATTGGCAAGTGGCAGGATTCGAACCACGACCTCCCGGACAGGACGCGGCGGCCCTAGCTGTTACGCCACCGATGCTCTTTCAAGAGATACTGTCCTCTAAAGATGTGCTGAACTGGAACTGAATTGCTGGTTTAATTACTGGCAGGGAAGCATCTCCGGTACTTGCCTGGATAGCAAGCAGAGCTAATCCAGCCGCGTAGGAGTAAGTCTGGACAGGTGCGATAAGCGCCGGGAAGTGAGCGTGCCTACAGCTCCGGTACCACACCGGATATGTGGGAGCCAGCTTCTCTGGCGTCTCGAGCGGGGATCGAACTGCCAGCAGCGAAAGCCGCGGGAGGTGAGCGTGCCTGCAGCCCCAGGACCTCGCCTTGCAGAGTACCGGGACAAGCGTCTTGGCGGCATGACCTACCGCAACTGGTCCTTGCCTTCGCCTTATGGTGCTGGTAGGAATAGCGGTTCTCACTATATGACCTAGCTGTCGGTGAGTGGGGACGCTATATCATAAACCTAGTAGTTTAGCGTATCTGGTAGATATACGAGAGGGAATGTCCTCTAAAGATCGGACAGACGGATGGCTTAATAGTCTTAGTAACAGGGCACTACAATTTTGAAAAGAACTGTCGTACTTTTTAGAACAAGTATATGAGCGTACGCATATAACAATATGCCTGGACAATTTTTAAGAGCTGGCTCTTGTGATCTACTTGATGTATACCTATTTTCTACTTAATTGTAATTTAACCCCCATTGCGTAATCCATTAGGTTTACATCAGGAGGATGCTGGTTCAATTCAAGGCGTAGTCTAAATTTGGAAGACTCGGTTAGGTTGGTGGAAGGGCATTTTCTAGGCCCGCCTGGCTAGCTACTGGCTACCGTCATCTTATCTAAGTCTTACCGCCAAACATCAATGTCAACAGCATTGATATGTTCCGGCTTGAAGATAAAGTAACCAGTTCCACATTGCGTTGGGAAATCTTGGGGAATCATCATTGTTACTTTCCATCAGGTGAGATGACGCCAAGGGCATGGATAAAAAATAAATGAAAAAAACTTATTTCATAATTTTTAGACCAGATCTATATGTCTACAGTTTGATTAACTTCATGTCAACATTGTTCATTTTGTGCCCTTGATCGACAAACTACTAAAGTAGCCCGGGGCTTTCCCGAGGCACTTAACTAATACCACTACAAACACTCCTTAACCATTTTCCGAAACGAAATTACATTTTACCCCGAAGTGGTTGGTAACCAAATTCCACGTTCCACTCCAGGACAAATTCTCGAGCTAAAGTATCAACCTTCAATCGTCTTGGACCTAAACAAACAAAATGTAAACCACAGACAGTGTGTACTGTTTACGGCTTGATACCACAGAATGCTTATAATCACCAAAGAACACTAAAAACTTCTTCAAACGGAGATATCAAACACGCGCTATCACCAGGGGCTCATCATCATCATCATCATATCAGCCACAAATCGTCCACTGCTGAACAAAGGCCTCGGAAGGGGCTCACAAGGAAAGAAGAATTACTCAGTATTTTAATTAATTACTGATCTACTCCATACAAAAATGCAGAAAATTGGTCCATTAGCTGATCGATTTGTATGAGGAGTTAAAAAAATGCGATTTCAGCAAAGTCATAGAACAAAAGTGTTTCAGTAGCATATGCTGAAATTGGTCCTGTGTGGCATCACACTACAGCGCAATGTATACCTACTTCCCATACGTGGCGATTTTTACTTTGTGTACTATCTACCTACATGTTTCTTGTCCTTACTCTTTTAATTGAGTTGTAGTATTGTGTCCAATGACTTCTATATTACTGGCGTAGTTGTGTCTTATAAATGTTTGAATCTATATCTGAATCAATATGATGAGCAGAAACCCCAGTTAACGGGACCTACACCAATTTTGTTACATCCTTTACAGGGTGTAACAAAATTGGTGTAGGTCCCGTTAACTGGGGCTTCTACTCATCATACTCAACAACTTTTTTTTCTACGACATTGCTGAAAACGTAAAAAAAATGGTTTACCCTTCATTTAAATCGACCGATTTTGTGCATTTTAGTATGAAAGGTCAAATTTTTTTTTTCGAGAATTGACTATGGGTTCCTTGGGGAAAGTTGTTCAGTATGATGTTGACCCCCAGTTAACGGGACCTACACCAATTTTGTTACACCCTGTACATGGGCAGGCCTTCTTAGGGTTACATAAAAAGAGTGTTTTGAATACGGGATGTGCACGACATTGGAAAGCGCCTCAACTTCCGTCGCTCACCAATTTGTAATTTCCAATACACACTTGATTTCCTTTCGAAAAATAGTTTTGACTGTAAGACCTAGTTTTTTTTACATGAATGTGGTCAGACTAGGCAAACTGCCAGGCTGAGGACAGGCCAACCAAGACATACGTGAACAGCATTAATTGAACTAATATTATGCGTTATTTTTATTACATTACTGAGTGAGCCATTTTAACCGCCTCCGTGGCGTAATGGTTAGTCCATTCGCTTCCCACCAGGAGGTCGCGGGTTCGATTCCCGGTGGGGTCAACTTGTAAGACTCGGTTTGGTTGGTGGTAGGGCATTTTCTAAGCCCGCTTGGCTAGCTACCACCATCTTATCTAAGTCTTGCCGCCACACATCAATGTTAACAACATTGATGTGTTCCGGCATGAAGATAAGATAGCCAGTTCTCCATTGCGTTGGGGAATCTTGGTAAGCCCGCTTCCATCTTCGGCATCATCGTCACTTTAGCATCAGGTGAGATGATGCCAAGGGCTTGCCAATTGTGAATAAAAAAATATAAAAAAACTTGAGGTGAAATATACTTAGTTTGATTTTTTTTACATAAATGTGATCGGACTTGAATAACTGCCATGCTAAGGTAAGGCTGACCAAGACATACGTGAACAGCATCAATCAAACTAATATTATTCGTTGTTTTCATTCAATTACTCGATCAGGTGAAAGGTACCAG
Organism: Coleophora flavipennella; assembly: GCA_947284805.1. NCBI lineage: Eukaryota > Metazoa > Arthropoda > Insecta > Lepidoptera > Coleophoridae > Coleophora > Coleophora flavipennella. The sequence goes on from OX369270.1 coordinate 13,224,498, forward strand.
TACTTTCTTTTTTTTTATTTACAATTGGTAAGCCCTTGGCATCATCTCACCTGATGGTAAGTGACGATGATTCCAAAGATGAAAGCGGGCTTACCAAGATTCCCCAACGCAATGGAGAACTGGCCATCTTATCTTCAAGCCGGAACACATCAATGTTGTTAACACTGATGTTTGGCGGCAAGACTTAGATAAGATGGTGGTAGCTAGCCAGGCGGGCTTAGAAAATGCCTTACCACCAACCAAACCGAGTCTTACAAGTTGACCCCACCGGGAATCGAACCCGCGACCTCCTGGTGTGAAGCGAATGGACTAACCATTACGCCACGGAGGCGGTTCTGTGGCACCCTTAATTTGGTCGGACACCGGAACCTGCCACAACAGGACCCGGCCGACCAAGTTTTTTAGTCTTTAGTTACTAAACTACTCCCAACTTATCGCACTAGTCTCTTTCTATTACCCGATGGGGCAATTTGTGAGTTAACCCTTTGAACGCCAAGAACACCTAAAGGTGTCGTGTGCTGTCGTGCGTACTATGCCGGAAACGTCTAAAAGTGTCTTGAGCTAAGGTGTAGGTACTTCAATCGTAAATAAAATCCTTTATTAATAGTTTTTTTTTCATATATTTTGATTGGCTCACTTGTTACATTTAAATCATGTTGCGTTCCTTATAATAATTAATGTACGTTTATTTAAGTCAAAATACCAAAATTCGGGATTTTTCTTCGTTTATAAATCGTCGCAATAGTAATTGCTTGATATGAGAGTGACAACGATATTCAATTAAGAAAGCGTTCAAAAGGTTAAAAGTTACCAACTTGTTTCCCTACTACGCAAAACCTACAGGCTGTGTCGCGGCCAACCAAGAGTGAAAGAACCTACTAAGTGTCGGCTCTCAGTGGAAAGTGGATTTTTTAAATTACCTTATAAGGTTGGGTTTCGAGGAGTGGGCCTTCGGACTATTAGGTTTGCCTGTTGGATATTATAAAGAGGATTATGACTAAGATACTACAACCACAGTATCACGATATGGCTTACAGTAGCGCAACGCCTTTGATGTCGCACGACACGCCACAGGCGTAGGTACTAGGCCATACTATAATAGGCCTGTAGTCAGCTAGTTTGCCAGACTGTGCTGCGCCGCCCGCTGCCCCGCAAGTACCCTTCCGTTGCTTTGCGTAAGTACATTCGTTGCGCTACTGTAAGCCGCTATGTTGTAATACTGTGCTGCCACTAAGATAATAATATACGGATATTTAATTTGTATAGATCTTCCAGCTAACACAACAATCCGTGGCTGCTAAATTAAGATAATTTCTAATAGATATCAAGGTGTTTTGATTATTTAAAAGTGACTGAAAAACACCTAGTTGTACAAAAAATATATAAAAAAAGCAAAAACCCGACTGCAAAAAAATCAACAGATTAGCCACGCACTAAAAAGATTTAGAAAACAAACTACTTAAACCTAAATAAACTCTACTTTGGTTTAACATAATTTAGCTTAATTTAATTCAGCTTAAGAGGATTGTGTCAGCAACGACGATATTAACTAGTGCACGGATAAACCTGTAAAGGTTTTTATTGTACTAATATCATATTTTTTGTAAACTTTTTTTTAATACTTAATAAAAAAACAGACTAAATTATGAGCAGTTGAGTTTATTAGGTTTTAGTAGTTTGTTTTCTCAATCTTGTTTTGATCTTTTTAGTGCGTTGCTTATCCATGAATTTTTTTTTTCCAATCTGGTATTTTGTTTATTAAAATTATTTATTTATTTTAAAATTTTTAGTGTCTAATTACATTATTCCAAACCATTTGAATGCATTCAATGCAATTTATTGTTCAACTTATGAATTTACATATTTCTGTAATCTTCTTTTATTTAACTTTATTTTTATACCCCACTCGATAGGTTTAGTTGAAAAAAAATTAGGGACTTGTAATTTGGCGCCAAAAATCCGCCGTATTGATTAAAAAAAACCTATCTTAGGATACTCGGGTGTTTGAGACACACCAAACGATACCTTAATTGTCGAAATCCATTGAACCGTTTGGAAGATACGAGGAAATAAAGACACTTACAAACAACAAGATACGCGCTAAAAACATAACCCTTCTTTGGCAGTCGGGGAAAAATGGTATAAATAAATTTTCGAATGAATTTGTAACAGTTATAAATATTTTAATTTTGATCAAGTGGAATTAATTAAATATTAAAAACACGACTGCATAAAAATTACGCCTCTTTTTTTTTGAAAATATATCCTATGTTATGTATCCTCACGTGATCACTATAAATCTAATGATGTCTCGCACTGTAATCAAGCCGTTTAGAAGACATCGTGGAATTGGGTATGCAAAATTTTTTATAAGCCATGAAAATAAAAAAACCATTTCGAGATATTTTTATTTAAAGCCATATTTTTTCATTTTCCACTCGAAAAAGTAAAAGATTGCGTAAAAAAATCGGAAAAGGACAATAACCTTCATTTGACCCCTTCGACGTCACGAGTTTACAATAAAACCTTATTTCACCACTGAACGGAACGTGCACTCTTACTTGTCATATCAATTACGGACCTTGCATTTGAGGACGAGCTTTCGTCGAGCACTGAAAAAGGCACTATTTATTTATCATCCACCAAAAACTACGTTTGAAACAATCAAATATTATTAGAACGTCATTCAAATTAAATACTTAAATGGGTAAGATATTCATTAGAGGTCCAATTTTTATTGTGGTTCTAAAAAACATTTAAACTCTGAAGGCCTTGTCCATACATAGATTATGGTGTTTGATGACAAGTAAATTTTGACTTTGACGTTTCGTTGTTTGTGACTTGACAGTTGACGTCAAGGCCTATTCATTTCATCGTCATAGAAATAGGGCTGTTCGTTTCATAGTAATGTGAACCGATGACGTCATCAAGGTTTCAAAATTTAAAAAAATATTTAAAAATATCTAGAGGCTTAAAAAATGAAATATTCAAATTAGTTTTTCAAAATGGTCTAAAACATCAGAAAAAAAATAAAAAAAAAATACATTTTTTTTTAGCATACCCAATTAAGAAACATACATACGTACATGAGACCTAAAATATCTTTAAGAATTAGTTTTTTAAAAACCCGACTACAGAAAAACGTAACCCCTATTTTTTGCCCAGTTGGATAAGAATGTATCCTATGTCACTCACGAGCAAATCTAACGAAACCTCGCACTCCAAAATCCATCTAGCCGCTTAGGCTACAGAGCGTGCCAAAGAAACAAACAACCTTTTTTTGGCTAGTTTTTTTTTTTTTTTTTTTTTTTATTCACAATTGGTAAACCCTTGACAACATCTCACCTGGTAGAAATGTAACTTTGTCACTCACGTATCAACAAAATCCATCAAGCCGTTTAGGCTACAGGGCGTGCCAAAGAAATATACATACATACTTAAATCAAAACACTCGAAAAACATAACAACATTGTGAATAAAAATAAAATAAAATAACCCTGCATCTGGCGCAGTAGGGTAAAAACATTTTGAGGGTAGTCATGTAAAAACAAAACTGTCCCACATCGATACAAATGGGATCACGTCCAGCCCTCAGTTTAATAGAAAACTGCAACAGAATGCGGGTAGCCCTAATGAGTGCAATAAATACTAGAGCGACGACGGTTGAATGCAAAAAAAAAAAAGCATCCATCTTTTTCTAGGTCACCACTTCCACGCCACGAGCGGGGATTCTTTTCTCTGCCACGTTTAAATGAACTGCTCAAACCATTCGATTTTCAAATTAAACGCTGTGATTGGTTCGTCGTTCTTCTGTTTCAATTACTTTTTTGTTTGATTGTTTTTTGTGGCCAGTATAATATCCAGTTAAAGAAATATTTTATTTTTATTCTAAATTACTGGCCGAATTTTGTATTTTTAACTATTCTTATGGGGACTCTGTAGTGTTATAATTAAAATAGCGGCTAAAATCATAAACAATCCATAAAACATTAAAATTAGTATTTTCTCATTCATCATTGCAGCTCATATACGTCCCCACCGAGGGGCTCGAGCCTACCCTGAATCAGGGCGACTAGGCCTTAGTCGACCACGCGGGCCCAGTGCGGGTTGGTCGACTTCACACACAACCTTCGAGTTTCTTCGCAGGCGTGTGCAGGTTTCCTCACGATGTTTTCCTTCACCGTTAAAGCAATCGGTAAGTATGTACGTAAGTTTTTGAAAAACTCATTGGTACATTGGCCGTCCAGATTTGAACCCGGTACCTCTGGTTAGATGGACCGAGTCGTTACCGGTTGAGCCACCGACGCTCATTTTCTCATTAACAGAAATTAATCAAAGCGTTATCAACTCTACAAAACTAAGAAAACATTGATATCATTGGTGTGTTCTGGCATGAAGATAAGATAGCCAGTTCCCCATTGCGTTGGGGAATCTTGGTAAGCCCGCTTCCATTTTCGGCAACATCGTCACTTACCACCAGGTGAGATGTTGTCAAGGGTTTACCAATTGTGAATAATAAAAAATCCCATACAAAAAGAATAAACGGTTTTTTTTTTGTTTATTTGTATGGTATTATTAATGTTTAAGATGATTTATGTTGCCAATATTTCAGATAGAAGACTTTTACAAAATTTTATTAACATTTCTACGTAACCCAAAAATTTGCAGACTTCGTCACCGGCATAATGATAAGCAAGGACTTATAGCCCAATCTCCATAAATATCGATATTATTTTTGAATTTCCATTTTCTTTGAAGGTTTTTTTAATCAATTGCCTTTTACGATAATCCCAAAGTGATTAAACTAAGGAAGGACGAATCATTTGATCCTAATCTATCTGGTGTGTTACCGTTCTAGATACAACGTAGAAATTTATAAAAGTTTTGAAAAATACAGATTGGATTTTAAAATGAAAGAGAAGACTTTCGGGAGTTTTTGGCGGGATTTGTGGTAGATGCATTCGTAGTTTTATTTTGTTGTTTTTTCATTGTTTTCTGCTAGGATTTTGTTTAAAAAGTGGTGCATTTTGGAGAAAATCGTCTAGTGCACGTGAGCAATGTGGAGAACAAGAAAATAAAACGAAGGAGGACGTGAGAACCCAACTTGCTCTGGGTGCAGTTTTATAGACGCCCAACAACTGGGTGTTCCACCTCAGAATGTAGCTGCTGCAAATGCTGTCAAGAACTTCAGAGAAGATTTGTAATGCACCGGCACTAGCATTACAAATCCAAAAGCTAAGGAAGCTTAAATACGTCAGACCTGGCTGTATGGTCTTAGTAACCTTTGCCTTTTCCGCGCTTTCTGTAAGCTGGAAAGAAGAAACCAAAAAAAAAAAGAGAAGACTTTCAAAGAAACCTATTTTTAATACCATAAGAGTGACTCTCTTTTACTTAGCCTACGTGACACTTCATACAACGGGCCAGAAATGACATTTCAAAAAAGGAATGACGGATCAAACAAAATGGCGGCGAAATCCTATACGTTCGACAACCGAACTGTAACCAATCTATATCAATCTGGGTAACGAGGGGGTGAGGTCACAATCTAGAAAGCGGCAGGGAGTGTCCATACTGTATGTTAGTACTAATATATATACTTTGCCTACGTTGTCTTTCCGTCCTGACATCCATCTGTCCGTCCGAATTCGAAAAGGCTATATATATCTTTTGAACCGTATAAGGTAGCCGGATGAAATTTTCCCAAAATATGTGTTACAATTCTGGATTTACAAATAAATAAAATACGCACATACTCGAATTTCAAACATATCGTAATACTCCCTGTCACTCTCTAGATTCGGCCTCCTCCCTTTCAACCGGTGTGGTACGGGTGTGGTCATAATCATGTCAGCTCATATACGTCCCCACCGAGGGGCTCGAACCTAATCTGAATTAAGGCGATCGGGCCTTAGTCGACCACGCGGGCCCAGTGCTGGTTGGTCGACTTCACACAAAACATTCTTTTCTATATCCTTTTGAGTTTCTTCGCAAGTGTGTGCAGGTTTCCTCACAATGTTTTCCTTCACCGTAAGAGCGTCGGATAAACGTACATATGAAATAGAAATTCAAAAACTTATTGGTACGTGGCAGGATTCGAACCCCGACCCCGAGGAGATAGCGGCCCCAACCGTTACGCCACCGACCCTCTGCTACTCGAACGTAAAGGACGAGGCACGAACGCGCGCTGAACGTCACCACGCCCCGGCCGATGAAGATCCGGTCCATGCTATACATGCGTCATTTGTTTACATATTTCGGGGTGTGCTATCAGTGTGCATGCACTCACACAATTGCAAATACCACCTCTCGCTAATTTGCGTAATAACTTTAGTAACTCCCGTATATATTCTCTTTGTAAATTAATATCGAGTTAAATTATTAATAGACTAGGGTAGACGATCTCGCCGCGAAACAGAGCAATGAATATAAAATTCTGTATTTATATAGGGACAAAGGAAGGCAAGTTTGCATAAGACCTGAGTCGGGTTGCGTTATGGCGCGGATATTCAAGCAGTAGGACTGAATACAAGTATATAGTTAGTTAGTTATTCCTACATCACATTTTTCAGAGCGAGTTATGTGGTTATGAAATACGCGGTTCCACCCCTTTGTCGTCAATGTTCCACCTTTACGCACGAAGCGTTTTGCGTCTTCGTTCATCGTGCGAACGGCCAAGGAGTGGAATTCCCTTCCGGCGTCCGTATTCCCCGATTCGTATAATTTAGGAATCTTCAAGACGAGAGTGAATAGGCATTAGGCAAAATAATGAGCTTGCGTGTCACATCCTCGGCTGCATCGGCACTTACCATCAGGTAAGGTGAGCCAAACACACTCAAATTTTTAATAAAAAGAATAATAAAAAAAGCGATTTTACAGAAAATATAACGAGTACAGTTTTAACCGCCTCTGTGGCGTAATGGTACACTCCGGACACTGCATACAACGGTCGTGAAATGGCATTTCTAAAAACAAATGGCCGAGCAAATAAAATCATGGCGAAATCAATCTGGGTGACGAGGGGGTGAGGTTGGAATCTTGAGAGCGGCAGGGAGTGTCCATACTGTATGTAGTACTATATATATACTATAGTAATGGTAACGACTATTAGCTGGACATCAGGAGGTCGCGGCTTCGATTCCGGTGGGGTCAACTTGTAAGACTCGAATGTGTTCCGGCATGAAGATAAGATAGCCAGTTCTTCATTGCGTTGGGGAATTTTGGTAAGCCCGCTTCCATCATCGGCATCATCGTCACTTACCATCAGGTGAGATGATGTCAATGGCTTACCAATTGTGGATAAAAAAGAGTACCTTCGTTTAGTACCTGAACTATAGTTAAACTTGAGCTTGCGTGTAACATCCTCGGCTGCATCGGCACTTACCATCAGGTGAGGTGCAGCCAAACGCACTTAAATTTTTAGTACAAAAAAAACAGGTTGTAATAATATAAGTGTAGAACCTGTTAACTGGGGTATCTGCGTACTGAACAACTTTCCCTAAGGAACCCAATAGTCAATGTTCAAACAAAAATTTGACGTTTCATTCAAAAGTACACAAAAACTGATCAATCAGCTGTTCGATGTACATAAGGTTTTTTCTAATTGTGAACGACGCGTTTTATTTTACAAACTAGCCGCTAGGCTAATCTGATTATTCCCTGAAAATTTCATCAAAATTGCTCCAGCTACTTTGAAGTCCACAGAGAAAATCGACTTTCATATCATCGTCATCATCATATCAGCCGACACGTCCACTGCTAGGTAAAGCCCCCCCCCCCCCCAAGGACTTCCACGACGACCGGTCCTGCGCTGCCCGCATCCAGCGGTATCCCGCGACCTTCACCAAGTCTTCGGTCGACTTTTAAACATATAGATTATAATAACTATAGGTCTCTTGAGTGCCCCAGTCTCATACTAAATAAAAAGTTGTCCCAGTAAACGGTTCCAACACTAATTTCGTTTAACTTAAGTAAACACAACTTCAATAACGTTACGTCTTGTCTGGCTTCTGAAGAGTATTATTTTTTTTTAAAGCGGTAATATTACAGATTTTCGTTATTTTTGACGTCAATTACGCCTAAACGTTAGAAAACACAAGATTGAAAAAAAAAACCCTTATAGTTGATGATGTGCCTTAAATTCAAAAGCTATTAGAAACACGATTGAGCAGTTTAAAACCCAAGATTGAAAAAAAATACCCTTATTGTTGATCATGTTCCTTAAAGTCAAAAGCTATTAGAAACACGATTAAACAGTTTTGGCTCGATAGAGAAAAATCCCAATGATAGGTCTACACCGTTACTTTCAACTCTGGTTATGACTAATATTTTAAAGTATAAATTTAAAAAAATATACAACAATAATTGTTATGATAATACAAAGCGAGTAATGTTGTTATTTTTTATACTTTAATTGTAGTTTTTGTTTGAAACGAAAAACCATTGAAAAAGTGTGGTTATTTTATTTACTCTTTACACATAAAGAAAAAGACAGAGACAACTGTTTCATCAATACCACGCCTTGATGGAAAAGTTGCAAAAGACTGATGGCCCATCAAATAAAAAGTGGTTACCTGCCTTTTTTCCCCTTATTCGGAAGGAGGGGGAGAGATGCATCATGCATATCAATACTACCCTGCCTTACTGGTTATGTAGGACTCACAGCAGAAGGCTGAACCTACCCACTAAAACTCCCCCCATGGATTTAGGTCAATCAAGACCTGTAAAATCCTTCATTGGAGCGACCCACACCCTTAGTACGCTAGTACTCTTTATTGTACTGTGCCCTTAGGAAAGGATGGGGTGCGTAGTTACCTGCTGCCACATATAAACAACAGAGATCATCTGTTTACAGTTTCAGTTCATTTGTTCCAAAATAAATGATAGTTCAAATAATAGTAAGTAATAGTTAAATAATAGTTAGTTATTTTTTAGTTCAAATAAGAAAAAAAGTTTGCGACCTCGGTGTTGGATTAAGATAATTTTTAATGCAAAAGTTAAAAATGTTGATTTGTTCGATCATTAAAATCTTACATTAATATCAGTGTTTTTCGATTTTTATGTTTTTAATTAAAAAATCTTTGTGAAAAACATTTGTGATGACAATTACTTATAGCGAGCGTAAGGTCGTCTTAACCCAGTTACCCACAAAATCATGTATTTTCTTATAATTGCATGTGATTTGTTACCATTCTCCTGACTTGTACAATTTTAAATAAATAATGAAAACGCTTTGGGCGTTATAACGGCAAGGCAATCTGACTTAATAAGTCCATAAAAAAAATTCGTTGGCATTACTTACATCGTGGTTAATGCGAGGTATTGATTAGAACAGTTGTCAGTAGAAAGTGTGTGTAAGCACCTATTTAAAAATAAATTATTTTGATAGATTGATTGATTGATTGTCTCTGTCTTTTTCTTTACGTGAAAAGAGTAAAGAAAATAACCACACTTTTCCCTTTTTAATGGTTTTTCATTTCAATCAAAAAATACAACGAAAGTATAAAAAATAATAACATTTCTCACTTTGTATTTTCATAACAAATATTTTTGTTTAATTTTTGAAATTTATACTTTAAAATATTAGTGATAACTAGAGTTGAAAGTAACGGTGTAGACCTATCTTCAGGTTTTTTTATCTATAGAGCCAAAGTTGCTCAATCGTGTTTCTCATAGCTTTTACTTTAAGGAACATCATCAACCATAAGGGTTTTTTTAACCTTGGGTTTTCTATAGTTTAGGAGTAATTGACTTCAAAAATAAGGAAAATCTGTAATATTACCGCCTTAACAACCCATAACGTCCCACCTACTGGGGCGCCGGTCCCTTCCCAAGCTCGGGAAGGTTAGGCCATACTCCACACACGGGGGCCCAGTCCGGGTTGGTGGAGGTTGTTGTTGTTTTTGACAAGATGATAAAAAAAAGATCAATAGATCCGCAGGAGAACCAAAGTAACCGACATAGCTCAAAGAATCGCTAAACTGAAGTGGCAGTGGGCAGGACACATAGCTCGTAGAACAGATGGCCGATGGGGCAGTAAAGTTCTCGAGTGGTGACCTCGCACCAGAAAACGTAGCGTAGGAAAGCATCTCACGCGGTGGATGGACGACCTGGTTGGGGAATCTTGGTAAGCCCGCTTCCATCTTCAGCAACATCCTCACTTACCACCAGGTGAGATGTTGTCAAGGGTTTACCAATTGTGAATAAAAAAAAAGATCGCGGGAAGCCGATGGATGCGGGCAGCGTAGGACCTGTCGTAGTGGAAATCCTTGGAAGAGGCCTATTCCCAGCAGTGGACGATTTTCGCCCGATATGATGATGATGATAAAAAATAAATTAAATGACAAGCAGTCATCATCCCCATTATGTCCAGCGATCTTGTCTGCCTATCTTGTTAAAGTACTTATAGTATGTTGCGATAAACTCGCTCTTTTTGTGGCCCCAACACTCTAACAATGGCCGAGTCTCGAGTTTCCAGGGCGGCCGCTGTTAAATATCACGATACTCAGCAAAAAGATCCGACTTCTCCAGTCAGATATCTGAAACGTCTTTACACGTCTTTGTTCGGCTGAATCTATTGTACTTTACAATACACAATACCCTAATAAGATGTTTAGTTTTGACGGGCTGGTTTAAAGAAAATCTCAATTACTTACATGTTAATAGTGGACTACGATAAGAGAGATAAAATAATTTCAAATACCTAAAAACTTTTATTTACAAGCTTTTAATATTGCATTGTCACGCGATATACATATGCATGCAAAATTTCAGCTCAATCGGAAACCGGGACACTAGTCAATTTAACTTGTAAGATTTCATTCATTACAGACACCAGGACAGGTAAAACTAAAAAAATTCGAAAACCTAAAAACTATTAGGTACAAGCTTTTAATATTGCATTGTCACGCGATATACATATGCATGCAAAATTTCAGCTCAATCGGAAACCGGGAAGTGAGTCAAATTTACTTGCAAGATTTCATTACAGACACCGGGATAGGTGAAACTAAATAAAAGCTTGTAATAAAGCACCCCTCTTTATTCAATTATTTCTTAATAAAGTACCTAAATAATTGATACGGAACTGAGACATGGTCGCTTACTATGGGCCTAACAGGAAGGCTCAAGGTCACCCAAAGGGCAGTGGAGCGTGCTATGCGAGTATATCTGCGTGATCGAATCAGAAACGAGGAGATCCGTAGGAGAACCATAGTAACCGACATAGCTCTCAGAATTGCTAAACTTAAGTGAACTTAACGTAGCGTAGGCAGGTCTTCCACGCAGTGAGCCGACGACATGGTGAAGATCGCGGACAGCCGAGGGATGCGGGCAGCGCAGGACCGGTCGTCGTGGGACTCCTTGGTGGAGGCCTTTGTCCAGCAGTGGACGTTTTGATGATGATGACGATGATGTGTTTACTCAATATTTTTCCGAAGTTTGGATTCAATCCGGCATATAGCTTTTGTAGCGGAACTAGTATGGAAACTCGAGTCACCAGGGGGGACCCTTAAGTTACGTCTGTAGAATGACCACCAAAGAGACTTCGGGCACACCCCAGACACTTTATACAACGGGCGAGAAACGACATTTCTAAAATCGAATGATGGTACAAACAAAATTACTGCGAAATCCTATACGTTCGAGAACCAAACGGTAACCAATCTGCATCAATCTGGGTGACGAGGGGGTAAGTCGGAATCTACAGAGCGGCATAGAGTGTCCATACTGTATTTTAGTACTAATATAATATACTTTACCTGGAGGCTCAAGTTTCCACACAAACGTAGTTCCGCTACAAAAACTACATGCCGGATTGAATCCATACTTTGCAAATATATTAAGTAGACACATATAGATGTCTGCAATTTGTTTTTTATACTAATATAAAACGGAAAAAAATAAAAGCAACTTGAAACATTTAATACAAAACTAAATATGTCGTTCATTGTTATGTTAAGTTTCAATGCACTGCGATAAACTAATTATTATAAACATCGATAGGTATGTGTCTTCTTATTATATTTCCAAAGTTTGGATTCAATTCGGCATGTAGCTTTTGTTCCACTATAAAAGCTGAATCGTTTGTATGGAAACTCACCAGGAGGGACCCTTAAGTTATGTCTGTAGAATGACGACCAAAGAGACTTAGGGCACACCCCGGACACTTTATACAACGGGCAAGAAACGACATTTCTAAAATCGAATGACGGAACAAACAAAATTACTGCGAAATCCTATACGTTCGAGAACCTAACGGTAACCAATCTGCATCAATCTGGGTGGCGAGGGGGTGAGGTCGGAATCTACAGAGCGGCATAGAGTGTCCATACTGTATGTTAGTACTAATATAATATACTTTACCTGGAGGCTCAAGTTTCCACACAAAAGTAGTTCCGCTACAAAAACGACATGCCGGATTGAATCCATACTTTGCAAATATATTAAGTAATTTGTTTTAGATACTAATATAAAACGGAAAAAAATAAAAGCAACATGAAACATTTAATACAAAACTAAATACGTCGTTCATTGTTTAGTTATGTTTCAATGCACTGCGATAAACTAATTATTATAAACATCGATAGGTATGTGTCTACTTAATATATTTCCAAAGTTTGGATTCAATTCGGCATGTAGCTTTTGTTCCGCTACAAAAGCTACATTCCTGATTGAATAGTTTGTATGGAAACTCGAGTCACCAGGGGGGACCCTTAAGTTACGTCTGTAGAATGACCACCAAAGAGACTTCGGGCACACCCCAGACACTTTATACAACGGGCGAGAAACGACATTTCTAAAATCGAATGATGGTACAAACAAAATTACTGCGAAATCCTATACGTTCGAGAACCAAACGGTAACCAATCTGCATCAATCTGGGTGACGAGGGGGTAAGTCGGAATCTACAGAGCGGCATAGAGTGTCCATACTGTATTTTAGTACTAATATAATATACTTTACCTGGAGGCTCAAGTTTCCACACAAAAGTAGTTCCGCTACAAAAACGACATGCCGGATTGAATCCATACTTTGCAAATATATTAAGTAATTTGTTTTAGATACTAATATAAAACGGAAAAAAATAAAAGCAACATGAAACATTTAATACAAAACTAAATACGTCGTTCATTGTTTAGTTATGTTTCAATGCACTGCGATAAACTAATTATTATAAACATCGATAGGTATGTGTCTATGTGTATATTTCCAAAGTTTGGATTCAATTCGGCATGTAGCTTTTGTTCCGCTACAAAAGCTACATTCCGGATTGAATCGTTTGTATGGAAACTCGAGTCACCAGGAAGGACCCTTAAGTTACGTCTGTAGAATGACCACCAAAGAGACTTCGGGTTAATTACATATGTACCAGACCATAAAACCTGCTTTAATCCCTCAGCTAATAGGTATCGTTTATAACCCTCAACCGTTTGGTACCACATTACTGTCTCGTCTGATGGGCAGATAAACAGTGTTTTATACGAGTATGATAACCTAATAAAATTCTGGCAGAATGCCAAGAAGCTCCTCCGATGTAGTGTGAAAATGGTGGTCTATTTTATTGATCACCTCCGGGCGCTATCGGGTTATTGATTATTTATTACTAGCGACAGAAGGCTATTTTGTATGCGCGGAATACTTAAAAACTACTCAGGTTGTCGCTGGTTCGATTCCCTGCAGAGTCATACTTTTTGAGATTTGGTTTGCTTGGTGGAAGGGCATTTTTTAAGCTGGCCGGGCTAGCTACCACCATCTTATCTAAGTCTTGCCGCCAAACATCAATGCTAACAATATTGGTGTGTTTCGTTTTGAAGATAGGATAGCCAGATCTCCATTGCGTTGGGGAATCTTGGTAAGCCCGCTTACATCTTCTGCATCATCGTCACTTACCATCAGGTAAGATGATGCCAAGGGTTAGGTGGGCAAAAAAATTAAAAAATAATCAGAACATGATTCTAACCAACATTATTTTATAATTTACTAGCTGTTTCCCGCGGCTTTACCCGCGTGGACCACGTTTCTATGACTTTTCGAGGGTGGGCAGTGCGCGAGCCGCAAGCGGCTCGCGAGCGTGGTACAATGTAGCCTATGTCTTAATCCAGGTCCTAATCTGTCTACCTACCAAATTTCAGCCAAATCCGTTCAGTAGTTTTTGCGGGAAAGCGTAACAGACAGACAGAGTTACTTTCGCATTTATAATATTAGTAGGGAAGGGATACCTAATTTAAAAATTTAATTAACCTCTCATCAGCCCACTCAAAAAGGTTCTTAAAATGTACACAATGTGTACGTGAAATGTACAAAGAATACTTATGTGATGTGATTTTCTCCCAACATATGATACAGATAATTAAAGAATATGGGAGCAGCTACTGGGAGGCATCCCTACTAATATTATAAATGAGAAAATGTGTTTGTTTGTTTGTTGGTTACCTTTTGCACGTTTTAACGCCTTGACCAATCTAAATGAAATTTGGCATGCAGGTAGCCTGTGTCACGAGGAAGGACATAGGCTACTTTTTATCCCGTGAGAATAGCATAGCCCGATGCAGTTTCTGGAACTGAAAATATACTCTTTTTTGGTTAATTTCTTTAACATCGCAACGCAACAATGGATTGTGTGATTTTTTGCACAGAGATGGTTGAGGGGGTGGGAAATTACATGATTTACTAATAAGCATATATTGACATAGTTCCCGAGGGATCTGGAGAAAATTCATGTCACCGCTCGCGAACCGCTTACATCATTGCTCATTGCTCATTGCTCGCATCCTCTAAGACAGTCATAAAAACGATGTCTACGCGGGCGAAGCCGCGGGAAAAAGGTAGTAGTTTATAGATATATATTGTTTGCCGAGGGCGGAAAAATGCTCACAGCGCGAGCACTTGAGGGTTAAAGCTTGTAAAAACGTATTAATGCATATTCAAAAATAAAATCAGAGAAAGGAATTCATGTCAGCACATGTGCTTACAAGGTCATTTCAAAAGCTTTATTATTAAGTCTTTACATAAAAATACATTTTTAGAATTTTAAAGTCAGCAGTTTTTCTTCGTTACTTAATTCATATTAGATAATACCCCGCATAAGATTTCGTCACTTTCAGGAAAATTCAAGAAAATTAACTAGTCAAAAAAATCGCCCTATCTGACCACTAAGAAAACGCCTTTGTTCCATTCAATGGTGCATAGCTTAGGGCATTGGAACATGAAAGACATGCCACTAGTTTATTAATAAAATACCATAAATAGTGTCACCATAAGGTCAATTATAAAAAAACAGTAACTTTTTTATATTCAATAAAAAAAAGTTTAAGAAAACTGGAAAACGACTTCAAAATAAAGTTTACTCAAAAGTATGAAGTAATATTATTCTACCTAAATATACGAAATTAACTAACAATAACGAAATCAAAGGTGGGTACGAAATAAATTAGGGGCTTAAATTTTTTTGAGGTCGGTGTCAGCAAAACATTGAATCTAAACTATTTGATACGTAAGTAGTTGTGTGCTGACAAACCATTGAATCTAAACCATTTGATACATAAGTAGATGTGTGCTGACACTGAACTCAAAAAAATTTAAGCCCCTAATTTAATTCGTACCCACCTTTGATTTCGTTATTGTTGGTTAATGTCGTGTATTTAATTATAATAATATTATTTCATACTTTTGAGTAAATTTTATTTTGAAGTCGTTTTTCAGTTTTATTAAACTTTTTTTTTATTTCCTTTATTTTTAGTGATAATGCTGTCTATCTAAGAACGTTAAACCCAATCACCTACTCGCCAATAGGAATCATCAAATCATAATGCATGTGTTTCATTAAAAGATACAGAGTCTTGTGGCTTCCATCATCATCTCAGCTGCATGAGAGTTAAATCTTCCATCATCAGCTCATCTGAATAACCTGAAAGAATACAACTATCGGTCTATGCGTACCTACGTATCTATCTATATTTGAAGAATTATACACTAACTCATACCCGTTAATAAGTTGTATCTTTCATAATCAGCTCATCATCATGAGATAATGACTGCCAAATGCAAATACTTTATTAGCTTTAGAAAACGTATGAAACACCTAATACTTGCCTATAAAATTTGAGGGTTGCCCTCGATTTCCCTGGGATTCCATCATCTGATCCTGGTTTTCTTATCATAGTACCACCCTTGGGATATCTTCTTTCCAACAAAAAAAGGAATCATCAAGAAACTTCTCCTTTTTTGAAGTCGTTTAAAAATTGGCATTGAACTTCAAAAACTGAATCGGCAATTTCATAGGTAAAGACCTATTATATCGTTAATCCATATAATAAAGCTTTTAAAATGACCTTGTAAACAATAACACCAAGAATAAGTGGGCAAATCATTAATAAGAATTAGGAAACGCTAAACACGTCAAAAAAACCCACTTCCATCGCAAAACATAGTACGTACAATTCACATTATTATATTTACTTTTTGATAATTTTCCTAAAAATACTACACCGATATATAATAGATTAAATTTGTATGGGACCAACTCGGGAGTATACTCTATCAAATAAAAAAAATGAAAGTCGGTCATATATCTACGATTTTTTCGCATAGCAAAAAAAACATACAGTCAAATTGAGAACATCCACCTATTTGGAAGTAGGTTAAAAAAAGTCAGCATATAATCAGCTCATATATGACCCCACCGAGCCTACCCTGAATAGGGTAGTTGACAGCATAAAAAAAAATATGAAATATTATTTCCTAAATTCATCTCCTCTTGAAAATTTGAAAAACGTTGCTCATTTTGTTTTTTTTATCAAATCTTCAATTTTTAAATAATTAAATTTAGAGTATTAAAATTCTAAATTTGATTATTTAAAAATTAAAGACTTGAATACTAATATTATAAATTTGATTATTTAAAAATTGAAGACTTGATAAAACAAAACGAGCAAGGTTTATAAAATTTTCAAGAGGAGATGAATTTAGGAAATAATATTTCATATTTTTTTAAAATGTACTAATACATGAGTGACTCTGTAAAACTGTGACGTCACGCCTTGCTATGTCAAACAGTGTTGTAGAACAAAATTTCGTTTTTGACAAATGATAAAAAGTAACTCAAGCGACTAGCAGTTGACTAGCCTGAGGCGATCAGGCCTTAGTTGTATAAACGTACATGTGAAACTGAGCTTCGAACCACGACCTCCCGGACAGGAGGTGGCGGCCCTAGCCATTACGCCACCAAACGACGTAATTGAATATAATAAAATATCAAATCAAATTCTTCCGCCGTAAAAAAAATGTATTCGGATTTCATGGATTTGGATGGATTTTAGCTGTCAATTCAACGTCAAAGTTCGTAATGGTGGAAACACGAACTCGACACCATTCTTGAGGCCACTTAGTGTAATTGACAAGGAATTGGGAAATAAACCCCTCCGGCCCCCGGGATCGTAGGCTTGCTAGCTACAGGTTTATATCATTTTGTTCATGCTACAAGCTTTTGTTTTGTTTGTTATTGAGGTAATAAATAAATAATATAATAATAATAAATATTCTGGCACAAATCACACATGGTCATCTGGCCTAAAGTAGGATTCCCTGTGTATGGGTTACCAGAGACTGATATACATACTTATATACGTTTAAATACATACATATATAGATATTTAACACCCAGACATAGTGCAAACAAATCTGCTTATCGCACAAATGTTTTCCCTAGGTGGGGATCGAACCCACAACCCTCAGATCAGTAGTCATGAGCACTAACAACTGAGCCACCGAGTCAGTCACGAGGTGTTTTAAAAGGTTTTTTTTTATTCACAATTGGTAAGCCCTTGGCATCATCTCACCTAATGGTAAGTGAACACTATGCCGAAGATGGAAGCGGGCTTACCAAGATTCCCCAACGCACTGGAGAACTGGCTATCTTATCTACAAGCCGGAACACATCAATATTGTTAACACTGATGTTTGGCGGCAAGACTTAGATAAGATAGTAGCTAGCCAGGCGGGCTTGGAAAATGCCCTGCCACCAACCAAACCGAGTCTTACAAGTTGGCCCCACCGGGAATCAAACCCGCGACCTCCTGGTGTGAAGCGAATGTTTTGTATGTAAGTTAGTTTGATTATTGTTAATATAGTTAAGATATAGTCAAACGCACTCAAATTATTAATAAAAAAAAAAAAAAAAAATTGCAAATCCTTTTAGAGCGACTTTAGCTGAAATTTGGTATGAAACCGTATTGGTACTAACATTAAACTTTATAAGTCCTACCAACACAATTATGTTATTATATTATTTTTACTTATTATATTTATTTATTAATTATTTTTTTTATTTATTTATTTACGTTACAAAAATTACATGTTAACAAAACATTATGCAGTATTGTTAAACCTGTTTGTCTCGTTTCCGGTGACAATTGCGGTTTTGACTGACTCGGTGGCTCAGTGGTTTGTGCTCATGACTACTGATCCGAGGGTTGTGGGTTCGATCCCCACCCAGGGCAGACATTTATGTGATAAGCAGATTTGTTTGCTCTGTGTCTTGGTGTTAAATATCTATATATGTATGTATTTAAACGTATATAAGTATGTATATCAGTCTCTGGTTCCCATAACTCAGGGAATCCTACTTTGGGGCCAGTTGACCATGTGTGATTTGTCCCAGAATTTTTAATAGATTTTGTATTTTGAAGTTGATTGGATGATGAACTTTGAAGGTGAAATCGAGATCCAAGGATCGTCTTCTATTTTCAATTGAATTGTAGGAAATACATTGCTCGCCTTTTTTACCCGACTGCGCCAGAAGGAGGGTTATGTTTTTCGAGTGTATGTATGTATGTATGTAAGTATGTATATTTATTTCTTTGGCACGCCCTGTAGCCTGAACGGCTTGATGGATTTTGAAGTGCGATGTGTCTTTAGATTCGTCTTGATCCCGTGAGTGACTTATGATCTATTTTTACACGACTGGCCAAAAATAAGGGGTTAAATTTTTTATGTAGTTGGGTTTTTAATTTCCAATCATTCGTGTAGTTATTTGTATTTGGAAACGTGTATTTATATTCACACTAGTGGATGCCCGCAGCTTCAACCGCGCAGATCCCGTTTTTTGCGGTTTTTTTTGGGAATTTCCCAAAATCCTTTCTTAGCGGATGCCTGCGTCAAAACATCTACCTGCATGCCAAATTTCAGCCCGATCCGTCCAGTGGTTTGGACTGTGCGTTGATAGATCACATGTCAGTCAATCAGTCACCTTTGAGTTATATATATTTAGATTTGGCGCCGTAAGAATTTGGGTTTTGAACCTTAAATCTCTTCTCAAAAGCTTGTACCTAAAAAAATTAACGTTTTTCTTAAACTTATACTAGACAAAGAGAGCGTCGGTGGCGCAACGACAAGGGCCGCTACCTTCTATCCGGGAGGTCGTGGTTTGAGTCCTGCCACGTACCAATGTGTTTTCGAATTTCGATCTCATATGTACGTTTATCCGACGCTCTTACGGTGAAGGAAAACATCGTGAGGAAACCTGCACACGCCTACAAAGAAACTCGAAGGTTGTGCTTGAAGTTGCCCAACCTGCACTGGGCCCGCGTGGTCGACTAAGGCCCGGTCGCCCTGATTCAGGGTAGGCCTATCTAACCGCCTCCATAGCTCAGAGGCAAAGTTCACTGGCTTTACACAGGAGGTCGCGGGTTCGATTCCCGGCGGGGTCAATTCTAAGACTCGGTTTGGTTGGTGGTAGGGCATTTTCTAAGCCCGTCTGGCTAGCTACCACCATCTTATCTAAGTCTTGCCGCCAAATATCAATGTTAACAACATTGATGTGTTCCGGCTTGAAGATAAGATAGCCAGTTCCCCATTGCGTTGGGAAATATTGGTAAGCCCGCTTCCATTTTCGGCAACATCGTCACTTACCACCAGGTGCGATGTTGTCAAGGGTTTACCAATTGTGAATAATAAAAAAAAAGGCTCGAGCCCCTCGGCGGGGACGTATATATGAGCTGATGTGATGTGATGATCCTAGACCAAGGCACTACTTTTGTTATATTACACTATGTGTCCTCTAACACCTGTTTTCCTTCATTCAGTTCGGAATCCTTAGTGAGAGTCTGCCTCATATTTGGCTGATTTTTGATATGTTTATATGTTTTTAACTTATAATTATATTAGTCGAAAAAATAGTTTTTGCCAATTTTACCTTTAACATGTGGTCTACCTACAAGTGTACAAAAAAAATCATCTTTTCCGAAAAATGTTTTTGTTTGTGCGTACCTCTGTACTTTGGTCCATGTGTGTAACCGTCCGTCCGTCACGTTTCCCTAGCAGCTTAACCATTGAACCAATTGAGAGTTTTATTTTTCCCTTTTTAGTTTGATGTGCTTGAAAAGCGTGTTTTTTAGGTTTTTTTAACTATATTTTAGTAGATTTGAGAGCTTTTTACTGTACGTGTTCGTGAGAAACTAAATGCAGTTCTGTAAACATATCTTGTCATTTGCAGTACAATCGCACCAACTATACGCTTGTAATATTATTCGATCGATTAGGCCTTTGTCCAGCAGTGGACAATTTTCGGCTGATGTGATGATGATGATGAAGATGAATTTTTGATAACAAGAAATGTAACTTGCTACAATTCTTATATAAGGCTTATTTATTATTAATCGTTCGGAGCTTTTTAGGTGGACTTTTTACTGAAACAACGGATCAACTTTTGCTTTCAAACTTTACTGAAAAAAAGAAATAAAAAAGGTCTTTATTTTTATGCATACAACTCAGATCAAGAAAAAGGTCAGATAGGACCTTGTGAAGCCAATCAAAACCATTCCATACCTGTACGTACACTGTACATGCATACATAGACATCAAAACCACTTCAAAATACTCGATAGTATGTGCTAAGACGTCGTCGAAGACACACACACACAATAACACACCCATACAGCACACATGTTTCAAAAATTGGTTTCAAATTGACAGTCGCAGCATTCCATTTGTTTTTTTTTTTTGATCTGACGTCTCCAAATTTGGCTGACTTCAAAAAAGTCATCATTTTTTATGTTCAACTGTATATTTTTTTTTTATGTATGTCCACCGGGGTCTACGTCAATTGTGGATCGATTTTAAAAATCTTTTTTTTATTCGAAAGAGTATACTCCTAAGGTAGTTCCATATATTTTTTTTTTTCTGAGGCCTACAAAGGATTTTAACAGACTTCAAAAAAGGAGGACTTTATGTGTTCAACTGTTTATTTTTTAGAGTTCCATTCCCAAAGGGTAAAAACGGGTCCCTATTATTAAGACTCCGCTGTCCGTCCGTCTGTCTGTCTGTCCGTCTGTCACCAGGCTGTATTTCATGAACCGTGATAGATAGACAGTTGAAATTTTCACAGATGATATATTATTTCCGTTGCCGCTATAACAGCAAATACAAAAAATTTGAAAAAGTGAATGTCTCCATATAAAAAACGTATATTTTGTTTAAACGTTCAGAAACTAGCGCCATCTAGTGTGATAGTACGGAACTGAAGAAACTAGCGCCATATAGTATGATAGTACGGAACTGAAGAAACTAGCGCCATATAGTATGATAGTACGGAACTGAAGAAACTAGCGCCATCTAGTGTGATAGTACGGAACTGAAGAAACTAGCGCCATCTAGTATGATGTTTTTTTTTAAAACAACATGAAACTAGCGCCATCTAGTGTGATGGTACGGAACCCTATGTAGGCGGTTTCTACTCGCACTTGGCTGGTTTTTTTAACATATTAAGCGTGCTCAATTATATTGGTGGTTAGCAAAATTTGAGAACAAAAGTTGTTCAGTTTTCTGGAACAGAAGTTTTTCAGTTTCCTGGTCAGAACAATTACCTAAGAGTGTTTTAATAAATAACTCTAGAGTTGTTGTTTTTTAAACAAAGCATATTCTTAAGTACCTTAAAAAAACATTAACAACTAAAATATTTACAACAATAATGTAAATATTTTTAGTTGGTAATGTTTTTTTTACCCGATTGCACCCGTAGGAAGGTTATGTTTTGCAAGTGTATGTATGCATGTATATTTCTTTGGCATGCTCTGTAGCCTAAATGATTTCATGGATTATGAAGTACGAGGTGTCGTTAAATTCCTCTTTGTCTCGTGAGTGACAAAGAACTCATTTTTACTCGACTGGCTAAAAAGAGGGGTTTAGTTTCACTGCAGTCGGGGTCTTAATTTTTAATTAATTCGTATAGTTTTTTATCACACTAGTATTATAAAGGCGAAAGTTTGTGAGTGTGTATGTTTGTTACTTCTTCACGCAAAAACTAATGAACGGATCTGGTTGAAATTTGGTTGGTAGACAGATTAGGACCTGGATTAACACATGAGTTACTTTTTTTACGCTCGCGAGCCGTTTGCGGCTCGCGCACTGCGCACCCTCGAACAGTCATAGAAACGTTGTCCACGCGAGTGAAGCCGCGGGAAACAGTTAGTTTTTTATTAACACATGAACAGAAAAGTAAATTTCGCTATGCACAACATCTGTGATCTTCATAGATCACTCAGTTCTGAACATCATTCAGTTCTTGCGATGTACGCTCAAGGTACTTATCAAAAAGGGGGCCTCTTTAGCTTGAACTTGTCACATAACGCCTTTCTGTTTACCAACGCTTTCAACGGTATTGGCAGTATGCATATATACAGAGTGTGACAAATATGGAGCTTCTGCAAATTTGAACTTCGTGTTGACCTACAATCGAAGGTCTCGTAGTACAATACGGAAAATAGTGGAATCAGAATCTTTTTTTTTTACTTGTGTTGGGTATGTGTGATTATACGGTTGCGCGCGTAGGATTATAGAGGCGTTCGGATTAGCCTATACAGGGTGTAACAAAATTGGTGTGGGTCCAGTTAACTGGAGATTCTACTCATCATACTGAACAACTTTCCCCAAGGAACCCATAGTCTAATTCTCAAAAAAAAAATTGGACCCTCCATATTAAAATGCACAAAATTGGTCGATCAGCTGACCGATTTATATGAAGAGTAAAAATTTTTTTTTGCGATTTCAGGAAAGTCGTAGAACAAAAGTTTTCAGTATAGTAATTTTTTTACAGTTGTATTGGTACAGTTTGTAACGCGTTCCTGTTATTTATCCTTCTTCCTTTTGATCTATTTCTCATGCGCTGGCACATAATAACCTATGTGTCACATTTTTCTTCAAAATCCAAATTCTTTCCTATCCTTCAATATTTTTCGCTACCAAATTTTGACTCAGTACAGTCACACCCTGGCTGGACACTTCATACAACGGGACAGAAATGACATTTTAAAAAAGGAATGACGGAACAAACAAAATGGCGGCGAAATCCTATACGTTCGACAACCAAACTGTAACCAATCTGTATCAATCTGGGTGACGCGGCAGAGTGTCCATACTGTATGTTAGTACTAATATTATATTTTATAAAATTCTCGTGTCACAATGTTCGTTCCCGTACTCCTCCGAAACGGCTTGACCGATTCTCATGAAATTTTGTGATCATATTGAGTAGGTCTGAGAATCGGCCAACATCATTTTTTTTTTAGGGTAGTGTAGGGTAGGGTAGGGCAGGGTTGGTTAGTGTAGTGTATGTAGGGTAGGGTAGGGTAGTGTAGGGTAGGGTAGTGTAGGGTAGGGTAGGGTAGTGTAGTGTAGGGTAGTGTAGTGTATGTAGGGTAGGGTAGTGTAGGTTAGGGTAGTGTAGGGTAGGGTAGGGTAGGGTAGTGTAGTGTAGTGTAGGGTAGGGTAGGGTAGGGCAGTGTAATGTACTGTAAGGCGGTACGTAGTTCGCCGGGACAGCTAGTATATCTATATACTTTGGTACAGTTAAGTTAAAATAACTATTTGAAACTCCGAGGAGGTCCGCAGGAGAACGAAAGTAACCGACATAGCTCACAGAATTGCTAAACTGAAGTGGCAATGGACAGGGCACATAGCTCGTAGAACAGATGGCTATTGGGTTAGTAAAGTTTTTGAGTAGCAACCGCGCCCCGGAAAACGTAGTGTAGGCAGGCTTCCCACTCGGTGGACCGATGACCAGGTGAAGGTCGCGGGAAGCCGCTGGATGCGGGCAGCGCAGAACCGGTCGTCATGGAAATCCTTGGGAGAGGCCTATGTCCAGCAGTGGACGTCCTTTGGCTGATATGATGAAAGTGGGGACCATAATTAATAGGCTGGAATACAATATCGAACATCTTAAGTAATAAAGAAAATAGCAACTTAACCGAGTAGCTAAATAACTAATATAGGATTAAATAATTTTCTAAAAACCCAAAAAACTTTTAGGTACAAGCTTTTAATATTGCATTGTCACGCGATATACATATGTTTGCAAAACTTCAGCTCAATCGGAAACCAGAAAGTGGGTCAAATTTAACTTGCAAGATTCCACCCAAACAAACATACATACATACATTGCAAATTATATAAAAGCTCGAAAAAATCAAAACCCGACAACAGAAAATTTAATTATTGATACACCTAAACCACAAGAACTACCGTGAAAAATATCCTGTTATTTTACTGATATTTGATATTGCGATCTAAGGAGGCACTTAATATAATTTATTGGGAAGGCGTTTCTTTAATACGTAACAGTACAAACAACTTCTTTGCGGAACTCCTGGAACGATGGTTGTTGGTACTTTACTAGGTAATGTAGCGAGTCTCCTTGCTACTTAATTCCGAACTATTTGTTACAGGTCTTTTCAGTTTTAAATTTATGTCTATGTATTTTTGGTTGTCAAGGAGACAGATTTTATTGATTGTAAAAAAGTATTATGGTTATCGCTCCTCATATTTTCAAAGCTGTTTTGTTTTTCCAATATTTTTTTTTCATTTTACCATTCAGTATTTTTTATTATTTTGCGTTCCGTGCTAAGACGATACCAAGGTTCCCTCGCCTAAAATTTTTTGACGTACTTACGTTTATATTTTTTTCTGGGTCACTTCCCGTTACGTGTCACGCTGACCTAAATAGAGTTATTTTTTAATATTTTTAGGGTTCCTGGATTCAGTTTCCAGTATCCTATTTCCTGCTTCCAGTTTTTCCGTTTCCCGTATTCCATACTAAGATTTGACGTCATGGACTAAGTCCAACTAAAAGGAACAAAGGAAAAAAAAAACGTAACCCTTATAGGATTAATCGTGCGTTTGTCTGTCTGTCACAGCCAATTGACTCCGAATCTACTAGACCAAATCAGGTGAAATTTAGTAGGATGGTGTAATACTATAGACCCAAACACAGATGTTAATAAGGGTCATTTTCGAGGGACAAATTAGGAAATTTAAAAATAGTTTTGCCAACCTAACTTGTCATATATCAAATGAAAGGGCTCGTTATGTATGAGGATCTCAAATATATTTATGTTAATATTGTAAAATAAATAGTTATGATTTTATTCATGAAAGATGATGAAAATTGACAATCCCCCCCCCCCCCAATCTCCGAAGTTACTGAGCCTAAAATTATTAAAAAAATACGAAATATAGGACAATGCTTGTTGATTACAGGAAAACCTATATAAAGTGGTAAACTCAATATAATACCTTCACTTACGGAAAATAGGTCACTAAAACACCACTAGATAGCGCTAGTAGCACAGATGAGATACTAGTTCTAGTAGTAATTAACTCACGTCTATCTTCGGGGATTTTAAATGTGATATTTTGTGTTTGACTTTGGCATTGTAGGGAACCCTCTCCACGAGAGTTCAACTCGCACTTGGCTGGTTTTTTTATTTTTAACCCCCGACGCAAAAAAAAGGTGTGTTAAGTTAAACGTTTGTATCTTTAACAAATAGACCAATTATGATGCGGTTTTTTTTGTTTGAAAGTTGACGTGATCGAGGTGGTTCTGGTGAAGAACTTTTCACCCGTTTGAAGATCATATCAGCTCTTATCTAGGTGATAAAGGGATGTAGGCAACTTATACCGGTCTCTTCGATTCGAAATTTGGTGCCCTGTAACTGTAATAATATTGCAAAACCATGGTCAACTTGACCTGGTGCTGCGGCATCTCCTGAAATCTGCAGAATACCCAACTCCTCACCAACTTACAGTAGAGGCATCGTATTGGTTTCATTAGATTAGTCTCAATGAAGAAAAAAACATGGTAACCTTGACCCTGATGTAGCAGCATCTCCTGAAATCTGACAGCAGAGGCATCGTATTTGTGCGCATTGGAACAGCCTCAATTAATACGTTAGATAGAATATGGTAACCATGACCCTGATGCAGCAGCATCTCCTGAAATCTGCAGGATACCCAACTCCTCACCATCTTACAGCAGATGAATCGTGTTTTGGCTCATCGGAATAGTCTCTATGAATAGGTTTTAGATATAACCTTGAACTAATGCTGCAGCATTTCCAGGTATCTGCAGGATACCCAACTCCTTACCAACTAACAGCAAAGGTATCGTATTTAGCGGTCCCCCTACGACGCGACGACTCTTAGATCAAAATATAACTTCTTCTTCTTCTTCTTATCAGCTCATATACGTCCCCACCGAGGGGCTCAACGACTTCACACACCACCTTCGAGTTTCTTCGCAGGCGTGTGCAGGTTTCCTCACGACGTTTTCCTTCACCGTAAGAGCGTCGGATAAACGCATATATGAAATCGTAATTCAAAAACACATTGGTACGTGGCAGGATTCGAACCACGGCCTCCCGGAAAGGAGGTAGCGTCCGTAACCGTTACGCCACCGACGCTCTAGGAATATAACTACTTACATTAAATGTAAAGGGCCAAAGCATATTATTTTCTACTTTTTAACTCCGACTCCGGAGATATTTTTTTTAAAGGATTGTGAAGCTGCGACTTTTCATACAAACGGCGTTAACGATTTTCACCTCTAAAATGTTAACCGATTCGGACCAATTTTTTGTTAGGTTGTCAGTGAGAACAAAAGCTAGGCCTGTGCGTTTCGTTTTTCAAATTATTGATTATAGGTAAACAAAAAATGGCCGAATATTATTTTTGAATAAAAACACGTGAATGATAATATAATTAAACTTATTAACTTTATCTAAAAAACAAAAACGTATAAGCCTAGCTTTTGTTCTGTCTGACAACCTATCAAAAATTGGTCAAAATTAACATTTAAGAGGTGAAAACCGTTAACGCCGTTTGTATGAAAAGTTGCAGCTTCAATATTTTTTTAAGAAAAATTTTCTCCCACAAGAGGGTGACCAGCAACAATAACAACGATATTTATATTAAAAATGAAGCCCTTTCGCAATGAAAACAGAAAGAGCCCTATGCAAACAAAACTTACCCACAAAAACATGGTTGCATATTTTTATCAACTCGAAGCTTTCGTTAGAACCTTTATCAAAGTTTTCCAGGCCCAAGGGACGAAAGATTGATTTCTGGTTATTTTGAGAAAGTATTTAAACTAGTCGTATTACGGTTTATTTTTCATTGACAACTGGATGTCAAACAGGAATAGATGTTCTTTTTGGGTTACTAAGTAATGCGTTTTATTATTATTATTCACAATTGGTAAGACCTTGGCATCATCTCACCTGATAGTATGTGACGATGATGCCGAAGATGGAAGCGGGTTTACCAAAATTCCCCAATGCAATGGAGAACTGGCTATCTTATCTTCAAGCCGGAACACATCAATGTTGTTAACACAGATGTTTGGCGGCAAGACTTAGATAAGATGGTGGTATCTGGCCAGGCGAGCTTAGAAAATGCCCTACTACCAACCAAACCGAGTCTTTCGAGTTTACCCCGCCGGGAATCGAACCCGCGACCTCCTGTTGGGAAGCAAATGGACTAACCATTACACCACGGAGGCGGTTAAAACAGTAACAAGATGATTTTTTTCTTTTGATGATATCGTACCCTTAGGATAAAAACGGGACCGTATTACTAAGACTTCGCTTTCCGTCCGTCTATTTGTCTGTCGGTCCGTCTGCCACCAGGCTGTATTTCTGAACCGTGATAGCTAGACAGTTAAAATTTTCACAAATAATGTATTTTACCGCTATAACAACAAACACTAAATTTTAGAAAAAGTGAAAAAATAATAAATAAATGGAGACTTCCATAAAAAACGTGTTTTTTTTTACATGAAGAAACTAGCGCCATCTAGTATGATGGTACGGAACCCTTTGTACTAGCGCCATCTAGTATAATGATACGGAACCCTTTGTGTGCGGTTCTGACTCGCACTTGGCCGGTTTTTTTAATAACTTGTTGCGAAACTTGGTTACAGAAACGGCCGGAAGGTTTGAAGCCTAGTAGCAAACATTTTTAACTACATTTGTAAGCCCATCCCACCTGATGGTTAGAGACAATGACACTGAAGATAGAAGCTTATCAATAGTCATGGAAAACGGGCTATCATATCTGTATGCCAGACCACATCAATGCTGTGACATTGATGTTTGGCGGTAAACATTACATAAGATGGTGATATTTCACACCGGGAGTCACAGGTTTCAACCCGTGACCTCCTGGTGTGAAACAAGTTGCCAGGTGGGCTTAGAAAACACCCCGAGTATCACAATATTATAGCCCACCGGGAATCAAATCCTTGACATCCTGGTGCGAACGAGTTCACCAATAACTATGCCACGAAGACAGTCAATTCAGAAGTCAGAAGACAGACATATCGCAATCGCTTAAAATTTGGCACTGAGCCAAAGAAGCGGGCAGAGAACAGCACAGGAAAAATAAAAAAAAGCATAGATCCCCGCGAGTGGTCTGGAAAAAGATTTTTTTTATTACTCACGCTAAAACTTCTGCACCGACTACAAGTAATTTCGTGATCTATATAGAAGTTAAAAGAAAATGGCGGACAACAATTCATACAGGATACTTTTATCCCTTCGGAATAGGAATAAACTTCAAGTAACTTATACCAGACTTAGCAAAATTAATAAGTCCTTTGTGAGACAATGCTCACTCATGTATAACAAATTACCTGATTACCTCCTGAGTCTAAAATTTGTCAGAAAAACAGTTGAAAAATTGTGTCTAAAAGACTCTTTGTAAAAAAAGAAAGAAAATGAAAATTGTTTATCGGTTATCAAAAATCATTGCGGACCCACGATACCCCTGGCGATACCCCTGGTGGTATCGTGGGTCTTTTAAAATTAAACGATACCCCCAACAAATAGTGTTGCGACACTAATTAATAAGAGCTTTATAATCTCTCAACAGATTTGTGTACGTCCTAAAGCGTCTAAAAAGTCTAACAAACATGCCCACTGTTTTGTCTGCCTATCATGCGTGTGTAGCTTCGGTGCTCCGTTACGGTCTTATTATATGGGGAAATGGGACCCACTGGAAAAGAGCCTTTATAGCACAAAAAAAATGTGTAAGAGCTATAGCTGGTAAGTCATCACGAGACTCCTGCAAGCCACTATTTAAGGAGCTTGGTCTGTTGCCACTACCCGCGCTATATATATTTGAGCTCTGTCTGTTTGTAAGGAACATCTGCAATTATTTAAAAAAGCCAGTGACAAAACCACAAGAACCCTTAGAGATCCATACAGGCTAGTTTTTAACGAAATCCCATTAACTGAAATGTATAGCCGAAATTGTGTGTGTATGAGCGTTAGAATATACATATAATAACTTACCAATTGAACTACGAAAGCTTGAATCGAAAACCTTTAAGACAAAATTGTTGAAATGGCATAATGACAAAAATTATTATAGCGTTAATGAATACCTCTGTGACAAAAATAAACTTGTTGACATTTGAATTTTTAAAGTTTACGTGACAAAATAATTATAATCTATGTTAAACCTTGCACAGGCGAAACATGATTGCACTAAAAATTATATTAAACATCCTACTACCATGTTTGATGCAAATAAATTATCATTTCATTTCTCTTGAATATAAATTATCGGATTTTGAAGGCTGAGACCTCCTTTTAGGTAAAAAAATACCTGTGTTAGGAAGTCTCACTCTTCTATCGCTTAGTCTATGGTATGTATAATTATTGGCAAATAACAGAGTCTATTTAAACTAATAAAAAACTATATAAAAAAGGTTATTATAAGACATCCGAATATTTTAATGACAAAAATGTATGGGTTGACAGTGTTTCTTCTATCAATACTACTAATAATTTTTAATTGTAATAAAATGATAAACAACCTAAGAATTGACATGGAAGCGAAAAGACATGATAAGTCTAGTACTTCTTTTAATTAATATTTTTATCTTATCATTGACATGAGTGGTGCATGCTCGTTTTAATGTTTGTGCGGATGGTGGCGCATCGGGAGCCGGGTCGTTCCTTTCCCTCTAATAATATGGTTGATGGGAGCGATGGCTGACTCTCGCGTTATACTCGTGACCGGGTGCTGTCCGTGTGAACTGGCCTACTCTTGTCAAAGGTTTCAATGACATTCATAATTGTGTATATTATTTGTGTATATATTGTGTATATAACTTTTCGTGTCATATTGTTTTCATGTTTTAATGACATAATCTGGTTTATTTCTAGGATTTAATTTTGACATTATTAACTAATTAATGATTGTTTATTTTTTGATTTTTCACAAATGAAATTATGTTATTATTAATTTATGACCATCAGAAAGAGTGTAATTTGCACCTATTTTGAATAAATACCTTGAATCTTGAATCCTGAAAAAAATTGTTTCCGAGGGATCTGAGAAATAAATCACGCTCACGAGCCACTTGCTGCTCGCACACCGTGCACCCTCAAAAACAGTCATGAAAACGTTTACCACGGCAATGAAGCAAATCGGATGATCTATCGGTTCCCAAAACAATGAAATGGTTGATATAACGGGAGAATATCAGCGCTGTAGTTACATAGTTACCTGCAGCATAATATGCTGAGTCGGAGCCATTTCTCAGTACGGCACAATTTAATGTATCTACCCACTTTTTACATTTAAGCTTAGATAGTTTTGATATTTTTTTGTTTTCTCTTTGTGTATCAATTGTAATGTAGCTTTGAATAAATGTTTTATCTATCTACTCGTATGTAACTGCCAGGCCATGACCGTAGTTAACCTGCGTGATTGCACGGAACACAATTGCATTAAAAAAGTTTCAATCATGCAAACTTTTCACATTGTTACAGAAGTGTAGCCTTGACGCACCCTCCTCTTGCCATCGTCGATTCTAGCACGTATGGTTGAAGGCCGGCGGGGTCGTTAAAGATACAAAAATATGATACCGCCAAAACTGAATATATATTTTAAAAAAAAGAAAATGAAGGACTGTTGAATTAATTCAGTAAAAGAACAGAACAGTAGAGAGCGGGGAATGGCAGCAGTCAGAATCAGATTTTAAATAACATAATTAAAAAAAACACCAGCCAAGTGCGTCTTGGGGTCACACAAACAGGGTCCCGTAACAAAACTTTAACTACCAGCATAACAAGACCTCTCAGTACATACTTTGTAGAAAAAAGTTTGAATTTCCAAAGACTACTCTGGACTATGGAAATTTCATTTTTTTTGTGGGAACGGAAGAATCTTAGATTTCCTCATAGATCTTCCTTTAACATTGCATTTAACCTCATACACAGATTTTTAATAATTAGGGAACGATCAATTTTCACCCATTTTCACAAAACAACTCCAAAACTATTTATTTTAAAATAATAAAAATATATAATTAATTTTGACAACAAGTTTTTATTTGATATGTCACCCGATATAATTTGAATATTTTTTTTAATTTTTTTCTTTTTTTTACCCTCGAAAAGTGGCCCCATGTTAAAGTTAATTTATTTACGTTACACATCCGTCTTTGGATCACCGACTTACATATGTTTTCCAAATTTCAACTCAATCGGTCCAGTACTTTCAGGGAAATTTCGCTGTTACAGAAGGACAAACAGACAGACACACGAGTGATCCTATGTGTTTCCGTTTTTTTCTTTTGAGGAACGGAACCCTAAAAACGAATAAATTGAAAGATGACATAAAAACAGATCTAAAATAAACTAAAAAGGATGAGTTCATCACAGATGGGCAGTAGTAGGACAGAAGGGTACAAAGTAGCCTTGAAAAACCTGTTGTTGGGGTTAAACCCCACTTATCAGCACGAAACAGGGAGTTTCTGTCACCAATAAACCTTCTGATTGACAAAAACCGGTCGAGTGCCAGTCGAGCTCGCGCCCCAAGGGTTCCGAACCTCTCTACCTCTATAATTAAAAAAAATCAATGCGAGCGAAAAGCATTGTGTGTAAATTTCAACTGTCTACTTATTACGATTCATGAAATACAGCCCGCTGACAGACAGACAGCGGAGGCTTCGTAATAGGGTCTCGTTGGTTGTACTGAACCCCAAAATGGACGACAACCGACCTCAAAAAAAATCGTCGGCCCCTAATTTGTTTTGCACCTACCTTGATATCGTTATTGTTGGTTAATTTTGTTTATTTAAATGTGTCAACGTAAGGTTGTAAATCCTGTTAGATTATAATCTTACGGGATTTATTTCGCGAGATTGTGAACTGTAACATATTGTTTACAATTTCACTAGTGACATTGTAAACTCACTAGTGACATTACAATAACACTAAGCGAAGTGAAAAACACTAAATTAATGAGCTCGCGAAGCGGGAGATGATAGGTTCGGTCAGGTTTGATTGATTTAACAGTCAAAGAGCCTCGGTCACCTCCCCCTACCCCCATGGGTAGCAGTATGCTTCGGAGCAGAAGAAACCATCGGTTTTATTCGGAGGTACAAGAATAGGCCGTGATGTTGTGATCCGATTCAAAATTTACCGTTATATTGTAATCTAACTAGTGAGATTGTAATATCGCGGTTTTCACAATATCCCGGTGACATATTATATAGCAAATATTATTGCATAATTTTGAGTGAATTTCTTTTTGAAGTCGATTTTTAGTTGTTTTTTTTTTGACAACGCCCATATCTAAAGAATTACTGGAACAATTTGATTTAGCGTTCGGGAAGCTTCGCAATATCTTCACGTCCCGAATACCGCAGTGTCTTAAGACCAAGGTCTTCGACCAGTATGTGTTGCCAGTGATGACATACGGAACTGAGACATGCTCGCTTACTCTGGGCCTCATAAGAAGGCTCAAGGTCACCCAAAGGGCAATGGAGCGTGCTATGTTTGGAGTTTCTCTGCGTGATCGAATCAGAAACGTGGAGATCCGTAGGAGAATCAAAAAAACCGACATAGCTTTCAGAATTGATAAATATAAGTGGCAGTGGGCGGAGCACATATATCGTAGAACAGATGGCAGTTGGGGTAGTAAAGTTTTCGAGTGGCGACTGTGCACCGGAAAACTTAGCGCCTGCCGCCTCCCAATCACAGTGGACCGATGACTTGGTGAAGGTCGTGTAGTGGTGAAGGGGTAGCGCAGAACCGGTCATCGTGGAAATCGTTGGGGGAAACCTGTGTCCAACAGTGGACGTCTTTCGGTTAATATGATGATGATGATGATGAAATACGAAAACATTACTTAATGTGTTAATTGTACTTTCTATTTATTAAGCGCATGTGGAATCGCGGAAATTGCTCGTCGTGGAAATCTTTGAGGGAGCCCTTCGTCTAGCTGTTAACGTTTTTCGGATGATATGATGATGATGATGAAACGCATTTTCCTCCTCGATAATAACTAAACTACACTAAAGGTTTACAAAGACTCTCAAGGATGTGGAAGTGGTGCGTTTAAATGCAGCCTTACCAAGGTATATTTATGTATTAGTATTACTGTTATAGTACTATAGTAGTATTGTTTTTTTTTTCACAATTGGTAAACCTTTGACAGCATCTCACCTGGTGGTAAGTGTTTCGAGTGTATGGACACTCCCTGTCGCTCTCTAGATTACGATCTCACCCGCTCGCCACCCAGATTGATACAGATTGGTAATAGTTTGGTTCTTGAAGGTATAGGATTTCGCCGTCATTTTGTTTGCTCTGTCATTTGTTTTTAGAAATATCAATTCACTACCGTTGTATGCAGTGTCCGGGGTGTGGCCCTACTCTGAATAGACTATAGTCTAAGGGTTGATACAAAAGAATCCTTTGAGACTAATTGTCGCTGCGAAGGCAGCCCCATCAAAATAATTGGGATGATGACAGCGTCAAAAATAAATTATTAACTGATAATCACTAAATTGCTCTCCTACTGACACTTTGAAAAACCTTACGCGTTTTCTTCTCCATCAAGTCATCAATTTTTACCCGACTGCACCAGAAGGAGAATTGTGAGTTGCGAGTGCCATTATGTATGTATGTATTTTTCTTTGGCACGCTTAAACGGCTTGATGGATTTAGGAGTGCGAGGTCTTGTTAAATTCGTCTTGATCTCATGAGTGACATAAGATACATTTTGACCCGACTAGCCAAAAAAGAGGGGTTAAGTTGTTATGCTGTCAAGTTTTTAATTTTTAATTATTTCGTATAGTTATTAGTTCACTAAATCATGAAATGAGTACATTACTGACGCTGCTAAACGATGACGTCATGGCTAGGTATCTCAAACATTTTTAGAGCAAGATATAGTTGTATAGAATAGAGAACCAAAGTAATCGACATAGCTCTCAGAATTGCTAAACTTAAGTGGCAGTGGGCGGGGCACATTGCTCGTAGAACAGATGGCCGTTGGGGCAGTAAAGTTCTCGAGTGGCGACCACGCACCGGAAAGCGTAGTGTAGGCAGGCCTCCCACTCGGTGGACCGATGACCTGGTGAAGGTCGCGGGAAGCCGCTGGATGCGGGCAGCGCAGAACCGGTCGTCGTGGAGATCCTTGGGGGAGGCCTATGTCCAGCAGTGGACTTCCTTCGGCTGATATGATGATGATGATGATAGTTGTATAATAAATTGTACAGCCACGCTGTGCATACTTTCTCGCTAAGCCTTCGCCGTCTGACGTAGTCATGCATACACAAATCAACAATAAACCTTACACTTACTTAGTAGCAAATAATAAAGCTTAAAACAAGTATATGAGACTTGATAAAAATTTACCAATAATTTGGGTTTGAATGGGAGGTACCTTACTCAGATTTTTCCTGGAATAACGAAGTACCCAGTGCAGTAGGCCTTATCAAGTCCTAATTATTCATTTAGTTTCATTAAAATTGTTAAAGCTGTTTTTAAGACAAGTAACAAACAACCGGGATTTGTTTGGGAGGTACGTTATTCCGATTTTTTTTGGAACAACGGACTACCGTCTATTGTAGTCATATACAGTCATAGTAACATACCGAGCAAGTTTCATCAAAATCGTTGAGCCACTTTTTTAGGTAACTATGGTGGCAACCCTAAAAAATCAAGAAAGAGATTTTTTTTCAAATTTCACTAGTAGTTTGAAAACTAGAGCACCGGACGGACGTACAGACACACACACACACTCACGCACACACACCCACACCCACCCACGCACACACACACGCACACACTCACGCACATACACTCACACACATTATTTTTTTTACTCTGTTAGTGTAATACAATCGATTCCCATCAAAACCTTAAAATTGGTTTTTTTGTGCCATCGCAACACATTCTTCACTTCTTTGTCGCTCGAAAGTAAAAAGTAACTCAGATGACTAATATTCATCTGTCATCATCTTTTTTAATTGACAGAATTTAACAATACAACAAAATGCTGTTCCACGCTGTCATTTGTGATCCAGCCCTTACACGCCAGCCATTTACGCGCCAGCTGACAGACAACACAGGCACACACACACACAGGCAGTGGGAGTGTTACGCTTGTACTTACATCGAACGTTTCAGATAAATGGTTGCCATTCGATAGTGGCGTATTTACGAAAGCTAGTGTTTGGCGAATAGGGATGACGAATGCTAGTCATCTGAGTTACTTTTTATCATCTGTCAAAAACGACATTTTGTTCTAAAAATGTTTGCAATACCTAGGCGTGACGTCATAGTTTAGCATCGTCATTTAAGTACTCATTTTGTGATTTTGATGAATTAAAAATCGAAGACTTGATGGAAAACAAAAGGTTTTCCAAAGTTTAAGTAATTTAGTGATCAAGAGTTCATAATTTATTTCTGATGCTGTCGTCATCCCTAATTTGGGCAATACTTCTACGACTGTTGAATTTCATTATGACTGGATCGCAACGGAATAAAAAAAACCAGCCAAGTGCGAGTCGAACTCTGGCAAAGTAGGGTTTCGTAGTCCATCAAAAAATAAACGTATTTTTTTAAAAACTTAATTATTTTTACAGTTGGTAATACAACATTTTGTATGGAAAATCTGTATAATTTTTACACATCCAACTGAATATCTTAAGTTGGTTGACTATTAGTCCTAAACTAAAAAAGCCTACTTAGCCGTGATAGTTTTTCTTTTAAATTGATTATCTGTCTTAATTAGGCCTCTGTCCAGCATAAGCCGTCCTTCGGCTGATATGAATGAATATTTTCTACTATTCACAATTTTTCAGATATCCTAAAATAGCGGTTTAGTTGATAGGGGGAGGGGGATACAACATAATTAGCACTTATTATTTCTTAAAAGGATCCCTGAATCAAAAATTATTATAGTAAACCCTTTAGTAGTGTACGTAGGTAGGGTACGTCAACGGAAAAAAAATCACCCCCTCTTAACACGTAAAAAGATACCCAAATTTTTTTAAAGATATTATCTCTTTGATCGAGTAATTAATATGTACTCCCATGCCAAATTACAGATTTTTAGTACTAATAGATGGCGAAATTACACGGGTTCCTTGTTTTTTTTTGAAATAAATATAATGTAACTGCATAATAAACATTCAGTCCGCAAAATAACTACTTGAGCGGCAAGATTTCATAATTGAGCGGCAGAAAAACATGTCTATAAGCAGCAACTCAACACTGTAGGAAGAGTGTGGTACGGGGAGTTCTAAATGGAAGCGGGAGCGAGCGAAGCGAGCTCGGACTTGCGGAGCACCCCGACTCGGATCCGTTAGGTTCGGAGACTGTGCGGGGAGGCGAGCTAAGCTCGCCTCCCCGCACAGTCGTAGTGTTAGGTTTAACATGAGAACACAGAAGTAGGAGCCCCGAAGGGGCTCCGTCGACCACTCAACACTGTAGGAAGAGTGTAGTACGGGGATGTTTAAAATAATTACAGCCATCCAGAATGACATAAATTGCTGATTGATTTTGAAATGTTTGCTGACCATGAGTTGCTGACCAATTAGCTATTTCTGCTCACCGATTATATTTTTCTGCTCACAGAAATAACAATACTATGCTCACCATTTAATTGACACCCTTTTTTTTTTGCTTGTGTGGCCTCTAAATAAACGCATAACTTATCTTATCTTAACTTCGGAACCCTAAAAAGTTAGCTTAGATGCATGTTATGGATTATTTGAGCCTTTAGGTATTTACAGCACCACCAGGGACTCTGATAATTAAAAGTGCCCCTTTTCAATTTTAAACTGCAGTCTTTCAGAGTGGAAATCATTTTTCAGGATAAGATGAGAGATCTTAATGATGATGTAGTCTTGGACCGACAGAGAAAATCCTACTAAAACATAGATTGACAAAAGTCAAGTGGTGTTCGTGTGAGTAACTTAGAGTAAATCAAAGCGATCACTTCGAGCTGTAGTAGTTACGACATCAAAGAGGTTTTGTAAACACGCAGCCCTCCGACCGGTCGGAGTAAAATTAATGTTTCCCTGTTATTGGTTGGTCGGTCTCAAACGCGGAGTAATGGCATAACTTAGCTTTAGAGTTTACGTGCAGAAGTACTCGTAAATGTCAAGACCATCGTAAAAAAATTAAAAAATTAAGTATTGACAACAAAAAATACTATACAATGACGTATCGAAAACTAATTTACAAATATACAGGATGTAAAAAATGGTGTTGGACCCGTTAACTGGGGGTTCTACTCATCATACTGAACAACTTTATAGTCAATTCTAAAAAAAAATGGACCTTCTTTACTAAATTCACAAAATTGGTCGCTCAGCTGATCGATTTGTATGAAGAGTAATTTGCGATTTCAGCAAAGTCGTAGAACAAAAGTTGTTCAGTATGATAAGTAGAAGCCCCAGTTAACGAGACCTGCACCAATTTTGTTACACCCTGTATACATAGTAAACTAAATGAATGTAATGAAAAATCAGAAAAACAAATAAAATTTAAATCCTGGAATTCTAATAGATATAATAATAATTTGTTGTTCATTGAAAAAATCAAAGGAACGTGTACATATAGAGATAGATTTAACCAATGGATAAAGGATAATACTAATAAAATTTTAAAACTAAATTACAACAAAGCTAGAAATTTTGCTAATAATATAATCGCAATAACTAAAAACCAGTACGTAAAAAACTAAATCACTACTAACTGGAAGAATCCTAAACAGCTTTGGCAAATCTTCCATAAGATAACGGGTAGAATCAAACAGTCCATCGATGAAATTATTATTAATGCTTTTGTAAACCAACACATTAAATCAATTTATATTGTAAATAACTGTATTGTAAATGTAAGTAGTATATTACCTAAATGTCACAAACCACTTATAAACAAAAATACGTACAGAGAAATATCCAACGTACCAATGAGATTTACAAAATCCCTGGAACGATTGAAATAATTGTAAAAACCTTAAATAGCAATAAAGCACCAGGCAAAGACGGCATAAGAACAGTCGATATAGTAACTACATATGAAAAAATAAATCAAGGAATGTATCGCGATGAATTGATATCTGGAATTGTTAGAAACATACATAAAAAAGGCTCACATCAAAGTTAAGAAAATTATAGACTGAAAAAATTACGAAATTTTTTTAATTAAAATTTTAAATTTTCACCTTTTTCATTTTATTATAGGAAGCCAGGTAAAAATAATACAAGCCTTTGCTATATCTCTTAAATTATGATTACAAATTTATAATTAGAAAATACGAAGACACTTTTTCCCCGAATTAATATTACGTCGACTAACGCCAAGACGACATTGTTCTGATAAATAAGATAATAATATAATAGCCGAGGAATTTAATATAAAGTTGGAATGATAAACAAGTCACTTACTCTGTCACTTTCGTGTTATATAGGGTGTAGTAAAAAGGTGGTGCCAAAACTTTGTGATTAATGTGCCGACATAATGTGAAACGGTTTATTTCTCTGCGACAGGTTGTTAAAGTTAAGCGTGTTTGAGCACGGTTAGCACTTGGGGACTAATCTGACCATCGGCTCGAAGGACCAAGTTATTAGATTTTTATCTAAATGAAATGTGTTGACGCGAGCCTGGCTTTTAAGAGGTTAAAGGTTTTTATTGTCTTTTTAGTCATCATATCAGCCGAAGGACGTCCACTGCTGGACATAGGCTTCCCCCCAAAGATTTCCACGACGACCGGTTATGAGCTGCCCGCATCCAGCGGCTTATCCAGGACAGAGGTCCTTTCATTGTTGAGTCATATATTCCATTGACAAAGAAAAGTTGCAAACATTATATTTTTAATTTCTAATTCGATACCAATAATAAGCCAGCTGGCAGAGCAAAGTATAAAGTGAATAAATTAGTTATGCATCTCAATATTATATTTTTCATTACATTTAATTAATCTACCCTGAGCTAGTCCCCTGGTGATCATAAGGATCACCGTAATACCATACGATACCATTTTTGGAAAGAAAATATGCACGCGAGGTTTTAATTGAATAACTTTACTTCTAATCTGACGATCTGAAATTTAATTCGAAATAAATGCTTTTTAATTGCATATTATTTCTTTAGTTCTAAACAGTTCCCCAATACTTTTTAAAATTTGAAATGCTTATCAATTAAATTGGGCAGTTTTTCTATCCTGATATCACTTTACCATTGTCATTCTGACAATTTTAATAAACTAAACCTTATGTTAAGTAAGTTAAAGGCTTTTTTTATCTAATTATTTTAGAAGTTTGTTTTTTTGTTTTTGGGGGACGTAAGTTTATAAAAATACCCAACAACATCAACCTTTTTGTAATGTGCTGTATGTGTAATGACTCGCTCGGTGCTGGTACTACGGGATCTTCTTCAGTGCTCTAGTGGTTTAGCTAGTGAAGGTTGCGGGAAGCCGTTGGATGCGGGCAGCGCAGGATCGGTCGTCCTGGAAATCCTTGGGGGAGGTTTTTCTTCATCGAGCAGTTGAAGTCCGTCGGCTGATAATAATATGTTGATGATGAAATAATAGTTATTTTGAGTTACTTTTTCGCATATATGGTATAGAGCCATGGCCACGGAGGTGGTAAAATAATAGTTATTTTGAGTTACTTTTTCGCATATATGGTATAGAGCCATGGCCACGGGGAGGTGGTAAAAGACACACACATATATATACATACGAGTATATATAGGGTCTTAACAAAGGTATGCACTTTTAACTGAGATGGTACTCGTGAAACTGAACAACTTTCCCCAAAGAAACCCATGGTCAATTTTCAATTATTATTTTTAAATTATAAATTATCAAACTGCTCAGAATAACTCCCAGGTTTACCCACTTGACAGTCAAAGGCCAAAGTTCAATGCCTGCGCCGGCCCGCAATGGTACCCCTATTCTGGCGTATTCCGAGCAATTTAATATTTTTATTTAAAAAAAACAATTGCGAATTGACCATAGGTTTCTTGGGGAAAGGTGTTCAGTGGACAACATGCAAGTACAAGCTTCAATTAAAAAAACGTGCATACATTTGTTAAGACCCTGTATATAAAAATTCCTTGGAATAAGTGGTTCAGTGTCATGGAGTAAAGTTTATCTTTTGCTGCTTTTCGACGAATAATAACATAAATTAAAAATAAAATAAAAACAAGATAAAATAAACACATTATCTCTCTTTTTTAGAAAGTCGGGTAAAATGTTTCCTATTCACTCATGGGTTCAAAACTAATCGAATGATACCTCGTATTCTAAAATCCATCAAGCCGTTTAGAAGATTTCGTGGAATAAAGAAGCATAATAGGTTTTCTCGAAGTCGTTCATTATACACATTGCCTGATACGCTTTGGGCATTTAATACAATACCTAGGCAATGTACGAAATGAATCGTATTATACACATTGCCTGAACGTTTCAGGCAATGTTTATAATGCCTAGGCATTCTATACAATGCCGGCTTATACACATTGCCTATAACATAATATGTATGTTTGTTTGGGTGAAATCTTCCAAGTTAATTTTGACCCACTTCCTGGTTTCCGATTGAGCTGAAATTTTGCATTCATATGTATATCGCGTGACAATGCAATATTAAAAGCTTGTACCTAAAAGTTTTTAGGTTTTTCGAAAATTATTTATACGTACAACTCTTAAAAAAAAACAGATTAATTTTTAACGCACCGATTGTCAACCGTTTGTGATAGTGTGAAGAGTTATAATTCAAAATTGATCTTCCTCCATAACTTCCTAAGCAGTGGGTAACATAACATCAACAAGACTTTACTACAATTTTATTGTCTTCCGATAAAGAAAGCACTCCTACTTACAAAGGGTAGCGCTGAACAGAAAAATAATTAATTACTTAAAAGCTTAACAAATAACTTGAAAAGCTTCCATTAACTTTTATTAAAGGTAATTTAAGTTCCATGAACAAAAGGCTCTTACCGAATTATGCTTTTAACACCAACCAAAAAAGGCGCTTATTTAGTGTTATTTTTTAGCACTTATAAACTCGTAATAACAGCTATTTTTATTTGGCAAAGTTATTTTTTTTTTGCTAACCGTACTTTATTTTATTTATAAACTTAATGAAACTTCCAACTTACAATTATTTTGTAAATCAGTTGACTGACTAGATTAACCACCTTCGTGGCGTTATGGATAAGGCCATTGGCTGCACATCAGGAGGTCGCGGGTTCGACTCCCGACGGAGTCTAACTTTGTAAGACTCGGTTTGGTTGGTGGAAGGGCATTTTCTAACTATCACCATCTTATTTAAGTCTTTCCGACAAACTACAATGCTAACAACATTGATGTGTTCCGGCTTGAAGATAAGATAGCCAGTTGCCTATTGCGTTTGGGAATCTTGATGGTAAGCCCGCTTCTATCTTCGGCATCATCGTTACTTACCATCAGGTGAGATGATGCCAAGGGCATACTAATTGTGAATAAAAAAGTGGTTCAGTGGTCAGAGCTCATGTCTGCTGGACCAAGGGTGTTCGGTGAGCGACCGAGCACGTGACTTTGAATCGGCGCACACGCAGCGATTTGCGGCGTTGCCTAAATCATAGCAGTGCATTTTGCGCTATCATCGCGGTCGGATGCATTCAAAACATTCATTATAAGTTTTATATATATATGAAACCCTATTTTCCTTGGTCACGGCATCACGCGTGTACGGCTGGACCGATTTCGCTAATTCTTTTTTTGTCAAGTTCGTTATTGTCAGTAGAAGGTTCTTATGTAGGGTAGGTTAGGGTAGGGTAGGGTACTGTACTTTAGTGTAGTGTAGCGTAGGGTAGGGCAGTGTTGTATAGGGTAGTGTAGTGTAGGGTAGTGTAGTGAAGGGGTAGGGTCGGGTAGGGTAGGGTAGGGTAGGAAAGGGTAGGGTAGTGCAGTGTAGTGTAGTGTAGTGTAGTGTAGTGCAGTGTAGTGTAGTGTAGTGTAGTGTAGTGTAGTGTAGTGTAGTGTAGTGTTGTGTAGTGTAGTGTAGTGTAGTGTAGGGTAGGGTAGGGTAGGGTAGGTAGTATAGTGTAGTGTAGTTCGCCGGGACAGCTAGTTTAAGTATAATAAAGAAAACCTTTATGTGTGAACATTAAACAAACAGTACCTGGGCAAAGTATATATATTAGTTCTAACATACAGTATGGACACTCCCTGCCACTCTCTAGATTGCGACCTCACCCCCTCGTCACCCAGATTGATACAGATTGGTTACAGTTTGGTTGTCGAATTAAATAGGATTTCACCGCCATTTTGTTTTTTTCGTCATTCGTTTTTTGAAATGTCATTTCTGTCCCGTTGTATGAATTGTTCAGGGTGTGACCTGGACGACCGAGCTTTGCTCGGGGCATAGTACCCGGAGCCGTTAAAACATTTAAAAATAGAATACGTTAAAATGTGTTCGGGCTTGAAGATAAGATAGCCAGTTCTCCATTGCATTGGGGAATCTTGGTAAGCCCACTTCCATCTTCGGCATCATCGTCACTTACCATCAGGTGAGATGATGCCAAGGGCTTACCCATTGGGTATAAAAAAAATAAAAGAAATAAAGTGTTGACTGAGATGACCCAACCTCCACACAAAGTCGCAACCCAGCTTTACAGTCATAAAAAACGTTATCCTTACATATTATTATTAATGTGGAAATATGTTTGTTTGTTTGTAACCTTTTCACACTACAACAACTTGATCAATCTTCATTAAACTTGGCATGTTGGTAGCCTGTATCACGGGGAAAGATATAGGTTACTTTTTTATTCCGTGAAAATAGCATAGTCCGATGCAGCTCCTGAGGGAATAGAAAAAAATACTCTTTTTTGGTTCATTTCTTTAACACCGCACGACATAATTTACTAATTGGCATATCCTGACATAGTTCCTGTGGGAACTGAGGAAAACGAATTTCCACGCTCGCGCACGTTGGCGTCGCAAAGGAGCAACGGATTGAAGTGGTTTTTTGTCTAGAATTGGTTGGGGAGGGGAGGGGGGGAGGAGGAGTGACATAGTCTGCTAATCAGAATAGCTCGATCTGGGATAGGGACCCGGAGAAAACTCATGTCCAC
This sequence comes from Coleophora flavipennella, assembly GCA_947284805.1. Lineage (NCBI taxonomy): Eukaryota > Metazoa > Arthropoda > Insecta > Lepidoptera > Coleophoridae > Coleophora > Coleophora flavipennella. Next base: position 13,268,198 of record OX369270.1, read on the forward strand.
GCTCGCGAGACGCTTGCGGTCCGCGCACTACTCACCCTCAAAGCTAGATATAAAAACGATGTCCACGCGGGTGAAGTCGCGGGCCAAAGCTAGTACATTATAAAAAAAAGCAAAGGAATAACTATTTCGTATTTTTATTTTTTATTCAAAAAAAAAACTTGTAATAATATCCTGTTCAGCGTCGCATTTAAAAATTGTTTCTATGCCTGCTTCTATTTTAGCGAATTTTTTTCAAAATATTTCTACCTATTTGAATATAGAAAGATATAATAATTCCAGTTTTCTCAACAAACCCGCAACGATATCACAAAATCAATATTGATTATATTTACCCCCTCCGTAGCTCAGAGGCAAAGTTCACTGGCTTTACACAGGAGGTCGCGGGTTCGATTCCCGGCGGGGTCAATTGTAAGACTCGGTTTGGTTGGTGGTAGGGTATTTTTTGAGCCCGCCTGGCTAGCTACCACCATCTCATCTAAGTCTTGCCGCCAAACATCAATGTTGATATCATTGGTGTGTTCTGGCATGAAGATAAGATAGCCAGTTCCCCATTGAAAATTAGGTGAAATGTTGTCAAGGGTTTACCAAATGTGAATAAAATAAAATTAAAAAAATCGGTTTTCCCAAACTGACAAAATAGAACGCAACAATTTCAATTGTTGTATAATCGGACTGCTCTCGTTGCTCTAATTATTTATTATTATTATTATATCAGCTCATATACGTCCCCACCGAGGGGCTCGAGCCTACCCTGAATCAGGGCGATTAGGCCTTAGTCGACCACGCGGGCCCAGCGCGGGTTGGTCGACTTCACACACAACCTTCGAGTTTCTTCGCAGGCCTGTGCAGGTTTCCTCACGATGTTTTCCTTCACCGTTAAAGCAGTCGGTAATGATATGTACGTAAGTTTTTGAAAAACTCATTGGTACATTGGCCGTCCACATTTGAACCCGGTACCTTTGGTTAGATGGACCGAGTCGTTACCGGTTGAGCCACCGACGCTTGTCTCAATTACGCTACACTAATATTATCCAGAGGCAAAGTATGTAAGTTTGTTAGTCGGAAGTAATTTCTGGTAGTAGAAATCTACATCTTGCGTGACATACAAATTACACTCTTGAGTGACGTAGGCTCTTCGACCAATATAACAGCTATGGACCGGCCTAAGCGAACAGCGGTTTTGATGCTTACAGAATGAGCGCGTTTGCTCACTTCGCCTTAGTCAATCAGCATTCCCCAAATGGGTTGAAGGTCAAAATTAGTGAACTTTATTATCTCATTCGTGCTACATTCCGAGTACGTATTTCTGTGTCCGTCATTGTTTGTATTTGAACGAGAGTCGGTAGACTAAGGTGTGTGTTTGCATGCAGTTGAAACGGGTGGACAACTTAAGGCGAGGCATTTGTAAAAACAGTTGTCTCTGTTTTTTCATTTACGCGTAAAGAGTCAAGGCAATAACCACACTTTTGCACTTTTTCAATGTTCTACGTTGTTATTTCTCTTAAGACTTCAATTTAAAAACTAAAATTGAGCAGGTTCTCTGTAGTACTTAAAAATAAAGATCTCCATTTAAAAACTATGTGAAAATTTAGACATTTTATTAATAAACAAAAAAAAGCGTCGGTGGCTCAACCGGTAACGACTCGGTCCATCTAACCAGAGGTACCGGGTTCAGATCTGGACGGCCAATGTACCAATGAGTTTTTCAAAAACTTACGTACATACTTACCGATTGCTTTAACGGTGAAGGAAAACATCGTGAGGAAACCTGCACACGCCTGCGAAGAAACTCGAAGGTTGTGTGTGAAGTCGACCAACCCGCACCGGGCCCGCGTGGTTGACTAAGGCCTAATCGCCCTGATTCAGGGTAGGCTCGAGCCCCTCGGTGGGGACGTATATGAGCTGTAATGATGATTAATAAACAATTCGTTTTAGACTTTTTTTAGACGTTTTAGACCTGTTTTTGGGATTTTTTATGATCGGGTAAAGTACACACTATCGTCTAAAATATTAGCACATTCCTCAGACAATATCCTTAAGTCTAATATTTTTTGCAAGACCGATATTTAGTAGTAATAATCCAAAAAAATTGATCTAGCAAAAGGGTTTCTCCGCTTCTCCACCGGTGCCTCGCCTTAAAGGTATACAACTTTTTTTGCCACCATTTTGTTTCGGCGCCAAATTTGTCATTTTTTTATAACAATTATTAAAAATAGATATGGTAATTTTTTTATGGAGCATTTTTCACTTGAACACGTTATGTTGTTTTGCCAGAGAGGAGTCTTATCCGCACTGTATTTTCACGCTTTTTATTAGCTTCACCTGTATGTCTGTTTGTAACCGACTCCTTTGCACTCGATTTTGACCCACTTTAAACGGACAGATTTAATTCAAACTTTACACATTTGTCAAGAATCAGTGACAATACAATAATTACATAAGATTATCTCATTATCCTGAACTAAAAATTGAAAAATAAATATAGTTTAAAAAAACTAAAAAAAAAACACGCTTTTAAAGCACATCAAACTAAAAAGTGTAAAATAAATCTTAACATATATTGATAAGAATAATGAAAGCGTGGGGCGCTTTGTGCTAATATTTTTCGTATACGCTTTTTTCACAATAATACTAGTTTTTTTCGTTCATTATTGGTATCAGCTTATATTAAGAGTTATTTTTAACTTTATAGGTTGATGTGCTTTATAATATGCCAGGCTACCAAACCCAACGAAGTGAGACATGGTCGCTTACTATGGGCCTCATAAGAAGGCTCAAGGTCATCCAAAGGGCAATGGAGCGTGCTATGCTCGGAGTTTCTCTGCGTGATCGAATCGGATACGAGGAGATCCGTAGGAGAACCAAAGTAACCGACATAGCTCTTAGAATTGGTAAGCTTAAGTGGCAGTGGGTGGAGCACATAGCTCGTAGCGTAGGCAGGCCTCGCACTCGGTGGACCGATGACCTGGTGAAGATCTTGGGAAGCCGCTGGATGCGGATAGCGCAGAACCGGTCGTCGTGGAAATCCGTGGGAGAGGCCTATGTCCAGCAGTGGACGTCCTTCGGCTGATATGATGAAGATATGCCAAGGGCTTACCAATTGTAAATAATAATATTAAAAAAAACATTTTCGCCGGCTCAAAAATAACTGAACGCCTCGCGATAGTGTGAACAGAAACTAGTTTTCCATCTAATCACGCAAGCAGACACGAGGTGAGGCACGAGGGGAGCTACAAGGGAGAGCCTCAATGAACCATTATATTGTGCTGTGCCGTTATTTGTCCTAAGCGACCTTTGTTTATGATTATACCACAGTGGGCGGGGCACATAACTTGTAGAACGGATGGCCGTTGGGGCAGTAAAGTTTCCGAGTGACGACCGCGCACCGGAAAGGGTAGCGTAGGCAGGCCTCCCACTCAGTAGATCGATGACCTGGTGAAGGTCGCGGGAATCCGCTGGATGCGGACAGCGCAGAACCGGTCGTCTTGAAAATCCTTGGCTATGTCCAGCAGTGGACGTCCTTCGGCTGATATGATGATATAGAAAGCTTAGAAGAGTAACTTTAACCGGAGCTAGCTAGTAGCTTTAGCTGTAAACCTTCTCATACCTGGCTAGGTATAACCAACATAGACCTAGTAAATTAAACACAATAGTTAACATTTTCTTAATATAAATATCAATGTATGTTATGTTTTTGTCTTCTGAGTTTGTTGATTATTTATAAAAATATTTTATTTAATTGTATCTAATCGCTAAGACACAATATTCCAGATAATAAATAAATATAACATTAAACTGTTATATTTTACACAATATTGCCATTACAAATAATATTCATAATCATTACTAGAATGTTGCTACTTACATCTCTAAAATTCCTAAATTTTATACCAACATTATTATTCATTTTGCAAGAATATTCAACATTAGTGCTTTTCATTCAGATCATAATCTATCACGGGCTTAGAAAATGCTCTACCATCAACCAAACCGAGTCTTACAAGTTGACCCCGCCGGGAATCGAAACCGCGACCACCTGTTGAGAAGCGAATGGACTAACCATTACACCACGGAGGCAGTTAAAAGAAAATTTCATAGAAGATTTTACAATTGACGACCGTGACGACACATATTCTTAAAAGGTGTCGAGTTCTTGGAGTATGGACAGATTGGTACGGAATTCAGTCCACGATACTCCAAGCACACTTCTTAAGAACCACATCTCAAGAGCGTCAATGCGTTTTCTTTCGCTTTTTCCTGGTGTCCACGTCTCAGCAGCGTAAAGAAATACTCACACACATCTAGATCTAAAGTGAACAGCATTTACAGTACACTATAATTGGTAGATTAATAAAATGATTTTTGTGTATATCTTTTTATGACTGTCGTTGAGGGTGAGTGTTGCGCGAGCCGTAAGCGCTTCGCGAGCATGGGCATTAGTTTCTCCAGATCCCTATCCCAGATCGGGCTTTTCTGATTACCAGTCTATGTCATTTCTCACCCCCTCAACCATCTCTGTGCAAAAAATCACAACAATGTATTGTTCCGTTGTCGCCTGGTTGCGGAAATCAGCCCGCCCTTAACTTCACCTTCAACTTCTATTGTTCCGTTGCGATGTTAAAGAAATGAACCAAAAAAATAAAGAAAGAGATCGCTTGTTAGCGTAAACACCGCCTATACGTACAACTTTCTTAATCATTGTATCTTTTTTTTCTCTTATGTTGTGCAATAAAGTGCTTTCAATCAATCAAATATTTTTTTTAGTTCCCTCAGGAACTGCATCAGACTTCCCCGTGACACACGCTACTTTCATGCCAATTTCATCAAGATTGGTTCAGGTGTTAAAGCGTGAAAAGTTAACAAACAAACAACCACATTTTCACATTTCTAATATTAGTAAGGATGTTGGTTTAGTATATAAAAAAAAACACTTTTTAAGCTCTTTGGGACAGAAAGTCGTACAAAGATCTTTTGTGGTCTGAAATCCTTTTGACTGCAACAACAGAACGACAGATAAAACTTGTAAATTTCCGTTACCTGCCACAAAGGCTAACAAAGTGGCCACACAAAGCGAACAAAGGTCTTTTCGAATAAGAGCATAGAAACATTGCTTCCACGCAGTTGTGTTGTACGAAGTGTACTTTCTGTCACAAAGTTAATAGTGTCTGATCTTTGGCTTTTTCTACTCATTGGAGTAGGGAATAGTGTTTTTTTTATGTCCAGCAGTGGACGTCCTTAGGCTGATATGATGATTTACAATTGGTAAGCCCTTGGTATCATCTCACCTGATGGTAAGTGACGATGATGCCGAAGATAGAAGTGGGCTTACCAAGATTCCCCAACGCAATGGAGAACTGGCTATCTTATCTTCAAGCCGGAACACATCAATGTTGTTAACACTGATGTTTGGCGGCAAGACTTAGATAAGATGGTGGAAGCTAGCCAGGCAGGCTTAGAAAATGCCCTACCACTAACTAACCAAATCGAGTCTTACAAGTTGACCCCACCGGGAATCGAACCCGCGACCTCCTGGTGTAAAGTGAATGGACAAACCATTACGCCACGGAGGCGGTTAAAAGGAATAATAACGTTATTAATATTTCGATTGTTTACTGACGAGATTCGGTAGCGCAACGGCAAGGGCCGCTACCTCCTATCCGGGAGGTCGTGGTTCGAGTCCTGCCTTCAAATTTCGATCTCATATGTACGTTTATCCGAAGCTCCTACGGTGAAGGAAAACATCTTGAGAAAACCTGCACACATCTGCTAAGAAACTTGAAGGTTGTGTGTGAAGTTGACCAACCTGCACTGGGCTCGCGAGGTCGACTAAGGCCCGATTGCCCTAATTCTTGGTAGGCTCGAGCCTCTCGGCACACCCTGGCACAATACCCTGGACACTTAATACGGGCCAGAAATGGCATTTCAAAAAAGGAATGACGGAATAAACAAAAAAGCGGCGAAATTCTATACGTTCGACAACCAAACTGTAAACAATCTGTATCAGTCTGGGTGACGAGGGGGTGAGGTCGCAATCTAGAGAGCGGCAGGGAGTGTCCATACTGTATGTTAGTACTAATATATTATATACTTTGCCTCCAGTGTCCTATTGGTAATAAATGGGGTGGTCCTGTTTAAGGGCCGCAACCACAGGCCAGTTAGTATACTCGTATAATCAAAGGCTTATCACTTTGTCACTTATCGTTGTTCTCTACATAAATTATTTTGTTTAAACAGGAGTAAATGTGAAAATATTTGTAAAGTGTAAAAAGCGTCGCTGGCTCAACGGCTATACTTTGCCCGGGGCTCCTAACCAGAAGCCCAGGGCAAAGTATATAATATTAGTACTAACATACAGACAGTATGGACGCTCCCTGCCGCTCTCTGGACTGCGACCTCACCCCTTCGTCACCCCGATTCATAAAGATTGGTTACGTCGAACGTATAGGATTTCGCCGCCATTTTGTTTGTTCCGTCATTTGTTTTTTTAAAATGTCATTTCTGGCTCGTTGCATGAAGGGTCCAGGGTGTGCCCCGGGTTCAAATCAGGACGGCCAATATACCAATAAGTTTTACAAAACTTACGTATATATACTAAAAGATTGCTTTAACTGTGAAGAAAAACTCATGAGGATACCTGCACATCTGATTCCAGATAAAAGAGATAGAGAAAGATTTCTCTGGTATGCCATCATCAGATCCTGGTTTCCTTTTCATGGTACCACCCTTGGGATATCTCCTTTCCAACAAAAAAAAAACAAACATCAAAATCTGTTCATAAACGACGAAGTTATCCGCGAACATATATATACGGTCGAGTTGAGAAAATTCCTCCTTTTTTGAAGTCGGTTAAAAATATGCAAATAACCGTTGGCACCATTTGGCTAAGGACCCTTAAAAAGGGTATAATAAAAGGCTGACTTCCATTTTGTGAATCGAGTACGCGGAATGACCTTTTTAAGTGGATCAGAAGTGGGAATTTGATTTATGATCGTTTTGATTTGGCGTCGTTCAATTTGTAAAAGGTATCAATTGACATAAAGGCTGACGACCTACTGTACGACAAACCGCTACCGCCGGTCAATCAGCTGATCGATTTGTTAAAAATTTAAAAAAAAAAGACGTGCTTAAGAAAAATAAATAAACATATACATACATAATGCACCGGAAAACGTAGCGTAGGCAGGCCTCCCACGCAGTGGACCGACGACATGGTGAAGATCGCGGGAAGCCGATGGATATGGGCAGCGTGGGACCGGTCGTCGTGGAAATCCTTTGGGGAGGTCTTTGTCCAGCAGTGGACGTTTATCGGCTGATATACATACACTCGAAAAACATAACACTCCCTTTGGCGCAGTCGGGTAAAAACCGGCCAAGCTTGAGTCGGACTTCTTACTACCACAACTCTCCACAAAACTATGACAATGATACACATTCACAGTACAAACAAACGACATCAACGTGAGCGACAGAAAAATGATTTTTTTTTGTTCAGTTCGGAATTCCTTGGCGCAAGTACAACTCCACTTGAATGGTTTTATTATTTAATGTTTTACTTTAGAATTAAAATATTATTTACTACACCAAGTTCAATACTTGTAAAGTATTGCCTTTTGACCGTCGTGCGTTTGTTCAAAATTTTAATTTTGCTTTTAATTTCAAACTTTTTAAAGAGCATAGGTATATACATTATACAAAATCGATATAGTTTATTTTAATATGTCAAAATATAATTTTAATAAGTATTTACAACTAAACTTTGCCGGTGATTTTGTTGTAACTCAACTCGATAACATTAAGCAGAATAGTAAATGACGGCTGAAAAGACATTTTCAACTAAAGTAAGAAAAAAATGACTATGCGTTAAATCTGTTTGTTTCCATTTACACCTAAACGATTTCAAACAAATTTTCGGTAAGATTTCACATAGTCAAGTGTATTTATCATACAAGTTGGTAAATATTGACAACCACTGTGCATACTCCACATTGAGCAACGTAGGAAAACAGTTTCCCCACTACACAATGCTAACTTGATTACAAAACAAAAAAAAAGTTTTAAAGAATTTTCACTAATCAACCACAAACCCTATACTGAATACCGCATCAAAATCTGACTAGATATTATTGCAGCGCCACCTACTACCGTAACACCTATTTAACAATCCTCACTAATCAACCACAAACTTATTTATCTCCTGATACTCTAATAGATAAAGTACAAAAAAAACTGCAGAGCCCCCTAGTGAGTTGTCATCGTAAAAACCTATCTAAGAACATGCACCAATCAAATCCAAACCCATCATTGAAAAACGCATCAAAATCGGACTAGTTGTTTTGGAGATAAATAGCAACATTGGTTTGTACAAAAAATGACAACTGCAGCGCCCCCGGGTGAGTTGTCACTGTGACACCTATCTAAGATCATGCACCAATCAAACCAGGACCAATCACTGAAAACCGCATCCAAATTGGACTATTAGTTTTGGAAATAAACAGCAACATTGGTTTAAAAAAAAGTTGACTGCAGCACCCCCTGGTGAGTTGTAACTGTAACACCTATCTAAGAATGTGCACCAATCAAACCAGAACCTATCACTGTAAACCTTATCAAAATCGGACTAGTAGTTTTGGAGATAAATGGTGTTTGGAGATAAAAGATGACATTGGTTTTTATAAAAAATGTTTTCTGCAGCGTCCCCTGGTGAGTTTTCATTGTAACTTATATATAAGAACATGCGTCAATCAAATCCAAATCCATCACTGAAAACCGCATTCAAATTGTACTAGTAGTTTTGGAGATAAATAGCAACATTGGATTGTACAAAGAAATGTTTACTGCAGCGCTCCCTGGTGAGTTGTCACTGTAACACCTATCTATGAATATGCACCAATCGTAAAACCCATCACTTAAAATAGCATCAAAATCGGACTAGTAGTTTTGGAGATAAATGGTGACATTGGTTTTTGTAAAAAATGTTTACTGCAGCGCCCTCTGGTGAGCTGTCACCGTGACACCTATCTAAAAACATGCACATCAAAACCCATCACTGAAAACCACATCAAAATCGGACTTGTAGTTTAGGATAAAATGGCAACATTCTTTTGCACAAACACCCTCTCACCCCAAACGCATATACCGTCTCCATTCCGTCGCGGGTAAAAATTACCACTTTAAACCTTAATATTTTACAAAATGATGCCTAAATCAAAAAACCTATTTAACCATAGGGTACGCCAACAAAAAAACACCTCCTCTTAACATCTAGGGAGGTACCCTAAAAAAAAACGAGACCTACAGTACTCGCATATGATGAGTAACAAATCACTGTTACACATTTCCGTCCCATTTCACGAAATCACTCCCACAAATTGCAGGAAGGCGAGAGCAAAGCTCATTCGTCAGATCGAATAGCGCGCGCTTTCGCGACTTCCTGTTACACATTTCCGTCCCATGTTACACATTTCAGTCCCATTTCACGAAATCACTCCCACAAATTGCAGGAAAGCGAGTGCAAAGATGTTACACATCAAAAAACGAGGCCTACAGTTCTCGCATATGATGTGTAACAAATCACCGTTACACATTTCCGTCCCATTTCACGAAATCACTCCCACAAATTGCAGGAAAGCGAGAGCAAAGCTCATTCGTCAGATCGAATAGCGCGCGCTTTCGCGACTTCCTGTTACACATTTCCGTCCCATGTTACACATTTCAGTCCCATTTCACGAAATCACTCCCACAAATTGCAGGAAAGCGAGTGCAAAGATGTTACACATCAAAAAACGAGACCTACAGTACTCGCATATGATGTGTAACAAATCACCGTTACACATTTCTGTCCCATTTCACGAAATCACTCCCACAAATTGCAGGAAGGCGAGAGCAAAGCTCATTCGTCAGATCGAATAGCGCGCGCTTTCGCGACTTCCTGTTACACATTTCCGTCCCATGTTACACATTTCAGTCCCATTTCACGAAATCACTCCCACAAATTGCAGGAAAGCGAGAGCAAAGATGTTACACATCACGATAGGTTGCGTCAACAAAAAAATCACCCCCTCTTTACATGTAGGTAGGTTCCCTAAAAATTTTTTTTTTTTAATGTTTAATTGTACAACTTTGTCGGCTATCTTGTAATGCTTTGGAAAAACTTTGGAGGGGAGCAGAGATTTGTTACCATTGTATTTGTTACTATATGTAATACGTCTATGCACTAACAAACAAAATTTGAAAATCGAAGCCATTTACACACACAATGTTATAGGTAGTTCCCTTCTATTGCACCGAATGCTAGTAAGAAAAGAGATGCCAATTGGCATCTTTTTTTTGCTTCACTTTTTAGACGCATGTAACCTATCTACCTCCCCTTATATATAGCATATCTCTGGAGGGGAGGTCATTTTTTGTAAGGAGACACCTCAGTATCCGTGCCGTCATTAGACTGACATTGACAGGGAGATACGCTACGTCCTAAACCGCGATATCGCTATTGGGAAGTGACCCGTGTCCAAGCGGTGGGAAGCCGGGGGTTGTTAAGGCTCCTCCGTCCCTAAAGTGATTAGCAACTCGATTCACGATGTTTCAAACATAGAACGAAAGAGCTTGGAAATAAAGTTTTTGTCAACTCGTACTGCAACGTGGCCGTTACGTCAATCGCTGTGGACGAAATGTGCGAAAATTGAGGTTTTTAATTCATCCTAAATAAAATAAGAATAATTTCCAATCCGCGCTGGGCCCGCGTGGCCCGATCGCCTCAATTCAGGGAAGGCTCAAGCCCCTCGGTGGGGACGTATATGAGCTGATAAGAAGAAGAATAATTTCCAAAAAGTAAGAAAACACAATCATTTTATATTGTTTTGTTAAGAAGTTCATAAATTATCATAATGTTTAGATTAAAATTGCAGCAGTTCTGTGGTTACAACTTGAAATAAAAGGGTGCATTAGAATATTTTTTTAATTCTGTGTCATCATCGTCATATCAGCTCATATGAGCTCATACGTATATACGTCCCCACCGAGGGGCTCGAACCTACCCTGAATTCTGTGTATTACAATAGAATTCGAGGAAATCAAAATTTCTCCTCATATCCTGAAAATTATAAAACAATTTTCAATCCATAAAAATATCCTTATTTGAAGTAAAAAGTGGTTACAAAGTTGGTCGTTGGCTACGGCATAAGCCTTAACGATGATGACCTACTGGGCCTGCCTAGCTAACCTTATCTCCTCAGCCTTGCCGCTACACATCAATCTTTGTAGCATTGATGTGTTTCGGCAAGAGATAAGGTTTTCAGTTGCGTTTTACACAAATCAAGCCTTGTTTATTTACTTTATCCTATCAAGAAAATACAGAACATAAACAAACCATTTAAAAACATAAGCCTCCTTCTGGCGGAGTCGAGTAAAATTGGATTGAACACTAAAATTGATGCCTAATACTTAATAGTGCCATTGAATTTTATAAGGCATGCAAATACACCGTCCTTTTCTTTGCAATTCTCAAAATTTTTAAGAAATTATTGCTTTCATTAGTTTTATTTAATTAATGTTGAATTACCATTTTGTTTACATTTCATTGTCATAATTTAAAAGCCGTGTTCTTGTCGTTGTAGTTCTTTCCAGGTCTTTCTCTCCCACACTATCTCCTTCTTTTCTCTATATGTTTCCACCTTGACTTGTTTCTTAAGTTGGTCTATATGTCGCAGGCATACTTTATAATTCGTCATTATACTTACGGTCGGGCATATGTCAGGCAAATATTTAATGGCGAGGGCGGGGAGCCTCGCTTAGCGAGGCTCTTTGACAGTTGTATCAATCAAACCTGACCGAACCTAACATCTGTGTAATATGTAAAATGATTTATTATACAATTTGCCTGCCACATATATAAGCAATTCTAGGTCTTCCTCTTATATTTATTATATTTCTTATATCTACTATATTGTAAATAATGATTAAATTAATATACAGAGTCAGACATTCCAAACTGTACTGCCGGGTTGTGACGCTCGCGAGTATATAAAACAATTATAAAATAAAGTGAATAAAAAGCATTTAGAGATATAACGATCTGTATAAAGAAAACAAAAAATAACTTTAAATTAAAAAATAATAGAACTATACAATATAAAAATATAAAACTTCTTTTATTGAAGTCAGGTAAAATGTATCCTAAGGTCAAGACGATTCTAAAGATACCTGGCACTCTAAAATCCATTAAGCCGTTTAGAAGATATCGTGGAACACATAAACATACATACACGTCAATGCTGTCAACATTACTGTTTAGTAACAAGACAGATAGGATGGTGGTAGCTAGCCAGACGGGCTAAGAAAATGCCCTTCCACCAACCAAGCCGAATCTTACAAAGTAAGACTCCTCTGGGAATAGAAACTGTAACCTCCTGATGTGAATCTAATTAATTGACTTGACCATTAAGCCACGGAGGCGGTCAGTAAATTAATACAATGTTATAAAAAAATAAAATAATTTGTTTATTCACTTAGATCACATTAAAACAACTAGAACCACGGTCACGCAGTCAAAAAAGTCCAAACATAAAGTCACCCTTTTTGTTTACGCAGGTGTACTTTCGCAATTCTCCCTCTCTGTCTAACATATCTAAACCCTTCTCTTCCTTACTTGTATTATCTCATTAACAAATATGGCGTCGCTATGTCAATGTCAGTGGAAATTTCATAATAATAATTAATGTTGGGAACCATTGAATGAACTGAATTTTATTCTTGGTTGATTCAATGATTGAATGAAGTAAAATTTAAAGTGAAAGGTTTGTTTTCCAGGTGACAGCAAAGCGACTTTGAGGAAAAAGTGTTAAAAATTGAATAAACTAATAATAGCTTTTAGTGTTAATTCATACTTCCACGTCTCAGTTACCATTTATAATGTTTTTTAGTCCGGTAATGCATATGGTGTATTCGGAAAGTGGTGTTTTTTGTTCGAGCGCTTTTTGTTGACAACATAAGACAAGTAAAAAAAAAAGACTTTATTTGATTCTAATAATTATGGTCTCCTGCCAAACAACTGCTGTCCGGACATTTTTTGAAGTTTCTTTTGTATTAAACTGGGGGATCTAGTTCCTTTATAAGTGATCTAAGTTTATTCGGTACAAAAAGAACATCATGCATATTTTTATAGGTTCCGCCATCGTATTCCCATCGCCATTTTACGTAATAAAACAAGTATAAATATGATTTATATCTGTCACTACTTTGTCTTTAGGAAAAAGTTATTTAATATTATACCAATATATCACTCGAGACCTCTCATCTCAAGCACCTATTCCTATCCACCTTTTGCTACATAAATCTTGAGTTATTCCTATCTTGAGTTATTGCATGTGAGTTCATCTTATTGTGTGTGATAAATAGCCAATATGTTTTTTTTTTAACGCCGACGCAAAAATTGGGGTTTTATAAGTTTATCGTGTGAATCTGTGTGTTTGTGGCATCGTAGCTCCCAAACGGATGGACCGATTTCAATGCGGTTTTTTTATTAAAAGTCTAAATTAACTGAGATGGTTTTTAGAAATCCAGGAAACGTAGCGTACGCAGGCGTCCCACGCGGTGGACCGACGAGCTGGTGAAGGTCGCTGGAAGCCGATGAATGCGGGCAGCGCAGGACCGGCCGAAGTGGAAATCCCTGGGAAGGCCGGGAGTGGACGTTTTCCGGCTCCGTGCAAGGAGAACTGTCCGCCAAAACGATAAGAGATAGAGGGAGTTGCTTTAACAAAAAACCGGACATGTACGAATTAAACTCGCGTGGAGACAGTTCCGTACGGTTGATTGAAATTTCCTGTTACTTTAAATACCATAGACTTCTTATGGGTCTTCTTGTAATCTATAGTTAACTAACTATTTTCTGTAATTTTGTTAAAATTTTAGGCCTAATAGTTTCCAAAATAAGAGAGGTATTTTTTTTACCTATTTTCATAAATAACTTCAAAACTATAAATCTTAAAATAAAAAAATATGTAAATATCAGATTCTCAACACAAGTACTTTCATTTATTAAGTAACACAACAAAGTTTGCAAAACTTTTTTTTAATTATCTAATTTACCCCTAAAGGTGGCCCCCATGTTTAAAATTCATTTATTTTTACCTACACGTCTATCTTTGGGTCACCGACATACATAATATATGTACCAAATTTCGTTTTTATGTGAGAATATAAAATATATTGTTTTTATAATTTTTATTGTTTTGAAGTTATTTATGAAAGTAGACGAAAATTTACCATTTCTCCTTTATCTCCCAAACAACTAGGCCTAATATCTTGAAAAAATCACAGTATATGAGATGTAATGCAAATATTGGAGGAAAATCTATGACAAAATCTAAAGTCCTTCCGTTCCCACAGGAAAAATGATATTTCAAATGCCAAAATAAGTAGACACCTATTTACCGAAAACAAAGTATGTACTGAGAGGTCTTGTTCTGTTGGTAATTAAAGTTTTGTGTGCGGAACCCTGTTTGCGTGACCCCGAGTTGCACTTAGCCGGTTTTTTCCTAATGAGGTACGAAACCCTAAAAATGTGCACCCTGGACAGATTTTAGGTGCAATAAAAGGTGATAAATTTGAGACTGAATTAAAGAAATTGCTTATGAATAAGAATTATAATACAATGATGGAATATTTTGAAAACAAATTATAAAATAGAATATAAATCATGTTTAAATTAACCATATCAGCTCGTATACGTCCCCACCAAGGGGCTCGAGCCTACCCTGAATTAGGGCGATCGGGCCTTAGTCGACCACGCGGGCCCAGTGCGGGTTAATTTGTAACGTTGATTGGGTTAATAATTTAATACTATGATTAATTTAGATAAGCTGCAATATCTTCAAGCAAGGTTTACAAGCACTGTTGATATTTACGAGTTACTATCGAAAATCGTCTTCCTTCATCATATCAGCTCATATACGTCCCCACCGAGGGGCTCGGGCCTGTCCTGAATTAGGGTGACCGGGCCTTAGTCGCCCAGTGTGGGTTGGTTGACTTCACACACAACCTGCGAGTTTCTTCGCAAGCGTGTGCAGGTTTCCTCACGATGTTTTCCTTCACCGTAAGAGCGTCGGATAAACGTACATATGAACTCTATATTCGAAATCACATTACGTGGCGGGATTCGAACCACGACCTCCCGGACAGGAGGCGACTCTAGCCGTAGGCCGTAACGCCATCGACGCTCTTGTTTAAATTACCTATTTTAATAATTTAATGTTATAAGATGGACGGTATTATTTGACATTTCTCAATTGACATTTATTTTTCATTTTCTTGCATTGTGTTGTAAGATAGTAATTTACTTTCACTAATGCCTCAAAGATGTTATTTGTAAATTACATAACATCTAATTTACACATGTATTGTGAACTTACTATTGCAAATAATATGTGAATAAAACAATCCAAACGGCGGCGGAAAGCAAAATGGCTGCCGAAAGTGAAGTTTTTACCAACTTCAAAATAGGAGGAGGTACTATGTTCGATATATATATTTTAATATATGTTCACCGATTTTTCCATCAATTGTGGACCGATTTTTAAAATTCTTTTTTTATTCGAAAGAGTATACCATTGTCACCAAGTCAGGATCTAATTATGGGATGCCCGGGAAATCGAGAGCAACCCTCAAATTACTCATTACGTTGGCATTTATTACGTGATTCTGATCTGCTGAGCTGATGATGGAAGCCACAGGACTTTGTATCTGTTAATGAAACACGTGTATTAAGATTTGATAATTCCTATTGGTGAGTAGGTGATTGGGTTGAACGTTGTTAGATAGATAGCAGTATCACAAAAAATAAAGAAAATAAAAATAAAAGTTTTAAAAAACTAAAAACCGACTTCAAAATGAAATTCACTAAAAAGTATGACATAATATTATTATTCTTAAATACACAACATTTACCATTAATGTTGTGTATTTAAGTATTATAATATTATTTCATACTTTTGAGTGAATTTCATTTTGATGTCGGTTTTTAGTTTTTTTATTTTTTATATTCACAATCGGAAAGACCTTAGCAGTATCTATATGATATATCTGAAATAGAAAATTAAATGATGAAGTGATTTGAGTTGTTATCGTAAATACGCGATCAACGCGACCAATGCAAGTTCGCGCAAGTACCCGGCGGCGCGGTGCCCGCTTTGGCGCTATACAGGATGTAACAAAGTTGGTGTAGGTCCCGTTAACTGGGGCTTCTACTCATACTGAACAATTTTTGTTCTACGACTTTGTTGAAATCGCAAAACAAAATTTTTTCTTCATTGATCGACCAGTTTTGTGCATTTTAGTACGGAGGGTGTAATTTTTTTTTTGAGAATTGACTATGGGTTCCTTGGGGAAAGTTGTTTAGTATGATAAGTAGAACCCCCAGTTAACGGGTCCTACACCAATTTTGTTAAATCCTGTATACGGGCGCCGCCGCGCCTTAGAGAAGGAATTTCACAATTTCCTATACGAACTCTCAAAGCTTCGGTCTGGATAATACTAGAGAGGCAAAATTCTTAGGATATTATTTAATTAGCAGACCTTTTAAAAACACTAATTTTCATTTGTCTAGCTTTTATACTTTAGATTTTATTTTAAAAAAATACCGAAAAAAAATTAAGAAATCCCTAAATTTCACTCCTTTATCCCCTTAGTCTCCTTAATTAGGTACGGTTAGCAAACAAAGAACGAAAAAATTAAGGAATCTGTTATTTTCACCATTAAGCCCCCCATAAACGGTGGTAGGAATTAAAAATTACTTGAGTAGGTACTTCCAGAAGTTAAGAAAATTGAAATTTAATATGAAAGCAGAAGGTAGATAAACAAATAAAAATACGAAAAGAAGAGTTATGATATGAAACAAAAACACATTTTTTTTTATCTAATGTTGGACCAAGACTCACAAGCTCACAACGCTTTCATAGTTAAATGAGATCTCATGTTGAGTCCAAGCCCCTAACTCTACAAGGCATAACTCTACAAGCCCTTACCCTATAGTAACTTGAATTTTTTTTTCGTTGTTCCAGGAGGGCGAGCGTCGGGACTGCGAATATGAACGCCACGAAATCACTCATACTGTACAATGAAAGCAACGACAGCTGTGAGTTATCTTATATTAAACCACAGTACATGGAGACGATTTCGTCTAATATATCTATTAACTTAAGTTTAATATATTTTTATATTAGATTTCATATTAAAAACTTCTTCACTCTTTAGTTCTGTAATTATAACCAAATAAAAGCGAAGGAGTTTTTAATACATCTACCTAAACTTGAGGGGGACTAACCACTTAGGGATGTAAAAAAATAATTTAGCGCTCCAAATACGGGTGCTGCAATTTTTTTAAACAGCAGTCACTTACAGTAATCTACTTAATAATTATCAAGTAAATGTTAAAATGTAGGAAATTGTTTTTATCCTAGTAGTAATCGATTACAAAATGTCAATAAAATGGTAATAAAATCAAGAGTAAAACTACAAATTTCATGCCAAAAGTTTTATAACTCATCTTCTGTAGGTTTTTTATAATGGTATTTTTTTTTAATGTAGCCTATAAAAAGAATTATACTTGACGTAAGTCACGATTTAAACGAAATGAAGTTAGGTACAGTTTTTTGATGTATGTAGTGTTATTTTCTTTTTAACTATTACTGAACACAAAAATCAACACAGATGTAAAGAAACACATTCCACGTAAAGAAATTGAATTCCTTTTCGGAAAAGTGTCACAATAAATATGTTTTCCATTCTTTATTTTGTTAGATTCATGATTAACATATTTATTAAAAACAGGTGCAAATAACACTCTTTCTAATAGTCATAAAATGATAATAACAATGTCATTTGCGAAAAATGAAGAAATAAATAAACAATAATTGGTTAGTAACGTTAAAATTCAATCCTTGAAATAAACCAGATTATGTCATTAAAACATGAAAACAATATGACACGAAAAATTATACATAAAAATCATTGAATATCATTAATGCCTTTGACAAGAGTAGGCCAGTTTACAAGGACAGCACCCGGTCACGAGTATAAGTCCCCATCGCTCCCATCAAACATAGTAGAGAGAAAGGAGTGACCCGGCTCCCGATGTGCCACCATCCGCACAAACATTTAAGCGAGCATGCACCACTCATGTCAATGCTAATATAAAAATATGAATTAGAAGAATTACTAGACTTATCATGCCTTGTTTGCTTCCACGTCAATTCTTAGGTTGTTCATCATTTTATTACTATTAAACATGATTAGTAGTGTTGACAGAAGAAACACTGTCTACCCATACAATTTTGTCATTTAAATATTCGGATTTCTTATAATAACCTTTTTTACAAAGAGTTCTTCTGGCACAATTTTTAAACTGTTTTTCTAAACCGATTTTAATATGCTTTGTTTAAATTATCATTTAAAAATTGCAAATTTGAAAAATCAAAGTGTTGTGCATGCGTGGACTTGAGTAGCTGCAGTTGTTAAGGTTCAAAGTCATCATTTGACGTCTCCTCAAACTAGTTACAAAATACCGAATTAAAGATGTTAACGATTTGCCCCTGTAGTTTCGTATTTGACTGACACTCATTACCAGGATATTAGCTAATAATAATTCTGCCCAAAATAAAGCCTCCGTGGCGTAATGGTTAGTCCATTCGCTTCACACCAGGTGATCGCGGGTTTTTTTCCCGGCGGGGTCAACTTGTAAGACTCGGTTTGGTTGGTGGTAGGGCATTTTCCAAGCCCGCCTGGCTAATTACCACCATTTTATCTAAGTCTTGCCGCCAACCATCAATGCTAACAACATTAATGTGTTCCGGCTTGAAGATAAGATAGCCAGTTCTCCATTGCGTTAGGGAAATCTTGTTAAGCCCGCTTCCATCTACCGTATCATCGTCACTTACCATCAGGTGTGAATAATAAAAACAAAACCTTACCACATGTCTTTTGTTAAACTTAATTATTCCAAAACGGTATAAGAACATAGGCCAGCACATCAAGCTATACACTCACAGTGCGATTCTGATCCATACGCGTTCGGCATAAGAACGGTGCAAAGTCCAAAGTGTGTAGCTTATTGTGCTAGCCTGTGTACATCATACTTGAAGTTGGAGCGATTCCCTTAACTTGTATATTGTTAGACCCACCGTACATACTTGCAGACGCCTAAACTTCGACGTCAATTTAAATTTTATGACTTGGCACCATTGCGGCAAAGTTTAATAATGTATTGCGCATGTCACGTAAAACGAAAGAAAAGAAAGGACGGATACACTGCCTACAGAAAACGCACCTTAGACGATTTTTTTAATTTTTTTTTATTCATAATCGGTAAGCCCTTGGCATCATCTCACCTGATGGTAAGTGACAATGATGCCGAAGATGGAAGCGGGTTTACCAAGATTCCCCAATGCAATGGAGAACTGGCTATCTTATCTTCAAGCCGGACCACATCAATGTTGTTAACACTGATGTTTGGCGGCAAGACTTAGATAAGATGGTGGTAGCTAGCCAGGCGGGCTTAGAAAATGCCCTACCACCAACCAAACCGAGCCTTATTTATTTATTTTACTTTTATTTTATTTTATTTGGGAAGTTTACAGCGTAAGTAAACACTATGTGATAACATTACAAAATTAACTATGAGCTAATAAAAAAACTTCCACTTATAGGTTGACCCCGCCGGAATCGAACCCGCGACCTCCTAGTGTAAAGCGAATGGACTAACCATTACGCCCCGTGGCGTAACCGCCTCCGTAGGCGGTTATAGTGTACAGATACGATAGTTGGCAGGACCCTTGTTTAGATAGAAAACTCATATAAATCCCATATTGGTAACTTTGTTTCTGTAATAGCTAAAACGCTAAACACGTTAAAAAAACCGACTGCCATCGCAACAACTTAGTAAATTTTTGCATTATTATTTTTGGTTTTTGTTAATTTTCCAATAAAAGTACTACACCGATTTTATAAAATTTACACGGGACCACACGAGAAGCACTAGCTTTCAAATAAAAAAAGAATCATCAAAATCTGTTGATCCAGACAAAAGTTCTGAGGTAACACACTTAAAAAAATACAGTCGAATTGAGAACCTCCTCCTT
This sequence comes from Coleophora flavipennella, assembly GCA_947284805.1. Classification (NCBI taxonomy): domain Eukaryota; kingdom Metazoa; phylum Arthropoda; class Insecta; order Lepidoptera; family Coleophoridae; genus Coleophora; species Coleophora flavipennella. The sequence goes on from OX369270.1 coordinate 13,288,324, forward strand.
TTTGGAAGTCATTTGAAAATTAATTAGACTTGAGTTTAGTAAACTTGAAATCTTATTGAAATAAAACTTCTTTACGCACGCTTGACTTGGGGAGTAAGCTGGTGAATGGGTTACATGAACGGTGATTTCTAGCGGCCTTAGAAAATGTCCTACCACCAACCAAACCGAGTCTTACACGTTGACTCCACCGAGAATCGAACACGCGACCTACTGGTGTGAAGCGAATGGACTAACCATTACGCCACGGAGGCTTTAATTTGGGCGTAATTATTATTAGTTAATATCTACTAACCTACAGGGTCACTGCCGCGCTCACGCACTCTCCGCGCGTTAACTCCGCGTCACATGGGTACAACTTCTGAATAACCCGTCAGTAATACGCAATTTTCAATATTTTTTTTATGTAGCTTATTGTCATGTCTCTAAGGTTTTTTTTTATTTTTTGATATCTTATTTCGAAATATGTTTTTTTTTCTGACCGCAACCGGGCGAACAACGACCACATTTTTTTAATTTTTTTCTATTTACAAAAATAAGTTCTGGAGTTCTTTTTTTTCATTTGCCCCTGTCAAGACGCGTCTTTCGACATTTCAATCAGCCACGTAGTCCCAAAATCCACGACTCCCAGGGCGATGTCGCACATTCGCTGAAAATCGGGCCTATACCGAAGTGACAAAAAAATATTATCAATGTTAAAATTTGCTCCAACTGACCACTAAGAAAACGCTTTTGTTCCATTCAATGGTACAATATAGCTCCGGAGATTGGAATGGAGTATAAAAGACATGACGCAGGTCACTAATATAAATAGTTTCTTCACAATACCTACGGTCAATAATTATTTTTATTAAAAGATTTTTTTAAATTAAAAATTGGCACTAATCTAAAACTCGAAAATTTCATAAGTAAAGTTTCATAATAATAATTGAAAACGCTAAACACGTTAAAAAACCGACTTCCATCGCAACAACTTAGTATTTTTATTTTTGGTTTTTATTAATTTTCTTATAAAGTAATAAACTGATTTTGATAATATTTATTTGATAAATATAAGACACTTGTCCCGGTACTCTGCAAGGCAAGTTCCTCGTGGAAGAGAACCACTATATCTTCCACTCTATCTTCTATCATCTTCCCTCTCGTATATCTACCAGATACGCTAAACTACTAGGTTTATGATATAGCGTCCCCACTCACCGACAGCTAGGTCATATAGTGAGAACCGCTATTCCTACCAGCACCATAAGGCGAAGGCAAGGACCAGTTGCGGTAGGTCATGCCGCCAAGACGCTTGTCCCGGTACTCTGCAAGGCGAGGTCCCGGAGCTGTAGGCACACTCACCTCCCGCGGCTTTCGCTGCTGGCGGTTCGATCCCCGCTCGGGGCGCCAGAGAAGCTGGCTCCCACATATCCGGTGTGGTACCGGAGCTGTAGGCACGCTCACCTCCCGGCGCTTATCGCACCTGTCCAGACTTACTCCTACGCGGCTAGATCGGCCGGAGCAGTATTAGCTTAGGTTTACTTGTTATCCAGGAAAGTGCCGGAGATGCATTTAAATTGCATTGGGGCAGTGAAACTTTCTAGTGGCGACCGCGCACCAGAAGCGTAGCGTAGCGCAGGACTAGTCGTCGTGGAAATCCTTGGGGGATGCGTTTGTCTAGCAGTGGACCTCTTTCAGCTTATATGGTGATAATGATGATGATGAAAATTGTAATTAAGATTTCGAAAGAGTTCAAATAGTACCGAGCAAGATGGCAGCAACAGAGGTATCCATTATCCATGAAGATAATCTTTTTGTTTTATTACAGTAAATCATGTACGTGTACTTAACCAAATCAAAGATATTTGATCTGTAATTTGGCAAGAATTTTAGAATTTATTACAACAAGATTTATTAAAATAACAGCATATGCTCATTAAGATCATCCTAAGCTGAACAGAAACACTTACTAAAAAAAACGTTTAATAATCATCATCATAATATCAGCTCATATACTTCCCCACCGAGGGGCTCGAGCCTACCCTGAATTAGGGCGATCAAGCCTTAGTAAACCACACGGCCAACCCGGTCGACTTCACTCACACACAACCTTCGAGTTTTTTTGCAGGGTGTGCAGGTTTCCTCAAGATGTTTTTCTTCACTGTAAGAGCGTCGGATAAACGGACATATGAAATCTAAATTCGAAAACACATTGGTACGTGGCAGGATTCAAATCACGACCTCCCGGACAGGAGGTAGCGGCCCTTGCCATTGCGCCACCGACGCTCATGCGCCACCGACGTTTAGTAATAACCTAACCAATTTTATAAAAAAAATAAACACCCGACTTCATTAAACCATAATCCCCTTTCTTAACAGTCGGATAAAAATGTGTCGTATGTCACAGGATCAAGAATAATCCAATGACTATCAAACCGTTTAGGATTCAGGCTGAGCCAAAGAAACAGACATAATACATACATACATACATACACCCTCCTTTTTTGCAGTCAAATAAAAAAATATCATAACTTTAATTTGCAAAGTATCGTGTCGGTCCTTCGTTTTCTTTCAATCTGTCACAAACTTCAAAAAGCAGCTTGAAGAACGACATCTTACCAAAATTATATCCACATCATCAAAAGTTGATTAAAATTGCGCAGTCATCAATCACCCCGGCTTTTTTAATAAAACAGAATTATGAGAAAAACTGGGCGCCAGAGATAACAATGTAGACAAAAAAAAAGTCAAATATGAGAGGGGATTTAGTGAATAGTCCCAGGAGGCGTGGTGCGTTAATTAATCGTGTTTTTAAAGTATTTCCCTTTATTCTGGTTTGATAGACGCAGCTTAAAGCTCGCGTTGATGTCTTTCTTACGACTATTTCAATAACGTTCGCAAGTAAAAAAGCTTCTTTGACAGTTTGCCCTACTTTCGAGGCCATTAAATCTTGAACTTTGATAATAGGTATTTTACACAGAGCCCACTTATACAGGGTGTTATGAAATCACGAGTGAAATTTCAGTATCGAGTATAGAGCACAGGTTTTATTTTTTTCCTCATCATATCAGCTCGTATATGTTCCCAACGAGGGGTTCAAGCCTACCCTGAATTAGGGCAATCGGGCCTTAGTCGACCACGCGGGCCCAGTGCGGGTTGGTCGACTTCACACACAACCTTCGAGTTTTTTCGCAGTCGTGTGCAGGTTTCCTCACGATGTTTTCCTTCACCGTAAGAGCTTCAGATAAACCTATGTATGATATCGAAATTCAAAATCACATTGGCACGTGGCAGGACTCAAACCACGACCTCCCGGACAGGAAGTAGCAACCCTAGCCGTTACGCCATCGACGCGGTATCAATTACGATGACGATTTGTAGGAAAACTGTTTGATTTTCTTGATATTTTTTTCTTGTATTCTATACAGTATATCTACATATAAATGATAACATATTACAAATCTATTGTAGTGCCATCTTTTGGTAACTTTTTGATGTGAATTTGACAGCTGTTGACAGTTTTGGAAAACATCTCAAACTCAACCGTTGGCGTAGCAAAGTGATGATGTGCTTTTTTTCCTACGACTGATTTGTTATCCGTAACATATTGTACTCGCGTTGATGTCTATCCTACGATTGTATCGTGAAGGTTTAGTTTATGGAGCTAGCGTTGGTATATTTAGTATGATAGTTAATTAATTCAAAATTGGTAAGCCCTTGGCATCATCTCACCTGATGGTAAGTGACGATGATGCCGAAGATGGAAGCGGGCTTACCAAGATTCCCCAACGCAATGGGGATCTGGCTATCTTATCTTCAAGCCGGAACACATCAATGCTGTGAACACTGATGTTTGGCGGCAAGACTTAGATAAGATGATGGTAGCCGAGGCGGGCTATGAAAATGCCCTACCACCAACCAAACCGAGTCTTACAAAGTTAACCTGCCGGGAATCGAACCCGCGACCTCCTGGTGTGAAGCGAATGGACTAAACATTACGCCATGGAGGCGGTTAAAGCACTGTTAATGTACTCGCGTTGATGTTTTGCCCACAACCGATTCATCAGGCATAGTATACAGGTTACGTTGATGTATTTTCTATGATTCTGTTTCGTTGGCGGCGTAACATGTTAATGACTTTTTAATGATTTTGTTTCCGTAAGCGTAGCATAGTGCTCGCGTTGACTTCTTTTCTATGATTTTATGTACGTCCAACTAGCTTATTTGTAAACTAAAGGCTAAAACTTTTCAACATTTTATGCATAATCATGTAACGTAGTTTTCCTTTAAAGAAAAACCTGTTTCTTATGATTTTGTTTCGTTTAGTTTAGGCCACATATCATTTTGTGAAGTGAGCACATCTCTCACCTACGCTTTGCTGATGATATCGTCATAATGTCATCTGCAAGACCTATAGAAAATGCTTGATAGCCTAAATGCTGCTTCAGGACTGATCGGTCTTGGAATGAACCTGGACCAGACCAAGGTCACTTAAACACCTCCGTTCCGTAATGGTTCAGTCCATTAGCTTCACATCAGGAGGTCGCGGGTTCGATTCCTGGTGGAGTCTAACTTTGTATGACTCGGTGTGGAAGGGCATTTTCTTAGCCCGCCTGGCTAGCTACTACCATGCATCAATGTTAACAGCATTTGATGTGTTCCAGCTTGAAGATAAGATAGCCAGATTCCCCATTGCGTCGGGAAATCTTGATAAGCCTGCTTCCATCTACGGCATCATCGTCACTTACCATCAGGTGAGATGTTGTCAAAGGCTTACCAATTGTGGATAAAAAGAACGTTTAATAAGAACATCACTCAGGGACCGGTTATATAGTCAAGGGCAAAGCTCTCGAAGTTGTTCAAGAACATGTCTACTTGCTCTTGATCTTGCAGTTAGTTAGAAACAACTTAGAGCGGGAGGCCACTAGAATAATAGAATAGAATAGAATGGAATAATATTTTATTTGCGTAAATGTGGTAGGTACAGTATGTTGGTAGGTAAAACAATAGTCCAATACACATTTAGCCTTATTTCAAAGACATGCAAACAACAACTTAGAAAATAAAATTTTACATTTTTTCATTTAAAAACTCATTCACCGAGTAGTAGCAGTTACCAATATAGTATATTTTTTTAGTGACTTCAAAAATTTGTTATGCGTCAATTCCTTCATTTCCTCAGGTAATTTATGATACAGTTTGATACACATAGAATAGAAATTTTTTTGATATTTTGTTGTTCTTGGTATTTGATCGTGCACTAGTTTATTTTTGTGTCTTGTATTTCTAGGGTACACTTGCTTGATCAGCAGTTTTAAAAAGATCAGGATTCTCCTTAACAAACTTACATATTTCGTAAATGTATATACATGGTAATGGTAGGAGATTTATACAGCTGGGCTAGACAGCGTTCGCTGTTCGTGGCACCAAAACCGCAATGCCTAAAGACGAAAGTCTCAAATCAATGCGTCCTACCTATGATGACATACGGTGCTGAAACATGGACACTGACAGTACATTTAATCCATAAGAGCAGAGACAGCTCAGCGGAGAGAACTATGCTTGAAGTTTCTCCGCGGGATAAAATCCTAAACGAAGTCATTCGCCAGAAAACCAAGGTGACTGACAAAGCTCAGCCAATTATCCATCTGAAGTGGCAATGAGCTGGATACATCATCCGTCGCAGAACCAATAACCGCTGGACAAAGCGAGTTCTGGAGTGGAGATCGCTTTTAGGCAAACGTAGCAGGGGACAGCTAAATGCGCAGGGCCAAATATCGTTATAAGTGGCAAGCCTTAGGGGAGACCTTTGTCCAGCAGTGGACTGATGATGTTTTTTTAGGGTTATCATCATAGTAAAAAACACTTTTTCCTTTTTTCTCAAAAATGGCTCTAACAATTCAAAAAAATATCTGTTTGTTACTATAACTTTATATGTTTAATCTATCAAAAGCCATAGTACATTTTTCCAGGAAAGATCATAGTAAGGTAACTCTCATACAAGCTAGTCGGGTTCGTATGAGAGTAACCTCACTTTTCGTTACTTTTTATCTAAAATAGCTCAAACGATTTTAATTAAACTATGTGAATAACTAGGAATTAGTAAGGCCTACAACGCAGCGTACTTCATTATTCCAAAAAAATTAATGAGGTACCTCCCATACACTCGAGAACTTTACTGCCCCAATGGCCATTCGTTCTATGAGCTATGTGCCCCGCCCACTGCCACTTAAGTTTAGCAATTCTGAGAGCTATGTCGGTTACTTTGTCTCTCCTACGGATCTCCTCGTTTCTGATTCGATCACGCAGAAAAACTTCGAGCATAGGACGCTCCATTGTCCTTTAGGTGACCTTGAGGGACAGTAAAGTTCTCGCGTGGCGACCGCGCACCGGTACTAGTAGCGTAGGCAGGCCTCCCACTCGGTGGACCGATGACCTGGTGAAGGTCGCGGGAAACTGCTGGATGCGGGCAGCGCAGAACCGGTCGTCGCATAAATCCTTGTGAGAGGCCTATGTCCAGCAGTGGACGTCCTTCGGCTGATATGATGATGATAACCTCCCATACAAGCCAAATTATTTGTAATTTTTTCATCAAATCTAATATAACTTTATTTTTATCACGCTTTTATTAGCTTCACCTGTATGCTTGTAACCTGTATGTTTGTATGTAACCGACTCCTTTGGACTCGATTTTGACCCACTTTAAACGGACAGATTTGATTCAAACTTTGTAGACTTATCAAGAATCAGCGACAATATAATAATTTCATAAGTTTGAACTAAAAAATAAATAGAGTTTAAAAAAACTGAAAAACACGCTTTTAAAGTACATCAGACAAAAAAGTAAAAAATAATCTATAATATAATAAAACTGTAACGGGGCCGTGTCTGTACATGAAATATTTTTGGAAAATAATAACTGTGGTGGACATTACTAACGATACAGAGGCCAAAACAACAACTTTTGGAATTTTTGTCTGTCTGTCTGTCTGTCTGTATGTTCGCGCATCACGCAAAAACTACCAGGCCGATTTTGATGAAATTTTGTATGGTGGTTCCTTATAGCCCGGGTTAACATATAGGATACCTTTTATCCCAGAAAATTCAAGAGTTCCCGTGGGAAAATCAAAAGTATTCATTTATAGAGTGGCTCACCACGCAAATGTGGCTTGACCTATTACAATCAAATTTTACACGTTGATACCCTTATCGCGAACTAAAACTGGGACATTGTGAATCCCAAAAAAATTAGGGTTCCTACAGGAATGCCAAAAATTGTATCTTTAGAATGACTCAACGTAACAATATGAAACCTTTACATAGGGATGGGGTGTTTTGACCATCATTGTATAGTCGGGTATTCTTTATCCCAGAAAACTAAAGAGGTCCTGTGGGAAATTATCTATCGATACATACAATAATAACAAAAGAGTACTTTTTTCTATATATTAGCTACACATACCAAACATTATAATCATAGTAGCAGAATGTCAATAGATGGCACTGCAGGGATAATAAAACGCGCTTAAGTTGTATTAAAACATTAAAATATTATTTCATACTTTTGAGTGGATTTCTTTTATGTATTTTTCAGCATACCCTACTTTAAACTCTGGAACTATGGCACGTAGCGATGTGTTTCATAGACGAACAGAGAGGTATTTTTTTACAGAATCCAATCGTGTAAAAAAATAAAAACACATAAATCGAGTTTAACATCTTTTAACAGGAGGCACAGATATGGGAACTCTTCTGACGGCGACTATTTGCGTGTGGCAGTTGCTCTCCGCATGCAATATCAATATCTGTGAACCTCATCAATGTATTTGCGGGTCCTCGGTGGAGGCAATTGGCCATCACTCACTGAGTTGCAGTCGTGTTTGTGAAGATTACCACGTCACCAATTCCTTAATGACCTCACTCGGAGGGCACTGGTCTCGGCCAGATGGAATATTCCATCTTTGATGCAGCCGCCGGCCAGGCTTTAGTCGATCTGATGGCAAAAGGCCGGAGGGTTTAAACAGGTGCTATGGCAGAGAGGAACGTGCCTGCTTTGGGAAGCCACTTTTTCTGCCCCACTCCTCACCCGTACGGTACTGCTGCTCAATTTGCGGTGAGAAAGAAGCATAATAAGTACTCGGTCATGGAGGCAAATTACTGCTTTGTGCCGCTGGTCTGTGAGAAAACCGGCTGCTGAACCCTCAGAGGCCTTTGCCTTCACAAAGAAGATTGGCCTTCGCCTTCGAGAGAGGAGATGTGACGTGAGGTCTTACCTGCTGCTAAGGTTGTCTATTGCCATCCAGCGCGGCAACGAGAAGTGCGTTTTGGGCTCCTTTGGAGCTGATACGACTCGAGGATTTGACCCATATTAATATTGTTAGGAAATTTTATTACTAGATTGATACCTATAACGATTTGAATTAGTTTTTTGATAATATTTCATCATATCAGTTTATATACGTCCCCACCAAGGGGCTCGACCTGCCCTGAGTTAGGGCGATCTGGCCTTAGACGATCACGCGGGCCCATTGCGGGTTGATTGACTTCACACATAAGCTTCGAATTTCTTCGCAGGCGTGTGCAGATATCCTCACGATGTTTCTAAGGGGTTTCTCTCACCGTAAGAGCGTCGGATAAACGTACATACCAGTATGAAATCGATATTCGTATAGATATTGGTAAGTGGCAGGATTCGAGCCACGGCCTTCCGGACAGGAGGTAGTGGCCCTAACCGTTTTGCCACCGACGCTCTATATTTTATTTAAGATTTAGAAATCCTTACTTTATATTATAAATGTGAAAATGTGTTTGTTTGTTTGTTACCTATTCACACTTCAACACCTCTACCAATGTTAATGAAATTTGGCATGCAGGTAGCCTGTATCACTGGGAATGAAATAGTCAACCTTTTATCTGTGGAAATTATCATAGTCCGATGCAGTTCCTGAGGAAACTAAAACAATACTCTTTGTTCGTTTTATTTAAAATCGTAACGAAAAAATGGATTGGTATGATTTTTCGCACAGAGACGAGGTGGAAAATGATATAATTTACTAATAGGTAAATCCTGACATAGTTCCCGAGGGATCTGGGGACAACTGTTTTCTACGCTCGCGCACGTCGGTGGCGTCGCAACGGAGCAACGGATTAAAGTGATTTTTTGTATAGAATTTGTTGAGGGGGTGGGAAGTGACAAAGACTGCTAATCCGAATAGCCCGATACAGTTCCTGAGGTACCTGGTGAAAACTCATGTCCACGCTTGCGAGCTGATTGCGGCTCGTGCACCACTTACCCTCAAAAAGAGTCATAAAAGCTATGTCCACGTGGGCGAAGCCGCGGGCAAAAGCTAGTTCTTAATATAAGTTGAAAATAATAATGAACAAATTACTAGTATTATTGTGAAAAAGTGTGGGTTGCTCGATAGACGAAAAATATGGCACAGAGCGCATGTATGGCATATATTTTAATTCACATTTGGTAAGCCCTTGGCATCATCTCACCTGATACTAAGTGACGATGATGCCGAATATGGAATATATATATATATATATATATATATATCCCTTTCACTTTCAACTTCCGTTCGCCTCGCCCGATCCCACTTCTATATTCTATATATATTTTAATTCACATTTGGTAAGTAAGCCGAAGATGGAAGCGGGCTTACCAAGATTCTCAAACGCAATGGAGAGCTGGCTGTCTTATCTTCAATCCGGAACACATCAATGTTGTTAACACTGATGTTTGGCGGCAAGACTTAGATAAGTTGGTTGTAGCTAGCCAGGCGGGCTTAGAAAATGCCCAACCACCAACCAAACTGAGTCGTACAAATTGACCCCACCGGGAATCGAACCCGCGACCTCCTGGTGTAAAGCGAATGGGCTAACCATTACGCCACGGAGGCGGTTAAATTAGTAAAGACAGAAAGAGAGTATACTTTTCTTATGATACTATTTATCTTTGTTTACCAACAATATCGGTTGCCAAGGCAACAATATCGGTTGACAAAACAAACATATAAGATAAAAAAGATTTGATCATTTTCAGAGGATAATAAAACTCTTTTCGTAAACTGTCTATACCTCCATATGACAAAAAAGATTTGATTATTTTCTAAAGACTAAGTATTTACTTTCATACATATAGATAGATGGAGCTAAAGAAGTTTTACTTCATTCGTGTGGTCTGCACACTCGTATTTTTACTTTTTACTAAACTTAGGTTGTCCTTTTAGTGCCTGTAATTGTATTTTCTTACTTACTTTATTTATTTCAATAATTCCTGAATAGGGAATTACGGCACGCGTAAGGCTTATTGTTCTTAACACAAGAATAAATTTTCAGTCAGAAAGCGTGAAATAATTCCGTCCTTTTAAGATGATAAAGTGATCTAAATTACTAACATTTTGCATTAACTTTTTACTCGACTGCACCAAAAGGAGGGTTTAATTTTTTGAGTGTATGTATGTATATATGTATGTATGTATATAAGGTCTAACAAAATTAGCTGAAACTATTTTAACCGGTGCTTCTACACATGAAACTGAACAACTTTCCCCATGAAACCCATATTCAAATCTCAAAAAAAATTTAAACTTCCCATACTAAGTTGGCTGATCAGCTGATCGAGTTAGTATGGGAGAGCCAAATTTTTTTTTGCGTTTTGACTATGGGTTCCATGGGAAAAGTTGTTCAGTTTCATGGGTAGAATCACCAGTTAAAATAGTTTCAGCTAATTTTGTTACTTCTTATATATGTATGTATGTATATATGTATGTATGTTAATATGTATGTATGTATATATTGCTCGTAGAAAAGATGACAGTTGGGCCAGTAAAGTTCTCTAGTGGCGACCACGCACCGGAAAACGTAGTGTAGGCAGGCCTCCCACTCGGTGGACCGATGACCTGGTGAAGGTCGCGGGAAGCCGCTGGATGCGGGCAGCGCAGAACCGGCCGTCGTGGAAGTCCTTGGCGGAGGCCTATGTCCAGCAGGGGACGTCCATCGGCTGATATGATGATGATGATGATGTATGTATGTATGTATGTATGTTTGGCACGCTCTGTAGCCCAAACGACGTGATAGATTTTGGAGTGCGAAGTTTCGTTAGATTCATCTTGATCTCGTGAGTGACATAGGATACATTTTTACCCGACTGGCCAAAAAAGAGGCGTTCAGTTTTTTATGCCGCCGGGTTATTTTTTTTAATTCTTTTAGTCATTAGCAACAATGCTTGTTCCTAAGTAGCCAAAATAATAATAATCTCGATATTGTTAATGACATCTCTCCTTCTCCGTAGTCGATTTCTCAATACTGAGGATGGTGACTCCTTCAATCTGCTCTTGCGCAAGTTATCGCGCTTTGTCGCCACTCTGGATGCTTCTTGTGTTGGTATGTCCAAAGTTCTAGTGACGAGGTTGGCCCATTGAGCCGGTCTATGACCACGTGGTCTGCTGCCTGCAACTTTACTGAACAGAGCTTTACCAGCTAGATGCCTTGGATTCTATCGACCGACGCGCTAGGAGACTCATCGGCGACGAAGAACTTGTATCAAACAGGCTCCAAAGCCTCGAGCATCGCCGCAAAGTTGCCTGTCTATCGGTGTTCTACAGGATTCATTTCGGAGAGTGTGCCCTGGAGCTTCACAACCTCATTCCCCCCTCTCCATTTCATCATCGGAACACCAGGCGCGGAGGGCGGTTCCACCCCTTTGTCGTCAATGTTCCACCTTTACGCACGAAGCGTTTTGCGTCTTCGTTCATCATGCGAACGGCCAAGGAGTGGAATTCCCTTCCGGCGTCTGTATTCCCCGATTCGTACAATTTAGGAATCTTCAAGACGAGAGTGAATAGGCACTATTTGAGCTTGCGTGTCACATCCTCGGCTGCATCGGCACTTACCATCAGGTGAGGTGCAGCCAAACGCACTCAAATTTTTAATTTAAAAAAAAAAACTAATAGTTCCAGGTACCAGGTACCTGGATGGACATTAATGACATTATCAACACCGAAATACGTGTAGAATAACTTAATTGACTGTGAAATTACCTAACGCTTTTCTACAGAACGCTTTTACAATTTTTATATCATTTATAATGTAACGTATCTTAGTCATCATCATCATCATCATATCAGCTGAAAGATGTCCACGGCCGGACAAAAGCCTCCCCCAAGGATTTCCACGATGACCGGTCCTGCGCTGCTCGCATCCAGCGGCTCTCCGCAACCATCACCAGGTCGCCGGCCCACCGAGTCCACCTACGCTTTGTCTTACTGTGCGCTGTCACTCAAAAACTTTTCTACCCCAACGGCGATCTGTGCTACGAGCTATGTGCCCTGCCCACAGCCACACAAGTTTAGCGATTTTGTGAGCTATGTCAGTCACCTTGGTTCTCCTACGGATCTCCTCATTTATGATCTTCGTAATTTAATATACCTGATTGTGGAAACGCTAAACTTCAAGTAGAATTTTGGATATTTTTTTTTGTTTAAGCTATTTTCCGAAAATTAAAGAACCGATTAAGATAATTTATTGGACCAACAACCGCAAATCCAAATCAAAACCAAATCGCAAGACAAAAACACGAAAATAGAATAGTTATTTATGCCACTGCCAAGTAATGAGAGCCATTGTAACATGAGTGCTAGTTTGTGCCACAATAGAAAGCAAGAGTGTTACAATGGCTAATCGCGTGCAGTGGCATACAACACTTTTTGTACGACCACGAAATAAAGAAAAAAAATTGAGATTTTGTCATAATTATATATTGAATTTGGAAGCAAAAGCCATAAAAATATTTCAAAAGTTTCATAGTAGTACAGTTGTCTCGTTTTGAAATGATCATTGTGAAACGACTTTTAGGAATGAATACTTATTTTTGAAGCCAAAGCCATAAAAATATTCAAAAAGTTTATTTGTAGTACAATTGTCTCGTTTTGAAATGATCATTGTAAAACGACTTTTAGGAATGAATACTTATTTTTGAAGCAAAAGCCATAAAAATATTTAAAAAGTTTCGATGTAGTACAGTTGTCTCGTTTTAAAACGATCATTGTAAAACGACTTATAGGAATGACCACTTTTGTGATATAATTTGAGGTTATGTATTTAAGCAAATTACCAAATGGGACCAGCAAAACATACAAAACCTTATCTTTTCTGAAGTCAGTTATAAATACAAGCACATTACGAAACTAACAAATGATAATTCCATGAAAGCTTTTAAGTATTTGCCTTGTAAAACAACGATTTCACTTCGTTTAGATTATCTCTTTTAATCTTATGCAATTTGCCAGAGCCGGCGTATTAGCTGAGGTCTTCGGGTCTTCCCCTTAACTTTCAGTTTGTATTTCTTTGTATCTGCTTAATTTCTCTTCAAAGACGTATCAGCGGATACTTAAAAGGGATCAGATGAATCAGGCTTATCGCTATAGCGTTTCTTTATGCTGTGAAAATTGTGCCTAAATCTTGCAGCTGTGCAAACGAATTAAGCGCTTTTCCTATCTACGATTGTATATAGAGACTAGCTGTTTCCCGCGGCTTCACTCGCTGAAAAATTAAAGTGAAAAATTTTCTATGCCTATTCTCAGACCTACCGAATATACACGAAAATTTCATGGAAATCCGTCCAGCCGTTTCGTAGGAGTATCGCAACTGACGCTGTATTTTAAATATATAGATAAATAGAGTCTGGAAGAGCTAAAAGACCGCCTTAGGTACATCATAATATAAACTATTCCTAACTACTAAACAGCGCCGCATTGGCATGTATATTTCTTTAAAAGTAAATGAAAATAAAAATTTATTTGGACACATACATCTGGAGGGGGTGGAGGGGTTACGATGAATCCGAAGAGTGATAAATGAAAATGTACGTTGACAAAATTTAAATTAAAGTTACTTCTGTTTTCCAGTGATTGGTACACATTTACGATCCGTATCTTGAAAACTACCGAATCGATTTTGATGAAACTTGCACTTTTTTCTAAGTTAAGAAGTACTTATTCGAGTACCAAAAGTAATTTTTGCTTTTCGATTTCCAGTTTCTGACAAATATACATACATATGTATACAAAAATACACTTATGAAATTTGGCATACCTGTTTAGAAGCCCACATACACGAATATGGTGCAACTCCAATAATACAGTTGTTATCATTATCAATTAGACCTATACTTTTTTTTTAGTCGGTAAAAAAGAACCTATATGCAAAAAATACCTATATATTTGATGTTGTCATACTAAATTGATTTAGGTGAGCTGATAACGAAGTTCAAAAATTTTTATGCGATTAGAGTATAGGTTTCTTGAGGAAAGTTGTTAATTTTTATAATATAAACCTCGCCTTAATTTTTTTTAGGTATTTCGAAGAACCCTAAAAATTTAAAATTATTTATAAATTTAAACATATAAAATAAAACAAAAGTTAGTCACCGGGAGAGATTCGATCCCGTAACACTCGTTTCTTGCCGTCCGAGTCTTAACCCGCTGGACCAGACGGACAGCCGGCAATAATCACGAAACTAGCGACCATATCTTGCGTGGAAAGAAAAACGCATGAAAACTCGAAAACACGCGTTTTCCCAAACATAAGACTAATCTATACCGATTGTTTACCCTCAAAAACCCCCATATACCAAATTTCAGCGAAATCGTTAGAGCCGTTTTCGAGATCACAGAAATATATATATAGGTATACAAGAATTGCTCGTTTAAAGGTATATAAGATTATCAGACGAACTTAATCAAATTGAGTACCTACTTACGTAGTTTTTTTTTTTATTTACCAAAAAAAATTGCTAGTCAGAACCGCGCACAAAGACTAGATCGTACGGCGCCAGTTTCTTCATATTTAAAAAAAAAACACGTGTTTTGTATGGAGACTTTCACATTTTCTAATTTTTAGTATACCTATTTAGACTGACTCGGTGGCTCAGTGGTTAGTGCCCTTGACTACTGATCCGAGAGTCGTGGGTTCGATCCCCACCCAGGGCAAGCGTTTGTGTGATGACCAGATTTGTTTGCTCTGTCTGATGGGTGTTAAATTATATCTATATATGTATGTATTTAAACGTATATAAGTATGTATATCAGTCTCTGGTAACCCATAACACAGGGAATCCTACTTTGGGGCCAGATGACCATGTGTGATTTGTACTAGAATATTTATTTATTTATTTATTTGTTGTTATAGCGGCAACAGAAATACATCATCTGTGAAAATTTCAACTGTCTAGCTATCACGGTCCATGAAATACAGCCTGGTGGCAGACGGACGGACGGACGGACAGCGGAGTCTTAGTAATAGGGTCCCGTTTTTACCCTCTGGGGACGAAACTCCAAAAACAGACTTTACCAAGTACAATTTAGCTATATTTTATAGTTTCTGTTAATTTTTAAAAAAAGTACTGAACTAATTTTGTCAAAATTTATGCAGAAACAAACTGGCAGCATTTCCTATCGAATAAAAAAGAATGATGAAAATCGGTTAACAATCTGCAAAGATATCGCGTAACAAACATACAGTCGAATCGAGAACCTCCTCCTTTCATTAAGTCAGTTGAAATGAAGACTCTACTATAGTGCTGGATCCCGGTCGTCTTCCCGGACTCCAGAAGGTTACGCCGTACCACAGTTCCACACACGGGGGCAAGTCCGGGCTGGTGGTGGTTGTAGGGCTAGTGACGATCCCCACTCCACCATGCTTAACAGGACTGCAGTATTTTTTTTTTTTAATTAAGCTATATATTCGGAAGCAGCGGCCATTACACTACCGACCCTCTCAGGAGGTCGCGGTTGGAATCTTGCCACGTACCAATGTGTTTTCGAATTTCGATTTCGTAAGTACGTTTATTCGACGCTCTTACGGTAAAGGAAAACATCGTGAGGAAACCTGCACATGCCTGCGAAGAAACTCGCAGGTGGTGTGTGAAGTCGACTAACCCGCACTGGGCAAACGTGGTCGACTAAGGCCCGATCGCCCTAATTCAGGGTAGGCTCGAGCCCCTCGTTGGGGACCTATATGAGCTGATATATCCCTGTGATGAGCACCATATGAAACTTTAATCCTTATTTTGAAATCTCAATCGGACGTAGAAACGATAAGCAAGATTGCAGAAGGTTTGCTGAATACTTAACGTAAAGACAGTAACTTAAGTTATACTGCTATTTTGTGATGTAGTATATAAAATTGGGATTTGGGATTTTTTTAAGAACTCAGAAGTGCAATAATATGGATCACTGCACTTTTAATAAGCACATACTAAATTTGCGTAGTTAAAGAGCTAAGATTCAGTAAATTTATTTATTCAACTTTTGCTTAGAATTAATGCAGTAATATCCTCCTTATAAACTCAGCCTTATAGGTACTTAGTAAATTATTATAGAACTAGCTTTTGCCCGCGGCTTCGCCCGCGTGGACATCGTTTTTAAAACTGTCTCTAAGGGTTAGTGGTGCGCGAGCCGCAAGTGGAAATGAGTTTTTTTTCCAGAACCCTATCCTAGATCGGGCAATTGTGATTAGCAGTCTGTGTCACTTCTCAACCGTCTCTGTGCAAAAAATCATAACAATCCATTGCTCCGTTGCAATGTTAAGTAGCCTATGTCCTACCCCGTGACACAGGCTACCTGCATGCCAAATTTCATTAAGGTTGGTCAAGTTTTTGTAGCGTGAAAAGGTAAAAAACAAACACATTTTTACATTTAAAATATTAGTAAAGCGTGACTAAGCAAGACAGGTTTTTTAAGTGTTTATTATGTTACAACTAATTTTCTTAAATACTGACTAATACACATTATACTCAGAGTCCTAAGCGGTATCATCACATCAGCCGAAAGAAGGCCTCCCCCAAATATTTCCACGACGACCGGTCGTGCGCTGCCCGCATACAAAGGCTTTCTACGACCTTTATCAGGTCGTCGGTCTACCGATTGGAAGGCCTGCCTTCGTTACGTCTTTCGGTGCTAAGTAGTCATGCGAGAACTTTACTGTCCCAACGACCATCTATTCTATAACCTATTTTCGCGGTATATCATAGTTAGTTGTTACTAGAAAAGATAATAAAAATTCCCTAAAAAACAATTTGAAACTTTAGGCACCAACAGCTATCTCGAAATAATGCTCGGCAGCACTGTCGGAAGTTTTTGAAGCCGCCCATAAGGCATCTGACCCGGCTTAAAAAACTGGCATCATGTAATAGCAACCGGCACAAACGGCTTAACCTTTTCACGAGCTTTGGCCATAATATGTTTGCAAGTGATGCTGTATCAATATTAATCTGTATTGACCTCTAATAAGGTTCAGTTTTCTACTTTTCGCCGTAGTTGCGTTGCTCGTGAAAGGATTAACATGCCTTGCGAAGCACGGAAACGGTTGAGAAAAATGCCACTTATAATCAGACCCATCCAGGTGAGGAAACGTGCTGCAGATCAGTTAACCTGCATGATTGACTCAACCACGCAAGTCTCACTGAGCTACAACTGCTGTAGGTAATTACTCAAGCTCGATAGGTAAAATAACTTTTTCACTCGACTGTATTAGACAGACCGCCTTCAAGTCATATAATTATTCACTATGCAAGTCTGTGTTTGACTCAACCACGCAAATCTTACTGAGCTACAACTACTGTAGGTTCGATAGGTCAAATAACTTTTTCACTTGACTGTATTAGACAGACCGGCTTTCAAGTCATTTGTTAACTGTGCAGGTCTGTGTTTGACTCAACCACGCAAGTCTCACTGAGCTACGACTACTGTAGGTAATTACTCAAGCTCGATAGGTAAAATAACTTTTTCACTCGACTGTATTAGACAGACCGGCTTTCAAGTCATATATTAACTATGCAAGTCTGTGTTTGACTCAACCACGCAAGTCTTACTGAGCTACGACTACTGTAGGTAATTACTCAAGTTCGATAGGTCAAATAACTTTTTCACACGACTGTATTAGACAGACTGGCTTTCAAGTCACATGTTAACTGTGCAGGTCTGTGTTTGACTCAACCACGCTAGTCTCACTGAGCTACGACTACTGTAGGTAATTACTCAAGTTCGATAGGTTCAATAACTTTTTCACCCGACTGTATTAGACAGACCGGCTTTCAAGTCATTTGTTAACTGTGCAGGTCTGTGTTTGCGGAGCTTGTGATCCATTTCCATTTGCAACGACCTCTCTATGTACAGTCAGTTTCCTCATACACATATAATTTACTTACTAACCGCCTCCGTGGCGTAATTGTCCATTCGCTTTACACCAGGAGGTCGCGGGTTCAATTGAATTATTTTATTTAACAGTTTATTGTGTACAAAAAAATAAAACATTACAGGCAGAAAATAAAATTATACAATCATCATCATTACAGCTCATATACGTCCCCACCGAGGGGCTCGAGCCTACCCTGAATCAGGGCGATTAGGCCTTAGTCGACCACGCGGGCCCAGTGCGGGTTGGTCGACTTCACACACAACCTTCGAGTTTCTTCGCAGGCGTGTGCAGGTTTCCTCACGATGTTTTCCTTCACCGTTAAAGCAATCGGTAAGTACGTACGTAAGTTTTTGAAAAACTCATTGGTACATTGGCCGTCCAGATTTGAACCCGGTACCTCTGGTTAGATGGACCGAGTCGTTACCGGTTGAGCCACCGACGCTTTTTTAAAAAAAATTTACAAATTATACAATAGTTATTACTTATTTCTTATTACAAATTTCTTCCAGCAAACCCGGGAAAGAGTAAGTTTAACTTTGTAAGACTCGGTTTGGTTGGTGGTAGGGCATTTGCAGAGCCCGCCTGGCTAGCTACCACCATCTTATCTAAGTCTTGCCGCCAAACATCAGTGTTAACAACATTAATGTGTTCCGGCTTGAAGATAAAAAGCGAAAGAGTTATTATTTGTTTAACTTTTCAAGCGACTTCCAAAAAGGAGGAGGTTTTCAATTCCTCTGTATGTTTTTTTTTATGTATGTTACCTCATAACTTTGGACTGGGTGAACCAATTTTTATGATTCTTTTTTTATTTGAAAGCTAGTGCTTTCCGTGTAGTCCCATATGATTTCAATCAAAATCGGTTTAGAACTTTATTAGAAAATTATCAAAAACCAAAAATAATAATGCAAAAATGTACTAAGTTGTTGTTGGATAGTAAGAGATTAACCTGCTGCATATCAATTTCATGCATGAAGTGTTATGGACTGTTATAAGGAGTGAAAATACGGAAGGGCTGACGCTCCTTTGTTCAATCCACACTACCCTCCACAGAAAAGCGAAACAGTTATATGTTTAACTTTCTTTGTCTTTGGTTGAGTTAAGACGTGGAAAGTAAGAGATAAACTGTCGCAAATCAATTTCATGAATGAAGTGTTACGGACTGTCGTTATGAGTGCAAAGACGGGAAGACCGACGCTCCTTTGTTCAACCCACACTACCCTCCACAGAGAAGCAAAAGAGTTACTATATGTTTCACTTTCTGTGTCTTTGGTTGAGTTAAGACGAGGAAAGAAATAGATGAACTGTCGCAAATCAATTTTATGAATGAAGTGTTATGGACTGTTGTTAGAAATGAAATCACGGGAGGGCCGACGCTCTTCTGTTCAACCCTCACTACGGACACAGAGCTATAAAATATAGGGTGTCGACTGTAGTCGTATAATCGAGTTTACTTGTAATGGAGCAGTACAGAGTACCTGCGATGTACTTAATTGAGAAGGTTGTTTATCTGGCATTGGGGTCCAATGACAGTTGACTGTTTTAAAAAGCTTTTTCAGGCAAGGTGATGATATTTCTATTCGTTTAAGAGGATTGTAAAGCTGCGACTTTTCATACAAATGGCGTTAACGATTTTCACCTCTTAAATGTTAACCGATTTGGACCAATTTTTGATAGATTATTAGTCAGAATAAAAGCTAGGCTTATACGTTTAGTTTTTTAAATTACTGATTATAAATAAACAAAAAGTGTCAGGAATTACTTTTGTATGAAAACACGTGAACGACAATTATTTTTGACACTTTTTTTTATGTATATTACCTCATAACTTTGGACTGGGTGAACCGATTTTTATGATTCTTTTTGATTTGAAAGCTAGTGCTTTTCGTGTGGTCCCTTATAAATTTTATCAAAATCGGTGTTGTCCTTTATTAGAAACTTAACAAAAACCAAAAATAATAATGTCAAAATGTACTATGTTGTTGCGATGGAAGTCGGTATTTTAACGTGTTTATCCTAAAAACGTGAAAACAATTTGTCGACTCAGTTATGATCACCTAGTTTTATCATAACATTTATTAAGGAAAACAAAACAGTATGTATATTCAAAATTTAAAGTGTACGCGTAGAAAACGCACCTGAGTTAACCCTGCAGTGGTCGCGCGGATTACATGTAATCCACAGTAGTTAAAAATGTAATTATTCGTTCAAGTGTGTTACACAGGACTCTGTGTACTTTAAGTATGACAATCCCCACACCCGCTCTGTTCATTCCAAATACGTATGTAGCTCCTGTTTAGAGAATAATAGTTGATTTGTTTTCGCAATAAGCGTATAAAGGTCTCATATAATCAAAAGTAAATTATCAAAGACGATGTATAAGAAGTTTATGTTTTGGTTTATTTTGACAAGACTGTTAATTGTTCTGTTCAGTTTCTTATTATAATTTAATTTTTGATAAGGGTACTTCCCAATTTAAATAAAAAATAATAATATAAGTGAATTTTATTAAAAAAAAAATTGAAAACAATTTGACATACATATGTAATCCACGCGACCACTCAAGTGACTTTTGGGGGCGCGACCACCGCAGGGTTAAAGTCACGTTAAAGTCAGCTTCGGCCCTGGGGTAGAGCGAGAGGAAAAGTCGCTTTAGGCAGCAGGTGACAAGGGTTGCCAAAAAGCCAAATACAAAAAACAATTTCCAGTAGTAGCAGTAGCGCAAGTCGTTGCGACCTATAATGAGTCTTTAACCACCTCTGTGGCGTAACGGTTAAGGCCATTAGCTTCACATTACGAGGCGGCGGGTTCGATTACCGGCGTAGTCTAACTTTGTAAGACTCAGTTTGGTTGGTGGAAGGGCATTTTGTAAGCTCGCCTAGCTAGCTACCGCCATCTTATCTAAGTCTTGCCGCCAAACATCAATGCTAACAACATAGATATGTTCCGGCTTCAAGATAAGATAGCCATTCCCCTATTGCGTTGGGAAATATTGGTAAGCCCGCTTCCATCTTCGGCATCGTCGTTTTTTACTATCAGGTGAGTTGCAGTCAAACGCACTCAAATTTTTAATAAATAAAAAAAAAGATGGTGCCAAGGGCTTACACATTTTGAAAAAAAAAAACATTCTACGCTGCGTAACAGCTGTATGTAAACATACGTGTTTTGTTTTGTCGACCACATTAATTCTTTACTTTAGCGTCGATCATAGGGCGCTGAAAGACAATCTTGCTCCACCCAAGTGCTAGGGCCAGCGCTAGTTAATATACATTACTGCAGCAACCAGTAAGTAAAGGAGGAACTGATGGAAAAACATGTAAGTGCACCAATGCACAACAAGGCTTACTACTTTTCTCAACTCATTCAATTCAATTCAATCATTTTCAGTTCATATACGTCCCCACCCTCGAACCTACCCTGTATTAGGGCGATCAGGCCTTAGTCGACCACGCGGGCCCAGTGCGCGTTGGTCGACTTCACATATAACCTTCGAGTTTCTTCGCAGGCTTGTGCAGGTTTCCTCACGATGTTTTCCTTCACCTTAAGAGCGTCGTATAAACGTACATATGAAATCGAAATTCGAAAATACATTGGTACGTGGCAGGATTCGAACTACGACCTCCCGGACAGGACATAGCGGCACTTGCCATTACGCCACCGACGCTATACTTTTTTTTTCTTTCCTTAAATAATGTGCGGAAAACAAAACTAAGTAGAACTTAGGCCAAACTTTTTATTCGAAAATACAATTACTTTTCAAAATCAATGACGAACAACGAACAACAATAATTTTTCACGCGCCAAAGTGGTAATTTGTTTTTTTTTTTTTTATAAACAGCTTTCTATTTACAAGCTTGTTTGAAATGTAAATGAAACCTTTGATAAGTTACCTCCTCGGTTGCCATGTTTCGGAGTAAAATATCGTTCCATTTTAAAATTACACGACAGATATGAGTTTTCATAGTATTTTACTTGGCCGCTAAAACACGACATTCATGGAATTTCATACATCTTTTGCCGGCCGCTGCTCGCATGTATTTGACCAGTACAGCAATTTCGATTTATCTCGAAGAAGGTTGTCTAAATAATGCTCAAAAAAACCTACTTACACTTTTAAAGTAATTATAACGTTCACGTAGCCGAACCAGCGAAATCTTGTTAAAAATACGCGGAAAGGTGTACATTGTGAAACATTCATCATATCAGATCATATACGTCCCCACCGAGGGGCTCGAGCCTACCCTGAATTAGGGCGATCGGGCCTAAGTCGACCACGCGGGCCCAGTGCGGTTTGGTCGACTTCACACACAACCTTCGAGTTTCTTCGCAAGTGTGTGCAGGTTTCCTCACGATGTTTTCCTTCACCGTTAAAGCAAACGAAACGGTGAGTATATGTACGTAAGTTTCGAAAAACTCATTGGCACATTGGCCGTCCAGATTTGAACCCGGCACCTTTGGTTAGGAGGACCGAGTCGTTACCGGCCACCGACGATCATGTTACGAGGTGCAACATTAGCATAAAATAAAATTATCCAAGGCCAAGTTAGGTTTCACAAAAAAATAATCTCCATACGTAAGAAGTTGGAAAGGATCAGATAGGTTTGTTACCTCGTAAAGATAGAAAAAACCTGTTACGTGTGCTCCATGCAAAGTTTCAGGGATACGAATGAAGTTTTGCGTGTGAAAAATTGGTAGACCGCAACTAGTAACGGGCGAACATCGATAAAAAGGGCCCTTTTTTCGATAAAAAAGGAGCCTTTTCGCGACGTATCCTAGCCTTTTGCGTGAAATATGACCATCTTTTTTTGATGAGAGTCTGGTGAACTCCTTACCATCTCAAGATCATAGTGTATTGAAGCGGAATAAATTCGTCTTTTAAAAGCCTATTTTACAAGCTTTTATTTAACTTGGAAGTTGAATTTGACCCACTTTCCGGTTTCCGATTTAGCTGAAATTTCGCATGTACATATAATATTGCCTGACAATGCAATATTAAAAGCTTGTACCTAAAAGATTTTAGTTTTTTGAAAAATTTTATCATTTATTATACAACTAGCTTTTGCCCGCGGCTTCGCCCGCCTGGACATCGTTTTTGTGACTGACTTAGAGGGTGCGCGGTGCGCGAGCGTGGACATAATTTTTTCCACATCCCTCGGGAACTATGTCAGGATATGCTTATTAGTAAATCGTGTCATTTCCCTCCCCCTCAACCATCTCGGTGCAAAAAATCACACAATCCATTATTCCGTTACGATGTAGCCTATGTCCTTCCTTGTGACACAGGCTACCTGCATGTCAAATTTTATTAAGATTGGTCAAGACGTTGAAGCGTGAAAAGGTAACAAACAAACACATTTTCACATTTATAATATTAGTCGGTGGCACAATCGGTAACGACTCGGTCCTCTTAACCAGCGGTCCCGGGTTCAAACCCGGACGACCAATGGAACATTGCTTAATATTACCAACTACATCGTCACTTACCATCGTGAGATATAGTCAAACGCACTCAAATTTTTAATAAAAAAAATGATTTAACGGTGAAGGAAAATATCGTGAGGAAACCTGCACATCTGATTCCAGATGTGTACGAAGGTCACGTTGCACACGTCAGTAGGTGTAAACATAAATGCCCTACACGTGATCACCGGTGATGTTAAGTGCAACACCAAGCAACCGCCGCCGTCTATCCCTTGGATAGCACGGTTAATTATGCCACACGATAAGAGAGAGAGAGAGAAGAGTGGGTGCCCGCGGCTTCGCCCGCGCTGATTCCGTTTTTTTCCGTTCCCTTGGGAATTTTCCAAAATCCTTTCTTAGCGCATGCCCACGTCTTAATTGCTATCTGTATTCCAAATTTCATCGAAATCTGTTTAGTGGTTTTCAGTCAACTTTTCCTTTAACATATGTTACTGTAAAAGCCCGTACATTGGTATATCTTAGGTTTAACTAGTATATTTTAGGATTTACCAACTTGTGTTGGTAGATGTTAGGATTTTATTAAAAAAAAAGAGACAATATTTAGGGCTTTTACTATTACAGTTTGGTACATCCTAGGTTTTACCAATGACGGTTGGTAAAAGTTGGACTATTACTATTACAGTTGACTACATGCTAGGTTTTACCAATGACGGTTGGTAATAGTTGGACTTTTACTATTAAAGTTTGGTACATGCTAGGTTTTACCAATGACGGTTGGTAAAAGTTGGACTTTTAGGTAAATAAATAATTCATCTGTGGTCGTCTCGTACATCTCAGTACTTTTTCTATTAATTAGGAACCACTATAGAACTTGGTACCTACCCATTTAGATCGCTATATTTTTTTTATAACAAACTTGGCCCCATTTCACATTTATGTTTTGTTGGGATTAAAATTTATATGGGTCCTCTATACACAACTTAAAAATAGATTTTTCAAAATTGGTTGACAATTGACGGAGAAACCGGTAAACATACATAAAAAATATATGAAGTTAAACTCAGAACCTCTTACTTTAAGGAAGTCGGTTAAAAAATTACTGGGAAGGGAACCAAATCCAATGATCTAGGCCTACCTATCAGGCACGAGCACTGCCCTGTTATTACCACAGAATCAATCCAACAACGACCTGGGCTTTGTGAGAAGAAAACTGATTTTAGTAAGTCTTAAAGGCTTGATCCAAAGGTCACAAACTTCATTCGTTTCGGGGTAAGGTCCAATAACAATAAAGTTGTTTCGGAATAAAATAGTTACGAATTCAAAGGCAGAAGAAAATGGGTTCGTAAGGATAGTCCCATCGGTGTTGAAAGTGGGGCCACTATTGTAGAGTCCAAGCGAAATCTATAGTTGTCAATCTATAGATATGCCGTTTGGGTAGTAAAGTTCGCTAGTGGCGACTACGCACCAGGAAAACGTAGCGTAGACAGGTGAAGGTCGCGGGAGCTGCTGGATGTAGTGGCAGTGGGCGGGGTACATAGCTCATAGAACAGATGGCCGTTGGGGTTGTAAAGTTTTCGAGTAGCGACCGCGCATTGGATAACATAGCGCACTCAGTTCACATCTAGCTTTCCTCCAATCCAACTAATTTAAGTGGGCAATAGCACAAATGAAAGCTAGTTCTAGCAATTGATATTAGTTTAAAAAACTACGTTCTTTATTTAGAACTACAGATAATGAGAAAGCTATTGAAGTCGCGTTTGAGTATAACTAGAGAATGGCGAAAGTTTGGTGATTTTCAATGGACAAATTTGTGCATCAATATCTTTAGTTAAAAAAACGAAATGTGTGATAGGACACATACTCGTAGTAGAAGTAAAACCTCAACCCAGGCTAAGTACCTGCTTTGTATCTCCATCTCAACTTTTCTCTATCTACGAATACAGCCGTTGCCCTCTCTTCGCCGCCGGCCTTTTTCTGCCTACCCCCTCCACGGGGCCCTAACGCTTTTTCGTGACAGAAAAAATCCTAAAACCCCCCCGTCTATATATAAGTTTCACTTTAAAAATTAAGCAAATTGGTTTGATAGAACTGCGGGACGGGCATGTAATATGTTGAATAGTTTTTTTTTTTATTTGAAAAGGCGAAAGTGATTTCTTGGTGTCAAAATTATGAATCAATACCTTTCATTAAAAAAAATTATGCCATCAATTAGTTAGATAGAGTGGCCGGACGGACTCACACTAGATTTTATATATATTTTTAAATATATAAAAAAGCAAGTCGAGAGTTAGGTGATTTCCGATGCTTGATGACAAAACTGTGCATCCATACTTTTCATTAAAAACACGTTAAATAATTTTATATACATTTTTAAATATATAAAAAAGCAAGGCGAGAGTTAGGTGATTTCCGATGCTTGATGACATAACTGTGCATCCATACTTTTCATTAAAAACACGTTGTATAATTTTATATACATTTTTAAATATATAAAAAAGCAAGGCGAGAGTACGGTGATTTCCGATGCTTGATGACAAAACTGTGCATCCATACTTTTCATTAAAAACACGTTAAATAATTTTATATACATTTTTAAATATATAAAAAAGCAAGGCGAGAGTTAGGTGATTTCCGATGCTTGATGACAAAACTGTGCATCCATACTTTTCAATAAAAACACGTTAAATAATTGAAAACGCTAAACACATTAAAAAAACCGACTTCCATCGGAACAACTTAGTACATTTTTGCATCATTATTTTTGGTTTTTGTTAATTTTCTAAAAAAAGTACTACACCGATTTTGATAAAATTTAAATGGGACCACACGGAAATCACTATATTTCTAATAAAAAAGGAATCATAAAAATCGGTTCACACAGCCCAAAGTTATGAGGTAACAAACATAAAAAAAATACAGACGAATTGAGAACCTCCTCCTTTTTGGAAATCGCTTGAAAACCGACTTAGAACATTTTTGCATCATTATTTTTGGTTTTTGTAAATTTTCTAATATTGTACTACACCGATTTTATTAAAATTTATATGGGACCACACGGGAAGCACTAGCTTTCAAATAAAAAAAAGAATAATCAAAATCGGCTTACCCAGTCAAAAGTTCTGAGGTAACACACATAAAAAAACATACAGTCGAATTAAGAACCTCCTTCTTTTTGGAAGTCGCTTTTTTATGTGTTTATTTTTTAGAACTTTTGACTAGGTGAACTGATTTTGATGATTCTTTTTTTATTTAAAAGGTAGTGCTTACCATGTGGTCCCATATGAATTTTATTAAAATCGGTGTAGTACTTTATTTAAAAAAATACATTAACAATAACCAAAAATAATAATGCAAAATTGTCCGAAGTTGTTGCGATGGAAGTCGGTTTTTTAACGTGTTTAGCGTTTTCAATTATAATTGGAAACAACTTCCACAAAAACATTTTTTTCTTCAACATGACTTATCTCCCCTTGCAGTGACCTGTAACCCTTACGAAGGGTCACTCGATAAACTTTGGGTCAGAAATTGATTTCTTATACGAGTCTTCATAAAATGAAGCAACTTATCACAAAGGATTTGTTATTCTGGGCCTTTGTAAGCACACTTTGATAGAAAAGAAATGTCAGATTAAGGGAGATAATAAATAGCCTCATTTAGCGGCTTATAACCCCTCATCTGTTATACCATTATTATCTTTATACAGAGTGTTTTCATATGAAAACGAAGCGTTATAGCTTAAGCTAAGTTAATTTTAAGCTTGATTAGGGCGATTGATCCTGTTTTTGATTGATGGATTGATTGAAAACACTTTACTGTACAACATAAGAGGTAAATACAGGAAAATGATTGAGGAAGTTATAAATTTAGGCGGTCATAAGGTGAAATGTGTTTTTTGTTTGTTGGTTTGTTTGTTACCTTTTCACGCTTCAACACCTCAACCAATCTTGACGAAATTTGGTATGCACGTTGCCCGTGTCATGACAAAGGACAAAGCTTAATTTTTAAAATTCGGTGGGTGAACAATAAGTCATTTCCTATTTTTCTACCCTTAGGGAGAAAATTTTGATTTCAAATCTAAATAAGACAAACTTCGAAGTAAACCTATCTATCAAAAAAAGAAGTATTAAAGTTGGACTACTCTGTTAAAAACATTCCTGATCATACATAAAAAAATATACGGGTTGACTTCACGCGGACGAAGCTGCGGACAAAAGCTAGTCTAGGTATACAATTAAAAAATTAAAGGAACCTCTAAAAGAAACTACTCATGGAGATCATTTCAATGAGCCCGAACATGATACTTTTTCTGTAAAATGGTGAGGATATGGGTATTCTGCAGATTCTAAATGATGCTGCAGCATCAGTTAAGGGTTACCATGTTTTTGTAATATCATTGAAGTAACAGGATATCTACCAAATATCGAAACTATCAGACTTTGGAAATTGTCCACATCTCTTCATGAACTAGATAAGAACGATGATTTTCAAACGGCTGAACATATTTTCTTGAATCATATCCAATAACTAAACTCAACAATAATAAAAATTAGGCTATCTTCTATTCGTCTGATTACAGATACAATACGTGCGGAGTTCCTCAAGGAAGCGTAATTGGACCCCTTCTCTTCGTACTTTATATTTATTCTCTACGCTGATGACATTTCTATAGTAGTAACACCAAGAGCCGCCTATCATGCGTGTGTAGCTTCGGTGCTCCATTACGGTCTTATTATATGGGGAAATGGGACCCACTGGAAAAGAGCCTTAATAGCACAAAAAAATGTGTAAGAGCTATAGCTGGCAAGTCATCACGAGACTCCTGCAAGCCAGTATTTAAGGAGCTTGGTCTGTTGCCACTACCCGCGCTTTATGTATTTAAGCTCTGTGTGTTTGTGAAGCAACATCTGCAATTATTTAAAAAATTCAGTGATAAACTTCAAAAACCCTTAGAGATCCATACAGGCTAGTTTTTTAACGAAATCCCATAAACTGAAATGTATAGCCGAAATTGTGTGTGTATGAGCATTCGAAATTCGAAAAAGCGTCGGTGGCTCAACCGGTAACGACTCGGTCCATCTAACCAGAGGTACCGGGTTCAAATCTTGGATGGCCAATGTACCAATGAGTTTTTCAAAAAAACTTACGTACATACTTACCGATTGCTTTAACGGTGAAGGAAAACATCGTGAGGAAACCTGCACACGCCTGCGAAGAAACTCGAAGGTTGTGTGTGAAGTCGACCAACCCGCACTGGGCCCGCGTGGTCGACTAAGGCCTAATCGCCCTGATTCAGGGTAGGCTCGAGCCCCTCGGTGGGGACGTATATGAGCTGTAATGATGAGCATTCGAATATATAATTACTTACCGATTGAACTACGAAAGCTTGAATCTAAAACCTTTAAGACAAAATTGTTAAAATGGCTTATTGACAAAAAATATTTTAGCGTTAATGAAAACCTCTGTGGCAAAAATAAACTTGTTAACTTTTGAATTTTACGTGACATAATAATTATAATCTATGTTAAACATTTGCATGCCTTGCACAGGCGAAACATGATTGCACTAAAAAATATAATCAACATCTTATTACCATGTTTGATGCAAATAAATTTATAAAAAAATAACACTATATATAATCATATCAGCCGAAGGACGACCACTTCTGGACATAGGCCTCCCCCACAAGGATTTCCACGACGAACGGTTCTGCGCTGCCCGCATCCAGCGGCTTCCCGCAACTTTCACCAGGTCATCGGTCCGCCGACTATAAAGTCAACTTTAATAAAAAAAGCTAAATCAAAATCAGTTCATTCGTTTGGGAGCTACGATGCCACAGACAGATACACAGGCACACACGTTAAACTAATATCACCCCTCTGTTTGCGTCAGGGCCAGGGGCTCTAAATGTTATGGCAATGAACGCCAAGATTATCGCGTCACTGTGGTGACTGCTCATAGACCAAGGTCTTTGTTCTGGAACTCCAAGCAAAGCTAGCTCCTAATTCAATCTTCTTCTTTTCACTCGAACACAATTATTTTTCCATCACAAAATAACTTTAACCCGCCGGCACTCGCGCCTCATTTTGTGATATGAGTAGTCGCACAGGGTCTAAAGGACCCAAAATAGAACTTTATTTTTTTTATATAAATAACCGCCTCCGTGGCGTAATAGTTAGTCCATTGGCTTCACACCAGAAGGTCGCGGGTTCGATTCCCGGCGGGATCAACTTTGTAAGACTCGGTTTGGTTTGTAGTAGGGCATTTTCATAGCCCGCCCGGCTAGCTACCACCATCTTATCTAAGTCTTGCCGCCAAACATCAATGTTAACATCATTGATGTGTTCCGGCTTAAAGATAAGATAGCCAGATCCCCATTGCGTTGGGGAATTTTGGTAAGCCTGCTTCCATCTTCGGCATCATCATCACTTAACATCAGGTGAGATGATGCCAAGGACTTATCAATTGTGAATAAATAAAAAAATCAAAAAATTATATTAAAGATTTTTCATAAATTTCATAGAATGAGGGTAATGAAAAAATATTGATATCACAGATATTTATGTATTTAGGTAACAATTTTCATCTATATCACAATAGAAAAGAGATATGTGGTAATGCGTCTCATTTTGGGACATGGACATTCTCATGACAGTCTAAAAGACCCAAAAGTTAAATGTGTTGTTTATCTATAAATAAAAAAAACCCATTTTTTTATGAATTAATAAGAAAGAGAGTAATAAAACAATATTGAGATTACAAATATTTATGTATATAGGTAACAATTGTAATCTATATCACAAAATAAAAGAGATATGTGCTAAAACCGCGTGAGGGTCGAAACAACCTATATTTACTTTATGCGTCCGTGCTGTCCAAACGCCGCGCGCGAACTTGGTGAGTTGAGGTGTGCGGGTAGCCTATACAGTGTGATATATAGTGAGCATGAGCTTGCTTAGTAACCAATATTTCAATAGTTATGGAAGAAGAAATAAGGCGCTGGGTCATTTCGACCCATGCGCGACTACCCGGGGGTTAAAAAGCATTTAAAATAGGAATAACCGTAAAACTGATTATAAAGATATCTGCATAGATGTCTCAAGTAGAAAATAAAATTATTTGATCGAATTACTTTCTTACTTCTATTCCAATAAATATTTTTGTAAGAAGGACACAAAGTAATATTTTGTTCCAAAGGCGTTGTTTTGAATTCCGAGCTAAACGAATGATTCTAAAGTAGAATCCTGACCTTATCGAGGACTTCAATACTTATACGTCGCTCGAGATTCAAGATTCAAGGTTTTTATTTAAAATAGGTGCAAACTACACTCTTTCCGATAGTCATAAAATAATAATAACATAATTTCATTTGTGAAAAATCAAGAAATAAACAATCATCAGTTAATAATGTCAAAGTGCAATCCTTGAAATAAACCAGATTATGTCATTAGGACATGAAAACAATATGACATGAAAAGTGATACATAAAAATCATTGAATGTAATTGATACCTTTGACAAGTGTAGGCCAGTTCACACGGACAGCACCCGGTCACGAGTATAACGCGAGAGTCAGCCATCGCTCCCATCAACCATTATCATTAAAGGGAAAGGAACGACACGACCTATGAGAAAACAGAAGCACAAACGCGGACCAATCAGAAGAGAGATAGCTCAAACTTCAGATCGAACGCGGATCAATCAGGAAGGAGAAACCAAAACTCCACAAAGTGGATTTTTTTCGCACTTATTTTAGGGAACCCATTGTCATTTTTTGGATATATGTGATGAAAAAACATTTCATCATATCAGCTCATATAGGTACGTCTCCACCGAGGGGTTCGAGCCTACCCTGAATTAGGGCGATCGGGCCTTACTCCTTGGAAATTAGTAAAGTTATTAATAGAAAATTGGCAAAAATTAATTATAACACTTTAAACTTTCACGATTATTCATAATGACAAATTGAAAGCGGGACCTGACGTGATTTTATATAATATATGTGCAGGTATTGATGTTGTTTTTACCTCAACGTTACGACTATGCTTCGATAGCCGTGGTCGCGAGTAGACTGAAGCCGTGGTGTCGTCTACTCGTGACCACGGCTATCGAAGCATAGTCGTAACGTTGAGGTAAAAACATCATCAATACCTGCTCATAGGTATAGTATATAAAATCACGTCAAGTCCCGCTTTAAAAATTAATTAATTATATTTTATTTATTTTATTATAATAAATAATGCCCATCATAGGCTCGTGATTCAGTGATAATCCTCGACACACTTGGACTTTGTGTGTTTACGAGAGTTTAGTACAGTTTTTTCGGCAACTTTTATGTAGCTTTCAGCCATGAATCTAGACAACTTTCTCCTAAGTTATGGCCATAAAAAAGCTAAAACTGGTTAGGTAATCTCCTCATCAA
Source organism: Coleophora flavipennella (assembly GCA_947284805.1). NCBI lineage: Eukaryota > Metazoa > Arthropoda > Insecta > Lepidoptera > Coleophoridae > Coleophora > Coleophora flavipennella. Next base: position 13,320,343 of record OX369270.1, read on the forward strand.
AATCTTGCCTTCTAACATAAATGATGATTACCTACATAAATCAGAATTAATATATATTCTTGCTATCTCCACCTGAACCCCACGTCGTTATGGCAAAATTAGTCGAACGATTTTAAATGCTTGTGTACAAGTGAGATATATTTTTGGAGTTTACTCTTTTACAAGCTTTCATATAACTTGCAATGTATGTATGTTTGTTCCGTTGGAATCTCGCAAGTTAAATTTTCCGGTTTCCGATTGAGCTGAAATTTTGCATGCATATGTATATCGCGTGACAATACAATATTAAAAGCTTGTAAGTACCTAAAAGTTTTTAGGTTTTTTGAATATATTTTGAATTGATTGATACAAAGAGCCCGAGTGAAATCGAGTGTTGAACGGTAACGCGTTACCGTTACTTTTAATGTCATGTTTTTTCAGTCACGAAGGCTAAGGAAACATGGCCATGCCGCCTAACGTAGGGCGAAGCACGGAGTACTCCCCGCGAGGCCACAGGCCGAGCTCCACGTAGGCGCTCCGTGTAGGAGCTCCGCGTAGGGCGAAGCCTGGAGCGTTCCGTGCGAGGCTGGAGGCCGTAGGCCGAAAAAAAATTTTTCATGGGTAAACTCCTGTCGCAATTTTTTTTATGTCGCAGCGCTAGGTCACAGCCTGGACACTTCACACAACGGGCCAGAAATTACATTTCAAAAAAGAAATGACGGAACAAACAAAATTGCGGCGAAATCCTATACGTTCGACAACCAAACTGTAACCAATCTGGGTGAAGAGAGGGTGAGGTCGCAATATTCCATACTGTATGTTAGTAATAATATATATATTCTTTGGTTAGGTGTTGGCGCCGCCGTGTGTTTAGTTTTGAAACGTCAAGTAGTAATAATAGGTCATCTTTGACAAGGTCGGTGCTAGGCTAGAGCCCAGTTTTAGTTGGTACCCTTGATTATGTTAACCAATCGGAATCGTTGTGATTATCGAATACTGACGGAATAATCAATGAATGGCCAACCTACGGAGGCTACGATAGAGGCGACAATTTTTTTTAATTACTAGCTGTTTCAAGCGGCTTCACCCGCATGGACCACGTTTCTATGACTTTTCGAGATTGCGCAGTGCGCAAGCCGCTTGCGTCTTTTTGCGAGTGGAAAAAAGGAGCTTTTGTGTTAATCCAGGTTCTAATCTGTCTTCCTACCAAATTTCAGCAAGATCCGTTCATTAGTTTTTGCGTTAAAGAGTAACAAACTTACATTCTTACAAACTTTCGCGTTTATAATTTTAGTAGGATTATTATAACAATTTGATCGAGCAGCTGTACTGTCAACTTAAGAAGCCAGCCCCGTGCCGAACTCAACGCGTTTCTGGAAATAATCTGTTTTCATCCGCGTCATCCTGAAATCTTATGTTGTAAACGTATGTGAATATTAAATTTACACTCCAGAACTTCTCAAAGACGAGTTTATTTTTGAGATCTAGCCGAAGCCCTTCTGATACCCCGAAAATTACATTTAATTTCATTTTACTAAACGACAAGAAATAGTACTTTTTCTTGAAAATTTAAAAAAACACTAAATTAACAATTTTGGAGTACTTTTTTTTGAGAAAAGATGATTTTTGTAATGTTTTTTTTTATATTTACAATTGGTAAGGCCTTGGCATTATTGGTTTATTTTTATTTGTTGTAGAATTTTTTTATTTTATTTAATGTACTGTTCTGAATCTGATCCAATTGTACTGTTACGCCTCTGCTGGTCGTCCGAGGGTTAAACTCAGTGGAGTTAATAGAATAAGTAAAATACAGTTTTTGTTAGATTAGTGAAACTGACGAAAAATCACATTTATTCACTTTAAAACGGGCTTCGCCGGCTGGTTGATTATTGGATCGAATTTAAATAAAAATCTACGCTTTTGCAATCTTTCTTTTATAAATTTATAAGGACTTAGGGAGGGACGTCTGCCCTGGCTCGCGGCCTCCCATAGAATGAATCTCAATTGTTGAACCCGACGCCAATGACGTATAAAAAATAACGCGGACGATGACGCAGGGTCAATATGACTCGAATGTTTTTTTTTTTAATTATCTGGTTATCTGCTGAGTTAAAAAAAAGTAAGGGTGTGGTTTTATGAAACCACGGTAAAAGTGAAACTTTACAGAGGACGACACGATCATAGCTGCTCTCGCTACGGTAAAGAGGACAAAACGATCATACCGTCAGACGAAAGCGACCGTCACGCGACATGCAACGAAAAAATTTGAGACGATGTAATAAAAGTTAGAAGTAAGAACTATTGCATGACCATGAAGTCATTGTAGTACCAAGATGTTTAAGTTAATTTAGATATCAAACTATAATTTGGTTTTAATGCAACAACCTCAAAAGGGCAACTAAAATAATTTCTCTTTTGAAACTAAAAATGTATGGAGCTGTAACCGTTTTATTCAAGAAAAGGGATTTTACTATTCTTCACTGGCGCTTGCTAACTACTCACTACACTATGGTACAAATCATATGAATTGAGATCTTATCTCCAGCCACTGAGAAAACCAATAACATGTTGTTAATATTTTTTTTTTATCGAAATTTCCCCAATTGAAAATCGCTCGGGTCAATATGACCCAGCGTCATTGTCGCCGGGTTAAAAGAAGCTTTCAAACAACTACTCAGTTTTAATTTCAAAAATTAGTTTTTTAAAACGACCCACGGATAGAAATATTGCAAAGGAGGCGTAGATGAGTGAAAGTCGAACTAAACGATCTCTACAGTACCTACTTCTTAATTGATATGTTTTTTTTTATTTTTTTTTATTCACAATTGGTAAACCCTTGACAACACCTCACCTGGTGGTAAGTGACGATGTTGCCGAAGATAGAAGCGGGCTTACCAAGATTCCCCAACGCAATGGGGAACTGGCTATCTTATCTTCATGCCGGAACACACCAATGATATCAACATTGATATTTGGCGGCAAGACTTAGATAAGATGGTGGTAGCTAGCCAGGCGGGCTTAAAAAATGCCCTACCACCAACCAAACCGAGTCTTACAATTGACCCCGCCGGGAATCGAACCCGCGACCTCCTGTGTAAAGCCAGTGAACTTCGTCTCTGGGCTACGGAGGCGGTTAAGATGCAATGAAACTTATGAATTAAGGTCTTAACCCTGGCTTTAGAAGGATTCAGTATCAATACCCGTAACATTGTTTCACTCAAAACACCTATTTACAATTTAAATTCGAGCGGGTCATATTGAGTCAACTTAGAGGGTACTGGGTTAGAGACCCATCAGATAGAGAGCGGTCGAGCGTTCAAGCGTTCTGCGTTCGAGCGTGCAATTGCTCACGAACAATAGGGTATTTGACAGTATCTAAAATAAATTAAAACTTATTATTCACTAAATAGCTTTTCTCCTACAAAATCAAAAAAAAAAATATTCATTTCATATTTTAATTCAATTTCAATTTTATATTTATCAAAATCACTTAATTAGTTCGTCAAAGACGTCAACGTCACAAGTTTGTAACACGAACAATTTCAGAACAAAATATCGTTTTTTAACAGTTGATAAAAAGGAACTCAAATGACTAGCAGTCAAATACCGGATTGGTCTACTTGACCGACGCGGTCAGAATGCCTCCAGTGTAAGTATATCTATGTAACGTAATATAACACGAAGAACGCAAAACTGACCGCTTGACCGCTCTCTGTCTGATAGGTCCCTTAAGGATCATCGAGGTCAAGGATTAGAAGTCGATATTACTTTACTGTCTACACTACACAAAGGAGGTATGGGTACTTTATGCCTCGCTCAAGTCAAAAAGAGTTATGTTACTATAAGACCTTTTATTTTAATATTGACTGGACCGGTCATTACCTGCAGTGCCTGCAGCGTCTCAGAAATCTTTTTTGCATTTAATACTCAACTCTCGAGACTCTTTGAGACCTTCAAAGAAGTATGGCCTTGCCTATTTCCATTTTAATATGCTTATTCTCTGAAGCGCTTCCGAATTCAAATTCTCTCAAAAAATGGTACGAACTTCTGTGGCATAGTTAAAATATAAGTAAATTATCATCATCATCATATCAGCCGACGGTCATCCTCTGCTGGACATAGGCCTCCCCCAAGGATTTCCATGACGACCGGTTCTGCGCTGCCCGCATCCATCGGCTTCGCGCGACCTTCACCTGGTCATCGGTCCACTGTGTGGAAGTCCTACCTACGCTGCGTTTTCCAGTGCGCGGTCGCCACTCGAGGACTTTACTGCCCCAACGGCCATAAGTTTTACGAGCTATGTGCTCCGCGCACAGCCACATAAGTACATAATTTTTTTTTTAAATCTTCCTGCGCACGATTGTACTTAAATTTTTCGATAGGGTAGCAAATACAACCAAAAGATGTGTTAGAAAATTTTGACCTTAGTGTCACGTTACTGAGATGATTTGTGAGAAAGAGAGGTAAATAAATGTTTTGAAAACTTTTAACTACAAATATCTCAGCAACGTGATGCTTAAGGCCAAAAATTTCCTAGTATATTTTCAGTTTTTTACAATATTCTCTATCGAAAGATATACATTAAATTGTGCGCCAAATGATTTTGAAAAAAAAATGTATGTGCATGTGTACTCACTATGCCTCGTTCCATACAAAAATATTCCAACCCTTTTGTGCTACCTTTTTTATTAAATTTCAAGCGACTGATTAGAGAGGGCTAGGTATCGAGTGACAAAATATTATGAAAGTGATAGTCATGGCAAAAAAATTGCAGTCGATATATTGATGGAGATCGATTGTCTTTTTTTTTTATTCACAATTGGTAAACCCTTGACAACATCTCACCTGATGGTAAGTGAGGAGATATAACACTATACGTATGCACTAGTAGAGTCAAAAAATAATTAAATTAAAAAAAATACATGTATGTCTGTATGTCCATCAGATGGTTTGTTAATTTTTCCATAGTTCGATTTGCCTGTAGCTTTTTTTTCACTCGGATAGTTAGTGTTGATTTAAATATGCCAAAGGGTAAAAGCTAGGCAAGAAATATTTTTTTTAATCACAATTGGTAAGCCCTTGGTATCTCACCTGACGGTAAGTGACGATAATGCCGAAGATGGAAGAGGGCTTATCAAGATTCCCCAACGCAATGAAAAGCTCATCTTCAAGCCGGAACACATCAATGTTGTTAACACTTATGTTTGGCGGCAAGACTTAGATAAGATGGTGGTAGCTAGCCAGGTGGGCTTAGAAAATGCCCTACCACCAACCAAACCTAATCTTACAAGTTGACCCCACAGAGGAATTGAACCCGCGACCTCGTGGTGTGAAGCAAATGGACTAACCATTACCCCACGGAGGCGGTTAAAGTATGCACAGCATGGCTGTACAATTTATTTCAATTAAATAATTGCGAATTTATTTGAACCACCTTCGTAGCTTAATGGTTAAGTCCATTAGTTTCACATCAGGAGGTCGCGGGTTCGATTCCGGCGGAGACTAACTTTGTGAGACTTGGTTCGGTTGGTGTAAGGGCATTTTCTTAGCCCCGCTGGGTAGCTATACCACCATCTTATCTAAGTGTTGCCGCCAAACATCAACTTTAATAACATTAACTTGGGGAATCTTGGTAAGCCCGCTTACATTTTCGCCATCATCGTCACTTATCATCAGATGAGATCATGCCAAGGGCTAACTAATTTTCGTTAAAAAGAAGAATGTGACGAATTTCTTGGAGAAAGTAGTTCAGCTTCATGAACAGAGACTCCCTTCCCCTTCTCTTCCTTGTTTTAGAGCTATTAAAGCTAAGCCTAGCTAATTACAAATGTCTGATTTAACCCTTCTTTTGCAGATGGCTCCACATATACCCCGGACTGGTTTGACCCCAACTGCAGCTGGGCGGACGTCGGATGGGGGTGCAACCTCACTGTCAACGGGTCGGCAACCAACGCCACAGATAGTGACGTCACTGCCGTCGTCCTTATGGCGGTGACATCCGTGATTCTTGCGCTCATCATCTTGGCTACTATTATAGGTGGGAATTCAGCTCTTTTACATAATTATCGTATCGGATGAAAGATGACCAATACTACCAAATATGCCTACCCAATTCATCGTCACCATCTAAATCAGTCCGTATTCGTCCCATGTTAAATATAACCTTTTCGAACCTAGATAATACGATCGTGCGTTCAAAATACAAAGAATTTTAAACCTTATCATACACTCAGTGTATTTCAATGAAATCTACAATTAACCTACATTGTTTAATTCACCGTATCAGATGAAAGATGTCCAATGCTGAACAAAACCTACCCCATTCATCGTAACCATCATATTCAGTCCGTATTCTGTTAGACATAGCCTTTTCGAACCTGGATAATACGATCCGGCGTTCAAAATGCAAAAAAATTGATGATGAAAGATGTCCAATGCTGAACAAAAGCCTACCCCATTCATCGTAATCATCATAATCAGACCGTATTCTTCCCCGTAAGACATAGGCATCCCAAGGACACGTCATTTGTACCTAACAGATGTCCTTGGCGACTTTGTAGGGACCGTGTGTTCTACTTGTCGAGAGCAAAGGGTGATATCTCTGCCAGGCGAGGTGATATACCTTGGGGCCGGTCGTAGACCGACCGTCGATGGTTGGGAGTTGTATACAGGGTGTAACTCAAATAGTGTAGGATCCGTTAACTGGCGCATCGAATCATCAAACTGAACAACTCTTTTTCTACAAGTTTACTGAAATAGAAAAAAAATTGAATTCTTTATAAAAATCGATCAGCTGATAAAACGATTTTTAACAATTTTGTATAGAGCGTCGATTATTTTTTTTTGATTTGACGATGGATTCCTTGGAGAAAGTTGTTCAGTATGATGAGTGAAAGCCCCAGTAAACGAGTCCCAATACAATTTTGTTACATCCTGTATATGTTAACTCGCAAAGAAATGTTGATAGCGTGTTCAAGATTGTGTTCTCGTCGCAAGTGTTACGGTTCCCTGAAGTTTCTTAAGGTAACTTAAGTTGCACGCGGCTCTCCATGCAAATTTAAGTAGTCGCTTGTAGCGGGTACTGTCGGCATCGTCACGACTTTTTTTTCTTTCTTTTTTTTTTCATCGGAGTTATTCGGTATCAGGACTATTAGCCGTATTAATACAAAGCATATACGTCTCTTATATATATTATACTAATAAAATTATGTATGTTATTGTTTGTATAATGTGGTTAAAAAAAGAGTTAATTTGCTGAAAAGGAGCTACGGCCAAATTTAAAATTTGAAGTTATATTTTAATTTAGAGATTCCACAAAAAAAAAATGTTTTCGCCTTAAAGAGTCCCATGCCCCAACAATTGGATGAAAGACAATGGACAAATTTGTATGGACGCTGGCCTCACCCATTTTGTAACACTTTCGTAATGTATTGGATACATTAATCGATAAATTACTGGGATAATAATTGCAAACGCTAAAAACGTTAAAAAAACCGACTTCCATCGCAACAATTTAGTACAATTTTGCATTATTATTTTTGGACTGAATTTTCTAATAAAGTATTACACCGATTTGGATAAAATTTATATGGACCAAGTCAAGAGCATACCCTATCGAATAAAAAAATAATCATGAAAATCTGTTCATAATCTGCGAAGATATCGCGTAACAAACATACAAAAAAAAACAGACGAATTGAGAACCTCCTCCTTTTTGGAAGTCGGTTAAAAGGGTCTCAGTGAGCTCCTAACTGTGACATTGTGGCACGAAGTATTAGCAACACGATAAGTTAAATCCGTTAACCTTATGAAGGCTTTTTTCAAAGATATATTTCAGTTGTAGCGTAGCTCAGCCAGACCTCCCACTCGGTGGACGATGACCTGGTGAAGGTCGCGGGAATAAGGGTAGCGCAGAACCGGTCGTCGTGGAAATCCTTGGGGGAAGCCTATGTCCAGCAGAAGACGTCCTTCGGCTGATATGATGATTCAAGTATTTTTACATTTCTGTTGTGATAGGTCAGAAAGTGCTACAAGAGTGACGACATTTTTTCAATGTGTAACAGCTTCCGTGACGTAATGGTTAGTCCATTCGCTCACACCAAGAGGTCGCGGGTTCGATCCTCGGCGGGGTCAACTTTGTCAGACTCGGTTTGGTTGGTGGTGGGGCATTTTCATAGCCATCTAAGTCATGCCACCAAACATCAGTGTTAACGGCATTGATGTGTTCCGGCTTGAAGATAAGATAGCCAGATCCCCATTGCGTTGGGGAATCTTGGTAAGCCCGCTTCCATCTTCGGCATCATCGTCACTTATCAGGTGAAATGATGCCAAGGGCTCATCAATTGTGGATAAAAAAAAGTTAATTAGGAAGATCTCGACGATGCGGTCATTTCTCAAAAAATAATCACAACTTCTAACAATGTATTATACTCGTATGTTTAACCTGCACACGCCCGCGAAGAAACTCACAGGTTGTGTGTGAAGTCGACCAACCCGCACTGGGCCCGCGTGGTCGACTAAGGCCCGATCACCCTAATTCAGGGTAGGCTCAAGCCCCTCGGTGGGAACGTATATGAGCTGATATGAATGAACGAACAATGATTAAAAACACTTTTTAGTTTCAAGCGACCAACTCGAGTCATTAGTAATGAGTCATTACGAGTCTTGAAACTAAAAAGTGTTAGATATTGTGATTATTTTTTAAGAAATGACCGCATCGTCGAGTTTTTCCTATGAGTAATTAATAATGACTCGAGTTGGTCGCTTAAAACTAAAAAGTGTTTTTAATACATTGTTAGAAGTTGTGATTATTTTTTTAAGAAATGACCGCATCGTCAAGTTTTTCGTAAATTACATTTTTATAAACAATAAATAGAGCGTCGGTGGGGTAACGGCTATAGCCGCCGCCTCTTGTACGGGAGGTCGTGGTTCGAATCCTGCCAAGTGCCAATGTGATTTCGAATTTAGATTTCATATGTACGTTTATCCGACGCTCTTACGGTGAAGGAAAAACATCGTGAGGAAACCTGCACAGGCCTGCGGAGAAACTCGCAGGTTGTGTGTGAAGTCGACCAACCCGCACTGGGCCCGCGTGGTCAACTAAGGCCCGATCGCTCTAACTCAGAGTAGGCTTGAGCCCCTTGGTGGGGATGTTTTTTTTTTCACAATTGGTAAACCCTTGACAACATCTCACTTGGTGGTAAGTGACGATATTGCCGAAGATGGAAGCGGGTTTACCAAGATTCCCCAACGCGATGGGGAACTGGCTATCTTATCTTCATGCCGGAGCACACCAATGATATCAACATTGATATTTGGCGGCAAGACTTAGATAAGATGGTGGTAGCTAGCCAGGCGGAATTAGAAAATGCCCTTGCACCAACCAAACCGAGTCTTACAATTGACCCCGCCGGGAATCGAACCCACGACCTCCTGTGTCAAGCCAGTGAACTTTGCCGCCGGGCTACGGAGGTGGTTAAATATGAGCTGATACCATCAAACAATAAACATGTTTGCTAAAAAACGTCTGTCAGTCCGTCCGCCTATCTGTCACGCTTACCCCGTAGTGGCTAAACTAATGATCCTATTCGTATTGACATCGAATTTTGAAATTAATTGTCTTATGATTATTTGTCAATGGATACTGAGCAGCTACTGGCTGGGTTGCCAGTTAAAAGTAGCTGCCATACAACAACAAAAAATAATGCAAAAATCACAAAAGTGGATGTTACAACTTTGATGACTATCGAGTAGCAGTATTAGTTAGTGCGGTTAAATTCGTTAAATGCAGGCCCCCCATACAACTGTAATTTTTGTTTGTAATTAAAGTGAAACTTTTATTACATCATCTCAAATTTTTTCGTCTGTGTGTCGCGTGACGGTAGGTATGATCGTTTCGTCCTCTGTACCGTAGCTCCAAGGCGAGAGCAGCCATGATCGTTTCGTGCTCTGTAAATGTCTATAATGTGAAAATAAGTTTCACTTTTACCGTGGTTTCATAAAACCACATACTCTTTTTTTTCTTTATAAATCAATCCACTTCATATTATTGTTTTTCTACGTTATAAAATTGTAATGTTTATCGATGGTCCCTACGTCACTATCGAATCTGACAAATAAGAAAAAAAAGTTTGTCATTTGAGCGTCATATTTTAAGGAATACTTTAACATAAAACTTTAAAAAAACAGTAATATGTTTCTGTTGTATACGCCAGAAGACGGTGAAGGCAACGCGAGAAAGTGCACACAGCCTGGCTCTACAATTTATTTGATACTAGCTTTTTTCCCGTGGCTTCGCCCGCGTGGACATCCTTTTTATGTGAGTAGTAGGCGAGCCTAGTACGCGAGTTGTCATGAGTTTTCTCCAGATGCCTCCTCAGGAACTATATCGGACTGTTCTGATTAGCAGTCGATGTCACTTCCCACCCTCTCAAACAATTCAAAGAAAAAATCACTTCAATCCGGTGCTTTGTTGCAACGCCGACATGCGCGAGCGTCGAAATGAGTTTTTCCCAGATCCCTCGGGAACTATATCAGGATATGCTAAAGGCTAATTAGTAAATAATGTAATTTCGCACCCCTTTAACCATCTCTGTGCAAAAAATCAATACAATCCATTGTTTCTTTCCGATGTTAAAAAAATTAACTAAAAACAGAGTAGTCTTCAGTTCACTCAGGAACTGCATCGGACTATGCTATTTTCACGGGACAAAAAGTAGCCTATGTCCTTCCCAGTGACACAGGCTACTTGTATGCCGAATGTCATCAAGATTGATCAAGGTGGTGAAGCGTGATAAGACAACAAACAAACACATTTTACATTTATAATATTAGTAAGGATTGCTGTCCACATCAAAGAGATTAAAAATACAATGTCCGCACCCCATTTTGATGGATCATCGTTCATGCCATTACCAACACCGCTCCTCCCTACGGGAGAACCGCCACACTTCCGGAAAGATAAGGCTGTCTACTTTACATACGTAGGATGTAGGTTACGATAATGGGGATGATGGGAGCCTGTAATACATAATGATAAGTATTTGATATATTGATCATCCGGGAGTTGAGCCTTGTAAGCATTAGACTGCAACTCGTCTCATCATCATCATATCAGCCAAAAGACGTCCACTGCTGAACAAAGGCCTCCCCCAGGGATTCCACGACGACTGGTCCTGCACTGCGTGCATCCAGCGGCTTTCCGCGGCCTTCACCAGGTTGTCAGTCTGTAAAGTGGGAGGCCTGCCTACGCTACGTCTTCCATTACGCGGTCGCCACTCGAGAACATACTGTTACCTCAGTTTAGCGATTCTGTGAGCTATGTCCGGTTACCTTGGTTCTCCTACAGATCTCCTCATTTCCGGGAAACTCCGAGCGTAGCAACCCGTCTAAGAGAAGGGAAATTCCGAAATCACCTACTTTTTGGGTCTATCCTTGAACTCAGCCCTTAGTTTAAAACCTTTACTATCACGAACCCTCACCAGAAAATCATTATTTATTATTATAAATAAGATGTCGGGACCTCATTTACATATTATACTATACCATAAACTACAGCCCAGCCCTACGGACAATTGTACAAGACCACACGTTTTCCTGTCAGCGATCTGGCTAAAGACCCAAGAGCCAGACTAACCAGACACTATACTGAAGATTCCTGTACGAGATAAGAATGGTTCTCAAACAGCTCAAGAACAATAGGGCACCGGTTGATGAACGAATTACGGCTGAACTTCTGAAAGCAGGTGGATCACCGGTACTAAAAGCTCTTCAGAAGTTATTTAATTTCGTTACACTCGAGGGACAAACGCCTAAGGCATGGTACAGAAGTGTGGTCGTGCTTTTCTTCAAAAAGGGTGACGACACCCTGCTGAAGAACTACAGACCCATCTCACTTCTGAGTCATATCTACAAGCTGTTTTCGAGAGTCATTACAAATCGTCTCGCACACAGATTTGACGACTTCCAGCCTCCCGAAAAAGCCGGTTTCCGAAAGGGCTTTAGTACCATAGACCACATACATACGCTGCGAAAGATTATACAGAAGACTGAAGAGTACAATTAGCATCTATGCTTGGCGTTTGTGGACTATTAGAAAGCTTATGATTCAGTCGAAACCTGGGCTGTGCTGCAGTCTCTCCAGCGGTGTCAAATTGACCATCGATACATCGAGGTGTAGAAGTGTCTGTATGAAAACGCCACAGGAGTAGGAGAACCAAAGTAACCGACATAGCTCACAGAATCGCTAAATTGAAGTGGCAGTGGGCAGGGCACTTAGCTCGTGGAACAGATGGGCGTTGGAGCAGTAAAATTCTCGAATGACGACCGCGCACCGGAAAACGTAGCTTAGGCAGGCCTCCCACGCGGTGGACCGACGACCTGGTGAAGATCGCTGGGAGCCGATGGATGCGGGCAAGGCAGCACCGGCCGTCGTGGAAATCCTTGAGGGAGGCTTTTGTCCAACAGTGGACGATTTTCGGCTGATAGGATGATGATGACAGCCCACAAAGTGTCTATCCTTGAACTCAACCCTTAGTTTACAACCTTTACTATCACGAACCCTCACCAGAAAATCATTATTTATTATTATAAATAAGATGTCGGGACCTCATTTACATATTATGCTATACCATAAACTACAGCCCAGCCCACTGAGCGGGGAAAACCTCCTTAAATCGGCATAAAATTACGACAAACCTGTATATTACCTGGTTAAGTCCCGTATTTCTGCGCGAATGTGTCTAAGGGATCGTATTGTGTCGCAAAAATTATGTCCGCTCTGTATATTAAGAGGGGCTTTATTAAGTTTGCGCAAAGTGCTGGCAGGGTGTTTTAGCCTAGGATGAAAATTCACAGCAGTGGAGCGGTATTAAGGGTCCCCGTGAGGCTCGAGTTTCTATACAAACGTAGTTCCGCTTTAATACAAAAACTACATGCCGGATTGAATGCAAACTTTGCAAATTTATTGTGTAGACACATATCGATGTTTGTAATTAGTTTTATCGTAGAAAATTGAAACATAACTAAACGAAGGCTTATTAGTTTAATTAAATTAGTTTTGTACTGAAAGTTTGAAACTGCTCTTAATTTTTCGGTTTTATTTTTTGTCACCAGGCTGTTTTCATGAACCGTGATAGCTAGACAGTTGAAATTTTGACAGATGATGTATTTCTGTTGCCGTTATAACAATAAATACTAAATTTCAGAAAAAGTGAAAAACGTGTTTGTTTGAAACATGAAAGTTTGAAGGGTCCCCAGGAGGCTCGAGTTTTCGATGTACTAATATAAAACGGGAAAAAATAAGCGAAGGTTCAAACTTTCAGTACAAAACTAATTTAAGTCTTCGTTTAGTTATGTTTCAATTTACTACGTTGAAAACTAATTACGAACATCGATGTGTGTCTACTCAATATATTTGCTAAGTTTAGATTCAATCTGGCATGTAGTTTTTGTATTAAAGCGGAACTACGTTTGTATGGAAACTCGAGCCTCCTGGGGACCCTTAAGCTGCGTTGAAAAGCTGTGCGTTACAACGAAACTTCTCGTTTGGCGATCACCAATTAAATAATATATTCTATATTAGACAATAGACGGATTTTAATATAGTTTGTACTTAAAATGATAGATCGGTCACCAAAATAAAGTCATCAAACAATACAAAAACAATAGCAAAAAGCCGGCCTATCTTTGGATCAGTAACTTACATATGTGTACCAAATTTCAACTCAATCGGTCCAGTAATTTCGAAGCAAACTGGCTGTGACAAACGGATGGACGGACGGACGAACATACGGTATAATAGTTAGTGGTTAATGGTTCGGTTTTACCTTTTAACGTACGCAACCTTAAAAAGGTTAATTGGTCACCAAAATATGTGAAATCACTAAACAATACCAAATCACACAAACAAAAAAAACCGGCCAAGTGCGAGTCGGACTCGTTCACCAAGGGTTCCGTACCACAACACCTGTGGATAAAAAAACCTTAAAAATAATAAATAGAAAACTTTACATGATAAGAATAATTATAAATCTGTTTAAGCTTCTGCCAATGAAGCCCTGTTATACGTACCCCACGTGACACGGTTAACTCAATTCAAAATTTGGACAACCCGCGCCGTTCCTTGCATAATTGATTATGTACTTTAAATAAAGACTATATTTTCCATTAATTAATTACAAATGTATAGTTTTCCGATTTTTTTCTATACTTGTAGTATAAGACGCTATTTATTGCCAAATTTCATAGCTCTAGGTCAGCGGAAAATACCCTATAAATTTTTATTCCCTTGAGAGTGTCGAAATATAAGTTTTTTGCGGCATAAACAGCCGCATGTTCTTTTACGTTAACTTAGAAGTTTGATTTTTCACAGTTTCAAGGGATTGTGGACCGGAGTATATGATTTTAATTTCAACTTGATATCTCTAAGCGTCCCCGAGATAAAGGGTCTTGACAGACAGACGGACGGACAAAAAAGTGACCCTATAAGGGTTCCGTTTTTTACTTTTAAGGTACGGAACCCTAAAAATAAAAAGGCAATACGGTAAGTAAAAAACGGGATTTTTTAATTTATTTATCACAATTGGTAAGCCCTTGGCATCATCTTACCTGTTGGTAAGTGACGATGATGCCGAAGATTGAAGCGGGCTTACTAAGATTTCCCAACGCAATGGAGAACTGGCTATCTTATCTTCAAGCCGGAACACATCAGTATTAACAAAGGTTGTGAAAAACAAGCTAAAAATGAGGTTGTTGCATATTTCTGTTGTACTAAGTTACCGACAACTTTTGGTTGTAATAAATATAAGGAGGCCTTAGAATGATATAAATAACTTCCAAAAAAAAAACCTTACCACTCCGGGAAAACTTTTTACACTTTTATAAGTTTTGACCCTCCGAGTGTTCCTGGCAAACGACTAGGTCGACAAAGTTTTGACCCTGCGAGTGTTCCTAGTACGGTGTCGGTTACATTACAATGTCGCGAGTTCAATGGTTTTTTCCAATCTCAAAAATGCCCAATGCGCGAGGTTTTCACTTCAAAGATATTACCGACAAAATATAGCTTCATTTTAAAAAAATCTTGTAATTTTTTTATAGTCCCATTATTTGCCCCATTACCTACGATTTTTTTTTATACGAAACCAGTTACGATCAAAGACTTTTTTTACTCGTATAAAACTCGTTGGGGTGGAGTGAGTTGAGCGAGCGAAGCGAGCGATAATAGGTTAGTTAGTTTTGATGATAGTGCGAAGTGAAGCTATATGGCTTAATTGATAGTTACAAAATTAAGACCGCGGCTTGAAGGGGTCCCATTGGACATCAATGGGACTAGTAATGGGACTACGAAAGAGAACCGAAAGAAATCTAAATTTGCGCAACTTTCACTCTTTTATTCGGAGTTTTAGTATTTTATCCGGAACGTGACGTTTCCGCAATTTACTTTTCTGGAATTCACTATATTTGTTAGAGGTTTAATTACAACCCCAACAAACGAGTAAAATTGCTTCTGCTTGCTCGGCTCGCGCGTTGTCTATCATGTCATGTCAAACAGCTCATCGCTTCGCTTCTCGCTCGTGTTGCAAACTAACCACCAATTTCACCAATCTAACGTAACCATAACCACACCGTGACCTTTACTTTGTCTCAGTTGGAGACAGATTTAACAATTTGAGAACAAAGAGATTTGATAGAGATGAATTGATATAACAGAGGATACCATTAATTATTATTTGGTGATCAAAAATTTAATCCCCAAAATGTATGGGAAACACACCATTACGTATTTTTACGGTTCCGTACACCTAAAGCAAAGTATATACAGGGTTACTGGAAATTCGATACATTCCCTTTAAGGGGACCAACTACAGCTCATTTGCAACAAAAAAGATCATATAATACAGGGGTCGAAAATCAACGGTTTTTTAATAAGGGCCAATTAAATTTAATCAAACCCCATACAAAATAATCCTGAAAATAGTTTTCATTATTTTTTAATTTCCGAAATTTACCATGCGTTTTACAAAACAAGGTATCTGTGACTCTCTAGCATCATTTTAATAATTTATGGGCAAGTTAATTGAATAAAAATCAGGACCTGATTTTTTCCATATAAAATTGTTGAAACAATTGTATGGGACTTGATGCAAATTTTTAATAGAAATCATATTTTTTTGTAATAACTTATTTGATTTTTTAAAACTTTTATATCTTATTGGATGGCTGATAAAATAAGGAAGTTTTCTCCACATTTTGTGCGCTTACTGTATTATTACTTTTTTTTTACAAAATCATAATGACTACAAGAAAACAAGTTTTTAATACAAAATTCAAAAACTAAATTGCACCTAACTAAATTACCGTTGATTTTCGACCCCTGTATTATATGAACTTTTTTGTTGCAAATGAGCTGTAGTTGGTTTAAAGGGAATGTATCGAATTACCAGTAACCCTGTATATATTAGTACTTACATACAGTATGGACACTCCCTGCCGCTCTCTAGATTGCGACCTCATCCCCTCGCCACCCAGATTGGTTACAGTTTGGTTGTCGAACGTATAAGATTTCGCCGCCATTTTGTTTGTTCCGTCATTCCTGTTTTGAAATGTCATTTCTGGCCCGTTGTATGAAGTGTCCAGGGTGTGCCTAAAGAGTGACCAACGGGAACCTATTACTACGCCTCCGCTGTCCGTCTGTCTGTCCACGGGCTTTATTTCATGAATCGTGAAAGGTACACCATTGAAATTTTCACAGAGTGTGTATATTTCTGTTGCCGCTATAAGAACAAAAAATAATTTTAAAAACAAAAGGGGCTTCTATACAAGAAAAGTAATTTTTGGTAACGTAAAGAAACTAGCGACATCTAGTACGATGGTACTGAACCCTTCGTGTGCGACTCTGACTTGCACTTGACCGGCTTTTTATTCGATAGATTATGTATTCAGGGTGGTCTGATATAAATTGTATATTGTATTTAACAGATCGATTCAGTACTTGGTTGATTTTGATTGTAGGTTCTTGGGGGAACATTATTCGAGGTAATAATGGTGCAGTGGTTGCTTGGTGTCGCACTCAGTGGAACATTATTCGCGGTAACAATGGTGCCGCGGTTGCCTCGTGTTGCACTCTTAGTGGAACATTATTCGCGGTAACAATGGTGCTGCGGTTGCCTAGTGTTGCACTCTTAGTAGAACATTATTGGCGGTAACAATTGTGCTGCGGTTGCTTGGTGTTGCACTCTTTATGGAACATTATTCGCGGTAACAATGGTGCTGCGGTTGCCTAGTGTTGCACTCTTAGTGGAACATTATTCGCGGTAACAATGGTGCTGCGGTTGCCTAGTGTTGCACTCTTAGTGGAACATTATTCGCGGTAACAATGATGCTGCGGTTGCCTAGAGTTGCACTCTGAGTGGAACATTATTCGCGGTAACAATGGTGCTGCGGTTGCTTGGTGTTGCACTCTTAGTGGAACATTATTCGCGGTCACAATGGTGCTGCGGTTGCTTGGTGTTGCACTCTTAGTGGAACATTATTAGCGGTAACAATGGTGCTGCGGTTGCTTGGTGTTGCACTCTTAGTGGAACATTATTCGCGGTAACAATGGTGCTGCGGTTGCTTGGTGTTGCACTCTTAGTGGAACATTATTCGCGGTAACAATTGTGCTGCGGTTGCTTGGTGTTGCACTCTTAATGGAACATTATTAGAGGTAACAATGGTGCTGGGGTTGCTTGGTGTTACACTCTTAGTGAAACATTATTCGCGGTAACAATGGTGCTGCGGTTGGTTGGTGTTGCACTTTTATTGGAACATTAATTCGCGGTAACGATATAGTGTTGCGGTTGCCTAGTGTTGCACTCTTAGTGGAACGTTATTCGCGGTAACGATATAGTGCTGCGGTTGCCTTTTGTGCACTCTTAGTGGAACATTATTTGCGGTAACAATGGTGCTGCGGTTGCCTTTTGTGCACTCTTAGTGGAACATTATTCGCGGTTACAATGGTGCTGCGGTAGCCTAGTGTTGCATTTTTAGTGGAACATTATTCGCGGTAACAATCGTGCTGCGGTTTCCTGGTGTGGCACTCTTGGTGGAACATTATTAGCGGTCACAAGGGTGCTGCGGTTGTCTAGTGTTGCACTCTTAGTGGAACATTATTCGCGGTCACAATGGTGCTGCGGTGGCCTAGCGTTGCACTTAGTATCACCCAAGGTCACGTGTAGGGCATTTTTAGCGCTGCATGAGAAAAATAGTAATATTTTTCGGGTGTATACGTAGGTATGTAAGCGTGTAAATGTTTGTTCCCCTTAAAACAGCTGGATGATTTTAGAAATTTGAGGTGTTAGATTGGTCTTCATGGGTGACACTAGCTGTTTCCCGCGGCTTCACCCGCGTGGACAACGTTTCTATGACTTTTAAGGGTGCGCAATGCGCGAGCCGCAAGCGATTTGCGAGCGTGGAAAATGTAGCCTATAAATAAATAAATTAATAAATATTCTCGGACAAATCACACATGGTCATCTGGCCCCAAAGTAGGATTCCCTGTGTTATGGGTTACCAGAGACTGATATACATACCTATATACGTTTAAATACATACATATATAGATATATTTAACACCCAGACACAGAGCAAACAAATCTGCTCATCACACAAATGCTTGCCCTGGGTGGGAATCGAACCCACAACCCTCAGATCAGTAGTCAAGGGCACTAACCACTGAGCCACCGAGTCAGTCAATGTCAGTGTCAGTCTATGTGTTAATCCAGGTCCTACTCTGTCTACCTACCAAATTTCAGCTAGATCCGTTTAGTAGTTTTTGCGTGAAAGAGTAACAAACATACAACGATACATTCTTACAAACTTTCGCGTTTATAATATTAGTAGGATATGCATAGGATACATTTAAATTGAAATTAGTGGGGTTTTAAATTTTCAAACCTTTTGGTTACGATGTACACCTACTGGACGTGTGCAACGCGACCTTCATAATCATCTGGAATAAGATATGGAGGTTTCCTCACTATACTCGTATTTTCCTTCACGTCTAAAGCAATTTCGTGAATTCTGTAGGAGAACCAGGGCAACCGAGAAAGCTCACAGAATCGCTCGACTTAAGTGGCTGTAGACGGGGAACATAGCTCGTATTACGATGGCCATTGGGGCAGTAAAAGGCCTACAGTGGCGACCGCGCACTGAAAGAAGTAGCGTAGATAGGCTTTCCACTCAACTGACCGGTGACTTGTTAGAGGTGGGGGGAAGCCGCTGGATGCGGGCAGCGCAGTACCGATCGTTGATGAAATCCTTGATCAGTGGATGATGTTTTCGGCTGACATAGCCGCCCACGAATTTTAATCCGAGCCACGAACCCTTTTCCAACACTACTTATCCATAATCTACATATATAAAAGGAGATCTTCACCAGTTCATCGGTCTACCGAGTGGGATGCCTGCCTACACTACGTTTACCTGTGCGTGATCGCCATTTGAGAACTTTACTGCACTAACGACCATCTCTTCTACGTTGTTCCGTTCATCCTTGGGGGAGGCCTATATCCAGCAGTGGACGTCCTTCAGCTGATATGATGATGATGATAAATGGAGACCGTGACTGACTGAATGACTGACTGACTGATCCATGAACGCACAACTCAAACCACTGAACGGATCGGGTTGAAATTTGGTATATAGCAATTATGACGTAGACATAAACTAAGAAAGGATTTTGGGAAATTCCCACGGAAACGGTAAAAAACTAATCCTGCGCGCAAAGCCGCGGGAAATAGCTAGTTTATTATTATGAGCATTATGCGCACTTAAGCTGTGGGAAGCTCGGCCGATAGGAGCCACTTTGGGTTAATCGTTGAACAGCTTTGCCCCGGCCTCCTCTAATGTAAACTGATATGACTTGCAAACTATGTGAGTAATGTTTATTATTAATGGAATATGAGTGGGGTGTTTCGTAAATGAATGTGCTTCAGTACCTATATCAAGTCTGGGATTTCAAAGGATATAACATGACTGGTAGACGGCCCGATTAACTGAAGCTTCTAATCAACATCACCTATACAGGGTGTAACAAAATCGGTGTAGGTCCAGTTAGCTGGGGCTTCTACTTGTCATACTGAACAACTTTTTTTCTACGACTTTGCTGAAATCGCAAAAAAAATGTTAGGTAATCTTCATACAAAACGATCACCTGATCGAGCAATTTTGTGCATTTTAGTATGGAGGGACCAAATTTTTTTGAGAATTAACTATGGTACGTTAATGGGTATTTTAACCCTCTCCGTGGCGTAATAGTTAGTCCATTCGCTTCACACCAGGAGGTCGCGGGTTTGATTCCTGGTAAGGCCAACTTGTAAGACTCGGTTTGGTTGGTGGTAGGGCATTTTCTAAGCCCACATGGCTAGCTACCAACATCTTATCTAAGTCTTGCCGCCAAACATTAGTGTTAACTCATTGATGTGTTCCGGCTCAAGAATAAGATAGCCAGTTCTCCATTGCGTTGTGAAATCTTGGTAAGCCCGCTTCCATCTATCGCATCATAGTCACTTACCATTAGGTGAGATGACGTCAAGGAATTACCAATTGTAAATTTAAAATACACCCTGTATAGAAATTAAATTAAATGCGCATGCATCACTTGAGAACGGCCGGAGCATTTTGTATTTTTCCCATCACATAACATGTATATGAAAGAGAAAGGTCACTCATTAAACTCGTAATCTCGAATACTACTTGACTTATGAAGCTGAAATTTGGCAGGTTGGTAGTTTGTAGGTAGGAGACTTTTTTGCGAATAAAAAGTATATCAAGGCTCTCGTAAATTTATGTAACGCCACCATGTCGATTCGCCTCCAGGACCAAAATTCGAAACCACTATCTATCCGGTTGCAGCGAGAGCTGAGATAGGGATGACGTCATATCTCCGAAACTGTTTACCGTCGCCCTGAAAGATGTTTTTCCAAACTAAAATCTATTAAAGTTACCATTTCCCTACGACCTAAAAATTTCTCAATGATATAAAATCTGTTAAAGTAACTATTCCCCAACAAACTAAAATCTATTCCTCAATAAAAGGCAAAACAGTTTCTTCTATCGAGCAAGCAGTAACTTCAACCGACTAGCAGCTAACAACAATATTAAGATTGATCTATTTAACAACAGTGTCCCGGTGGCGAGAAGGTTGTTCGTTAGTGGTTTTTTCTCAGTTGACTGAGTGTCTATCTACCCTAAGCGCTACTAATAGTAAGTTACTACTTTTCCCCTTTCTATTCTTTGGTGCAGTAATCTTAATTTAACTTAGTTAAGTACCTACTAAATTAATTTTTGAAATTATTTAATGTATGTAGTAAAGCGTCGGTGGCTCAACCGGTAACGACTCGGTCCATCTAACCAGAGGTACCGGGTTCAAATCTGGACGGCCAATGTACCAATGAGTTTTTCAAAAAACTTACGTACATACTTACCGATTGCTTTAACGGTGAAGGAAAACATCGTGAGGAAACCTGCACACACCTGCGAAGAAACTCGAAGGTTGTGAGTGAAGTCGACCAACCCGCACTGGGCCCGCGTGGTCGACTAAGGCCTAATCTCCCTGATTCAGGGTAGGCTCGAGCCCCTCGGTGGGGACGTATATGAGCTGTAATGATGATGTAGTATTTGATGTACGTTGTTTACCATAGTGTTGACTTAATTCAATAAATAAATAACCAAAAATGAAGCACGAAAGTCGTAGGTGACCATTGGTTTGCCCGTAAAGGTTGTTGTGACATCAAATAAAACACGGTTTTATTTGTCGCTCTAATTAAATCTGCAGGATGCCATTCTGGCGTCTGTCCAACATCCACGGTATTCATTAAGAAAACATAGAAATAAGTCGCAATAGAATGGCTTTCAACATTCCTTTTAACGGGCGGACTTAGCTTATTGTCTGTACCTGCCAGAATCACTTTCCATGAGTCGCTATCCTAGGGCCGTTCAAGGATGACCGCCAAGACACTATGACTTATTTCACTATTTTAGTACACTTAGTTTTTAAGGTTCCGTTCCTAAAGGTTAAAAACGGGACCCCATTACTGAGACTTCGCTGTCTGTCTGTTTTTCCGTCCGTCCGTCCGTCTGTCACCAGGCTGTATTTCATGAACCGTGATAACTAGACAGTTGAAATTTTCACAGATGATGTATTTATTGTCTGTACCTGCCAGAATCACTTTCCATGAGTCACTATCCTAGGGCCGTTAAGGATGACCGCAAAGACACTACGACCCTAAATCACTATTTTGGTACACTTAGTTTTTTAAATTGTCTGAAGGGAGAGTCACACATAAAATATGCTGCCTATTTACCAAGTATATATATTAGTACTAACATACAGTATGGACACTCCCTGCCGCTCTCTAGATTGCGACCACACCCCCTCGTCACACAAATTGATACAGATTGGTTACAGTTTCGTTCTCGAACGTATGGGATTTCGCCGTGTCATTTGTTTTTAGAAATGTCATTTCATGACCATTTGTATGCAGTTTCCGGGGTGTGCCACTACTATAATTAATTTAGCTGTTACTTTAAAGTGGCTTTCCTCAATGGCCAGTCACTACGCCTACAATGAAGGTGGTAAGAAAGAAGCTTTAACACAAGGTCCGAATAGGTGGTACTCGCTATACAGTTGTAACAAAATTGGTTTAGGTCCCATTAACTAGGGCTTCTACTCATCATACTGAACAACTTTTGTTCTATGACTTTGCTGAAACCGCAAAAACAAATTTAACTTATCATACGAATCGATCAGCAGATTGATCAATTTTGCCCATGAAGGGTTCATTTTTTTGGAGAATTGCCTATGGGTTCCTCGGGGAAAGTAGTTCAGTATGATGAGTAGAAGCCCCACTTATTGGGTCCTTTACCAATTTTGTAACACCCTGTACAAAACTACAGCTAAACTGATGCTGTGTTCCACGAGATAGCCAGCACACTTATTGGATAAGAGGCATTCCATCTTAGTTTTCAAAAATCAGCAAAACCCTCTATTTTACTGTTACCACTTATCACCAAGTGAGCCTTCAGTCTTTTTCTACCTCGTTTACAACCCATAAACGTCCCCACTGTGGGGGCACGGGGTCTTTTGCAAAACTCGGGAAGGTTAGGCTATACTCCACAAACGGGGCCCAAGTAGTGGAGGTTCAAGGGCCTGCGTTACCCCCATTACCCTACTATTAGAAATCTTTCAAGCCGTCTGTACGGCATCTGACACGGCTTAAAGGCTGCCATAGAATAGAATCCTTATTAATATTTTAGACTAGCTGTTTCCCGCGGCTTCACCCGCGTGGACAACGTTTCTAGGACTTTTCGAGGGTGCGCAGTGCGTTAAGTGATGTGAAGTGACTATGATGCCAAAAATAGAAGCGGACATACCAATATTCCCCAGCGCAATGGAGTACGGTTATCTTATCTTCAAGCCGGAACACATCAATGCTGTTAACACTGATGATTGCCGACAAGACTTAGATAAGATGGCGGTAGCTATCCAGGCGGCATAGAAAATACCCTACAATCAACCAAACCGAGTCTTACAAGTTGATCCCGCCGGGAATCGAACCCGCGACCTCCTGGTGTGAAATGAATGGACTAGTTAAAACCAGTTGAAACGGATTTGAGTCCAATCAGCCGTTTCGCCGTGACTGAATAACAAACATTTAATCTTTTTCTTGTAGAAGAGATGGCCGTTGGGGCAGTAAAGTTCTCAAGTGGCGACCACACACCGGAAAAAGTGTAGGCAGGCCTCCCACTTGGTGGACCGATGACCTGGTGAAGGTCGCGGGAAGGATGCGGGCAGCGCAGAACCGGCCGTCTTGTAAATCCTTGGGGGAGGCCTATGTCCAGTAGTGGACGACGTGTTTTGCCTGATATGATGATGATGATGATGGTGATGGTAGGCAGGGCAATAAAACATTTTTATGCAATCTTTTAAAATTAAAGACTGCTTATTTTAAGGAAGAAAATGTTTTACTCGAAATTTTCACTTTTATTAAAACGAGTTTTAACAAGATTTACGATTTCGTCGTAAATTTTGATTTACAGTCTGTCAGCGTCTCATTGCGACTAGCAAAATGCCTCTTTCCTATTCAAGATTTTGTCGCCTTTTTGGTTGTAACAATATTTTCTGTTTAGAATTCCCGCTCCTAAAGCAATGAAAATGAGCATACATAAAATTTTAAAATGTAGTATAATTTTGCGTTGACGCTATTTATTTTTGTTTAAAACTGAATCATCATCACATAGTACCTAATATTTATTTTTGCAAGCTTTAATTCAGCTTGCAATGTTTGTGTGTATCTAAACTTCTATACTAATATCATAAAGAGGAAAGATTTGATTGTTTGTTCGTTTGTTTTGAATAGGCTCTGAAACTACTGGACCGATTTGAAAATTTTTTTCACCGTTGGGAAGCTACACTATCCGCGGTTGTTATAGGCTATTATTATGTTTTCAAAAAATTAGGGCACTTTACTAAAACTCAAATAATGTAACCCAAGGTGTAAAAAATTACCTAAAAATTCCTGCAATATCTACAAAAAGTAGTGTAGTGTAGTGGTAGTGGTAGTGGCAGTAGTAGTGTAGTGTGCAGCATAAATGAATTTATAACAATGCTACATGATACGTAGAATTTTGAAAGATTACCTAATAGTTGAAACCTATGAAAGAAAAAGAAAATTGCATGGTAAATATAGATATAATCAAAGAAATAGTTAAGAAGATTAAAGGAAGAATAAAAAATAGGAATGTTATCGCTGTATGGTAAAAAAGGGAACTTAACAGTAAGATTTTGAATTTACAAGTTTTCAAATAATTAATATAACGAAATATTTAAATATACGGTAGCAACTACGCACCTGCAGAATTGCTATGACAAATGGTTTTATCTTTAAAAAAATATTAAGTTAGCACACAAAATCTAAAAATTAATGGCACTTGCAATCTTCACTTAAATTTAAAGTTCATTTAATTCCTACGTATGGGTATCTTCTATTTCGCGGGAGAGAATAAATAAAAAGGTATTACTTGAATTGCAATCAACCACGCTGTCCACGCTGAGGTGTACCCAAATGAGGGCGCTCAAACAAAAACCGGTGGGCCGGACAAAGAAACGCACACCCTAGTCCTTTGGTGCTCACAATGACGAGCACGAGCTGGCTCTCAGCATTGTTGGGGCGTCGTAGACTAAGACCCTAAAACGTAAAAGGACCGTGATTCTCATCACCACTTGACACAAGTTGAAACGATGAAATAGATATGGAAATACTTACCTCTTAAAAGTTATCGTAAAGGGACCGAGGACAATAATAAAAACATCTTGCTGAGCAAAACTGGCACTAATAGATAAATTTATAAAATATTTTCGGAAAAATACAAATAATAGTCGCGATGACAATTTCCTTTGTCAAAAAAACAACACACGGCAGTTTGACAATCACAAATTTTAAAACAATTCGGAAAAGTGAATAAAATCCAAAACTGAAAGAGCCAACAGCAAGAAGATGCGATGGGAAAACTGATTTTGAAGCAAGAAGTTTCTGCTTCAAGTGGTAGTGGTAGTGTTAGTGTAGCGGTAGCGGTGGTGTAGTGTTTTGTAATGTGAGGCGGTACGAAGTTCGCCGGTACAGCTAGTAGATATATGTATATACTCACATCAAATCTTACGATCGATTTTAGAGCGACTCTTGAAAAAATTCCAAAAGGAGATTTTTTTTTGAAATACGGGGCACAGGCCTACCAGAAACTGTAGCGTACAATAGTAAAACTCATGTCGATTCGTTCTTCATAATCTTTATATTACAGTGGTAATATTATCTGTACCTCATCTAACGGGAACATTGAGATATCATTTAAAATCTATTAAATAATGAATTAATAATTATTCTCTATAGGTATTATATGATTATAATATGAAAATTGGCTAAAAAAGCGTCGGTGGCTCAACCGGTAACGACTCGGTCCATCTAACCAGAGGCAACGGGTTCAAATCTGTACGGCCAATGTACCAATGAGTTTTTCAAAAACTTACGTACATATACTTACCGATTGCTTTAACGGTGAAGGAAAAACATCGTGAGGAAACCTGCACACGCCTGCGAAGAAACTCGAAGGTTGTGTGTGAAGTCGACCAACCCGCACTGGGCCCGCGTGGTCGACTAAGGCCTAATCGCCCTGATTCAGGGTAGGCTCGAGCCCCTCGGTGGGGACGTATATGAGCTGTTATAATAATATGAAAATTATGATTAGAATATAAAAAAGTTTGGAGCTTTTAAAAATAACTAACTTTCAAAACATTTAAAATACTATCTTGCGGGAGGTTGAAAAGTAACCACCAAATTTTTTCGACGGCCTCCTCTGCAGTATTGAATTTTCGCCCACGAAGCATTTTTTATACCGTATGAAATAAAATAAAATGCATGGAGCTAAATCTAGGCTGTACGGAGGTGGGGTAACATTTGTACCCCCGAAGTTGTCAAATAGTCCATGGTTCTAACAGCTGTGTGAGCGGGCGCGTTATCTTAATGAAAAAGAATTCCACGGACGCCGCTCCTTGGGCGCTCGCTATTCCACTCTCCGAAAACTTGAAGCAGGCAAACTTCGCAGTACCATTCAGTAGTAACGGTTCTAAGGTCTTCTAGCGGAATCAATCTTCTTCTTATCGTGTGGCACAATTGACCGTGCTATCCAAGGGATAGACTGTGGTTGCCTGGTGTTGCACTTAGCATTACCAGCAGTCACCTGTAGGGCATTTAGATTAACACCTACGGACGTGTGCAACGCGACCTTCATACACATCTGGAATCAGATGTGCAGGTTTCCTTACGATGTTGTCCTTCACCGTTTAAGCAATCGGTGAGTATATGTACGTAAGTTTCGAAAAACTCATTGATACATTGGCCGTCCGGATTTCAACCCGGGACCTCTGGTTAGGAGGACCGAGTCGTTACCGGTTGAGCCACCGACACTAAATCATTGCTACTGGTCCACTGCGTCGAATAATTTCACAATCAATCAATCATTTTTTATTAACGCTCCGACCGTGAACAACTTTTGTGGGCAACTGGTCCTCTTCAAAACACCAATTGCGTGGATTGCTGCTTCGTGAGAGGATCGTAGCTATAGATCCAAGATTCTTCAGTTGTAAGGATGTAGGATACGTTTTGCGAAGTCCCTCCTTTGAACTTTTCCAGCATAAATTTGCAGCAATCAACACGACGGAATTTTTGCTCTTCGGTGAGAGAATGAGGTATCCATCGCGAAGCAAGCTTCTTAACTTTAAGTTGTTCATGCAGGATGGCGGAAACTGCCTGTGATCCAATCTTCAGTTCATCTTCAATCTCCCGATGTATCATGTGTCTATTCTTCCGCAATAACCACTCTATCCTGATGAAATTTTCATGAGTTACTGCAGTAGGTGGTCGGCCGGGTCTGGGGTCATCGTTAAGGTTCTCTTGACCACGTTTAAATTCACGACACCAATATGTAACTGCTGCAAACGCAGGAGCAGACTCCCCAAAAGCACCTTGTAAATTTTCGTGAGATTCCTTGAAGGTTAACTCTCGTTTATAATCATAGAAAATCATAGCTCGACAAGCGCCCGGCGAGACGTCTATTGTTGCAAACTAAAGAAGGGTGACAGATAATCTTTAAAACTATTTTAAAAAAGAACTACACATAGGTGGCCAATGATTTTCATCAAGGAGATGTGTATTCAAAATTAGAAGTCAATTTAAAATAGTTTTAGGAAAAAAGAGATTGTATTTATTCTGTGGCTAAAAATTTTCGTTTCTTTTTTTTTAAATTTACTTGAAATAAATTACTTGAAAGTTTTATGAGGGTATTATTATAATAATAGTAATAGGGAATCCTAATTTAGGGGCCAGATGACAGTGTGTTGTATGTCCCTAAAAAGGCAATTATAAAAATATTACGCTAAGTGCTTTGCAAAAAAAAGCCATATTCCTAATAACACCTAAGACTAATTGCTGCCTATAAGGTATCATATGCCACTAATGGCACACCAATATAGCAATTTCAGCAATTTTATTAGTAAGATTTTAATGACAGTCATTTTTCGGAAGGGGCCTTTGGTAACGAGCAGCATTCGTGATATCGGCGAACACCCCACTCCACTTTTGGACGGCGGCGATAGGTGAATGAGCGTAATGGATAGGGCCGCTACCTCCTGTCTTGGAGGTCGTGGTTTGAATCCTGCCACATACTGATGTGTTTTCGAAATTTCAATTTCATATGTACCTTCGACCGACGCTCGTACGGTGAAGGAAAACATTGTGAAGAAACCTGCACACGCCTGCGAAGAAACTCGAAGGTTGTCTGTGTAATCGACCTACACGCACTAGGCCCGCGTGCTCGACTAAACCCAATCGCCCTAATTCAGGATTGGCTAAAGCCCCTTGGTGGGAAATGCTTGATCTGATATCCTACTAATATTATAAACGCGAAAGTTTGTAAGAATGTATGGATGTATGTTTGTTACTCTTTCACGAATCATGGATAAACACATAGGCTACTTTTTTCCACTCTCGAAAAGTTATAGAAACGTTTTTCACAAGGGTGAAGCCGCGGGAAACAGCTAGTGATGAAATAAAATAAAACGAATAAGGATAAAGCCACTCCACTTTTGGATAGCGATAGGTGAATGAATACAACAAGACAAAGTAACCGTCATAGCTCTCGAAATCGCTACACTTAAATGGCAGTGGACTGGGCACATAGCTCGTAGAACAGATGGCCGTTGGGGCAGTAAATTTCTCAAGTGGCGACCGCGCACCGGAAAACGTATAGTATAGTCAGGCCTCCCACTCTGTGGAATGATAACCTGGTGAAGTTCGCGGAAAGCCGCTGGATGAGTCGTTGTGCAGATTCTTGGTGGAGCCCTTTATCCAGCAGTGGACGTCGTTCTACTGAGAAGATGATGATGGTGATGATGAGGTGAATGAATGCTTAGTATAAATTCAAGGTCAAGGTTAAGGAAAGGTTCCCGAGGCCAATCACCAGTGCACTGGACTGACCTGATGGTCAATGACAAAATATGCTGCTGACTGTCAAAGCTATGAATCAAATACACAGAAAATAACAAGAGCTAACTTATCATCTTTAAACCCTTCTATTTACCCGTCATATCAGCTCATATACGTCCCCACCGAGGGGCTCGAGCGTACCCTGAATTAGGGCGATAGGGCCTAAGTCGACCACGCGGGCCCTGTGCGAGTTGGTTGACTTCGCAGGCGTGTGCAGGTTTCCTAGCAATGTTTTCCTTCACCGTAAGAGCGTTGGATAAACGTACATATGAAATCTAAATTCAAAATCACATTAGTGCGTGGCAGGTTCGAACAACGACCTTCCGGACAGGAGGCGGCGGCCCTAGCCGTTTCGCCATCGATGCTTAATCGTTTGGTCTATTTACTCTACTGCCCTAAAAAGTAGACCTTAGAGAGAACTTTAATAACCAGTTTTATCTTTTTTTTATCACAATTGGTAAGCCCTTGGCATCATCTCACATGGTGGTAAGTAACGATGATGTGTCGCACGGCAGGTAGTTAGGTAGGTAGGGCGTAGGGAGTGGGTTCTTAAAAGATGCCGTGCGTGTTCAGATAATTTAATGAGTAAAATATAAGACCTAAAAAGAACATAAGAATTAGAAAATGACACACTTAAATTTAAAATAGAAATCGCAGAACATAAATAAATCTTACCCGAAATGGGTCTTTTAGGAATTACAGCAATTAAATAATATAAATTA
Organism: Coleophora flavipennella; assembly: GCA_947284805.1. Classification (NCBI taxonomy): domain Eukaryota; kingdom Metazoa; phylum Arthropoda; class Insecta; order Lepidoptera; family Coleophoridae; genus Coleophora; species Coleophora flavipennella. The sequence goes on from OX369270.1 coordinate 13,350,119, forward strand.
ACAATTTGTGATGGTTAGGATGAACGATGATGGTTTTCGGTTTTTTAAATCAAATGTCACATAGTTTGACAGCGCATGCGCGGAAAAGAAGAAATAGATAGGATGAATAGAGATCGAATGAAAGAAGATTAAATAACTGCGCACCACGCTACAGATGCCGAAGATGGAAGCGGGCTTACCAAGATTCCCTAACGCAATTTCCCGTTTTGAAAAAGTAATCACTCAGAAACCCCATACACTGTGAGTGGTCCGCAGACACTTGGCCTATTTTTAACTTGGCCTTTTTTTATTTTTTTTGGCCTATTTTTACTTCAAAAAAGGAGGAGGTTTCTCAATTTGACCGTATACATATATATTTTTTATGTGTGTTTGCGGCTATTTTTGTTGTTTATGAACCGATTTTGACGATTCTTTTTGTGTTGGAAAGGAAATATCCCAAGGGTGGTACCATGATAAGGAAACCAGGACCTGATGATGGCATCCCAGAGAAATCGAGGGGAACCTTACATTCCTGTTTGAAGTCGGTTTTTTTTGTTTAAAATTATTAGTGTTTGGTACCAGGTAGTGGGACCCTATTACTAAACCTACGCTGTCTGTCCATCCGACCTTTAAAATGCTGTATCTTTTGAACCGTAACAGGTAAAAATATCACGGAATATGTTTTACTAGCTGTTGCCAGAGTTCGTCCGCGTAAAAAAGGATAAAAAGTAGCCTAAACGTTAATCCACGTCCTAATCTGTCTACTTGCCCAATTTCATCCAAATCCGTCCAGCCGTTTAGACGTGAAGAGGTAACAAACATATACACACACAAACTTTCGCATTTATAATGTAAAAGTACTGATTATGAGATACTTACTTACAATCCACTCGGTCCATGAAATTTGGCAAGTAATACCGTCTTACACTACACGTATAGGGAAAAATCTGAAAACAATACATTTGTTATTAATTCATAGAAAATATAGTCTTTATTTATTTATTTAACAGTTTATTGTACACAGGATACATAAAATACAGATTTTAAATATAACGGTTATACAAAGGGTACAGATTATTTCTAAAGAAATTTCTTCCAGCAGACCCGGGAAAGAAGAAAGTTTTGACTGAAATGGCAGACGTGTACACAACTTAATAAAAAAAAGTAATACTTAAAGTAATATTAAATAAATACTAAATTTTAACAAAAATAGTCAACAAATACATAAATATAAGTACTTAAAATATATAGATAACAGATGGTTTATATAAATACATGTCTTTATTTAGAGTAACTACGTAATCAATTATGCAAAGAACGGCGGTCCTGATTTTGAATTGAGTTAACCGTGTCACGTAAAGGATAGTATGAAAAGGTTAGATTGAACAGATTTAGTTTTCAATTCATGACTAAGAATGAAAAAAAAACTTTTCCCTTTTTTATATGTATAGGTAGGGACATAATCATTTTGGTGTATGTAGTAAATAACAGTTTATACTGTTGTGTTTTATAATATTTACCTACAAATTGGTACGGAACCCTCGGTGGGCGAGTTCGACTCGCATTTGGCCGGTTTTTTTTTTTGTACCTTTGTGAACCGATTTTCATGTTTTTTTTTTTGATGGAGTATTCTGCCAGGTTGGTTCCACATATTTTTTATTAAAGTTGGTATAAAATTGTACTATTTTAGAAAACTTACAAAAACCAAAAATAATAATGCAAAATTGTACTAAGTTGTTGCGATGGAAGTCAATTTTTAGGATTCCGAAGTGGACAAGGAACCCTTTTAGCTTCGCGATGTCTGTCTGTCCGTTCGTCTGTCTGCGGGTTAGCTCAGAGACTATTTAGTACTAGAAAGCTTTAATTTGGCATGGATCATCATCATCATCATATCAGCCGAAAAATGTCCACTGCTGTACAAAGGCCTCCCCCAAGGATTTCCACGACGATCAGTCCTGCGCTGCCCGCATCCATCGGCCTCCCGCGATCTTCACCAGGTCGTCGGTCCACCGCGTGGGAGGCCTGCCTACGCTACGTTTCCCGGTGCGCGGTCGCCACTCGAGAACTTTACTACCCCATAGGCCATCCGTTCTACGAGCTATATGCCCTGCCCACTGCCACTTCAGTTTAGCGATTCTGTGAGCTATGTCGGTTACTTTGGTTCTCCTGCGGATCTCCTCATTTCTGATTCGATCACGCAGAGAAACTCCGAGCATAGCACGCTCCATTGCCCTTTGGGTGACGTTGAGCCTTCTTAAGAGACCCATAGTAAGCTACCATGTCTCAGTTCCGTAAGTCATCACTGGCAACACACACTGGTCAAAGACCTTAGTCTCGAGACACTGCGGTTAAAAATATTGCGAAGCTTCCTGAACTATGCCCAGCCGATTGGATTCATCGATTGATATCTTTCTTGAAGTTAGACGTACCTAGCTGGAATGTTTGTCCCAGGTATACATATTCGTCAACAACTTCCAGTGTAGAGTCTCCAACCTTTAGAGAGGTGGGTGCGACATAGACATTTTAATTTGGCATAGGTATACATATTAATCACGCCGACAGAGTTGTACAATACGTTCTTGAAAAAAAAACGACGGGTTGCACTCCGGGAGTGCCGGCAGAAGTGAAAACTTGAATATTAACGTTGTGCATTTTTGATATTTTGGAATGGTTAGGGAATAATTTTGCACGAATTGCTTTGATACGAACATTCGCGCAAGCGTCCTGCGCCGCCTAAACGAAACAGCAGGCGCAGGCATACATTTTCGCCGCGCCGTAGAAAGAGAGGGGGATACTTCCTCTCCTACGCCGCGCCGGCTGTCTACTCTCCATCCGTCTTACGAATTTTCGATCAGGTTACGTGTCCTGACGCGAGTTTAACATTTTTTACCCATTACAAAAAAAGTGCACAACGCCGCTAAAGAAGTTTTTACTCTCCATCCGTCTTACGAATTTTCGATCAGGTCACGTGTCCTGACGCGAGTTAAAATTTTTTACCCATTACAAAAAAAGTGCACAACGCTACTAAATTTTTTCCTACTTATAAAAGGTGATGATTTTTTTGTTGACGTACCCTATCGTGTGGGGTATCGTTAAATAGGTCTTTCAAAACAACAGCAGGATTACTGAAACCATTTTACGATTGAGGGATTGGAAAATAGTAGTATATATAAGGTATAACAAAATTAGCTGAAACTATTTCAACTGGTGCTTCTACCCATGAAACTGAACAACTTTCCCCATTGAACCCATAGTCAAATCGCAAAAAAAAATTTGGCTCTCCCATACTAACTCGATCAGCTAATCAGCCAACTTAGTATGGGAAGTTCAAATTTTTTTTTGAGATTTGACTATGGGTTTCATGGGGAAAGTAGACCTTATGGTCTAAAAAAATTAGCTGAAACTACTTTCCCCATGAAACCCATAGTCAAATCTCAAAAAAAAATTATATAAATAATCAATTTAAAAGGAAAACTATCACGGCTAATAAGGCTTTCTTAGTTTAAGAGTTTTAGTCGAACAACTTAAAGTGTGCAGTTGGATTTGTAAAAAGTTCATAAACTTTTCATACAAAATATTCTATTATTAACTTTTTTTTTTTTGCGGGCTAAGCTACAGGCATAAGCTACTTATAAATATATTAAACTACAAATATAACTCTGTTTGTTTAAACATAGATTTATTTTCTGGAAAGCCTACGGAACCCTACTTTGCGCGAGTCCGACTCGCACTTGGCCGGTTTTTTTAACGTGTTTAGCGTTCTCAATTATTTTAACTAGTGCCAAAAAAATCGAGGAAAAATCTCAAATGCCACATTTTATATATTCTGCTCTTCCCCGTACCTCGTAATTACGGATACACATGCTGTATCATGTAACATTCGGTCTCACAATGTAATTGGAATATTCGATTCCATTTTTGTGGAAAAATAGGATTTTGGAGTTTTACGTTGATCTTTTATTTCATACTAGCTGTCCGCCCGCGGCTACGCCCGCGTTGTTTTCGATTTTCCCGTGGGAATAAGACGTTTTCTCGGAGTAAAAAGTAGCCTATGTTCTATTCAAGGACATAAACTTTATGTGTGCCAAGTTTCATCCCAATCCGTCTAATGGTTTAAGCGTGAAAGAGTAACAAACATCCATACATACATCCATACATATAAACTTTCACATTTATAATATTAGTAGAATTTATTAGAGTTTTATGTTTAGCAATAAAATATGATAATGAAAAACCAAGAAATATCCAAGGTTGAATCTGAATTACAGGCCGGTTTAAGAAATAATGATCGATCTAAAAATAATGATCGAACGTAGTTTAGTTGAGCTTCAAAACGCTCTTCTCGCAATAGGAATTTTTGTGTAATCAGTCGAATTGTGAAATCTGATAAAGAATTTAGACATTTAAGATATTTTTAAGGGATATTAAACAGTTGTGAACGTCAGTGTACTTTTTTTTAAAAACAGAGTTCCAATATTTGTTAGTAAAATTAGACTTAGTGAGTATTATTATATTTAATAATATCCTAATAATATTATAAACGCGAAAGTATGTAAGAATGTATGGATGAATGTTTGTTAACCTTTACGCAAAAACTACTGAACCGATCTGGCTGAAATTTGGTAGGTAGACAGATTAGGACCTGGATTAACTCATAGGCTACTTTTTCCACGCTACCTCGAAAGTTCATAGAAACGTTGTCCACGCGGGTGAAGCCGCGGGAAACAGCTATTTAATAATAAAAAAAATTTCATATATTCGCGCACCGGAAGACATAGTACCTCCTACATGGTGCACTGATGACCTGGTGAAAGTCGCGGGAAGCCACTGGTTGCGGACAGTGTACGCAGGACCGGTCGTCGTGGAAATCCTTGGGGGAGGCCTTTGTCCAGCAGTGAACATCTTTCGGCTGATATGATGAGTTTTATTATTTTAAAATATCAATCTTCTTCATAATTATTTAATCTATTTTAATTTGTCTTCGATGCCACGTGAGCCATGTTACAGTGATTCACGATGTCGCAGTCGAATCTGGTAGCCAACATACTCAGGGTGCATAAAGTGCTGCACAGCACCATATGCACCAAAGACGCGCCTCCCTTTTGCGTAGAGTTGCATAGAAAAAGTTTAACCGCCTCCGTGGCGTAATGATTAGTCCATTTGCTTCCAAACCAGGAGGTTGTGGGTTCTATTTCCGGTGGGGTCAACTTGTAAGACTCGCTTTGGTTGGTGGTAGAGCATTTTCTAAGCCCGCCTGGCTAGCTACCACCATCTTATCTAAATCTTGCCGCCAAACATCAGTGTGTTAAAAACATTGATGTGTTCCGGCATGAAGATAAGATAGCCAGTTCTCCATTGCGTTAGGGAATCTTGGTAAGCCCATCCATCCATCCAGCCATTCCATCTTCGGCAACATCGTCACTTACCATCAGGTGAGATGATGCCAACGGCTTACAAATTTTGCATTAAAAAAACTAAAAATAAAACTTGCGCCTTCGCGAACAGTCCTGATGCGCTGCAGTAGCGGGGCAACCCCAGCTTTATTGTACTGCACCCGTATTGTCTTTGGGTGCAGTTCACCCACAGGCTGTTTATGTAACAGAATGTCTGTATTGTAAAACGAAAAGTCCTGACTCACTTACACACTGACTGACTGACTCATTAACGACTCGCCCAAACGCTTAGTCCCAGAAAGATTATTTTTTAGAGAGGTTCCCCTTAAGGCGGTAATATTACAGATTTTCGTTATTTTTGACGTGTTTTACTCCTAAACGATATAAAACCCAAGGTTGAAAAAAATACCCTTATTGTTAATGATGTTTCTTAAACTCAGAAGCTATTAGAAACACGATTGAGCAGTTTTAGCTCGATAGAAAAAAATCCCGAAGATAGGTCTACACCGTTACTTTCAACTCTAGTAATTACTAATATTTTGAAAAGTAACTTTTAAAAAATACGCGACAATATTCGTTATGATAATACAAAGTGAGTAATGTCATTATTTTTTAAAATTTCATTTTAGTTTTTGATTGAAACAAAAAACCATTGAAAAAGTGAAAAATTGTGGTTATTTCTTTACCCTCTACACGTAAAGAAAAAGACAGAGACAACTGTTCCAATCAATATCTTGCCTTAAGATGTATATGTCACGGATATCGTTTGCGGCGTAGACATGAGTGTTTTCCAGATCCCTCGGAAACTAAATCGGGCTATTACTGATTAGCAGTTCATGTCACGTCACACTCCTTCAACTATATTTCTTTGCAAAAAATCACAAAGCGGGAAATTTTTTTTTTCTCCAGATCACTGCTACAATGTATTTTCTTTGCTACCATAAGCATGTTTTTAAAGTTTATTTCTGTACGCGAGAAAGTATGCACAATGTGGCTGAACAATTCGATTTCGGTTGTACGTAAGTATGACGTTTTGAAGTCGTAAGATTCGTTTTGATCCCCTGAGCGCATTAGGATACATTTTAGGCATTGAATCCTTTTTTTTTATGAATGACACTTTTCTGTTCCTTTTAGGGTTTCGTACACCAAAAGGGTGACAAACAGGACCCTATTATTAAGGCTCCGCTGCCCGTCTGTCCATCTGTCCACGGGCTGTATTTCATGAATAGTAATAGGTAGACAGTTGAAATTTTTACAGTGTGTATTTCTATTGCCGCTATAAGCACAAATAATAAAAATAAATGAAAATTAAAGCGGGCCCCCATACAAGAAACGAGAAGAAACTAGCGACATCTAGAAAGATCTAGTACTATCTTTTTTTCAGTTGATATATTAAGTTAAGATATTTTGATACGGAACACTCAGTGCGGTTTTTATTTTACACGTAGTCTGGAATCATCATCATATCAGTTCATATACGACCCCACCGAGGAGCTCGAGCCTACCCTGAATTAGGTCGATCGGGCCTTAGTCGACCACGCGAGCCCAGTACGGGTTGGTCGACTTCACACACAACCTTCTAGTTTCTTCGCAGGTGTGTGCAGGTTTCCTCACGATGTTTTCCTTCACCGTTAAAGAAATCGGTGAGTATTATGTACGTAAGTTACGAAAAATTCATTGGTACATTGGCCGCCCGGTTAAGAGGACCGAGCCGTTACCAATTAAACCACCGACGCTTCAAGGATACAATAAATCCCACAGAAATAAATCCTGAAGGAGTATTTCCAAAACATTTGAGTGGGTAAAGTCAGTAACCATTTTAAAGCCAAAACTTGACCCGAGTCTTAAACCAAAGTACGAGTATATAATATTTTAGTACTAACATACAGTATGGACACTCCCTGCCGCTCGCTCTCTAGATTGCGACCTCACCCCCCTTGTCACCCAGATTGATAAAGATTGGTTACAGTTTGGTTCTTGAACGTATGGGATTTCGCCGTGATTTTGTTTGCTCCGTCATTTGTTTTTAGAAATGTCATTTCACGACCATTTGTATGCAGTGTCCGGGGTCTGCTTAAACTGACTTGTTGCTTTTGCGCTAAAGTTAATGGCAACAATAGGTACTCGCTTGGCAGTAGGTACTTGTTATATAGTTTTTTGTAATAAAGGAATTCATTCAAAATTGGAAACCCGACTGCGTGAAAATTTAACCCCTCTTTTTGGCTAGTCGGGTAAAAATGTATCCTGTCACTCACGGGATCAACACGAATCTAACGATACCTAAAACGTTAAAATCCTTCAAACCGTTCAGGATGTAGCAGGGAACAGAGAATTCTGCATACATACATACATACATACATACATACATACAAATATACATACATACATACAAATATACATACGAAAAAAATAAACATATATACTCGAAAATACTTTAATAGCTTTAGAAAACATGTGAAACACGTAATACTTGCCTATAAAATTTGAGGGTTGCCTCGATCCCTGGGATTCCATTATCAGAACCTGGTTTCTATATCAAAATCGGTTCATAAACGACGAAGTTATCCGCGAACAAACATTATATAATATATATATAATGTCACTTACCACCAGGTGAGATGTTGTCAAGGGTTTACCAATTGTGAATAAAATATATATATACACGATACCTCCTCCTTTTTTGTAGTCGTTTAAAAAACGTATCCTTCCTTCCGAGGCAGACGGGAAAAATACAGAGAAACAAAGATTTATTTCTCTGTGTATTTTTATCAACTTTTTTTTTATCAACTTTGTGTGTCATTTGACCAGGAATATGTTTACTTTGAGTTTGGTTAGCGCTTGAACAACATAGAAAATAGCTAGCTGTGAGTGAAGTAGAACAAATACATTTCTATCGATGTTAATTTACATTTTTATCGGCAGGCAAACCTTTTTCATCCAACCGCCTACACTGAGATTTCTCGTCCTACAATGGAAACACCGATATGCGAACAAGAAATAAATACCATTATAATAGATGGCGCTAGTACAAAGGGTTCCGTACCATCATACTAGACGGCGCTAGTTTCTTCACGTTTAAAAAAACACGTTTTCTGCACCCACCTATTTTTTTAACTTTTTCTATTTTTTAGTATTTGTTGTTATATAACGGCAACAGAAATACATATTTTAACTGTCTAGCTATCACGGTTCATGTAACCTGTCTGCCTGGTGACAGACGGACAGGCGGACGGACAGCGAATACTTAGTAATAGGGTCCCGTTTTTAACCTTTGGGCACGGAAACCTAACTATCGAGTGAGGATTGCCAATAACCTTGCCACCTTTTGCAAAATAAAACCAAAGGCCGTCTTAAAATATTAATTACTAGCTTTTGCCCGCGGCTTCGCCCGCGTTGACATCCTTGTAATGACCGTCTTAGAGGGTGAGCGGTGTGCGAGCCGCTTGCGGCTCGCGAGCGTGGCCATGATTTTTTTCCAGATCCCTCGGGAACTATATCAGGATATGCTTAGTAGTAAATTATGTCATTTCCCACCCACTCACCCATCTTTGTGCAAAAAATCCATTGTTCTGTTGCATTGTTGTGGGAAATTCACCGAAAAAAGAGTATTTTTTCAGTTCCCTCAGGAACTGCATCGGACTATGCTATTTTCACAGAATAAAAAGTAGCCTGTGTCTTTTTTTGTGACACAGGCTACCTGCATGCCAAATTTCATTAAGATTGGTCAAGGCGTTCAAGCGTGAAAAGGTAACAAACAAACAAACACAATTTCACATTTATAATATTATTAATTAATTAATTATATTAAGAAACGAATAACAATAGAAATGTGTTAACAACTTTGATGTGTTCCGGCTTGAAGATAAGATAGCCAGTTCTCCATTGCGTTGGGGAATCTTGGTAAGCCCGCTTCCATCTTTGGTGTCCTAGTCACTTACCATCAGGTGATAAGATGCCAAGGGCTTACAAATTGAGAAAAAAAAATGTTGTCTAAAAACAGCGCACATTAGAACAGGCCGCATCGGGTCTTATATGTATACTAGTTGTTTTCCGGGGCTTCACCCGCTTGGACAACGTGAAAAAAGTAGCCTATGTGGTAATCCAGGTCCTAATCTGTCTACCTACCAAATTTTAGCCAGATCAGTTCAGTCGTTTTTGTGTGAAGAACACACTCAAAACCTTCGCCTTTATAATATTGGCAAAGTATATATATTAGTACTAACATACAGTATGGACGGACACTCCCTGCCGCTATCTAGATTGCGACCTCACTCCCTCGTCACCCAGATTCATACAGATTGGTTACTGTTTAGTTGTCGAACGTAAAGGCTTTCGCCGCCATTTTGTTTGTTCCGTCATTCCTTTTTTGAATTGTCATTTCTGACCCGTTGTATGAAGTGTCCAGGGTGTGATATAAGTGTGATAACCTATCGCTTACGACCCAGCATAGGCGGAATGGTCGTATTATTGCGCGGTGGATATACGTCCGTGCAATGCAGTCCACCCCGTCCCACTGCGGCCCATCGACCACGCAGTGTTCCAAGCGGAAATGAGTGCAACACTATTACTTCCTGTGTTCGCTTGTGCACTACACGTAACGACACCGAATTTCACCATCCGTAATTTCCACGAAATTTCTGAATCTTATGGGCGTTCAAGGAACGCGCGAACGCTTCTGCACTTGACAATAAAAACCCGGAACTGGAAATTGCGTGAGGCCGGTACAGGGTGTTTCAACGAAGAGGTTGTACCTAAAAAATAAAAATGAAAATTTTAAACAAATATTTAAACCAATGAATCACATAATCAGATGGAGACATAAACTACAAAAACACGAAAAATCCGCAAAAGTTTTGAATTTAGTTGAGAGCGATGGCCTTAGCTTGCCAAATGTAGATACATCGCCTACGCTCACCAGGAGCATTCATATTTTTTTCAAATGAAAGCACTCAAAAAAATCACCCTGTATGTCCCAGTTTGTGCATTTAGTGCGTCTGCTACCCAGTTATAGGCAAACTAATCGCAATTTCCATCAATATGTCGCGTGCGCCGCGACACGCCCTAGTGTAAGTAGCGAAAGAGGTACGCATTTTTTGCTGCGCCCCGACGCGACGCATCGTAACTTTATTATGCCCATACCTTAAATCCATCGGAATCCGAATTTTCAATTCAAGTTTAAAATTAAATTTTTCTTTCATTCTGTTCATCTAAACCGATACAAATCCGCTCATAAAATAAAATTCGTCAAAAATTTAATAACACCGCTTTTAAAATTCCGAAACGCTTAGCAAAGTTGAATTTTGCAGCCGCGACCTTTTGGTACAAATTATCTAAAGGTCAACACCCTCTAATTCAACTACACATAATATTATAGCTATGATTTATTTGTGTTAAACCGTACCATGTTTTCTCTCAAAGTACTTTTATCCCCGGAAAATTAATAGATTCCCACGTGACATGTATAGTTGGCTGTGTTACTAGTACTTTTCATTCCGTAAAATGTATTGGAGCCTACGGTACATGTACTGCTGGTTGCAATTACAATATTTTTATCCCTGGAAAGCCTTTATATTTTATATGCATCTTTCACCCAAACGCGTTGATGATCATGATGTAGGTAACAAATATACCATGCGTATTTCATAATATTAGTAGGTTTCAATTACATAGCGTCCCCAGTTTTTTCAATTTATCGCATAACATAGCGTAGCATGACCCATGTACGCGCACCTCTAAAGTTTAACCGTAAAACTGCGTCCACGACAGAAGTTGGAAATTATTTTTAATTAAGAGCGAGTTAACTAAACCCTCCAATTACTGCAGGGGTTTAAGAGCCCAAGTTATAATGTACAACCTTGTTTGAAACTTGGATCCTTTTCAAGCCTCTACATGAAAAGGCTAGAAGTTTTCCTTCGTAGTAAGTGAAAATATCTTTACTAACTACATTTCCAGTATCTCCATAACTTTTAACAACACATTTTTGCTTCAAAGCCTAACTTTTCGAACCGGTGAAGTGCGAGTTGAACTTGTGCACTGAGGGTAGCGTACCAATAGGTACATCTTCATTAATCAACTATATAGAAGACTAGCTGTTTCCCGCGGCTTCACCCGCGTGGACAACATTTCTACGACTTTTCAAGGGTGAGCAGTGCGCGAGCCACAAGCAGCTTGCCAGCGTGGCAAAAAGATGCCTCTGTGTTAATCCAGGTCCTATTCTTTCTACCTACTAAATTTCAGCCAGATCCGTTCATTAGTTTTTGCGTGAATAAGTAACAAACATACGTCCATACATTCTTACAAACTTTCGCGTTTATAAATATTAGTAGGAAGTAGGTTACCTACTACTAGATCCTTCTAAATGTCACCAGTTTCATCACGTTTACAAAAACTTACGCGTTCAACATACGCGAGGCCCGCGTATACTGGTTATGTATATGTATAGCTTGATGTGGCGCCGTCTAGATTTTAAGGTCTACAGATTTGTAGGTCATCAAGTAAGATTACAAAAGTTGAATGTAAACTATAGCGGCTTTGTATTCGAGCTGTCCGACTATTACAACTTCATGTCATTTAGCAAGATGCATACCATTAAGCTCAATTTCGACCTACGTACATCCAGAAAGGTCAAAATTGAGCTCAGAAATCGGAAAGATGTAGTGAAAGACGCGTATGTCGGATGAACACTTATTTATTTTAATGATACCCACACATACAAATATAAGTTAAACCTACCCCCATACATATACTATATCCTTCCCCTTTTACAAAAAAAAATTATAAACAATAATAATATACGTAATATCCTGAAAGACTATTACTAAACAAAATTAACTCTGAAAAAATAATAATAATTGAAATTACAGGCCTACCAACACAAGTATTAAAAAAAATAATATAAGTTGACTTGAAACACCAAAAATGCACTTACAATCAATGTAATGAATAATGACAGAATCTCATGTTAATGTAGCTTTTTTTTACAAAATAATGAATGTATATTTTTATAGTTAATATTGTGACCTCACAATCTGAGTAATTGTGTATAAATTTGGACAAGTAGTTGACCATCCCCAAGAACCTTCCCAAGGAGTTCCTATCATCAGGGTATGGCATTTCCATGACCTCTTTCACTTTTGACTCATCAGCTCTCATTCCATTTTTATAAAATTTGTGACCGAGATATTATTATGTAATTTGAGTAACGCCAAACTTGCATTTGTCCCGATTAAATTTGATTCCTATATCTTTCGCACGTTTTAGTAAGCGGTCTAGCCTCAGGTCATGCTCTTCCCTTGTGATACCCCAAACAATGACGTCATCAATAAACCACTCGACCCCCTCTAAGTCTTCCAAATGCTGCCTTAATTTTCCATGGAAAACTTCAGGTGCACAATTAATGCCGTATGGGAGTCGCAAAAATTGGTAACGGCCAAACGGCGTACTGAAAGTGCACGAGTCCGCACTTGCGTAATCAATTTCTATCATCCAAAATCCACACCTAGCATCAAGTACACTAAAAAAGCAGGCATTCCTGAGTTTTACAGCTAGTTCTGTCACAGTGGGAAGTGTGTACTGAGCGCGACGTACTGCGCGGTTCAAAGATCGTGGGTCCAAACAAACTCGAACATTGCCGTCCTTTTAGCAACTAGAAAAATAGCGTTCTGTAGGATGAGAGACTTTCCTAATAACACCCAGACTTTCCATTCTCTGAAGTTCTAACTGTAATTTTTCTTTCATACCAAGAGGTATTTTCCTTGTAGGACAAATTACAGGTTGGATATTTTTATCTATTACTATGCTATACTTGCCACTAACTTTTTTCCCTTGCATTTTACAGTTTCCATCCATTCTTTATGATTATGAGACTTACTCAGTTTTTTATCCTCATCTAATGTATTCACTTAGAATAACTCTTCTCTTGAATCGTCACTAACTTCCCACCGCGTACTTAAATCATACACTTTTTTTTGTTGCACATTTTGCGGACACACCATAGAAAAATGCCCTTTGTTATCACACACAAAATACATCGCGTTTCGTGCCGAACATCGGTCGTCTTCGGGACACCGGCTGCTGCCGCAGGTGGCCCAGGGGGCGCGAGCACCGCTGCCGGCGCCGGCGCCGGCCGGTACCGGAGGCGCCCTAGCGCCACCGCCGCCGCCCCGCCGCGCTCCTCGCTTGCCGGCCGGACGCCGCGCGTGCCGCCGGCTCGCGCGCCTCCGCTCCTGGACTGACCCCACACCGCGTTCACCTGCATCTCCTCTGATCCGCCGTCGATACACCTACCTTCTTCTTGCGATATTTCTGCCGCCTGACAAATTTGTATCGCCCGTGCCAAGGTCAACTCATCGGTACGCAATAGACGATCTCTAACCTTGTTGCTTATTATCCCGCACACGATCTTATCTCGAAGCAGACTGTCATGAAGCTCGCCGAACTCGCAAGAGTTACTCAACACTCGTAGCGCCGTCACATACTGGTCGATATTTTCCCCATCTTCCTGGCTGCGTGTAAAGAACTTGTAACGGGACATGGTAATATTCGGTTTTGTACCGAAATGAACGTCAAACTTTTGCAACAGACAGGCGATGTCATCTTCACTTTCACCTTCACCAAAGGTAAAGTTAGTAAAAATCTCGTAACCACCAACAGAGAAGCCTGTAATTCCGTGGGCTCCTTGCTCACTCCAGACGCTTTTAGAAAAACGTTAAATATTTTTTCCACTTTCGCCACGCTTCCGACCGCGAGGCGGGGCCGCCTTCTAAAACCAATTCGGCTGGGGACCATGGCGTGTTCCATACTTCACAGTTATTGTAAAACACTTGTTACACAATTGCAATTTAACTTTGTTACTATTTAGCAACAATAAATCACAAATAACGATTTTATTCGGAAACCGCTGTCACCATGTAATGAAAGACTTGTATGTCGGATGAACACTTGCTTAATTAAATTAATGATACCCTCACATACAAATATAAGTTAAACCTACCCACAAACATATACTATAAAAGATAGGCGTCGAAAGCTTTATCTGCAACCCGTCTCATCTTCATCATATCAGCCGAAAGACGTACACTGCAGGACAAAGACTACTCCAAAGATTTCCACGACGATCAATCCTGGGCTGCCTGCATCCAGCGACTTCACACGACATTCATCAGTTCGTCGGTCCAGGAAGAAATTTTAGCAATTTAAGATAATATTTTATGCTGTGAGGTTGCTTGTAACAATAAATTAGTATATATCATTGCTAATCGAAACTTGGCGAAAATTTACTAATCTTTGTGGCCCACATAATAAACTGATTCACGACTGAGTTTCAATTTTGATTCGATTAACGGAATCGGAAGAGAAATCTTTTTTTTATTATTAGCCGGTCGTCGCAGAAATCCTTGGGGATGCCTTTCTTCAGAAGTGGACTTTCGGCTTTAAATGGTTTATCATCATCATATCAGCCGAAAGACGTGCAATGCTGGACAAAGGCCTCTCCCAAGGATTTCCACGACAACCATCCAGCGGCTTCCTGCGACCTTTTTATGGTAGTCATTGTCGAATCCATTACCTGTTTAAGTGATTCCGTGGACGAATCAAAATGTAATTTCCGTGAAAAACGGGTTTTCTCGGGCTAATTATAGATTAATCTCCTTACCATCATCATATGTTTGGTGACAAGGAATCAATAAATGTCTTATGTCTTATATCAGAGGAATGACGTCCACCGCTGGACAAAGGCCTCCTCCTAATTTCCACAACGTTCGATCCTGCGCTGCCTGCATCCAGCGACTTCCCACGACCTTCATCAGTCACAACGACCGGTTGTCAGTCCACCGAGTTGGAGATCTGTATTCGCTACGTCTTCCAGTGCGTAGTTGCCAGTTGAGAACTTTACTACTCTAACGGCCGTCCGTTGTACTGTCTTTGTGCCCCGCCCACTGCCACTTGAGCTTAACAAATTTAAAGAATTATCTCACGATTTTTTTTTCATAGGTAACGTGTTCGTGATAGCCGCTATCATCATTGAGCGGAACCTGCAGAACGTGGCCAACTACCTGGTGGCTTCGCTGGCAGTGGCTGACCTGATGGTGGCGTGTCTGGTGATGCCGCTAGGAGCTGTGTACGAGGTGAATATGGCAGGCTCAAACACCCAATTGAGAGGAACCTGCGTAACGTGGTCAAGTACCTGGTCGCTTCGCTGGCAATGGCTGACTTGATAGTGGCGTGTCTGGTGATAAATCTAAAAGCTGTGTACAAATTTATCAGGCTCAAACACTCTATTGAGCGAAATCTGCAGAACGTGGCCAACTACCTGTTGGCTTCACTGGTAGTGGCTGAGCTGATGGTGGCGTATCTGGTGTTGCCGCTTAAAGCTGTGTACGAGGTAAATATAGCAGGCTCTAACACCTAATTGAGAGGAACTTGCAGAATGTCACCAACTACCCTCTGTCAGTGGCTGAGCTGATTAATAGGAGCTGTGCATGAAATAAATATGTCAGGCTTAAACACCCAATTGAGAGGAACCTGCAGAACGTAGCCAACTACCCAGTTTCTTCGCTGGAAGTGGCTGACGTGATGGTGGCAAGCTAGCCAACTTTATATGAACAGTAAAAAAAACAGTATGGGTTTCTTGGATAAAGTTGTTCAGTTTCATGAGTAAAGATAACTTTATATCTCACTGATCTGTAAAACCATACCATAGCTTTTTAACTCTAATAGTCTTCGAGCAAAGCGGCAACGATGGACAGACAGACAGACGTATAGGCATGTGAAACTATAAGGGTTCCTATAGTTTGACTACGGAATCCCAAAACTCAGCAGCACCACAAATGTAATTTTACTCTGTCATTCAAAACACAGAAAATAGATAAGTTGGTATTCCGCGCCCTTGCACATTACCGCTTCCGCTTTCACGCCATCTCTCTCCAATTTAACTGTGAGTTGCGGTTTCCTGAAATCAGAGATATGGGTATGTAATGTAACGTATGGCGTGTAACAAAATTGATGTGTGTATGTGAGTGTGTGTATAGCCCGTTAATTGAGGTGTCATTTATCGTTATCGTTTAGAACTCCGATATTACTTTTGACAAGGAACTCAAACTGTCTATCAACAGATAATTTAACTATGTATTTATATATGAAAACGTCGCGTATTCTTTGGAGAAAGTTCTTGGATATAAAAAGTCTAAGACCTGACTAGATGACAGTATACTTGTGGCAGAAGTTTCAGGATGGCTGGGAACTGCTGTAAAACCACTGTTTGCCGTGTTCCTTATTTATTCTCGTTTATTACAATTTCTGATATTGCACTCAACTAACGAACTCCAACATTTCTTGACAATTCACAAAAAGAATATAATACACTCACAAGTCAGTCTACAACAAAGAATATCTAACACTCACATTATACTTGTCAGAAACTAGCTACATAAGAGGTCACCTTTGATCGCGATTTTAATTGTTGCGAATTTTTCTTGGCCATGGAAACGAGTCCTTCAGCCGAATTCGTAAATATTTTTCACTTACTTCATTTCGTTTTTTGGATTTGTAATGCTAGTGCCGGTGCATTACAAATCTTCTCTGAAGTTCTTGACTCCATTTGCAGCAACCTCATTCTGAGGTAGAGCACCCGTTTGCAGTCTACAAAACTGCACCCAGTGCGAATTGGGTTCTCACGTCCTTCTTTATTTTATTTTTTTGTCCTTCACATTTCTCACGTGCAGCCAACCATTTTCTCGAAAACGCACCAGTTTTTTAAAGTAAATTCTAGCAGAAAACAATTTAAGTACATTGAAATAAAACTACGAATGCGTTCACCACAAATCCCGCCAAAATACTCCTTCGACCGCGAGATAGGGCAGTGTCGCCATTATGACAAACTAAACTACGTTCTGATAAAGTACTGTTGCAGATCTCATGTCGGCAACTGACAGTGCGGTTAAAGTGGCACGCCATTTAATTGGCAACACTAAACAAGTTAAAACGTTTATTATGCGAACAGCAAGGGAGTAGCATTCCTTGCCTGTGTCGGTGTTTTCCTGCTCTTAAAATTTTGGGACCTTCAAGGCGAGAGTGATTGGTTATTATTTGAGTAATCGTCACTTTCTATCAGGTAAGATACAGTCAAACACACTCAAATTTTAGATATTTTTTTTAAAAACAACCAACATCCATCGCAATAATTACAATTTGGCTACTTTTTTATTTTCGTTTTGCAAAAAAGTACTTGAAATGATATTGATACAATATAAACGCGATTTAATTACTATTTTTGACCATCAGAAAGAGTTTAGATATGCACCAATTTTAAATAAAAATTTTGAAATTTGAAATAAGAAATAATTTTGAAATAAAATAAGAAAATTGAAATAAGGCATAATTTTTCAAATATAAAAATATTTATTAAATCCAGTTCACTAAATTCGAAGAAAGTAAGTAAGTGTGTAAACATCCTTTATTGCACATCAGAAAAACGTTACCAAAACTTGTTTTTTTTATCCTCAATTAATAAGCTCTTGGCATCTCAACTGGTGGTAAGTGACGATGATACCGAAGATGGAAGCGGGCTTACTAAGATTCACCAACGCAATGGTCTTATCTTCAAGCCAGAACACATCAATGCTGTTAACACTGATGTTTGGTGGCAAGACTTAGATAAGATGGTGGTAGCTAGCCAGGCGGGCTATGAAAATGCCCTTCCACCAACCAAACCAAGTCATACTTACAAGGTAAGACTCTGCCGGGAATCGAACTCGCAACCTCCAGATGTGAAGCTAATGGACTCAACCATTACGCCACGGAGGTGGCTTATCAGCTTCATCCTCAAATGTCAACAAAATGTCGTTGTCAGTTTTAAAAAATCACAAAATTAGTACTTATACTCATTTTGTCATTTTTATGAATTGAAACACTTGTTGGAAAATAAAGCATGTAAGATTTTTTTATACTATAGTAGGAATAAAGGCTAAAAATCAATCGTTCATTATTTATTTAAGCGCATAGGGAGCCGGGTCGTTCCTTTCCCTCTAATATAGTTGATGGGAGCGATGGCTGACTCTCGCGTTATACTCGTGACCGGGTGCTGTCCGTGCGAATTGGCCTACTCGTGTTAAAGTTATCAATGACATTCAATGATTTTTTGTATAAATTTTCGTGTCATATTGTTTTCATGTTCTAATGACAATAAACTTAAAGGATTGCATTTTGACAATATTAACAAATGATTGTTTATTTCTTGATTTTTCACAAATGAAATTATGTTATTATTATTTTATGACCAGGAGTGTAATTTGCACCGATTTTGATTTAATACCTTAAATCTTGAATCATTTTTGATTCATTCATCCCAATAATTATTGTTGTTAAGTGTTGTTCCATAAGTTACAGCTTCTATTACAATTTTGTACACTCTGAATCATTTTATTCAATGTCGAGAACCAAATATTTTTGTACCCCCGCAGGGCGCAAAGAATGTCCCTTGAGGTTCATCGTGTAGATTAACATTTTAGCACCTCGAAAATATTTTAACAAGAACCGGAGAAGTACGTGCCGGACTCTTGCACTCAGGTTCCGTACCACCACAATTTACCTTTTTTATGTGACACATCTATAGCCGTACGTAAAACCGTTTCCTGGCGTGGCAACGCATGCCATGGCGACGCGTCGCCACGCTATATGATGGTCTATATTATATACATTCTATATGTAGTAGTGTGTGTTTCACATCTGCCAGGCGTCCCGTGACGGCTCATTTTTTTTGTCACTACAGGGTTTGCTCTAGTTCCTAGTATGTATTACACCAAGTTTGACGTTTGTGTGTTTAACTGTTATTAAGATAGATATATTATACCAAAAAAATATTTACGGTGATCCGTATTTTTCTGTATTTGCTACGATAGAAGCGATAGGTCGTATTCTGCGAAAATTATATTATAATCTAGTCGGTCTTGTATCATTGCATAATCAGCTGTCTAGGTAAAAGGGATGAAACTGCATCAGAAATAAATTTTAAACTCTTGATCACTAAATTGCCCTCCTACTGAAAGTTCGGAAAACCTTACTCGTTTTGTTTTCCATCAAGTCTTCGATTTTTAATTCACCAAAATCACAAAATGAGTACTTAAATGACGCTGCAAGATTATGACGTCACGCCTAGGTATGTCAAACATTTTTAGAACAAAATAAAGTTTTTGACAGACGATAAAAATTAAATCAGATAAAGTAAGTAAGTAAATCGTCATCCCTATTATTACGGAAGAAAGATCCCTGTAAAAAAGGGACAGACAGACACGCGAAGGCTTAGTATTATAGTACCGTTGGTACCCTTCTAGTACGGGACCCTAAAAAAGGGAGGGAGAAATAATTATACAACTGTTTTTTTACCGAGTAATTTTTCTTTTGCCCTCAGGGTATTGTTTTAGGCCATCTTCTTTTAATTTTCGTCGGTATTCTTCAGATTAAACGTAGTGTCAACTTCAAAGAGCATTTTTTGCGAAAATTTGTTCTGAAAGAGTTTGAAAAGAAAAGTGTTTTTTTTTTTACAAAAGAGCTTTGAGAGAGGATAATTTCAATAGACCGTAGATCAGTCTGTCAAACTGTCAATTATTGACGTTAACTTTATTTGTTGCTGCCACGTAAACTTTAACAAACATCCGGCTATAGCTTTCATACATGAATATTAAGAGAGCTTCTTTTTATCCGTAATAGGGATGACGACAGCATCAGAAATAAATTTTAAACTCTTGATCACTAAATTGCCCTCCTACTGAAACTTCGAAAAAACCTTACTCGTTTTGTTTTCCATCAAGTCTTCGATTTTTAATTTACCAAAATCACAAAATGAGTACTTAAATGACGCTGCAAGATTATGACGTCACGCCTAGGTATGTCAAACATTTTTAGAACAAAATAAAGTTTTTGACAGACGATAAAAATTAAATCAGATAAAGTAAGTAAGTAAATCGTCATCCCTATTATTACGGAAGAAAGATCCCTGTGAAAAAGGGACAGACAGACACGCGAAGGCTTAGTATTATAGTACCGTTGGTACCCTTCTAGTACGGGACCCTAAAAAAGGGAGGGAGAAATAATTATACAACTGTTTTTTTACCGAGTAATTTTTCTTTTGCCCTCAGGGTATTGTTTTAGGCCATCTTCTTTTAATTTTCGTCGGTATTCTTCAGATTAAACGTAGTGTCAACTTCAAAGAGCATTTTTTGCGAGAATTTGTTCTGAAAGAGTTTGAAAAGAAAAGTGTTTTTTTTTTACAAAAGAGCTTTGAGAGAGGATAATTTCAATAGACCGTAGATCAGTCTGTCAAACTGTCAATTATTGACGTTAACTTTATTTGTTGCTGCCACGTAAACTTTAACAAACATCCGGCTATAGCTTTCATACATGAATATTAAGAGAGCTTCTTTTTATCCGTAATAGGGATGACGACAGCATCAGAAATAAATTATGCACTCTTGATCACTAAATTGCCCTCCTACTGAAACTTCGAAAAAACCTTACTCGTTTTGTTTTCCATCAAGTCTTCGATTTTTAATTCACCAAAATCACAAAATGAGTACTTAAATGATGCTGCAAGATTATGACGTCACGCCTAGGTATGTCAAACATTTTTAGAACAAAATGTCGTTTTTGACTGATGATAAAAAGTAAATCAAATGACTAGCATTCTTCACCCCTATTGAAACGCCCACGCCCACGCCCTCGCCACACAGATTGATGCAGATTGGTTACCGTTTGGTTCTCGAACGTATAGGATTTTGCCGTAATTTTGTTTGTTCGGTCATTCGATATTTGAAATGTCATTTCTCGCCCGTTGTATAAAGTGTCCGGGGTGTGCCAGATGGTAACTGACGATGGCGCCGATGATGAAAGCGGGCTTACTATGAACTGGCTATCTTATCTCCAAGTCTGAAAACAACAACGCTGTTAACATAGATTTTTGTCGACAAGACTTAGATAAAATAGTGGTAGGTGTGGTGGTAGGCGGGCTAAGAAAATGCCCTACCACTAACTTAACCGAGTTTAACCAAGTTAGACCGCGCCAGGTAACAAACCCACAAATTCCTGGTCTGAAGCGAATGGCCTTATCATTACACCACTAGTGCAGTTGTGGTGGGGCTTAATTTCACTCAAAATTCTCATTCATTTGAAAATCATACACACACAAACTCTACAAGGTAATACGCTAGTGGTGGCTGTCAGGTTTTACACTTCACATCATTCGGGGTTGAAAATTAATTGCCTACTTACGTGCGCTATTTTCCCGTGGTAGTACTATTTCATCCTACTTGTAAGACCACGGGTGGTAAGTGTCAAATAAATTAATGAAATGCGTGTCACACGTAATCCCACAACTTTATTTGCTTATTTGACACCAAATAGTTTAGTAATAGTAATATATAAGTAATATATAAGTAAAAGAATGATGAATTTTGTATGAAAAGATTGATGAATGTAGAGGAAGCGAGAGAAGTATGTCAGGATCGTAGCAAGTGGAAAAATGTGGTCTCTGCCTACCCCTCCGGGAAAGAGGCGTGATCTTATGTATGTATGTATGTATGTATATAAGTAAATTTAACACTTACGAGGCTATTTATTTAAAAACTTATTAGGCTGTTTATTAAACACTTATGAGGCTATTTATTTAAAACTTATTAGGCTATTTTTTTAACACTTATGAGGCTATTTATTTAAAATGCTGGTCATTTAACACTTATGAATGAGGCTATTTATTTAATACTTTTTAGGATTTTTATTTAACACTTCTGAGGCTATTTATTACACTTTTATGAGGTTCTTTATTTAACACTTATGAGGCTATTTACTTAAAACTGATGAGGCTATTTATTTGATAATAAGAGCCTATTTATTTAACTTTTATAAAGCTATTAATTTAACACTTATGAGGAGTGTATATAATATAAACGAATTTGGGTTCTTATTTAAATTTCAAAGTAAAAAAAATATTAAATTTTGTAAACACGTTGATGCGGGCAGCGCAGAACCGGTCGTCCTGGAAATCCTAGGGGGAGGCCTATGATGTCCTTCGGCTGATATGATGATGATGAATGAAATTTATAAACTAATTTGTTCTATAAATTATTTTAAAAAATGTAAAATTCATTAATGTATGTATGTAAGAGCGTCGGTAACGTAATGACTAGGGCCACCGCCTCCTGTCCGGGAGGTCGTGGTTCGAACCTGCCACGTACCAATGTGATTTCGAATTTAGATTTCATATGTATACGTTTATTCGACGCTCTTACGGTGAAGGAAAACATCGTGAGGAAACCTACACAGTGCACACGCCTGCGTAGAAACTCGCAGGTTGTGTGTGAAGTCAACCAAACCGCACTGGGCCCGCGTGGTCGACTAAGGTCGGAACGCCCTAATTCAGGGTAAGCTCGAGTCACTCAGTGGGGACGTACTCGTATATATGAGCTGATATGACTTTAAAAATTCACAATGATAAGAAATAGTTACATCTGCCATGATAAGAGAGCGAACACCTTGGGACTAACATGTACTAACAAGAATTTTCCTTAACAGGTCAGCCAAGGCTGGATCCTGGGTCCGGAGCTGTGCGACATGTGGACCTCGAGCGATGTTCTATGCAGTTCAGCTTCAATTTTACACCTTGTTGCTATTGCTACAGACAGGTAGGTTTATTAAGGCGATTGATTGAAACAGTTGTCTCTGTCTTTTACTTTACGTGTAAAGAGTAAAGAAAATAACCACACTTTTTCACTTTTTCAATGGTTTTTCGTTTCAATCAAAAACTACAACTCAATTATAAAACATCGTAACATTACTCACTTTGTTTTATCATAAAAAATATTTTTGTATACTTTTAAAATTTATACTTTAAAATATTAGTCATACATAACTAGAGTTGATTGTAACGGTGTATACCTATCTTTGGGATTTTTTTCTATCGAGCCAAAACTGCCCAATTGTGTTTCTTATAGCTTTTGACTTTAAGAAAAATCATTAACAATAAGGATATTTTTTTTCAACCTTTGGTTTTCTATCGTTTAGGAGTGATTGACGTCAAAAATATCGAAAATCTGTAATAATAAAGCCTTAAAATAAGATAAGATTTTAACCGCCTCCGTGGCGTAATAGTTAGTCCATTCGCTTAACACTTGGAGGTCTCGGGTTCGATTCCCGGCGGGGTCTAACTTTATAAGACTCGGTTTGGTTGGTGGTAGGGCATTTTCTTATCCCGCATGACTATTTACTACCATCTTATCTAAGTCTTGCCACTAAACATCAATGTTGACAGCATAGATGTGTTCTGGCATGAAGATAAGATAGCCAGTTTCCCATTGCGTTGGGGAATTTTGTTAAGCCCGCTTTCATCTTCGGTGTCATCGTCACTTACCATCAGGTGAGATGATGTCAAGGGCTTATCAATTGTGGATAAAATAATTTTGAACAAAAAAACACCGACTTCAAACAGGAAACTAAGGTTCCCCTCGATTTCTCTGGGATGCCATCATCAGATCCTTCGCATCCTTAGCATGGTGCCACCCTTGGGATATTTCCTTTCCGACAAAAAAAATATTCATCAAAATTGGTTTATAAACGTCGAAGTTATCCGCGAACACACATAAAAAAATATATATTTATACATATACGGTCGAATTGAGAAACCTCCTCCTTTTTTGAAGTCGGTTAATTAATATTTTAATATTGAGATTTAACCAAATAAAAATGACTCGCAAGCAAAATGTTGCAACAGTCAGCTTCAACATTGAAAAAAATTAAACTTATTTCGTATTCTTCAACTTCCAGAGAAACTTGTTTTCTCGAGAGTATTAAGTTCGCGATCAAGTAATACTTTTTAGCATTGCAAGCGCCAACGGAATTTTGAAATTCACTTCTATTTTATATCTTTTTTCAAGGTACTGGGCTGTAACCAACGTAGACTACATCCATATAAGAAACGAGAGGAGAATCTTCACTATGATCGTCCTAGTATGGGGAGCAGCCTTGGTCGTCTCGCTGGCCCCGCAACTTGGATGGAAAGACCCTGATTACCTCGCTCGCATCACGCAGCAACAGAAATGCCTGGTCAGCCAGGATTTGGCTTATCAGATATTCGCGACTTGCTCCACGTTCTACGTCCCGCTAGCTGTCATCCTCATCTTGTACTGGAAGATCTTCCAAACAGCAAGAAGAAGGATCCGAAGGCGCCGAGACCCACCACCGCCGAGACCAACCTCGGCTGATGGCGCTTTACCAGCTGCTAGGCCTGTCCAGTCAGCCCGCGATAGGCGCTTTGTTAAGAAACGCTTCCTAAACTTGAAAAAGTGCAACCAGCGCACTCGAACCGAAGCCTTGGCTGCAGCTCTCTTACTGACTGAAGGTCAGAGTACTTCCACCGTCGACACTCTCGATGAAGAGCCCCGAACCACTGCTTTCACTATTAATGAGAAAGCGCCCTCAGTGTCACCAGAGAAGTCTTCCTCGACAGTCACGAATGGATCGAAACCGGAACGGGCCATCATTCCCGCTCCCACGCAAAGAGAGAAAAAGGAATCTCTCGAAGCAAAGAGAGAGAGGAAAGCTGCTAAGACTCTCGCTATTATCACCGGTGCGTTCGTCTTCTGCTGGCTACCATTCTTTATCATGGCTCTTGTAATGCCGATATGCCAGTCGTGCGTCATCAGCGACTACTTAGCCAGTTTCTTCCTCTGGCTAGGCTACTTCAACTCGACCCTCAACCCCGTAATCTACACTATCTTCAGCCCAGATTTCCGTCAAGCCTTCGCCAGGATCCTCTTTGGCACTCACCGGAGAAGGCGAAATAAAAAATTCTAACAAAGATGTACGACTTACTACATATATAATTGAAACGTGAACATGGACTATGTTACTATTAAAGTATCTTATGTATTTCAGCTTATCTGTATGTTATACATACCTACCGTTGGTCTGTTAGTGTAAATATGTTTAGTTATTGTTGTAAATAATATATAAAAGTATATTTAATGATAGATGATGTTGAGAATTGTTTTTTTACGCGTTAAAGTCTATGCAGCTGCGGCGGGGCGGCGCGAGAGTCCCGGGCCTCCCCGCCGATGGCTCTTACGTTGTTCAAGTGACATTACGAAATAAATATTTAAATTATATCATAACCATACGTTTCATTTATACTTTTCACTGTTGTATTGTATACTTCGAAGTAAACACAGGTTTTTTTTATTTACAATACACGTTTACGTCGATTCTATTACATCTTAGTGAAAGCGACTGCTCCAGTCGGCGGCCACAGTAAGATTGACCAAACTTGACCAAAGAGTACCGTTCATATGTAGCAGACAAATTGTAAGATAAACGGTCAATTACGAGTCAGGCAAATTATCAAAATGCCGTACGGCAGATTGTAAATAACCTCGATTGATTCAACTGTCAAAGAACCTCGCGAAGCGAGTCTCCCTGCCCTCGCCATTATATAATTTGCCCAACATTTCCCTGACCGTGTGTATAATGACGAACTATATATTGACTGACTCGGTAGCTCAGTGGTTAGTGCCCTTGACTACTGATCCGAGGGTTGTGGGTCCACATCCCCACCCAGGGCAAGCATTTGCGTGATGAGCAGATAAGTTTGCTCTGTGTCTGGGTGTTAAATATATCTATATATGTATGTATTTAAAACGTATATAAGTATGTATATCAGTCTCTGGTAACCCATAACAGGGAATCCTATTCTGGGGCCAGATGACCATGTGTGATTTGTCCCAGAATATTTATTTATTATTTATTTATACAGGGTCTTCGGCAGATGGTTGAAAATACGAAAATGGGGGATAGGTGGGGTCGCCTCCCACCTATTTTGAGAATTAAAAAAAATCTAGGACTTGTAATTTTTTTTACAGGATTTTTTTTCCTTTTTTTAGAAATTTTGCCATTTTTATACCTTTGAACACATGTAACTTTTTGTTTTTTAAAGCTAGCTCCAAAATCTTTTTTTTAATAGACTTTTATAAGATTGTCGGCTCTAAAAAAAATTATGTTTGTTTCAAGTTATTGCTAAAAACAAAAATGTGGGCCCCCGAACTTAAAAAAAAAGTTGAACAAAAATTTAAAAGTCAACTTTGCGATGCATTTAAAAAAAAAAAAATGGGGCTGGAAGGCTTCTGTTTTTTTTAAAACATCTCTAAAGCTTAGGCTTTTGAATGGTATGTAATTTGTTTCGGTATCTTTTTTGTAACCGGAGTTGTTAATTTTTTTTAACTCAATTGGACCATGTTGACGAAATTCCACTAGTTACATGTTTTGTGAAATGTATCAAATGCAAAGTTGAAAATAATGTAAATACTTACTGTTGGGACGGTTACAAAGAGCAGGTACGTTTTTTTACATTCTTGCACACACACATAATGGCTATCTTTTGTCATTTATTGGCATATTGGAGTTAGCACTTCCATATGCCAATAAAATGTCCACATATTCCGCATTGGTTAATTGAGCCATTTTAAACCACAACAAAGTCTTAACAAAACGTCTGATAATAACAAAAAGTGACAAACAACAAAAAAACTTAACAAAATCACAAACGTTAATAACGTTAACGTTTTTTTTTTGTTTTCGTTAATTTCACTTTGCTGTGTTTGTGATTTTGTTAAGTTTTTTTGTTGTTTGTCACTTTTTGTTATTATCAGACGTTTTGTTAAGACTTTGTTGTGGTTTAAATGGCTCAATTTACCAATGCGGAATATGCGGACATTTTATTGGCATATGGAAGTGCTAACTCCAATATGCCAATAAATGACAAAAGATAGCCATTATGTGTGTGCAAGAATGTAAAAAAACGTACCTGCTCTTTGTAACCGTCCCAACAGTAAGTATTTACATTATTTTCAACTTTGCATTTGATACATTTCACAAAACATGTAACTAGTGGAATTTCGTCAACATGGTCCAATTGAGTAAAAAAAATTAACAACTCCGGTTACAAAAAAGATACCGAAACAAATTACATACCATTCAAAAGCCTAAGCTTTAGAGATGTTTTAATAAAAACAGAAGCCTTCCAGCCCCATTATTATTTTTTTAAATGCATCGCAAAGTTGACTTTTAAATTTTTGTTCAACTTTTTTTTTAAGTTCGGGGGCCCACATTTTTGTTTTTAGCAATAACTTGAAACAAAAATAATTTTTTTTAGAGCCGAAAATCTTATAAAAGTCTATGAAAAAAAAGATTTTGGAGCTAGCTTTAAAAAACAAAAAGTTACATGTGTTCAAAGGTATAAAAATGGCAAAATTTCTAAAAAAAGGAAAAAAAATCCTGTAAAAAAAATTACAAGTCCTAGATTTTTTTTAATTCTCAAAATAGGTGGGAGGCGACCCCACCTATCCCCCATTTTCGTATTTTCAACCATCTGCCGAAGACCCTGTATAGTATGCCTGCGACATATATATGGAAAATAGAGTAGTCACTCTTTCAAATAAGAGAGCACCCCTAGCGGACCGCTTAGAAATTGGTACAGTAATAGAAAAAACTAATTTAAAAATATGACTGATTTCGAACTCGCACACTCCGGATCATTACATAGAGCTTTAACCACCATACATAGGTACAAACATTGCCAGTTAATTAAAAGCTTTTTATAATAACCACTATATCACATCCCGGACACTGCATACAACGGTCGTGAAATGACACTAACCACTCGGTTATGTATTAGATAATCTTAAGGTGAGTTGCACCATGTAACGATAACGATAACCAAACCGTAACCAGCCGTCAAATCGCCATTATTTGACATAACAATAACCGGACAAAATCGAGTGGTTAACGTTAGCGTTAAGTTATGAAGTCATTTTAATCGTTTTAAAAATGGTGCAACCCTATAACCGGCGATTTGACGGCTGGTTTCGGTTTGGTTATCGTTCTAGTTACATGGTGCAACTCACCCTTGGATTTCAATTACATGGTGCAAAATTAGTTTCGAACTAGCGCATATCACAATGACTTGTGGCGCCAACTATCGATGAACCTGTTTACTACGGTTTCTCATACAAACAAAAAAAAATTGTGAGCGAAAAGGCCCTGATTGACTTCTAACGGAACTTGCTGCAGATTCTAAACTGGGTACGCGCGCAAGATACGGCAGTTAAGGCCTTCTCTTTCACTCACACATACAGATCATAACGTTTTGCTATACAATTTGCATATTCCGCATCTGTAATCACAAGGATCATGTAATATTCAATATGAAACACTTTAGTAAGGTTTCCTTTTGAAGTTACTACAGTCCCATAATCAAACATGTACTAAAATATCATCATATCAGCTCATATACGTCTTCACCGAGGGGCTCGAGCCTACCCTGAATTAGGGCGATTCTCAAAATTTAGAATTGTTAATTGGATCCTTAGAACGGATGGCCGGTTGGGCAATGAAGTTTAAGAGTGGCGACTGCCCACCGATAAACGTAGCGTAGGCGGGCCTCCCGGTGGCAGGCAAACACGGTGGACCGACGACCTGGTGAAAATCGCGGGAAGCCACTGAATCTCGGCAGCGCAGGAATGGTCGTGGTGGAAACCCTTGGGGAGGCCTTTGTCCAGCAGTAGACGTCTTTCGGCTGATATGCACAGCCCCTTAACTTATTATATCGCTGTTTCCCTACCCAAAGGTTTCCTGGAAGAAATTGCTACCTAGCAATAAGGCCGCCTATTGTATAGGCTTTCTTCTATATTGTTAATTTATTTTTTTATGTTGTGATGCAATAAAGAATATTGCATTGTATTGTTTTGTATGATAATGATGATCCTTGAAATTGAAAAGCGAACACTGTCGCGGGCGTCGCCTAGTAAATAATAGTCCTAAAGTGCCTAATTCAAGGACCAATCCTTTTGTTTGTCTGTCCCTTTGTCTTGGAGTTCAGAACTGCAGACTCATACAGACGGATAATACCTGTCTATTGAAATTTAAGCGGATTAGGTAGCACAACATAGCCACAGTATCACGATATGGCTTACAGTAGCGCAACACCTTTGATGTCACACGATGCTCCACCGGCGTAGGTACTAGCCCATACTAGCCTATAGCAAAGTAAATATATTAGTACTAACATACAGTATGGACACTCCCTGCCGCTCTCTAGATTGCGACCTCACCCCCACGTCACCCAAATTGATACAGATTGGTTTCAGTTTGGTTGCCGAACGTATGTATAGGATTTCGCCGCCAATTTGTTTGTTTGGTCTTTCCTTTTTTGAAATGTCATTTCTGGCCCGTTGTATGAATTGTCCAGGGTGTGCCTGTGAGTTTGCCGCCCGCTGCCCCGCAAGTACCCTTCCGTTGCTCTGCGTAAGTACATTCGTTGCGCTACTGTAAGCCGCTATTTTGTAATACTGTGACGTAGCATAACATTATATTATTACTAGCTTTTGCCCGCGGCTTCACCCGAGTAGATATAGTTTTTATGACTGTATAGGTGACTTCGGGTGATGGTTCTCTTGGTTAACACTTTATTTCTTATAACTTGTGGTAAGTTATCTTGGAAAGTAGGTGTATGCTGGGTAGTGGGTATGCTAATACGGTTTTGAAAAAAAAAACTACTTTTAGTATTCCTAATATACATCGACTTCTCAAGCTATCAGCCATATCAACACGCCTAATTGAAGGAAAAACAATGGGTTTTTTCGATTACTTCGGGAAACCCCCGATTCTCCGGCAACAAAAGTATATTTTCGTAACTTTCATCAGGTTTTAACATATTGAATACAGCTAATCTAATAGTAGAAGTTTCATCTTAATATATAAGGCCATTCTAGAGATACAATGCTGTTCCTTTCCTGAAGAAACCTTTGATTATCAGGGATTGATAATATGACGTCACGTAAAGTACCCTATACGATATTCGACAAGCCTTATTGAAGGAAAAATAATGGGTTACTTCAATTCTTTCGGGAACCCCCTGATTTTCCAGGATAAAAAGTATAATTTTCGTTACTACAATCAGGTGTTAAATTGAATACGTCTGATCCAACTGTGAAAGTTTTATTCTTATACGTTAGGCCATTCTGGAGAAACAATAAATAAATAAATAAATAAATATTCTGGGACAAATCACATATGGTCATCTGGCCCCAAAGTAGGATTCCCTGTGTTATGGGTTACCAGAGACTGATATACATACTTATATACGTTTAAATACATATAGATATACAGGGTTTTCGGCAGATTATTGAAAATACGAAAATGGGGGATAGGTGGGGTCGCCTCCCACCTATTTTGAGAATTAAAAAAATCTAGGACTTGTAATTTTTTTTACAGGATTTTTTTTCCTTTTTTTAGAAATTTTGCCATTTTTATACCTTTGAACACATGTAACTTTTTGTTTTTCAAAGCTAGCTCCAAAATCTTTAACGTTTTTTTTTTTTGTTTTCGTTAATTTCACTTTGCTGTGTTTGTGATTTTGTTAAGTTTTTTTGTTGTTTGTCACTTTTTGTTATTATCAGACGTTTTGTTAAGACTTTGTTGTGGTTTAAAATGGCTCAATTTACCAATGCGGAATATGCGGACATTTTATTGACATATGGAAGTGCTAACTCCAATATGCCAATAAATGACAAAAGATAGCCATTATGTGTGTGCAAGAATGTAAAAAAACGTACCTGCTCTTTGTAACCGTCCCAACAGTAAGTATTTACAATATTTTCAACTTTGCATTTGATACATTTCACAAAACATGTAACTAGTGGAATTTCGTCAACATGGTCCAATTGAGTAAAAAAAATTAACAACTCCGATTACAAAAAAGATACCGAAACAAATTACATACCATTCAAAAGCCTAAGCTTTAGAGATGTTTTAAAAAACTCAGAAGCCTTCCAGCCCCATTATTTTTTTTTAAATGCATCGCAAAGTTGAGTTTTAAATTTTTGTTTAACTTTTTTTTTAAGTTCGGGGGCCCACATTTTTGTTTTTAGCAATAACTTGAAACAAACATAATTTTTTTTAGAGCCGACAATCTTATAAAAGTCTATTAAAAAAAAGATTTTGGAGCTAGCTTTAAAAAACAAAAAGTTACATGTGTTCAAAGGTATAAAAATGGCAAAATTTCTAAAAAAGGAAAAAATATCCTGTAAAAAAAATTACAAGTCCTAGATTTTTTTTAATTCTCAAAATAAGTGGGAGGCGACCCCACCTATCCCCCATTTTCGTATTTTTAACCATCTGCCGAAGACCCTGTATTTAACACCCAGACACAGAGCAAACAAATCTGCTCATCACACAAATGATTGCCCTGGGTGGGGATCGAACCCACAACCCTCGGATCAGTAGTCAAGGGCACTAACCACTGAGCCACCGAGTCAGTCAAAATGTCCTTCCTTTCCTTCGGGAACCTTTTGATCATCTGGGATTGAAAATATGATCGCACGTTAAGTACCGTATTAGTCCTCCAGGGTTTTTTTTTAAATTCACAATTGGTAAACCCTTGACAACATCTCACCTGGTGGTAAGTGTCGATGCTGCCGAAGATGGAAGCGGGCTTACCAAGAATCCCCAACGCAATGGGGAACTGGCTATTATTATAAGTCTTCATGCCGGAACACACCAATGATATCAACATTGATATTTGGCGGCAAGACTTAGATAAGATGGTGGTAGCTAGCCAGGCGGGCTTAGAAAATGCCCTACCACCAACCAAACCGAGTTATCATTTTCAAAAAATATTTCCTTTACAGAGATTCTTAGAGATCCGTTGGGCTATCCTGATTAGCAGTCTATGTCGCTTTTCACCCCCTCAACTATTTCTATGCAATAAAAAAACACGTCAAACCGTTGCCCCGTTGTGACGCTCGCTGACGTGCGCAAGCGTGAAAATTTGTATTTCCCAGATTACTCGGGAACTACGTCGGGCTATGTTTATTTGTAGTCTGTGTCACTTCCCACCCCCTCGACCATGTCTGTATAGAAACTACGACAATACCTTGCTCTGTTGCGATGTGCGCGAGCATGGAAATGATTTTTCCACAGATCTCTCGGGAACTACATCTGGTTATGCTCATTAGTAGTCTATGTCATTTCCCACACCTTAAACCATTTTTGTGCAAAAAATCACAATAATAAGTTGCTCCGTTGCTATGTTAAAGAAATCAACTCAAAAAAGACTATGCTATTTTCACGGGATAAAATGTAACTTATGGCCTTTTCTATGACATAGGCTACGTTTAACGCGAAACTGGGCAAACGAAGTGATGGTGAGCTGAGAGTGGGGCAATTTAGATATGGAGAGAGAAATGCACGTGGCCAGCTGCTGGCGGACTTTATGGAAAGGGAGGGCCTCTTTATGATGAACTCCTTCTTCAAAAAGACTAAAGTGGACATTTTTGCATCCCAATGGCGTAACGAAGAACGAGATCGACTTCATCTTGTCGACGAGAAGGCAAATATTTAATAATCAAAGGTGTATTTAAGCTTTTGGACTGGGGTGGACTCGGCATCAATATCAACGGCGAGTACATCACCCACCTTCGATTCGCTGACGATATCGTGGTCATGGCTGAGACTATGGACGACTCGGGAAACTTCGCAATATCTTTACGTCCCATATACCGCAGTGTCTTAAGACCAAGGTCTTCGACCAGTGTGTGTTGCCAGTGATGACATACGGAACTGAGACATGGTTGCTTATTATGGGCCTCATAAGAACGCTCAAGGTCAGCCAAAGGGCAATGGAGCGTGCTATGCTCGGAGTTTCTCTGCGTGATAGAATCAGAAACGAGGAGATCCGTAGGAGAACCAAAGTAACCGACATAGCTCTCAGAATTGCTAAACTTAAGTGGCAGCGAGCGGGGCACATTGCTCGTAGAACAGATAGCCGTTGGGGTAGTAAAGTTCTCCAGTGGCGACCGCGCACCGGAAAGCGTAGTGTAGGCAGGCCTCCCACTCGGTGGACCGATGACCTGGTGATGGTCGCAGGAAGCCGCTGGATGCGGGCAGCGCAGAACCGGTCGTCGTGGAGATCCTTGGGGGAGGCCTATGTCCAGTTGTGGACGTCCTTCGGCTAATATGATGATGATGACGATGATGATGATAAGGCTACGTGCGTGCCAAATTTCGTCAAGATTGGTTGAGTTGTTGAAACGTAAAGAGGTAATTTATATATTTCCCCATACAAATTATTAATCCCCGTTTTGAACACCTTTAGGGGTTGAATTTTCAAAAATCCGTTCTTAGCGGACGCCTTCGTCATAATTTCTTCATGTTTGCCAAATTTTAGCCCGATCCATCCAGTGGTTTGAGCTGTGCCTTAATACCAGTCAGTCAGTCAGTCACGTTTTCCTTTTATATATTAATAGTGGCCCGTTACGGCTTCGCACGAGTAAAAATACAAAAGTGCTATCTTTCCTCTTTATAATATTAGTTTAGAACAAAATGAAGCATAATAATATCCAAGCTGCAGATGGTCTAATGAAATCAAGCGACAGTGTAAGTAATTTTGCTTACTTTTTTTTGTCAAGCGAATTTTATGAGGTCTACCTTGGGTTACATTATTGGAGTTTAAGTAAAGATTCCTATTTTTTTTTAAATATAATATAGCCTATTGTCACTTAAGGATAGTGTAACTTCCCAACAATGCAAGAATTTTTCAAATCAGTCCAGTAGTTTCGGAGTCTATTCAATGCAAACCAACAAAAAAATAATCAAATATTTCCTCTTTATAATATTTAAGAAAGTTAAGGTGAAAACGTATAGAGAAATGAAGGAGATAGTGTGGGAAAGAGAGACCTGGAAAGAGCTACACCGACAAGAGTACGGCTCATAAATTGTGATGATGATATAAGTAATAACTAGGTAGCAGGAATAACAAGTTGTACTAGATTGGGGATAAAAAGCTTGGGTTCATAACTGCTATGTCCGGCACTACGGTTCCACTAATTTCTTGTAATCTGTATGAAAATAGTGAAATACAATTTTATTGTCTATACCTAGTTTTAGATAAAATGCCACGTAAAACAAAATTCATTTAGGAGAACTCATAGGTTAATTACAGCACCTGCCTATCTTAAAATTTTTCCACCAATTTTCCAAAAAAAAAACAACTTCAATCGCAACAACCGAGTACAATTTTGCAATTTATTTGTTTTTGTTAATTTCCTAGAAAATACTGAGCCTATTTTGATGAAATTTCTATGGAAACAATCTAAAGACATCCTTTCAAATAAAAAAAAGAATTTTTCAAATCGGTTTATGTATGACGGAGTTCTGGCGCAACAAACATAAAAAATACAACCGAATTGAGAACTGTAACTAAAGTAAAAGTAACTGGTTTATAATACTCAGTTACAGGTTAAGGATTAATTCAGAAATTACTTCCCTTTAGGCCAGCAGCTGGGCGGGCAGTGTGGCCAAAAGACTGGCTGGTGGTTAGCGCAACTTCATCCCAGGATCATTCTTGAATCGGAGGAATTTTCTGAGACGTCAAACTCGCAGGGGGAGTGAAAGACCCTACGAACATATGTAAATCTAGTTTGCAGCAGCATCAAAAAAAGTATTTTTTATGCAAAGCGGTTTCCTTACACAAATTACTTACCACTGAATAAAATAGAGGGCCTTAATGAAACATTAATATAAATAAGAATTTAAACACCCACAACAGTCAACACATCACGGTCATCTTTTCTTTTCTTTCTCCTGTCAAAAGGTAACAATAAATTTAATCATGAAACGCAAAGCAAGGAGAATGAGTTTGAAACGAACTTTTGCGTTTCAGAACCACCTCATTTTTTTTTGAAGTTGGTTGATAATCATGTTTTGTATCATCCACATCAGCCAAAAAACGTCCACTGCTGGACAAAGGCCTCCCCCAAAGATTTCTGCGCTGCCCGCATCCATCGGCTTCCCGCGATCGTCACCAGGTCCTCGGTCCACCGCGCACCGGAAAACGTAGCGTAGGCAGGCCTCCCACGCGGTGGACTGACGACATGGTGATGTTTTGTATGTTAAATCATAAATAACCCCTAGTCGATGCTAAGCAGTGTTAAATATCTAATATTCTTGTAATTAATGCTAATGCTTTTATTCTGGCTGTACGATCTGAAATAATATTATTCCCCGGTTTCGGGAGTAAAAGTTTCCAAAGCTGTGAGTCAGTCAAACCTCCTTCAAATTATGATACCTAAATCTCGTTATACAGGCTGTGTTATTTCAGATCGCATCAGGGCGAAAATTCACTAAATCTGTGCGCTAAAATGGTTGGAGCTGGGTTTGTAGGAGTATTAGAGTAAGGGCTAAGCCTGATGTGGGCAGCACAGGACTGGTCGTTCTGAAAACCCTTGTGGGAAGCATTTGTCCAGCAGTGAACTTTTTTTTGGTTGGCGTTATGATGATGATGAAGGGCTGAGGTAACGTAATCTATTGGTGGTACAATCGGCCGCTGAATTGGTATCTGAATAGATTGCTCATGGCCCTACTGATAGAACTACGGACAAAAAATTTGCCCATGGTCCTACCAGTAGGACCACGGGCAACAAACTGGTTCTAATAGCGTAGTTCTTGTTTAGTGTTAGGACTTATACTTGTAGTTTTACCACACACGAGCCCCCGATCTTCTGATTTTTTATCTCAAATATACAGGATGTAAAAAAATGGTGAAGGACCCGTTAAATGGGGGTTCTAGTTATCATACTGAACAACTTTCCCCAAGGAACCCATAGTCAATTCTCAAAAAAAATTTGGACCCTCGATACTAAAATGCACAAAATTGGTCAATCACCTGATCAATTTGTATGAAGAGTAAAAAAAATTACGTTTTCAGCAAAGTCGTAGAACAAAAGTTGTTCAGTATGATGAGAAGAAGCCCTAGTTAACGGGACCTACACCAATTTTGTTACATCCTGTAGAGGCACTGCGGAACCAGCTGTACAAATGTGGTAACCTCTGCAGTAAGCACTCGCCACGACAACGTGCCCATACACATCTCAAGCAAAGTACTTGTGTATATATATAAGTACTAAATACAGTATGGACACTCCCTGCCGATCTCTAGATTTCGACCTCACCCCCTCGTTACCCAGATTGATACAGATTGGTTACAGTTTGGTTGTCGAATATATAGGATTTCGTTGCTATTTTGTTTGTTCCGTCATTCTTTTTTGAAATGACATTTCTGGCCCATTGTATGAAGTGTTCAGTGTGTGTCTCAAGACTGACTCAGCAGTCAAGCCTAGTCAGGCTTGCGGAGTTTCTTCGGCGCCTCAACAAATAGCAAATACAACGCGCTGTTGGAATTGTCTTGGAGTTAACATATTTTACTTTTTTGTGTACGTAGACAGCCCTCTTCGATCCTCCCCCCTCCAAGCAACGACCTAAACGGACCTAGGCAGTTACATCTTTTTGCTTTGCACACTAACTATTGTATTTTAAAAGCTACAAAATTATTCACTTGTGTGTACTTATCACTAAATAAACATTTATTCTATTCTATTCTATTCTACTAGGTTAAGTGCCCTCCGCACTCGCCTCCCCTGTCTGGTGAAGCTGTAAAGGCCCCACGGCCAACAACACCAAGCTTGTTCTTTCGAAAAAAAAACCGTCGGCGGCAGATCATGAAATGCCCGGCCATAGAATTGTCCCCCCTTTTATATGCCCGAATGTTATAGAATAGGCTCCAAAAAAAACTGTGGATAGATTCGTTTAAAATGTACCAGGCATTCTAAACGAATCTAACCATAGTTTTTTTCGGAGCATAAGCATAATAATCTATATAAATTATTATAGAATAATCTATAATATAGCCAATTCTATGCCCGGGAATTTCATGATTTGCCCAAGGAAAGTACCTAAGTAAACAAAAGCCCTGCGAAGCGGGGTTTTGCCGACTTAATTTTTTTCGGAGCCACATCCGTGGCGTAATGGTTAAGTTAATTAACCTCACATCAGGAGTCGCGGGTTCGCTTCCCGCTGGAGTCTAACTTTGTGGAACTCGGTTTGCTTGGTGGAGGGGCAATTTCCAGGCCCTCCTGGCTAGCTACTACCGTTTAATCTGTCTTGCCGCTAAATTCAATGCTAAAAAATATGTGTTCCGGCTTGAAGATAAGATAGCCAGTTCCGCATTGGGTCGGGGAATCGTAAGCCCGCTTCCAACCTCGGCATCATTGTCACACTTACCATCAGGTTAGACGATGCCAGGGGCATATTGTGAAAAAAAAAGATCTGCCCAATCCTACAATCGGCCGTTTGCATTATATACAGGGTAATTAGTAATTAATCCGCAATCTCTTAGTTGATCCATTATTGTACTGTGAAAACTAAACAAGTTGCTTCCAATGTCAGCCTGAAGATGGTGTTCGAAACCGGTCGCTGACAAATCATAAACGCAGTTTTAATTTGTGGATATAGTGTATGTATATACCAATATGTGTGATATAATGTTCCACAAAGAACCTATAATCAAAAGTATCAACTATTTCAAATTTTGTGGCTATTTCAGCAAAGTTGTAGAACAGGCGTTTTCAGTTTTATTTGAATAATGGCCAACGAAAAGGTTTCGGGTTAATCAAAACAGGGTGTAAAAAAATTGGTGTGGGACCCGTTAACTGGAGGTCCTTCTCATCATACTGAACAACTTTCCCCAAGGAACCCATAGGCAATTCTCAAAAAATATTTGGACCCTCCATACTAAAATGCAAAAAATTGGTCGATCAGCTGATCGATTTGTATGAAGAGTAAAAACTTCTTTTGCGATTTCAGCAGTCTTAGAACAAAAGTTGTTAAGTATGATGAGTAGAAGCTCTAGTTAACGGAACCTGCACCGATTTTGTTACACCCTGTATGTAGGGTGACTTTTAACTAGTTCTTGATAGCAAAGAAAGAAAAAATATAATAAAAGAAACTATATGTCAAATTTGAAAAAAAAATTGGTCCTTTATACATTTTTTCCGATTTGATAACTTATTTCGTATAGAGGATCAATTTTTATTTCTGATTTGACATATACTTACTTTCATACATAATCAAAAGTACATGCATATCTAATTTGTTATCAAGAACTAATTAAAAGTTACCCTGATATTATTATTAAAGTAAGTTTACAATGTGCGTGCCGCTAGAACTCAGAAACAAGTCCCGGTACGATCAAGGAGTTTTAATATGGCACCATATTACAACTCCTTGATCGTACCGGGATATGGTGTGGTAGTTATGGGGGGTGTTGCGACTAGCACCGTTGTTGCCCCGCCACCTAACAGCGGCGACCTGGCGGAGAGCCCTAGCCGGAATGGACCACGCTCAAACCACTACCTCGATACATATCGAAGCCATTTTTTTTTTTTAGTTCGGACAAGCTTGCTTTTGGCCGTGGGGGCCTTTATAACTTCACCGGGCAGGTGAGGCGAGTACGGAAGGAACATTTTATGCATAAAGCATTATATTCGATCCCCACCCAGGCCAAACATTTGTGGGATGAGCAGATTTGTTTGCTCTGTGTCTGGGTGTTAAATATCTATGTAAGGTCTAACAAAATTAGCTGAAACTATTTTAAGGGCAAGTTCAGCAAACGAAACTGAACAACTTTTTCTTCAGCGACCATACTGAAATCTAAGAAAAAAAATCTACAATAAAGAAATAAGAAATCTTAATGAATCCGGCACTGACCATCGCACCGTAGAAGCCGCAGCCCACTCGCCTTTCGCCACAGATGATAATAATAGCACAAGCCTCCACTCCGATCCTTTACCCGCAGCCTTCCTTCTTACATCCCAAACTTGTGGTTACAAACTTCATAGCACACCGCCATGTCCAAATACTGTTGTACGGCATTTCACAATGAAACACTTAACTTAGGCACTTAGGTAGGTCTCACACAATCTGTCGTTAGGCTTTGAGCAACGTTACTCAATGAGTGCGCGAGAGTAACTGAGATATTTTTTTCGCGCAAATCGCGCATCACAGTATTCACAGTTGCTTGTAGGCGCTTGCTCGTAGGTACATACAATTCGCGTGGTTCTTCAACGACCTCAAACGCCTCAAATGAAGAAGCCGCCGCCTTCAATTTCAATTTCTTCTTTTTCGTAAAGTGTAAATACCTGTTTGTTTGTATTTTACTACCTACAGCTAAAAGGAACTGTAAGGTTTTAAGTATTTTAAATATGAATTGATTGAGAGAACTAGTAAAGGTCAACGGCCAGGCACAGTGCACAGTTTCGTTGCGGATGGTTGCGGCACGGCACGAATCCAGCGATGTAAACAAAACAGGGCCGCACTACGAGAATATTTATATTTAAGTAGGCAATAATGGAATGTAGCGATTTTTTTTGGAATTCGGTATGGTCGCTGAAGAAAAAGTTGTTCAGTTTCGTTTACTGAACTTGCCCTTAAAATACTCTCAGCTAATTTTGTTAGACCTTATATATGTATGTATTTAAACGTATACAAGTATGTATATCAGTCTCTGGTTACCATAACACAGGGAATCCTACTTTGGGGCCAGATGACCATGTGTGATTTGTCCCTGAATATTTATTTATTTATTCTCATTAAAATTATTAAAAATTATTTAATTGCATACCTAATTGGGGGGGATAGAGGGCTACCACACCATATACCTCACTTGATCGTACGGGGACTCGTTTTTGAGTTCTAGCGGCACGCATAATGTACCTCTATAAAGAAGATTACCGTTTTTATTTGAGTTCCATAGTCACCAAAGAACTCTTATAGTTTCGGCATGTCTATCTGTCTGCAGCTAAGCTTTGCGGGAGTCCAACTCGCACTTGTCCTGTTTTTTTTTACTTGAAGGGTGTGATTTTGAAGATGTAAGAATTAATGAAATGAAAAAAAATTCTAGAAACTATGAAAATTGTTTTCAAGATTTCCTTAACTACTTTATCGGCGAGATTAATATGTATACTCGTGTCAAATTACAGGTTTCAGGGGCCTGACGGACAGACATACAGACAGACATGGCGAAACTATAAGGGTTTTTAGGAACGGTGTGTTCTTACTCGACGAGAGCAAAGGGAGATTTCTCCGCCAGGCGAGGTGGTATGCCGGTCCGGCCGTGGACCAATCGTTGATGATATATATATATACTCAGCACTGAAGAAATTCTAATAGCGTGTTCTAGATGTCGTATTTCTTTTGTTCTCTCGTCGCAAGTGTTAATGTTCAGTGGCGGGTTACTGTAGTTGCCGCCACAGGTTCCTTGTTGACAACGGAACCCTAAAAAAGAAGTAACATTAACAAGCTGAGATGTACGCTATCGTATTATGGGAAGTCTGTAATGGTAGATGTATGTTAGGTTAATAGCACCAACTGCAGTCAAAGGTATGTACGTTACATTCCCAGCTTATCTATCTATTATGATTAAAGAACAATAAAACCGGCCAAGTGCGAGTCAGAACCGCATACATAGGGTTTCGTACCATCATACTAGATGGCGCTAGTTTCTTCGGTTCCTTACTATCATACTAGATGGCGCTAGTTTCTTCGGTTCCTTACTATCATACTAGATGGCGCTAGTTTCTTCGGTTCCTTACTATCATACTAGATG
This sequence comes from Coleophora flavipennella, assembly GCA_947284805.1. Lineage (NCBI taxonomy): Eukaryota > Metazoa > Arthropoda > Insecta > Lepidoptera > Coleophoridae > Coleophora > Coleophora flavipennella. The sequence goes on from OX369270.1 coordinate 13,391,021, forward strand.
GCGCTAGTTTCTTCGGTTCCTTACTATCATACTGGATGGCGCTAGTTTCTTCGGTTCCTTACTATCATATTAGATGGCGCTAGTTTCTTCGGTTCCTTACTATCATACTGGATGGCGCTAGTTTCTTCGGTTCCTTACTATCATATTAGATGGCGCTAGTTTCTTCGGTTCCTTACTATCATACTGGATGGCGCTAGTTTCTTCGGTTCCTTACTATCATACTAGATGGCGCTAGTTTATTCGGTTCCTTACTATCATACTGGATGGCGCTAGTTTCTTCGGTTCCTTACTATCATATTAGATGGCGCTAGTTTCTTCGGTTCCTTACTATCATACTGGATGGCGCTAGTTTCTTCGGTTCCTTACTATCATACTAGATGGCGCTAGTTTCTTTGGTTCCTTACTATCATACTAGATGGCGCTAGTTTCTTCGGTTCCTTACTATCATACTGGATGGCGCTAGTTTCTTCGGTTCCTTACTATCATATAAGATGGCGCTAGTTTCTTCGGTTCCTCACTATCATACCGGATGGCGCTAGTTTCTTCGGTTCCTTACTATCATACTGGATGGCGCTAGTTTCTTCGGTTCCTTACTATCATATTAGATGGCGCTAGTTTCTTCGGTTCCTTACTATCATACTAGATGACGCTAGTTTCTTTTGTTCCTTACTATCATACTAGATGGCGCTAGTTTCTTCGGTTCCTTACTATCATACTGGATGGCGCTAGTTCCTTCACGTTTAAAAAACCACGTTTTTTGTATGGAGACTTTCACTTTTTCTAATTTTTAGCATTTGTTGTTGTAGTGGCAACAGAAATACATCTGTGAAAATTTAAACTGTCTAGCTATCACGGTTCATGAAATACAGCCTGGTGACAGACGGACGGACGGACAGCGAAGTCTTAGTAATAGGGTCCCGTTTTTACCCTTTGGGTACGGAACCCTGAAAACCAAGAACCTAGGATTTGTTGCGAACAAAAAAACACTTGTTTTTAAATTTATTTATTTTTCTCTTTGGATTGTATTGTATTTAGCATACTCGTAGTATTAAATAAACGGTCATTACCTGTGCAATTGCCAATTCAGTTTTTGAAATTCAATGCCAATTCTTATGAAAATAATAAAAAAGTTATTATTTTTTATTATTGGCCTTATGGTGAGACTAATTATGGTCTTTTTTAGTAACTAGTGGCATGTTTTATATGTTCCGATCCCCTGAGCTATGTACAGTTGAATGGAACAAAGGCGTTTTCTCAGTGATCAGATGAGGCAATTTTTTAGACTAGTTAATTTTCTTGAATTTTCCTAAACGTGACGAAACCTTATGCGGGGTACTCCCAAATATGACATTCGTAACGAAAAAACTGCTGCGATAACTCTAGAGCATTTTTTCAGGTGAAAAAACCCGACTTCATGGGATTAAATATCTAAGCAATAGGCATATTTTTACCACCAGTTAATTTCTAATAGACTAATGCTATTTTGATAACTATTTTTCTTAATATTAATTTTCATTTTTAAGCTTTTTTATAAAATCGGCTATTTCATATGTAAAGACCTAATATTTACGTATATTTCGATTAAATAGTTGATTTACTAAAGTAGGCGTTAAACATTTAAAATACATCCCGTATTTTAGCTTTTGACACACAATTAAGCAATAATTTGCCGAAGTAGGTCGAACAGTTCAGCTGGAATGCTCGGGGAGTTCGCTCATTGTGCCTCCCGATCTCAAAGCGCGGTTGAAAATGTCTCAGTGTGTTACTCCTCCAAGATAATTCAGGATTCTTATAATTAATCACATTAGATAACATTGCTCAACTTAATGAATTAGACAGGTATGGTTTATTACAAGGATAATCTCACAAATGGATAAAAAACTTTTTACCCCAATGCGCCAGAAGGAGCCTTAGACTTAGTTTTTGTTAGAATCAAAAACAGCAATTTCCGTAAAAAGACAAAAAAAAAGGTGTCTATGACATATTAATCTCTATGGTTGAAGGAATATTTCAGTCTGTTAGAATCAAAAACCCCCAAAGTCCGGAAAAAGACAAAAAAGAGTTGTCTATGACATATTAATCTCTATGGTTGAAGGAATATATGAATCTGTTAGAATCAAAACCCCCAAAGTCCAGAAAAAGACAAAAAAGAGTTGTCTATGACATATTAATCTCTATGGTTGAAGAAATATTTGAGTCTGTTAGAATCAAAAACCGCAATGTTCGTAAAAAGACACAAAAGGGTTGTCTGTGACATATTATTCTCTATGGTTGAAGGAATATTTGAGTCTGTTAGAATCAAAACCCCCAAAGTCCGGAAAAAGACAAAAAAGAGTTGTCTATGATATATTAATCTCTATGGTTGAAGGAATATATGAATCTGTTAGAATCAAAACCCCCAAAGTCCAGGAAAAGACAAAAAAGAGTTGTCTATGACATATTAATCTCTATGGTTGAAGGAATATATGAATCTGTTAGAATCAAAACCCCCAAAGTCCAGAAAAAGACAAAAAAGAGTTGTCTATGACATATTAATCTCTATGGTTGAAGGAATATATGAATCTGTTAGAATCAAAACCCCCAAAGTCCAGAAAAAGACAAAAAAGAGTTGTCTATGACATATTAATCTCTATGGTTGAAGAAATATTTGAGTCTTTTAGAATCAAAAACCGCAATGTCCGTAAAAAGACAAAAAAGAGTAATCTATGACCTATTAATCTCTATGGTTGAACGAATATTTTGGTGTTTACATGTGCATCAAAAACAGCAATTTCTCAAGGAAATAAATGATAAAACTTCAAAGGTATTACAAAAACCACCATGTCCGATAGTGTATGGAGTCTGTTAGAATCAAAAACCGCAATGTTCATTTTAAATTTAACGGTAGTGGCACAGATGAGATACTATACGTCCCCACCGAGGGGCTCGAGCCTACCCTGAATTAGGGCATTCCGGCCTTAGTCGACCACTCAGGCCCAGTGCGGGTTGGTCGACTTCACACACAACCTTCAAGTTTCTTCGCAGGTTCTCACGATGTTTTGCTTCACCGTAAGAGCGTCAGATAAACGTTCATATGATTCAAGATTCAAGGTATTTATTCAAAATAGGTTCAAATTACACTCTTTCTGATTGTCATAAAATAATAATAACATAATTTCATTTGTGAAAAATCAAGAAATAAACAATCATTAGTTAATAACGTCCAAATTAAATCCTAGAAATAAACCAGATTATGTCATTAAAACATGAAAACAATATGACACGAAATTTATACAAAAAAATCATTGAATGTCATTGATACTTTTGACAAGAGTAGGTCAGTTCACACGGACAGCACCCGGTCACGAGTATAACGCGAGAGTCATATTAGACATAATATAAACATATTAGAGGGAAAGGAACGACCCGGCTCCCGATGCGCCACCATCCTCGAATCATCATTACACCTCAAATACGTCCCCACCGAGAGGCTCGAGCCTACCCTGAATCAGGGCGATTAGGCCTTAGTCGATCACGCGGGCCCAGTGCGGGTTGGTCACCATCCTCGAATATGAAATCTAAATTCGAAAAGACATTGGTACGTGGCAGGATTCGAACTACGACCTCCTGGACAGGAGGTACCGGCCCTTGCCATTACGCCACCGACGTCAAGACCGAGTGGACAAAACAATGAAATGGACATTGCGGGTTTATGATTCTAATAGACCTTATTGTTTATCAAGTGTATGTAAGTGTGTGGATCTATTTCTTTGGCACGCTCTGTAGCCTAACAAGCTTGATGGATTTTGGAGTGGGAGGTGTTGGTGGATTCGCCTTGATTGGACCGCCTTGCAACCGCCTCCGTAGCTCAGAGGCAAAGTTCACTGGCTTTACACAGGAGGTCGCGGGTTCGATTCCCGGCGGGGTCAATTGTAAGACTCGGTTTGGTTGGTGGTAGGGCATTTTCTAAGCCCGCCTGGCTAGCTACCACCATCTTATCTAAGTCTTGCCGCCAAATATCAATGTTGATATCATTGGTGTGTTCCGGTATGAAGATAAGATAGCCAGTTCCCCATTGCGTTGGGGAATCTTGGTAAGCCCGCTTCCATCTTCGGCAACATCGTTACTTACCACCAGGTGAGATGTTGTCAAGGGTTTACAAATGGTGAATAAAAAAATAAAAAAATAAAAAGATTTCCTGAATAAAATAAGATAATTTTTTATCCGAATGGCCAAAAAATTGGGGTTAAGCTAATTTAGTCAGGTTTTTTTATTTTTAAATAATTCTTGTAGTTATTACATTCGCGTTTTCAATGTGCTGGAATTAACTAATACTTACATTAGATTCACTAAAAGTTACTTGTTGATTTCGGTGTAGTACTACAGGGAAGCATTTTAGGTCCTGCATTGTTTCTTCTCTATTAATAACTTAAGGAATTCATTTAAAATTAAAAACCCGACTGCATAAAAACTTAACCCCTCTTCTTGGTTAGTCGGATAAAAATTTAACCTTTGTTACTCACGGGATCAAGAGGAATTTAACGATACCTCATAAGTTCAAATCCTTTAAGACGTTCAGGCTGTAGCGGGGAACATAGAAATCTACATACTTCTACATCCTTCTGAGGCAGTCGAGTAAAAATGATATTCTAAGGACTTAAGGTCATTAAAGATAAATTCAAAATGTTCCTTTGAAGGCCCATTTCATTCTCTGTACAACAGGAGGTCGCGTGTTCGATTTCCGGTGGGATCTTACTTTGAAAGACTCGATTTGGTAGGTATCTGGTCATTTTAAAGCTAATCTTAGTCTTGTCGCTTAATTAATGTTAACAGCATTGATGTGTTCCGGTATGCAGATAAGATAGCCAGTTCCCAATTGTGTTGGGGAATCTTGGTAAGCCCGCTGTGTACCATAGGACTCATAGAATACATTTATAGAAGTCAGTTTTTGATTTTTAATTGAATTGTTTAAGTTATCAGGACACCTATTTCATTACGAACACACAGACCCATATATTAAACAATATATTAAATATCGGTGGCGTAACGGCTAGGGCCGCAGCCTCCTGTCCGGGAGGTCGTGGTTCGAATCCTGCCACGTACCAATGTGATTTAGAATTTATATTTCATATACGTTTATCCGACGCTCTTACGGTGAAGGAAAACATTGTGGGAAAACCTGCACACGCCTGCGAAGAAATTCGAAGGTTGTGTGTGAAGTCGACCAACCCGCACTGGGCCTGCGTGGTTGTCTAAGGCCCGATCACCATAATTCAGGGTAGGCTCGAGTCCCTCGGTGGGGACGTATATGAGCTGATACGTTGAAGAAACAGAACCGTGCTTTTATACTTTTTAGACGCAATCTAAATACATGACGTAATTCATTCTAAGTCTTCCAAATCTTAAGAAAATAATTTACAATTTATCTTATAATTCAACAATTGATTTTTTAACAACTTCTGGATTAAATTTAGTAATCAAAACTTTTAATTGAATTAACTTTTCTAACCATGTGTTCGCTACGTCAACAATAAAGTAAGTACATGACTTTTTACAGTAATAAAAATCATACATACATTATCATTGAAATAACTAATAATATATTTAAATCAATAAAATCTATCTATCTATCCGACCGATTTCGGTCATGGCGACCACTTCGACTCCTAGTCGGTTTGCCGCGCGTGCGCTCGAAGATAGTTTATGTAGCCAATCTTCGCAGCGAAACTTCTCGCTCACTAAGGGCATTTAATCAATAATTCGATAAAAATTCAATAATTCTTATTCTAACACATACGGTAGAAAATAAAAAGACTCATGGAAGATTTAGTCGACGCAAGGGCGGCGGGCGTGATAACATCAAACACGAATGAAATGACCTATCGAACGTATAGGGTTACGCCTCTCCCATTCTAAGGGCCTTCCCGTTATTCGGGCCAAACGTTTGCCCCCGATTCAATAGAAGTATTATTGTACATGTACTAGTAGGTACAGGATGTGTAAAAAGACTCATTGAAGATTTAGTCGACGCAAGGGCGGCGGGCGTGATAACATCCAAACACGAATGAAATGACCTTGCGAACGTATAAGATTACGCGTCTCCCATTCTTCCCGTTATTCGGGCCAACCGTTTGCTCCCGATTCAATAGGAGTATTATTGTATCTGTACTAGTAGGTACAGAATGTGCAAAAAGACTCATTGAAGATTTGGTCGACGCAAGGGGCGGCGGGCATGATAACATCTAAACACGAATGAAATGACCTTTCAAACGTATAGGATTATGCCTCTCCCATTCTAAGGACCTTCCCGTTATTCGGGCCAACCGTTTGCTCCCGATTCAATAGGAGTATTATTGTATCTGTACTAGTAGGTACGTACAGAATGTGCAAAAAGACTCATTGAAGATTTGGTCGACGCAAGGGGCGGCGGGCATGATAACATCTAAACACGAATGAAATGACCTTTCAAACGTATAGGATTATGCCTCTCCCATTCTAAGGACCTTCCCGTTATTCAGGGTCAACCGTTTGCCCCCGATTCAATAGGAGTATTATTGTATCTGTACTAGTAGGTACGTACAGAATGTGCAAAAAGACTCATTGAAGATTTGGTCGACGCAAGGGGCGGCGGGCATGATAACATCTAAACACGAATGAAATGACCTTTCAAACGTATAGGATTATGCCTTTCCCATTCTAAGGACCTTCCCGTTATTCGGGGTCAACCGTTTGCCCCCGATTCAATAGGAGTATTATTATTATTATTAAGAGCGTCGGTGGTGTAATGGCTAGGGCCGCTACCTCCTATCCGGGAGGTCGTGGTTCGAATCCTGCCACGTACCAATGTGTTTTCAAATTTCGATTTCAAATGTACGTTTATTCGACGCCCTTACGTGAAGGAAAACATCGTGAGGAAACGTGCACACGCCTGCGCAGAAACTCGAAGGTTGTGTGTAAAGTCGACCAGCCCGCACTGGGCCCGCACTGGGCCCGCGTGGTCGACTAAGGCCCGATCGCCCTAATTCAGGCAAGGCTGACTTACTGTACGTAATATGAGCTGATGATGATGATCTAGTAGCTACAGGATATGTAAAGGATACAGGACTTTCACAAAAAACTTTCCCTTCCACGCGTGCAACAGAAAAAATATCCGAAAGAACCCTTATTAAAGTCACTAGCTGTTTCCCATGGCTTCACCCGCGTGGACAACGGTTCGCGAGCGTAGAATAAAGTAACCTATTTGTTAATACAAGTCCTAGTATGTCTACCTACCAAATTTCAGACATCTCCATTCAGTAGTTTTTGCGTGAAAGAGTATCAAACATATATCCATACATTCTTACAAACTTTTGCGTTTATAATATTAGTAGGATTCTATTGGGATAGTAAACATATTTTCTTGAGGAACATGGTCAGCTTCACATTAGAAGATTGCGGGTTCGATTCCCGGCGGAGTCTCACTTTGTATGACTCGGTTTGGTTAGTAAAAGGGCATTTTCTAAGCCCGCCTGCATAGCTACCACCATCTTATCTGCCGCCAAGCATCAGTGTTAATAGTATTGATGTATTCCGGCTTGAAGATAAGATAGCAAGTTCCCCATTGCGTTGAGAAATGTTGATGAGCCCTCTTCCAACTTCGGCATCATCGTCACTTACCATCAGGTGAGATAATGTTTAGGCTTACCGATTAAGAATTAAAAAAAAATATTTACTCTTTATATGGAATGATGTATAGAAGGAAAACTTCAAGCATAAATGCTCTGAGTTTTCCTACGCGATCGAATCAGAAATGAGGAGATTCGTAGGAGAACCAAAGTAACCGACATAGCTCACAGAATCGCTACACTAGAGTGGCAGTGGGCAGGGCGCATAGCTCGTAGAACAGATGGCCGTTGGGGTAGTAAAGTTCTCGAGTGTCAATCGCTCACCACTGGCTGACCTCCCACACAATGGACCGACGACCTGGTGAAGGTCGCGGGAAGCCGCTGGATGCTGGCAGCGCAGGACCGTTCGTCGTGGAAAGTGGACGTCTGTCGAGTGATGATGATGTATAGCAGAATTTTTATTAGTCTTTCGATCCGATAGTTGTTCTTCTGATGTTAGTAGGGTGTCTTGGTATGGGACCCACAGTGCGGGAATCTAACTCGTGCTTGGCCGTTTTTTCATTACTTCTCAAAACTAATCGGTCATATGTATTGATTTAAGAAACGCTAGTGCCGCCCACAAGCCACGCCAGGTGGCAGGTCAATTTCGTATGGCAAGTGTTTGTGAGAAATGACCAATGGTTGGGAAAAGTTATTCAAAGTCACGACTTGCGTCACGAGTAAAATATCGGGTCCTAAACTCGACCAATATAACAGCTATGGACCGGCCTACGTGAACAGCGGTATTGATGCCTGAAGAATGAGCGCATTCGCTCATTTCGTCTTGATCATTTATTATTTTATTTTTTTTATTCACAATTGGTAAACCCTTGGCATCAACTCATCTGATGGTGAGTGACGATGATGCCGAAGATGGAAGCGGGCTTACCTAATATTTATAAATCCGGTTAAAGCTCGAAGTTTGTGTACTTTTTTATCTCAGTCGTGCTATATTCCGAGTACGTCTATCTATCCCTGTCATCCTACTAATCCTACTAATATTATAAACTCGAAAGTTTGAGAGGATGTATGGATGTATGATTGTTACTCTTTCATGCAAAAACTACTAAACGGATCTGTCTGAAATTTAGTAGGTAGACAGATTAAGACCTGTATTAACACATAGGCTACTTTTTTCCACGCTCGCGAGCCGATTGCGGCTCGCACACTGCGCACCTTCGAAAAGTCATAGAAACGTATTCCACGCGGGTCAAGGCGCGGGAAACAGTTAGATGTTCATATTTGAACGAGAATCGGTGGAAAATAGCGATGTAAGGTGAGATGATGCCAAGGGCTTACCAATTGTGAATTTAAAAAAATGTGAGTGTGTGTTTGCGTGTAGTTGTGTTTGACTCATTTTGATGAGATTAATGTATGGATAGGGCCGGTCCATTATATTTGGTCAAAGGATACTAAACTAATCGAGTAGTAAACTCATGCTCTCAGTAACTCAGTACCTAATTCTAATTCACGGCACGTAATCAATCTTTTTAAACCTTTGACGCAATAAGAGGGTGTTAAAAGTTGAACCTGTGTATTGGTGTATCTGTCGCATCGTAGCTGCCAAACGGGTGAACCTAGTTCAATGCAATTTTCTTTTGATTTAAAAGCTAGATTTACCATGATGGTTTTAGCCATGTTTGATGGAAATCTATTTAGCCATTCATGGAGATGGTCAACTTCCCATCAAAACGGTAAGAGATAGAGAGGTGATGCTCTAACTTAAATAATGTAAGAACACTCTGTGCAGGTATTAGACGTAATAAAAAACAAAATGGCGGAAAACAAAATAGCCGCCGAAATTAAAGTTGTTCTGAATTGGCTTCAATTTCACTAATATTAGGGTTCCGTTTTCAAATTAGGAAAACTCATAGTTTCGAGATGTCCAGACAGACGGACGGACAGCGGAGGCTTAGTAATAGGGTCCCGTTTTTACGCTTTGGGTACGGAACGCTAAAAACGGCTGAAGATATAAAAATATTATTTCCCTAACCCAAATTTTAGGCAGGCCTCCCACTCGGTGGACCGACGACCTGGTGAAGATCGCGGGAAGCCGATGGATGCGGGCAGCGCAGGACCGGTCGTCGTGCATATCCTTTGTCCAGCAGTGGACGATTTCTGGCTGATATGATGATGAACCCAAATTTCATCCATATCCTGTCAATAGTTTAGGAGCTAAGGCACACCCTGGACACTTCATACAACGGACCAGAAATGACATTTCAAAAAAGGAATGACCGTAAAAACAAAATGGCGGCGAAATCCTATACGTTTGACAACCAAACTGTAACCAATCTTTATCAATCTGGGTGGATAGGGGGTGAGGTCGCAATCTATAGAGCGGCAGGGAGTGTCCATATTGTGTGTTAGTACTAATATATATACTTTGGCTAGGGCCTGGACAGACACGCAAATACACACACACAGACATTTTTATTACGCTTTTATTAGCTTCACCTGTATGTTTGTATGTAACCGACTCCTTTGGACTCGATTTTGACCCATTTTAAACGGACAGATTTTATTCAAACTTTGTAGACTTATCAAGAATCAGCGACAACATAATAATTTCATAAGTTTGAACTAAAAAATAAATAGAGTTTAAAAAAACTAAAAAACACGCCTTTAAAGTACATCAGACTAAAAAGTAAAAAATATAAGTTGAAAATAATAATTAACAAATCAGTAGTATTGTTGTGAAAAAGTGTGGGTTGCTCGTTAAAAGAAAAATATGGCACAGAGCGCCCCACGCTTTTTCACGATAATACTAGTAATTTGTTAATTATTATTTTCAACTTATATTTTTTACTTTTTAGTCTGATGTACTTTAAAAGCGTGTTTTTTAGTTTTTTTAAACTCTATTTTATTTAACCGCTTGCACTTCAGTCGCTCGATGGTATTGCATTTCGTAGTCCGTAGTAAATATTCCGTAGCACTCTACGTACTACGCTTTTACTACGCGGTAAGAACAATGTGTGTTTATTAAAGGCCGCCTCCGTAGCTCAGAGGCATAGTTCACTGGCTTTAGACAGGAGGTCGTGGGTTCGATTCCCGGCGGGGTCAATTGTAAGACTTGGTTTGGTTGGTGGTAGGGCATTTTCTAAGCCCGCCTGGCTAGCTACCACCATCTTATCTAAGTCTTGCCGTCAAATATCAATGTTGATATCATTGGTGTGTTCCGGCATGAAGATAAGATAGCCAGTTCCCCATTTCGTTGGGGAATCTCGGTAAGCGCGCTTCCATCTTCGGCAACATCGTCACTAACCACCAGGTGAGATGTTGTCAAGGGTTTACCAATTGTTAATAAAAAAAGGCATTTTATGTATAATATCCGCGAATGATCAGAATGAGAAATAACCTTGTCATATTGACGCATGCGACGTCGCAAATTCAATATGACAAGGTTCCATTTTGCGACATGATTAGATTAGATTAGAATATTTATTTCATGTCACCAGTTACATATTTATACACAATAATAGGTATTTACCTATGAAATTTCCGATTCAGTTTTGAAGTTCAAGATGACATTACTTAAGGTCTTTTATTAGTAACTAGTGACATGTCTTTCGTGTTCCAATCGCCTGAGCTATGTTCCATTGAATGGAACAAAGGCGTTTTCTTAGTGGTCTGATGGGGCAATTTTATAGACTAGTTAATTTTCTTGAATTTTTCTGAAAGTGACGAAATCTTATGCGTGGTATTCCTAAATTGTAGCGCAGGAGATGGCGCAGGAGAGTAAATATTATCTCTGTGTAAATATTATGTTAATAATATTTAAACTGAACTTTTTAAAAAGTATTTTAGTAAAAACAGTTTATTAATTTATATCATGTGTAAATGTTTGTACTGACTAGTACAATGTGCTTGTGTTACATGAAATTTTGAGTTAAATGCAAAATACGGAAAATCCTGTTTTTTTTAAAAAAAAAAGGTGCATAAAGTGAGTTCTACAAAAGTGCAAAAACAATAAAATTATTTCATTAGGTTAAAATGCGAAATTTTAAAATATTCTAATTTTATGGATGCAAGTGTATGTTTACGTAAACGTTACGTAAACACGTACATTTGAACCAGTCGGTCGCCCGGTATAACACAATACGACTCAACCATACCTCTATTTAGACAGTTTATTCACGGGTTGCGTGGCTCGTTGCGGCAGCGTTGGCGTGGCATGCAGTAGGAACGAGTTCGTATCTCTGTACAAGTGCACTTACTTTTTTTCCATTTGACAGTCTGTTATGAATAATCTGTTCAATATGCAAACAAATGATGCATTTGGATTGTGCAAATGTTTTGAGTCCAAGATACAGACTTATGGAATCTATTAGAAAAGAAACCTGGAGATGCGTACTCTGTATTTCGAAGGGCTTAAAAAATAATTTCGCATTATTGCGGGTCCGTGGTCGAGGGACCTGTTGTTTAAGGTTGCGTGGAATGTTCAATGAAAAGTGACCAGGTTTGCAGTTCACGAATTTCCGGATTTATTTTTACATGAATGAATTACATAGGTAGGTTGTTCTTAGGTTGAGTCTATATCTGGACGCGGGTTCGGGACGACTGGCGAACAAAGCCGAGTCGAGCCACGAGCGCTTACGCTGCGATATATGTGGTAGGTAGGTATGTACCCCTACATCACACCCCTCCTAAAATTTGGTAAACTGAAAGGTATACAAACCAAATTTTACAAATAAAATTCGAACAGGAGTTATACATTATTACTAACGCATTAGGTACATTACAAAGTATGCAGTACAATAACATTGATGATACTTGATCCGCTGACTACGAGCGCTTTATCAACATGAGCGGTAAGTATATTACATTTTTATAGGTAGTAGGTACATATACTCTGTGCTATTGTTTTACATTCTGACTATACAAGTTTGCTTAGTTAGCTTAAATAATAAGGTACGAGCGTTGATGCACAGGTTTAGATTTACAACTTATTTGAAAGGTTCGTTACACAGGTTGATGCAAAAGTTTCATTACCTTTATATACAGGATGATGCAAAATAAAAGTTACATAAAAAGGTATGAGTACAAAATATTGCTAACAATAAAAGGTTTTTTTACACTCGTGAACTTACGAATCTAAAGTATAAAATTTCCTATTGTAGGTACCGAGGTGGTACTGTGTTAGGTTTTTGAGTGTACCGAAACGTTGCTGAGTTTTAGAGAAGGATTGGAGAAATACCTGGGCGCATCCACATACTATGGTCTAGATAATGTAGAACTGCCCTGAGCACGAGTCTGGTGCGTCGGTATGCAGCGATCGCGTTGATACGAGTATGTACGGCAACTTCTAACTGCGTTCTCCAAATTCTCTTGATGATTCAGCATCCGCTGACCACGCGGTGCGTTGTGTCGATTGGTGCGGCGAGTTGGTACTTGCATGTGGCTTGACACGTGGAGACAAGTTTTGACACGTGGAGACATGTGTTGACACGTGGTGACGTTGACACGTGCCTGGAACTTCGTGGCGGGTACTGCAGGTTCCACTTCGTAACTCCCCTTCCGAGCCGGAGGTTGGTCCATGGTGAGTTGGCAGTCCAAACGGTGCGATGCGGCATGTGCGTCGGGCGGAGACGCTGCCGGGCCGATGTGCTCACTCGGGTCCATGACTCGGGTCGAGACGATAGGCGGTGAGTCGAGACGAGGAGCAGGTGCTTCAGGCGTACGGAGCAAGGGAAACAGGTTGACGCGGAGCGCGTGCTCGGTGCGTGAGCTGCCGACAACTTGCTGCCTGGAGCGTGAAGCTGTAGATTCGTCAGTTCGATTTGTCGTCGACAACTGCGAACCTGATGTGGCTTCGTTGCGTTGGACTGCGGACTGCTGCGGCTTACTTTACCGGCTGGAGGGTCGTTGTGGAGTTGCTGACGAAGGTGTGTCGTTGTCTTCTGCCAAGGTTTCCTGTTCCTATTTACCGAGTAGGTATATATAGGTGAGTTTTGTGCTGCGCTGCCTTTGAAGTCTCGCTACAGACGGAATTGAGTCGCCAGATTTTTCACCGTCGTTATCAACCATGGTTGGAAAGTTCTAACAGAACGCGTGTGCGAAACTTTGAAATAAAATTACCGTATAGGTATGTATAGTCCAGATATAGACGAAGTGAGTCGTCCCGGTGAAGCGGAAATTAAGTCTATGTGCACAACACGAATATCACTTTTCACTCACAAGGGTGTCACCAATGTTAGGCGTCGTTGGTGGGGACCAGTTGTTTAAGGTTGCGTGGAATGTTCAATGAAAAGTGACCAGGTTTGCAGTTCACGAATTTCCGGATTTATTTTTACATGAATGAATTACATAGGTAGGTTGTTCTTAGGTTGAGTCTATATCTGGACGCGGGTTCGGGACGACTGGCGAACAAAGCCGAGTCGAGCCACGAGCGCTTACGCTGCGATATATGTGGTAGGTAGGTATGTACCCCTACAGCATCTTCTCTAGATCTTAATGAATCAACTGAAAACGTAACGCGGTGACAATATAGACCTAATATACCAACAAGTAACTCTTTCAACTCCCTCTCAGTAGATGATGATGTAACAAAGGGAGAATCCTTTGTGTCGCTGACTATGCATAGAAGCTTTTCAGACCTCAGTGCTAATATCAGCAGCTTAAAATTGGATGAACTGCTTAAGAAAATATCTGATCTTCAAGAACAATTGCAAATTGCGGAATACGAAATATTAACTTTACTATCCGAAAATCAAACAATAATAAAGAAACAAATTAAGAGCAACGACAACAAAATAGATCACCTTAAAACTATATGTATATCATCTAAAAATAGTATTAAAAATAATTCTAATAAGGACAGTGCTATGAAAAGATCACGTAGGAAGCAAAATAAAAGTAACATACAAGATAGTTTCTTAGAGTTAAATACGCAGCCCGATGTAAGTAATCAGAGTCCAATTACGCCTCACAATGATACGGAGGAGGTAAACAGAAATGAGAATATCTCTAAATCTACAAGCAGCACACCTTAACCTCATTATCAAAACCAAACTAATGAAAAAAGTTCTGCCAAGAAAAAAGTAATATTGTATTGTGACCAGTATGGCAGAGGTGTTAGAAATATACTCCAAAAGTTGCTAGGTTCAGAATTTAATTTCACTTCTATAATTAAACCGTATGCACCACTAAGTGAAGTATTGAAAGAGAGTAACAGCATTTGTTACAACTTCACCAGCTCTGATTTTGTCGTAATATTAGCTGGAGCTAACGATGATAACTATGATAAACTAATTAATAAGCTAATTTTGTTAGGGTGTCAATTAAATGGTTAGCATAGTATTGTTATTTCTGTGAGCAGAAAAATATAATCGGTGAGCAGAAATAGCTAATTGGTCAGCAACTCATGGTCAGCAAACATTTCAAAATCAATCAGCAATTTATGTCATTCTGGATGGCTGTAATTATTTTAAACATCCCCGTACTACACTCTTCCTACAGTGTTGAGTGGTCGACGGAGCCCCTTCGGGGCTCCTACTTCTGTGTTCTCATGTTAAACCTAACACTACGACTGTGCGGGGAGGCGAGCTTAGCTCGCCTCCCCGCACAGTCTCCGAACCTAACGGATCCGAGTCGGGGTGCTCCGCAAGTCCGAGCTCGCTTCACTCGCTCCCGCTTCCATTTAGAACTCCCCGTACCACACTCTTCCTACAGTGTTGAGTTGTCGACGAAGTCGGACCCGCGTGCTTTCCCCGCCCTGATACTCCCACATCCCCCTGGGATCCTGCTTATAGACATGTTTTTCTGCCGCTCAATCATGAAATCTTGCCGCTCAAGTAGTTATTTTGCGGACTGAATGTTTATTATGCATTTCAAATATATATGTATCATTTTGTTAGATCTTTTAGACTGGAAATGTGTGTGTTTGTAAAAAACAATAGAGAACATTTTACTAGAAAGAATGAAATCTATCATAGAAATGTTCTACGCAGCCAATATAAATATGACAAGTGCGTTGTGTTAGCTAAAAGCTACATATTTAATAAAAGTGCTGTAGTTGTAAGTGCTAAAATTTTTAAGCACTTACCAATGTATATCAAGTCATTACATGGTACTAAATTTAAAGAAACACTAAAAGATTGGTTGACAGACAAGGTATTTTATACTTTAGAAGAATATTTTTCGAATGAATTTCTATTTGCTTTTTATATTTTAACTAGCTTTTTCCCGCGGCTCTGCCCGCATGGGCATAGTTTTTATGACTATCTTTAAGAGTGATTAGTAAATTATGTCGTTTCCCACCTACTCAACCATCTCTCTGCAAAAAATCACAACAATCGAGTATTTTTTTAGTTCCCTCAGGAACTGCATCAGATTATGCTATTTTCCCGGGATAAAAAGTAGCCAATGTCCTTCCCCGTAACACAGGCTACCTGCATGCAAAATTTCATAAAGATTGGTCAAGGTGTTGAAGCGTGAAACGGTAACAAACAAACAAACAAACACATTTTCACATTTATAATATTAGTAAGGATTTTTGAATAAAATGGTGACTATATTTTAAATGTTAAACCATGACTATTGTATGCCCGAAATGGGTAAACTGATTATACTAATTAATTGTAACAACTATATTACTCAGTTTTGACAATAAATGTTATCTTATCTTATAAACATGACATTAGTAACGAAGAAACTACTGTGTTAACTCTAGAGTTTTAAAATTAAAAATGTCTATTGTCTGCCTCAATAAAGGCGATTTTTTCAGGTGAAAAAACCCAAATTCATAGGGTTAAAGCCACCGTGCTCTCAAAATATCTAAACAATAAATTTGTTTACCACGATTTAATTTCCAATGGTCTAATGTTATTTTGATAATAAATTTTGTTTTAATAACTATTATTAATTTTCATCTTTAAATTTTATACAATCGGCAATTTCATTGGTAAAGACCTAATTAAAAAAAAAACAAAGTGTAACATGATCGACAAAAATAAAAAAAATCAATGTCACAATAAGAAATAACGAAAAAATAAACAAAATGTACAAAAAAAATATAATTAAATCTTATTTTTTTTATTGTAGAAATTCGTCGACATTAAAAATTAATTATCCAACAAAAGGTTTTTTAATCGGAGATAGAACTATTCGTCATATGCGACATTCCTTAGGTCTGCAGGAAGGTTAACTTTGATCTTTGTTGTTTAGTTGATTCAATCCCAATGTACGACATTACATAAAGTAGTGTATGAAACTGCACATAACTAGGTATTATGCAACAGTTTCATAAACTACGAATAAGTCTTTCTGTATTTGGTGCGTAGTAAATCAGTTACTTCGTAAAGAGCTAAGTGCCAATTGGGTATGCTAAATTTTTTATAAGCCATGAAAATAAAAAAACCATTTCGAGATATTTTTATTTAAAGCCATATTTTTTCATTTTCCACTCGAAAAAGTAAAAGATTGCGTAAAAAAATCGGAAAAGGACAATAACCTTCATTTGACCCCTATGACGTCACGAGTTTACAATAAAACCTTATTTCACCACTGAACGGAACGTGCACTCTTACTTGTCATATCAATTACGGACCTTGCATTTGAGGACGAGCTTTCGTCGAGCACTGAAAAAGGCACTATTTATTTATCATCCACCAAAAACTACGTTTGAAACAATCAAATATTATTAGAACGTCATTCAAATTAAATACTTAAATGGGTAAGATATTCATTAGAGGTCCAATTTTTATTGTGGTTCTAAAAAACATTTAAACTCTGAAGGCCTTGTCCATACATAGATTATGATGTTTGATGACAAGTAAATTTTGACTTTGACGTTTCGTTGTTGGCTTTGTGATAGTTTCGTTTCGGAAAAGGCAAAGGTTACTAAGACCATACAGCCAGGTCTGACGTATTTAGGCTTCCTTAGCTGTTGGATTTGTAATGCTAGTGCCGGTGCAATGAAAAAACAACAAAATAAAACTACGAATGCGTCTACCACAAATCCCGCCAAAAAACCTTTGGGAATGATTGACTTGAGTGACTTGAGTGAAATAGGGCTGTTCGTTTCATAGTAATGTGAACCGATAACGTCATCAAGGTTTCAAAATTTAAAAAAATATTTAAAAATATCTAGAGGCTTAAAAATTGAAATATTCAAATTAGTTTTTCAAAATGGTCTAAACCATCAGAAAAAAAATTAAAAAAAATACATTTTTTTTTAGCATACCCAATTGCGTGGTCGCGTCTATCACGCAGATTAACTGACCATGAGCGCGGTCATTAACTGGACGAGTTTGACTATAATCGTTAACGCTGAACACGTTAAATAACTGACTTCCATCGCAACAACTCTGCATTGTTATTTTTGGTTTTTGTTAAATTTTCTAAAAGTGTACTAAAAAAATTGTACTAAACTATTTTTTGTAAAATTTTTCGATGAATTTTTTTAAAAATCAGTTCACAATCTGCGAAGATATCTCGTAAAAATATGCCAAAAAAAACCCGAAATGAGAACCACTTCCCTTTTTGAATATCGGTAAATTAGTGGCATTTATCTCTACCATTTTCGTGCTTCGTAAGACACGTTAAGACAATCATTAAGCCGTGTAAGAAGCCTTACAAACGGTTACAAAACTTCAATTGGTTCAATAAGATAATTAGCTCGCCAATAACCTCCACAGATCCGGATATGGCCCCCATATGTGGAGTATGTTTTAACCTCCACAGATCCGGACATGGCCCCCATATGTGGAGTATGGTTTAACCTCCACAGATCCGGACATGGCCCCCATATGTGGATTATGGTTTAACCTCCACAGATCCGGAAATGGCCCCCATATATGGAGTATGGTTTAACCTCCACAGATTCGGACATGGCCCCCATATGTGGAGTATGTTTTAACCTCCACAGATCCGGACAGGGCCCCATATGTGGAGTATGGTTTAACCTCCACAGATCCGGACAGGCCCCCATTAGTGATTATGCCGTTTCCGAGATATATATATATATATATATCTCTCTCTCGGAAATGGCTCTAACGATTTCGCTGAAATTTGGTATATGGGGGTTTTTGGGGGTAAACAATCGATCTACATTAGTCGTATGTTTGGGAAAACGCGTGTTTTCGAGTTTTCATGCGTTTTTCTTTCCACGCAGGATATGGTCGCTAATTTCGTAGGTATTGCCAGCTGTCCGTCTGGTCCAGCGGATTAAGATGCGGATAGCAAGAAACGAGTGTTATGGGTTCGAATCCCTCCCGGTGACTAACTTTTGTTTTTTTTATATGTTAGATAGATAGATAACACGTTTATTTGTCACTGCAATCACACACATATTATTACAATCATACATAATATAAAACAAAACATAACAAATTAAAAAGAGCAAAAAAAATTATAATAATCATAATCATAATCATAATAATTTATTGGTAAAAAATATTTTACAGGTCATTTTATAAATTGTTTCGAAATAATATGAACAATTAAATTGTCAATAACACACATATTTAAATAATATAATACTTAATAAAAAATATTTATATTTAGGTACTTGAAAGAACTAACAACTAAAAAATAGTTTACACATTGTGTAAATTTAAAAAGTCTTGTAATGAATAAAACGTGTGCTCAATGAGCCAGCGTCTGAGTTTTGTCTTAAAACTTGTTAATGAGGGAGCTTCAGTAATTTCTACCGGGAGTTTGTTAAAAATTGCCGGTCCAAGCACATGCGTCAGCTTGCTTGACTTGGCGAGTCTGCATCGCACAGGCAGGAGTCTGTCCATATTGCGGTGGTTGCGGTTATGTACATCTTTAGGCGTCTGGTACTCTTCACGATGGATATAGACATAGGTAGCCAGCTGAAGGATTACTAAGGATGGTAGTGTAAGTATGCCCAGGCTTTTAAACAACGGCCTCGCGGATGTACGGCGCGATGCTTGCACAATCGCTCGTACGGCTTTTTTCTGCATGCGGAAGGCGCGCTCCCATTCGGCAGCGCACCCCCACAGCTCTACCCCGTATTGCAAGAGCGACTGTGCTGTCGCAAAATAGCTGGACCGCACCACCTCTCTCGGGACCACCCGAGCCAGCCGTCGGAGGGCGAAACTGACTCCGCCAATTTTCCCACACAGCTTGGTTATGTGAGATTCCCAAGTCAGGCCGCGGTCCAGTTCGAATCCAAGAAAGGTGGTGCTGTTCACCTGCTCAACACGTACTCCATTCACACTCAGCGACAGATCCCTCGGAAGCTTCCCTCCCAGGTGAAAGTGCAGAAAGTGCGTCTTTTTTAAATTTAAGGCTAGTCCGTTGCAGACAAACCACCGCGAGAGCTGGATCATGGCATCGTTAAGTCGTTGTTCCAGTTTTTCCAAAGTCGGTGCGCAGACGATACTGGCTACATCGTCAGCGTACATGTAGATGTCGCCAGCTGGCACCGCTTCAGGTAAATCGTTCAAAAGTAACGAGAAAAGAATATTCGATACCGATGATCCTTGGGCTACACCCATCGTAGTGTTCAAAGAGTCTGACTTTACGTCTCCCCCGTCGCACACCACCACCTGCGACCTGTCACTAAGAATGTCGGCGAATAGGTCGGCAGCACGACCACCGATTCCATAGTGTTGCATCTTGGCGGCGAGAACATGGTGATCTGCTACGTCAAACGCTTTAGACAGGTCGCAGCACAGCACGGCCACCTGCAGGCGCTGCTCACGCGCCTCCAGCACGCGCCGGACCACCCGCCGCGCCAGCGCGCTTGTGGAGCGGCCCGCGCGGTATGCGAACTGCCGCTCCGACAGAGCGCCCGTCGCATCGAGATGCTCGGTTAAACGAGAGCATAACCCATTTTCCAGCACTTTTGCTATCGCCGGTATTATAGACACTGGTCTGTAGCAATCGAAATCTTCCCTTTTTCCTTTTCCCTTATAAAGTGGAGAGATCTTACTCACTTTCAGGGGTAATGGATAGGTTCCCTCTTTAAGACATTGATTGTACAGTGCGGCCAATGCCGGCGATAGCGTTGCTGCAACTGAGTTAAGTAGCTCCATAGATATGTCATATATATCTTTTGTGGGCTTATGCGGTATACGAGTGCTTATGATGTGGTAAACTTCTTGCGCGCTGAAAGGCGTCAGGCGCAGTGAGCGGTCCGACGGCGCGCGGGCGGCGCGCAATGCAGTACAGGCTAACACTGTGTCAGCGCGCGGGGCTCCGCACAAAACAGCGGCTCCTACAAATCTAGCGTTCATAGCGCTCGCAGCGTCCGATTTTGAAGTAAATTTTATTCCGTTTGATACAACTATATCTGTAAACTGGGTAAGAGGGTGAGTAGATCTACCTCTCTCCTTGTTTACAATGTGCCACATCATTTTACTTTTATTTTGACTGCCTTTTATTAAATTGGAATAATAATCAAATTTTTTCTCCGATATTAATTTATTGTATAATAAATTCATGTCGTTTATTTTTCTCTTTAAGTCGTCATTATAAGGAAATACGCAACTTAATTTTATCATATCAAATAGTAAAAATTTTAAATTAATAATATCATCAGTTACCCAGGAGTTATTTTTTGAAGTAGGCTTCTTTTTAAGGGGAAAACATATGTCAAATTTATTGCAAATTACATTTATCATAGATATCGTCATATTCAAAGCAGAGCCGCCACTTCTTTCCCATACATCAACCCAATTGATACTATCAATAGATATCGCAAAATTGGCGCGATTACTTTTAGAGTAGTCGCGCACAACGCGGGCTGGTGTAGGTTCGATTCTCGGACGCGCAATTTCTGTGCGCACCGCAATATGATCAGAGAGGTTAGTTGTGACTGGGGATGCACATACCGTTCCCGCCTGTGCGTTGGTATAGACATGGTCTAAGCTAGACTTCGTGTCCTGAGTGATTCGCGTGGGAAAATCAACTTTATTGCTGAAATCGTAAGTCGACAAAAGATCAAATAACTTTTTGGAATCAGTACTTTCCATTATTACGTTAATATTCATGTCGCCTACTATAACACAGTCTTTTCCGCTCTCGCTGGCTTTTTCGAGCACACCTTCAAGGTGAGTCAAAAAATCAGTAGCACTTATTAAGTTTGTCCTATAAACACATATGATAATTAAATTAAAGTCGATAAGTTCAATTGCTGAAATTTCACAAAATAATTCATTGGATAGATTACAAAAGTCAATTAATTCAATAGCTCTGTGATTGTCTTTTATAAAAATACCTGACCCACCATGAATGTGCTGTTTACGACAATAGCAAGATAACAAAGTGTACCCGTCTAGATTAATACACTTAAGCTGGTCGCTTGTCAGCCAGTGTTCGGTAACAGCTAAGATGTCACATCGTAACTCAGCTTTGAGTAGAACTTCAATTTTATGCGTTTTATTATTAATGGACTGCACATTTTGGTGACAAACAACCAACTTACGTGAGCGCGAGGTATGCTCGTCGGGTGAGTCATACGTTGTTGCTAAAGTGGTACTTGTCGTCGTCGTCGTCAGAGGCATGCTTCTACTGAGGCGGCTGTTCGAGTGAGGCGGACTGTCGTGGCGCAGGCGCCGGCGCGGGCACGGTGGTGGTGGGGACAGCGCCGCTGATGCGGTGGGGGCTGCTTGACCGGTCTCTCGCGGTGGACGTACGAGCTTCCCGGGCGTCGACAGGGGCGATGGCGGAGTGAGGGGGGCGGGCGTCACGAGGCTCTCGGCTCCTGTGTTGATATGAGGACGGGGCTCCCGCCCGTCCGGCGCCGCCGCGAAACCACTCACTGACTTCTATGCGCGGCGGCCAGTTGTCCGCGCGCATGAAGAAGGCATAAGTACTGGACGGTACCGTGATGACGAATGAAGCGTAATGGTCATGTTTTAGGTTTAGTTTCAGTGCGTGGTATTTATTGGATGGATTCTTTTTAGCTATGTATGCTAAAAGTGACTCCGTAGTTGTGTCAGGTTTTAAAAAACATACGTGAATTTTTTTTATTCGTTCTACTGCAAGCAGCTCAGTGTCTTCCGATCCAGTGCCTTTTATTACTTCTCTCGATCGCTGTTTCCGCTGTTTCCCGTACTGCACAGTATGCCACTGCGGTTGTGAGTCATCGTGAGGCGCGGTGTTGGTTAGCAAAGAGCTCCGGTCTACCTTCATTTGCGGTGTTGTCTCGTTGTTCGTTAGTTTAGCATCTTGAGGAAGATTAGCGTGTTCAAGCGGCTTTGTGGAATTTTTTTTTCCCGTTTTTTTATGCACATCCTCTGAGCTCGTCGTTGCCACGGCGTACGTCTTGGGTTGTGCAGGTGCCTTATTATCTAAACTTCCCTTTGTTGGCCGGCGTTGGTACCTGGCTTCTGCTCGCTGGTCTCTCGCACTGGCTCCGGTGCTCTGGACTGCCGTCGGCGTCATGGATGCTGATAGACGAGCGCGAGAGGGTTTCATATCGGGCTTACCTTGCGGTTTTGAGTCTACGGTCCGTTGGTCGGCCATATTGTCAAACGATAGGTCACTTATCTTGTCAATTTTCTCTTCTAGCGTCCTCAGACTTGACTCCAGGGCACAAATTTTTATCATAACTGGTGCTAAACACTTGGTCATAAGTTTTTCTATTGAATCTAGGCTTATAGGTGCCATAATTACTTTAACAAGAATTTTTAAGTAAGCACTGACTCAGAACCAGTATCACGCGCACTGCTGCTCGTGCGTTATATAATATGTGTGTTGCAGTAGTACAAAAGGGCCGTTACTCAGTGCGTTGATTTACTCTTGCGAGCAATACACTGTTCTAGTTTATATTTTTTTTATTTATAAATAGTTATAACCGAGCAAAGCTCGGTCTCCCAGGTACTGCTACCTAAATCATCATCAATGAACCTGGATTAATATGTTTATGCTACCTAAATAAAGACAACTAATTTTTGACAAATATTCATAAAATATATAGAACAACAAACAATGAAGTAAGCCTCGGTCAAAAAGCCCGCCCCGACACGGATTGTTTCGCAAAGTTGTCATGTAAATTTATTAGATTACACTACATTTCACTGTGCCAATAACTAAGTTCAATTTTATTTGTCGTTCAGTGTTTTCATACAAGACTAATTTCAGCCATTATTTGTTTATTTCTAATCAATCCTTACTAAAATTATAAATGTAATAATGTGATTGTTTGTGTGTTTGTTTGTTACCTTTTCACGCTTCAACGCCTGGACCAATCTTTATGAAATTTGGCATGCAGGTAGCCTGTGTCACGGGGAAGGACATATGCTACTTTTTATCCCGGGAAAATAGTATAATCTGATGCAGTTCCTGAGGGAACTAAAAAAAAACTCGATTGTTGTGATTTTTTGCACAGAGATGGTTGAGTAGTTGGGAAATGACATAATTTACTAATCACCCTTCAAAACAGTCATAAAAAAGATGTCCACGCGGGCGGAGCCGCGGGACAAAGCTAGTAATTAATAAAAACGAAAACTACAAACCTATCTTTTGTTCTGGTTGTCAACTTATTAAAAATTGGTCATCATATCAGCTCGTATACGTCCCCACCGAGTAGCTCGAGCCTACCCTGAATTAGGGCGATCGGGCCTTATCGACCACTCGGGCCCAGTGCGGGTTGGTCGACTTCACACACAACAATTAAAAATTGGTCAAACTCGGTTAACTCGGTTAATATCAGCCAAAAATCGTCCACTGCTGGACAAAGGCCTCCCCCAAGGATTTCCACGACGACCGGTCCTGCGCTGCCCGCATCCATCGGCTTCCCGCGATCTTCACCAGGTCATCGGTCCACCACATGGGAGGCCAGCCTACGCTACGTTTTCCGGTGCGCGGTCGAAACTCGAGAACTTTACTGTTCAATTTTAAGCGGTAAAAATCGCTTTCACATTTTGTATGAAAAGTCGAATTTTTGCCGTAGGCTTACAATCCTTTTTAGTTTTTTTTTTTTTGAATTGGTAAGCCCTTGGCATCATCTCACCTGATGGTAAGTGACGGTGATGCCGAAGATGGAAGATTGGCTTACCAAGATTCCCCAACGCAATGGAGAACTGGCTATCTTATCTTCAAGCCGGAACACATCAATGTTGTTAACGCTGATGTTAGGCGGCAAGACTTAGATAAGATGGTGGTAGCTAGCCAGGCGGGCTAAGAAAATGCCCTACCACCAACCAAACCGAGTCTTACAAGTTGACCCCACCGGGAATCGAACCCGCGACCTCCTGTTGCGAAGCGAATGGACTAACCATTACACCACGGAGGCGGTTGAATTATTTATTATCTTACTCGCCTACCATTCACTTACCCAAAGACCTTTCTACTTGGTATTCCGCAAACATCTCCTAGAGGTACAACTACAAAGGGCTTGTACAATGTACAGCCATCGAGAATATGTACAGTCCTCGAGAATAATAAAACGAAGGAACTACACCTCTATTGTGACGAATGGGCGTACGTTCTGAACATTTTTTCTGTGGCAGTGACAGCCTTGAAAAATGGCGGTGAGGTTATAGCGGCGAACGTGGGCAATTAAAAGTTGTAAATTTATATTTTAACACGGGTTTCATTGTTGATACTGAACTATGTTTAATCTTAAATTTAAGTGTTATTACAAAAAAATAAATTATATCTATATATGTATTAGGGATGTCTCCTATCAACACGATTATTTTACCTTGGATGAATAGGACGACAAATTTAGATAAAAAATTAATAACATAATTTATAACGTAATAAGTGTACCAATAATATTCTGATCTATATCAAATTTAGTAATATCCCCGGTGAGACATCCCTAAATCAGCTGAACAAATAGACAAGCAAAGAAACAATCGCTTCGCGCATGCGCGATTAGGTCACGCTGCAGATTTTCTAAAATTTCTTAGGATTTTTTATAACACCTGTAAAAGCTAATGTTTGATTTAGTTAGCTAATGAAATTGTCTTTTTTTTATTTTTTTATTTTAGTGCGTTTGACTGCACCTCACCTGATGGTAAGTGCCGATGCAGCCGAGGATGTGACACGCAAGCTCAAATAGTGTCTATTCACTCTCGTCTTGAAGATTCCTAAATTATACGAATCGGGTAATACAGACGCCGGAAGGGAATTCCACTCCTTGGCCGTTCGCATGATGAACGAAGACGCAAAACGCTTCGTGCGTAAAGGTGGAACATTGACGACAAAGGGGTGGAACCGCCCACCGCGCCTGGTCGCCCGATGATGAAATGGAGAGGGGGGAATGAGGTTGTGAAGCTCCAGGGCACACTCTCCGAAATGAATCCTGTCTATCTATCCATTTCAATTTAAGCACGATTCAATTTTTTTTGCAAACAACGGTGTCAGGTTTCCAACGTTTGTATGAAACCTGACACCAAAAGAGTTTGAAAACCTTCACCCTGTTAAAAAAAAACCGGCCAAGTGCGAGTCGGAACCGCACACATAAGGTTCCGTACCATCATACTAGATTGCGGTTTACGATTTATGACGTATTAAAAAACTACTTACTAGATCTCGTTCAAACCAATTTTCGGTGGAAGTTTGCATGGTAATGTACATCATATATTTTTTTAGTTTTATCATTATATAATTTTAGAAGTTACAGGGGGGGGACACATTTTATTTTATTTTTATTTTATTTTATTTAGAACAACAAACGATTATACAATAAAGCTTATGTTATAAATATAAATTAAACTAAAAGAAAATAATTGTACAACCAGCACTGTTGTCCCCAATTTGAAATAATAAAAACATGCAGAGAGGACAAAAAAAAAGAAAAGTAAGACAGAAAATTTGTTACCTAACATGACAGACAGATCTTAGTTATTAAGTTCGGTCAACACTTCTGTGATAAAGCTTTTGTATTTTGAGGGTGATAATACAAATAGGTCAAGATCTGTGAAATGATCATTATATAATTTCATTAAACGTCGCATAGGTGCGCGTTCACCAGCATTAGTTCGACATGGTTTAAGAGCGAATAAGTGGTAAGCTTGTTTATTATATACACGTGGTGCACGGTTGGGTATTCTAATAGATATCTCATTAATAAGATGATTACAGTCGAATTTATTATGTAAAACATTGTAAAGCAGCATCTGATCCAAGAGCAACCTTCTCGATTTTAGAGAAATTAGTGAGTATTTTCGCAGCAAATCAGTGTAGGGTGATTTTGTACGAAAACATCTATAATTGACAGCACGAAGAAACTTACGTTGAACTCGCTCAATTTGCTCAGTATATTTATCATAATAGGGGTTCCAGACAGCTGTAGCATATTCTAACTGCGATCTTACTAGGGATTTAAATAACAAAATATAGCTTTCTGGTCGTTTAAACGAAATACATGTTCTCATGATAAATCCGTAAAATGGAAAGGCTTTATTTGTTATATTATCTATATGCATGTCGAGGTGCAGTTTACTGTCTAGAAATATACCCAGATCCCTAACAGCTGTAATTTTTCTAAGAGGTGTGTTACATAATATATTGTAATTGTAATTAACCACATTTACTTTTTTTGTAAAAGTTAAAAAGTTGCACTTTGAAAGGCTTAGATGTAGTCGATTGATATGACAATATTCAGTAAGACGAGCCAGGTCATCTTGAAGTTTCTTACAATCACTATAAGAGTCAATTCTGCGAAAGACTTTGAGGTCATCCGCGTATAATAGAAACTTACTATATCGGAAGCATTTATTAATGTCGTTAATGAAGAGCACAAACAGAAGGGGGCCCAAAATCGAGCCTTGTGGCACCCCAGACGTGACAGTAATCAAATTTGAAGCGTCGCCATTAATTACAACCTTTTGGGTGCGGTTATCAACTTAAGATAGGAACCAGCGCAGTAAGTCACCACGAATCCCATTGAATGCTATTTTTTTGAGCAATATAGCATGGTCCACCTTGTCGAAGGCCTTACAAAAGTCTGTGTATACTGAATCTACCTGTACTTTTTTGTCCATATTCTCAAATAAATAATTTGTATATATTAAAAGGTTACTAACAGTTTACCACTTTGGAAGTGTCTCTCGCGCAAACTATTCAATTTAGAAAAAAAATATATTAGAAACCTCAATATCGTTTTTAATGACCTAACCATTGACACCCCACACGTATGGGTTTGATGAAAAAATATTTTTGAGTTTCAGTTCTAAGTATGGGGAACCCCAAAAACTTATTGTTTTTTTTTGGTATTTTTGTGTGAAAATCTTAATGCGGTACACAGAATACATCTACCTACCAAGTTTTAACAGTATAGCTCTTCTAGTTTCGAATAAAAGTGGCTATGACATACGGACGGACAGATAGACAGACAGACAGACATGACGAATCCATAAGGGTTCTGTTTTTTGCCATTTGGCTACGGAACCCTAAAAACCATGGAATGACTCAAAAGAACGATACATATTGGCATCAGTCTCTCCACAGTATTATAGTATAATTAAGTACTAAAAATGTATGTAGTTCAAAGCATCCCACGCTTTTTACAAGCTTTCATTTATTTTCACCGGACATCAGGTGTCTGTAATGAAACCTTGCAAGTTAAATTTGACCCACTTCCCGGTTTTCGATTGAGCTGAAACTGTATATCTCGTGACAATAGAACATTTTAGGTTTTTCGAAAGTTATTTAAGTGTTGTCATCTGTTCTTATTACATGTGCATTTTTTAATTATTGTATTGTCATTGGTGTTAATTTAAAATTGTACATTTTCGAGATAGAAGATAATGTAAAGCGTGTATAAATAGTAGGAAAGTCAACTCGGTCACAGATGATAATAATAGTACAAGTACAGATGAATTACTCGCAATGACGCTTTAAATAAATAGCAACTCTCGCTACGCGGTAACAAAGAACAGTCTAGTTCGCAACCGCGCTTAGTGCCTCCAGTCTTACTTTAACATACCTATACATACACCGATAACAATCGAGCTTTTAATCAAGAATGAACCGAATCAATGCGCGTGAGAGATTCTTTTGCGCTGACCGGTCTAGTGTTGTCGCAACTGATCAACCGGCAGGGTTGTGAGACCGCTCGACGAACATGTCTCAACTTGCTTACTCGCTCGCTCGATAATCGCTCCGCTTTCTGCACGAGTTGACAACCGACTGACGAGTGACGGGGGCCTGACTCGGTTTTTCTGAAAAAGCTGGAATCCTTTTTGCGGTAAAAAATCAAGTTCAACTAATCTAACAACAATCTACCAGATCAAAATCCGTAAGGACATAACTCATGAACAACCCTAGATGTCCCACTCACGTTCACGTAACGGTGAATGAAAACATCGTGAGGAAACATGCACACGCCTGCGAAGAAACTTGAAGGTTGTGTGTGAAGTCGACCAACTTGCACTGGGTCCACGTGGTCGACTAAGGCCCGATCGCCTTAATTCAGGGTAGGCTGGAACCTCTCCGGAGGAACACAGAGCTCGGATTTCTCCCCAAACTCGGGTAGGTTAGTCCTTCCTCCATACACGGGGGCCAAGTCCAGGTTTAGGGCTTGTGAAAAAACCCCACTTTCAGAAGTTTTTCAAGCCGCCTTTAAGGCATCTGACACGGCTTAAAGACTGCCATCTAGTGATAGCAACCGGCAACGGATGATACTATAACAGTCAAACTCATCCGAGTAATGACCGTGCTTCAGGTTAGTTATGTGGCAAGACGGATGCGGTGTAGGGTAAGGGCACACCCTGGACACTTCATACAACGGGCCAGAAATGACATTTCAAAAAATGTATGACGGAACAAACAAAATGCGCGATGCAAAAGACGCGCTGAGCTATCAACAGGTCAGAAGTTGTCCGACTGCGGGCACGGCACGAAGGTGCTCTGAGCTGTCTACTTAAATTGTCAGGTATGATCATGCTGTTACTATGACATTTTTACTGTGGTTATTTTGGTACATTATTATTGAGTATATTTTTGGATATTTTATATGAGAATCAATTAGATGATTAAGTATCTAGTAAATATTCGCCTATTTAAATAGTTATTAATGAATCTGCTTAGGCAAAATATATAGCTGATTATTTCTTCTACTTTCTTTGTTTATTTTATCTAGCTACCTCCCACATCAGAAGTGGGATTTGGTAAACTTAAACTACGCCTACGAATGTTGAAAGTTTCAGATAAACGAAATGGAATAAGACTCCCATGTCGCGAGGCCTGCTGCGTCAGAAGTCTTGTGGCATCCAGATCAGTCAGTCAATGGATCTAGCGCTTTGCTTACATCACCGATCCTGGAGCGAGCGCCACCGGAGGCCCCAGCCAGTCAGCCTGCCATACATGGATTACCAGGCCATCAGGCGACAAGCTCCATCAGCAGCGGCCAGGACGCAAGGACAGACGAGGCACCCTACTACGATGATCTGTTGCTTTTCATGAAGCTCACCAGCGATCAAGCTAGCAGTCTGGCCGAATATGAAACTCGGAAATGGGATCTGGCGAAGAAGGCGGTTGGTGTGGAGATGACTGAGCAACGGTTGGTGCAAGCAGTAATTTCTGGTGTGTCTTCTACTTTCTTTGTTTATTTTATCTAGCTACCTCCTGTAATCCTTTTATAATTTTTATATATTTCTTTTAGGTCTTATTCTCATAATAAAAATGTATTACGTGTCCACGAAAGGAATTTCAATCTCACGCTCTTACCAAACCTACCGTACCCTACACCTATCCGTCGTGTCACAGCACGGTCGCCACTCGAGGACAACCCCAAATGCCATCAGTTCTACGAGCTATGTTGAGCGATTCTGTTATCTATGTTTATTAGAACTCTTTCGAAATAAAAGTAATATCTTTCGTTCCTCTTAACACCATGTCCAAGCCTTAAACCATTCTAAACCCATCTGTCGCCACGACAGTCGTCGATGGACGGAGAAAAAGTAAATTGGGGCAGCCTTAAGCACCGCTTAAACGTAACCGCTTTAGTAGCATAATGGTTAGTCCATTTGTTTCACACCAGAAGGTCACGGGTTCGATTCCCGACGGGGTCTAACTTTGTAAGACGCGTTTTGGTTCATGGAAGGGTTAATTCTAAGCCCGTCATAGTTCATAGTATTTTATTCATAATCCCTACTAATATTATAAAGGCGAAAGTAACTCTGTTTGTCTGTTACGCTTTCCCGCAAAAACTACTGAACGGATTTGGCTGAAATTTGGTAGGTAGACAGATTAGGACCCGGATTAAGACATAGGCTACTTTTTACCACGCTCGCGAGCCGCTTGCGGCTCGCGCACTGCGCACCCTCGAAAAGTCATAGAAACGTGGTCCACGCGGGTGAAGCCGCGGGAAACAGCTAGTATGTCAATATATTACATGTCAAAAAAATTATAACTAAAATTCAAATATCAAATTATTATAAAATTATAATGAGTAAATTGCTAAAATGAAGTGGTAGTGGGCGAGGCACCCCAAGCAGCAAAATAGTCGAATAAGAATTTGTTTACTCAGCCTTTAATCGTATAAGAGCCGAGTAACTGTTCTTAAAACACCCATTTATCGTATAATAGCGGTTATCTCGACTATTTGGCAATATTGCTAATGTGTGCTTTAAGGACGTCGAATAAACGTTTACAGCACTATGTTTTAGCACTTTTACTCCACCTTTTAGCAGATGCTGAATTAAAGTGGCTAAAATACTCGTTATTCGATCTTTTGATCTATAACAGTCGTATAATAGCTGTAGAATAGCTGATTCGCTGAATTGGGTGCTTTTATACAGCCGTTACTCAGCTCTCTTTTATGTTTCTATAAAAGCTCTATAAACGCAATCGAATTGCTTATGGCAACATTGCTGCTGTTACTGCACGCTTATAGACTAACTCGTATAATAGAATTAAAAACGTTTGTATAGGAGCTGTAGTGTAATTAAGAGCTTTTATACGATATTTACTCAGTTTAAAGTAGTATTGTAGAGTTCTGGGAAACAGTAACAGCACAAGTCCGTCCATTTTGTTGATCGATACCTTGAAGACGTTTTCGCGAGTATTTTTCTATCAAAATGGATAAAAACAAATGGAAGAAATTGAAAAAAGCGGCCATTTTCGTAAAAAAGTTAAAAAAACGTTGGAGCAGATGAAATGCTCTGCAAAACTGATTCAGCAAAACTTAATTTCTGCAAGTAACGCTAGTGAATTTCCAAGCGCGAGTCCGAGTATTTTAAGTGGTTCCGTAGACTCAAGTAACACAATAATTAACTCTGTTAGCTATAAAAATTACACGCACATCACAATATTCAAAATAAACAAAACGAATTTCGCAACCCACGTCATGATGGCTCATTTCACAACTGAAATGAATAAAACTGGCTTGTAGATAACTACTTGTGAAGACATAGTATTAACAAAATGTCATTACTAAAAGAGCTGTATTTTTTCAATTCCAGCCTTACTGTAAACTATTACGGTTTACTATTCTCTGCATTACTAAGCAAAATTAACCGACCATTTATTTTTTACGATTCCTCAAAGAAACAACTTTAGAGTCATACAATTTAAGTTCAAAATTGTTTTTCTTATTTCGAGGTTTGGAACTTCCCCGTCGACAATTTGAGCATGCGAGCGAGAAGGGCAACTGCAGATAAGTTTTAGGGACTTTCCCGAGTATAAAAGTGCTTCCAGACGAGGTATAATCTATTAACATATCTCGTAGTGTTGTAGTTGTGTCTATCTATCTAAATAAAATAGAACCCCTATAAAAAGAACCCGACTGCTATAGCCAAAAAGAAAGTCCAGTTTCCAGCGTAACTTGACCTCTACTCAAAGCCCGAATTCCTCTTCGAAAACAGCATGACATGAGCCGAGCTGGCCACCATGATCACGCGTGACATTGCGAACGCCCTGAGTAAAGTTCGTACTACACTCACCTTAGGGTTGTAAAAATATTTAGTTACAATAATAACACTCATCATTCGTAAAATGATCATAAACAGCAAAGTAAGCACAACCTCGACACCAAAAGAAACCGGTATTTAGTAAATGTTTTATTTTAATGTCAGGTAAAACAAAGTGAAACCTTCTTCGGTTTGAGTTATCGTTTGTCCTAAGGCCACATCCGTTACATTTATCTGATAATATAAAATGCGTTTCCTTCCAAGGCCATCTGAATTGGTCAAGTTGTTTTAAATCATCTTTGTTAAGAAAGGTATCAACATCCAAGAAGTCTGGCATTGTTTTATGAAATAAGATGTTCCTTTAAAGAAAAATAATCATAATTAATTAAATTGGTTTTTTGGTCTCGTACCAAGCGAACCCTAAATCCTATTATCATGGCGACACCTTGTGCTATAAATGTGGTGACCAGCACTTTTACTCGACTTTTAATGGAATAAGTTAGCTGTAACTGCAACTAAATTATCAATATGGACATAGCATTAAAGATAATTATTTAAAATATATTTAATTTTATAACTTAGTCGTCAAATTTAAGAAAATAGGCAGCGCATGAATGTTTATGTAAAAATGCCTTTGGGTTTATCAATAAAGCTTGTTGCGCATGATGTTTTGGAGTAGCTACACGAACAGTAAAAATAAACACATTGATTGCTCAAAAACTTGATAATTACTTAATATTATTAATAATATGGTAATATTGCCTTTGAAATATAGTTTACTTGTTTTACAAATAATTAGCACACAAGCACTTCGCACTCGTTGAGTTGAATATTTTCATTAACTTAGTGGTATAAAAGCCTCCCTAAGATCGTTTACAGCACTTATTAGTCGAGTAAAAGCATTATATTCGCTGTTATAGAACTAAAAAGGCGAATAAAAGCAATTCGGCTGCTATTATAGCACACTTTATCTGTATAATAGCAAATCAATTGCGTTTATTGAACTAAATATCCTATATACGCATTTTGGTTGCTCTTAAAACACTCTTAGTGTTTTCTACCACTTTTACTCAAATCTTACAGCATCTTTTTGCTGCTTACTCAGCGCTTATTCCACTTTAATAGGACTTTAGTCTGAATAATTTGCGCCTTTTTCGCGTCGAGTAAACGTTTACAGCACTTTTACTCGACTGTTTTAAGAACTTTTATAGAACTTAAAGCGAAAACAAGAACGTGCTCTCGACCATTATAGCACGTCCATTTGCTGCTTGGGACGTTGCTCGTAGAACACATGGCCAATGGGGCAGTAAAATTCTCGGTGGACCGACGACCCGGTGAAGGTCGCGGGAAGC
This sequence comes from Coleophora flavipennella, assembly GCA_947284805.1. NCBI lineage: Eukaryota > Metazoa > Arthropoda > Insecta > Lepidoptera > Coleophoridae > Coleophora > Coleophora flavipennella. The sequence goes on from OX369270.1 coordinate 13,424,774, forward strand.
CGCTGGATGCGGGCAGCGCAGAACCGGTCGTCGTGGAGATCCTTGGGGGAGTCCTATGTCCAGCTGTGGACGTCCTTCGGCTGATATGAATGAGTAAATAAAATACAATAAAAAAAAATATTATCATATTATTTAATTCGATTTAATATTTAAAAATTCTTCATAACTGTAGAGCGCGTGCTCGATCAGCCAAGTGTTGAGCCTGCTTTTAAAGCAACTCAGGGAGGGAGCCGTGGTGACTTGCTCGGGCAGCCTGTTATAAACAGTTAGACCAATGACATGTATTAATTTAAGGCCCAATGTTACTTAAAAATCTGTCTTTGTCTTTTTCTTTACGTGTAAAGAGGGAAGAAAATAAACACACTTTTGCACTTTTTCGATGTTTTCGTTTTTATTTTTATCATATTTATCTTAAATAAAAATCCAATCGATGTTTTCCCTACTACCTATGAACTTTATATAAGTAAACTAGCTGTCCCGGCGAACTTCGTACCGCCTTACATTACATTACACTGCCCTGCCCTACCCTACACTACCCTACACTACACCACACTACCCTACCCTACACTACCCTACCCTACCCTACATACACTACACTACACTACCCTACCCTACACTACACTACACTACACTACACTACCCTACCCTACACAACCCTACCCTACCCTACATACACTACACTACACTACCCTACCCTACACTACTCTACACTACCCTACCCTACCCTACACTACCCTACCCTACCCTATCCTATCTCTCAAGTTGGATCGAACTGCACATGGTGTGCGAATTTTATTATAATCGGTTAAGTGGTTTAGGAGTCCATTGGGGACAAACATTGTGACACGAGATTTATATATATTAAGATAAATCATATTTTCAAATTGCCTATTTTTAGAATAAAACCGAAAATAGACGATAAAATGGCTCGAAAAGAGGTACCTTCGCGAAATTATTCTATCGAGTCAACTTTATTAAATCGTGTTTCCCTCGTAACTATTTTCAATAATACCAATATATTTTCCTAGATTTTAAATTTACTGTTATCTACTTCAAAAATGAATTCTAAAAACCTGTTTAAGTGGATTTTTAGGTACCACTGCGCCTTAATGTTTGGCTACCTACTACCATCTCATCTAACTCTTGTCGCCAAACATCAATGGTAATACATCGATGTGTTCTGGCATGAAGTAAGCCAGCCAGTTTCACGTTGCGTTGGGGAATCTTGGTAAGCCCGCTTTTATCTTCGACACCATCATCTCTTACCGTCAGGTGAGATGATTCAAAGGGCTTACCAATTATGTCCTCAAACATCGTCCTGACGAATTTCACTTTTATCAAACGACTTAAAAAATGAGGAGGTTCTCAATTCGACTGTATGTTTTTTACGTGATATCTTCGCAGATGGTGAAACGATTTTCATGATTTTTTTATTGGATACTGCTGGATGCACAGAGCGCAGAACCGGTCGTCGTGGAAATCCTTGGGGGAGGCCTTTGTCCAGTAGTGGACGTCCTTCCGCTGATATGATGATAATGATGAGAGTATACTGCCAGATTGGTCCCATAATTTTTTTAACAAAAACCAAAAAATGTACTTTGTTTGCGATTGAAGTCGTTTTTAGGGATCCGTACCCAAAGGGTAAAAACAGGACCCTATTACTAAGAATTCGCTGTCCGTCCGTCTGTCACCAGGCTGTATTTCATGAACCGTGATAGCTAGACAGTTGAAATTTTCACAGATGATGTATTTCTGTTGCCTCTATAACAACAAATACAAAAAATTTGAAAAAGTGAAAAAATAAGTGGGGCTTGGCAAGGCTCTTTAAGCCGTTGGCGCCAGTTGCTATCACTAGATGGCAGTCGTTGAGCCATGTCAGATGCCCTATAGGCGGCTTGAAAAACTTCTGACAGTGGGATTAGCCACTAACCCTACGACCTCCACTAACCCGGACTTGGCCCCCGTGTGTGGAGTATTTTTTTTTTATTCACAATTGGTAAACCCTTGACAACATCTCACCTGGTGGTAAGTGACGATGTTGCCGAAGATGGAAGCGGGCTTACCAAGATTCCCCAACGCAATGGGGAGCTGGCTATCTTATCTTCATGTCGGAACACACCAATGATTCAACATTGATATTTGGCGGCAAGACTTTGATAAGATGGTGGTAGCTAGCCAGGCGGGCTTAGAAAATGCCCTACCACCAACCAAACCGAGTCTTACAATTGACCCCGCCGGGAATCGAACCCGCGACCTCCTGTGTTAAGCCAGTGAACTTTGCCTCTGAGCTACGAAGGCGGTTAAAATATAGTATGTATTAGTATGGCCTAAACTTCCCGAGCTTGGGAAGAGACTCGTCCCCCCAGCCTAGGAGATGCTTATTTGTTGTTAATAATAGTTGATTGGATTAAAACATAATTGAAAACGTTAAACACGTTAAAAAACCGACTTCCATCGCAACAATTTAGAACATTTTTACATTATTATTTTTGGTTTTTGTTAATTTTCTAATAAAGTACCATACCGATTTTGATAAAATTTATATGGGACCACACGGGCAGCACTAGCTTTGAAATAAAAAAGAATCATAAAAATTGGTTCACCCAGTCAAAAGTTCTGAGGTAACACACATAAAAAAAAGAAAAAAAACATACAGACGAATTGAGAACCTCCTCCTTTTTGGGAGTCGCTTGAAAATAAGTACGAGAAACTGAGGATTAGTTTTTTTTAAATCCCATTTGGTAAGCCTGTACAGAATATGATCTTGTACAAGATACGCAATGTCAACGTCAGTGAGTGTCCTAGAGGTGGTCCCAAATGAAATGCAATGGTCTTGTCAGATGGATCTCTAATTGAACACTTATTAAAAAATAATAAAATTATGCTAAGTCGTCGTTCGTCAATGCACTCTAAACTGGGTCGCGGGCAAAGTACACTGTGGAAGCGCGACTGCTTCCAAATCTTAGCAAAATTATTTTAAAATAAATTACATGTACGTATGTAAATCGTACAAAGCCCTTGGCATCATCTCACCTGATGGTAAGTGACGATGATGCCGAAGATGGAAGCGGGCTTACCAAGATTCCTCAATTTAATGGGGACTGACTAAGGCCCGATTAATTCAGAGTAGGCTCGAGCTCCTCGATGGGGACGTATATGAGCTGATTTGATGATTGATGATTTTCATTTGACCTATATTTAGGCCTTAAAGAGTAGTTACTCTACTGGTACTGTATTTCTTATGATAATACCTCATAGGGACTTTCTAGAAGAAAATATTCAATTCAATATGTCGGAGTGTCATTGAAAACGCGACCAATACCAGCTCGAGATAAGTTTACATAGTTACACTTTGTTTGGATCAAACGTCAGGTATTAGTACCTGGGTGAAACCGGTGGTGGCGTGACTATCGCTTGTACTCGTGAGACGATCGTTTGTGGTAGCAAAGATGACGTATTAACGGAAGGCTGTTTGTGCTGCCACACTGAGTTGAGAATTTATTAGATCTGTGGAGAAGCCATATTAGCTGGACGTCAGTCTCGGAGCAGACACTTTTTGACGGAGCGTCGAGCAGAACACAAGTAGTGGTGATCTGTGAGCAAAACGGACGTGTCACGCCATCGCTGTGATCACCGCGTTTGTATCCATTGTAATCCAAGGCATCCTGTACAATTTCGATTGCTGAATGATCAAGACTATTGAAGAAGGACCTCTGTGATATAGCTGCATTGTTATTTCGACGCCCAATACCGAAATAGTTAAGGACGTGAACCACAAGGCCATCCATAACCTAACCACCACCCCCTTCGACATCAGAAGTTGGATTGTTCCCAGCGCTCGCAACTAGTGGACGACGGGAAAATGTGAAAAATAATAATGGAGCAGCGAAATAAAAACTCACTGGCAACAATTCTTCGTGCTACAGAACCAGAACATACTGCGATTAATTGAGGCTATGCGAGCACCATCCTACATCTGCTGCAATCATATTGCCAGCATTCAACCGGAATATACCTGAAGCTAATCCACGTGCACGGCGCTCAACTGTCGACATCTCCCTTACGGAACAATCGTTGGAATGAGGTGACAGCATGAGCTGCACTGGCAGCAGCGGGTATCCACGCAAGCGGCGCGTGCAGCTTCAGCGAAGTGCGTGATGTACGCGGAGCTACGAAAATCCGGTGAGTCGTACCCCTTTTGTTTTGATGGTGGTAGTAGTACGTGCGTAGTACTATTACCTAATCTGTAGTGGTGCCTACTGTTCTCTCGTTAAAGAAAGTTTCGTGCATATACTTTCGGGAGTGTGTTCAATACTAACGCACTATTGACTTTTGTAGGCAACTCTTAAGTTTACTGTACAGAATAAATATCGAGTGAGGGTAATATTGACGGGCATTGTTCAGAATGGTCATATCTTGTTATGCCAGACGAGTACGAACGATATTATGATCGATTCAGATATTTTAAATCTAGGATTGACGGTATTCTTAAACGAGTCTGTCAATAACAAAACAGCTTGACTGTCGGTAAGGATGCGAATAGAGTAGTTAGTCCCTTACCCTTCTAGTAGTGATTGCAGCTAAAATGATGCCTTGTGGAAAGTACTCTTTCACATGCTTTCGGATTTTTACTTGTGACACAACGTCGTGATTGAACGGAAGATTTTGAACGAGGACTCATTGTAAATATGACGATTCATTTAGCTAACTAGAGTTTCGGTTAAACAAACCTAAACCAGGATTGAAAGTATTGAAACCCCTTTAAGCATTTATAATATTGAGACTGGCATCTTAGCATGGAGTAAACCCTTATTAGCTTTCTTCGTATTGCGACTGATATCCTCGTTGATCATAGGCCAAAGTTGTTGCCTATTTTTAATAGCTTTCGTGATGAATTGGTCGAGATGGTTGGAATTCTTAATGCCCCGCTATCGTATAGACCCTATGTAGGTAGATGAGTTTCGGGGATCCCAATAAAATAGTTTGTTTACTAATTGTAAAAAAAAGCATAAAAAACGGAGTAGTATGCGGGGTGCAGTGGTGGACGTCTTGCGGCTGATGTTATGATGATACAGGATTCATGGGCTGTAGGCTGCGAATGTTACGCTTCCAAGCTTTCCCTTTTTGACAGCCTTATCATGCTGGTTAAGAAAAAGGATAGAATGCAAGTGTGTTGATAACCGTGAATTAAATTACAACATCATGCCTGAACGGTAATCGCTTCCTCCGATAGTTAACCACAACGATTGACTTCATAGGTGGTCACTATTTCAAAACCGTCAGGCATATCCAGGGGTTACATCAGGTGCATTCTATCCCTATTAAATCGAAATGATTGATTTTGTAATTTCGGAGTGTCTGTTCGAATACATCCATGTGTCATTCGATCTACGTAATGCCCTCTTGTGTTTAAACTCACGTTTATAAACGCTTTAGGTGCGTGGCAACGGTCAGGTGAATCTTAATACGTTTAAACGTTGGTGCTCATAGTTAAGTATCCTTTAAAATATGCTCACTTCCTTCGAGTATAGTAATGAGATTTCATGTTACAAGTCCTTCCATGATGATCATTTGGCAACTACCAAACTGTTGGGTTAACCGAGTTACGAAGTAAAGCCTCCTGGAGTTGCTTCTAGGTACGAGTAAAGTAGCTTAACCTCTAAATGTCATATTTGTCGATTACACACACAGGCTGTAATTTTATCTAAGTTTTATCTAAGTGAAGCACGACAAAAGACTAGTGATAATACGGAGAGTAACGCATCATATGACAGGAGTTGTTAATCAGCTTGCTGCTGATCTGATAATAGACATGGGCCTCCCCCATGTTGGAGCGGTTTTACCAATTGTAAAAAAAAAGAAAAAAACGTTACGCTTGGCGGGCTGTTTGGCGGTAAAGTATAAGCGTGAAGGACGATGTTGCTCATCCTCAAATTTTTGGTCCCTTAGTTGCTTCATAAGGAACCCTCGGAAAGAGATGGGGTGTTACATTGCTCTGGGGCAGCACCACAGGCTGATTTCTAAATTAAAGCTTAGCTTCACAAGTTACCTATCTTTGTGTTGTTACAAATGGACAAGCGTAACCGATCACTTTAGATATCAAATACCGTCAGTTATTGAGGACAGACTACGTTAAATGCCCGATAGTGACAGTATTATTGACTTGGACAGAATTGATGATGGAGAGACTGAACCTCGACCATCTACTAGTGCAGAGTAACGACTTTTGTACTTGACCGTGATTTTAACGTTCCCTAGTTTGCATTTTGAACCTTAGACGTAAACAATTTTTCGCAACTGGATGCCAATAACCTCAGCCATTCGTAGACGTAGGCGTAAAACACCGAGTTATTTTCTCGTTGCTGTGCGGCCACAACTGTGTGTGGCGTGCGTTTGGCTCGCAGGCGTATCACCGGAGGGAGGTGATGTTGGCAATTACCAAAATTAGGTGAAGTTCGAGATCGCTGGTTGAATGCGATAATGTGGTTGGACACCGCCGGAGGGAGGTGGTCCAAGAGTTACCAGGTAGGGTGTCTGAGAGTCGCCAGGTAGGGTGACTGAGTGGGCGGGCACCGTAGGGTGTCTGAGAGTCGCCAGGTAGAGCGACTGTGAGTTTGGGCGGGCACCGGATGGAGGTGTCTGAGAGTCGCCAGGTAGAGTGACTGTAGTTTGGTTGGGCACCGGATGGAGGTGGCCCAGAGTTGCCAAGATGGGTGACTGTTGTGGTTATCAACCGAATGGGGGTTACCGAACTGCGGTTAATTTGTTGCGAAACATTGCGATACATTGGGATACATTGCGATACATTGAGATTAATTGCGAAACGTTATACTGGCATTGTGATAAAATTCAAGTAATTAAAACGAGATACATTGTTAACAATTGACATTGACTTGACTGTTTTACTGAAAGTGCCTATTTATTTTGAAAGCTTTGTGAAAAATTTTCTGTAAACTGTGATAAAAATCTCTTGATGCTTATTGAATTTTATGTCAGGTTGGCCGAGCGGGCCAGTTAAGAAAACAAATACTCTGGTGGTCTTGTTTTTCTTTCAGGTAACCCACACGGGGACGTGTGATGCGTCAAGATGGCCGTGTCGGAGTGTCATTGAAAACGCGACCAATACGAGCTCGAGATAAGTTTACATAGTTACACTTTGTTTGGATCAAACGTCAGGTATTAGTACCTGGGTGAAACCGGTGGTGGCGTGATGATCGCTTGTGCTCGTGAGACGATCGTTTGTGGTAGCAAAGATGACGTATTAACGGAAGGCTGTTTGTGCTGCCACACTGAGTTGAGAATTTATTAGATCTGTGGAGAAGCCATATTAGCTGGACGTCAGTCTCGGAGCAGACACTTTTTGACGGAGCGTCGAGCAGAACACAAGTAGTGGTGATCTGTGAGCAAAACGGACGTGTCACGCCATCGCTGTGATCACCGCGTTTGCATCCATTGTAATCCAAGGCATCCTGTACAATTTCGATTGCTGAATGATCAAGACTATTGAAGAAGGACCTCTGTGATATAGCTGCATTGTTATTTCGACGCCCAATACCGAAATAGTTAAGGACGTGAACCACAAGGCCATCCATAACCTAACCACCACACCCTTCGACAAATATATTTATTCAAAATAGGTGCAAATTACACTCTTTCTGATAGTCATAAAATAATAATAACAATGTCATTTGTGAAGAATCAAGAAATAAACAATAATTAGTTAATAACGTCAAAATTAAATCCTTCATATAAACCAGATTATGTCATTAGATCACGAAAACAATATGAAACGAAAAGTTATACATAAAAATCACTGATAGTCATTTATGCCTTTAACAAGAGTAGGCCAGTTCACACGGACAGCACCCGGTGACGAGTATAACGCGAGAGTCAGCCATCGCTACCATCAACATATCTAAAAACACTTCTACGAGTATATTAGTATCTTTGCATGCCGTATAGCATCAATGTATAATCACCATACCAACTGAAAACATTTAATATATTCATGAAACATTAATATCAGTTTCAGACCCACGGAGCTGAATAATAATACGTTGAGCTGTGCCTTAAATTAACATATGTTAACATCTCAGCGTGACGTGTTTCTGTAGAACCAATGTCGAGAGAGTGTGTCCTAGCCTAATCCTGTTGTTAACGATAACTTTGAAATGTGTCTCAGAAACTAAGACTTAGGTCTTAAGAGGATTGTGAACCTACGGCGAACGTTGGACTTTTCATACGGTGATAGCGATTTTCACCTCTTAGAAGTTATACGATGTTGATCAAATTTTTATAGGTTGTCAGTCAGAACATAAACTAGGTTTTCGATTTTTTTTTTATTATAGATTCATCATATTAGTTTACATATGTTCCCACCGACGGGCTCGAGCCTACCCTAAATTAGGGCGATCGGGTCTTAGTCCAACACGCGGGTCCAGTACGGTCTGATCGACTTCACACAAAACCTTCAAGTTTCTTCGCAGGCGTGTACAGGTTTCCTATACGTTGTTTTTCTTTTTAAATAATTAATTAAAAATAAACAAATAATGGCAGGCGAGCATTCTACAACTGAACGTCGGTGGCTCAAACGGTTACGACTCCGTCCTTCTAACCAGAGGTGCCGGGTTCAAATCCGGACGGCCAATGTCCCAATGAGATATTCGAAACTTACGTACATATATACTCACCGATTGCTTTAAAGGTGAAGGAAAACATCGTAAGGAAACTTGCACACACCTGCGAAGAAACTCTAAGGTTGTGTGTGAAGTCGAACGACCGCACTGGGCCCGCGTGGTCGACTAAGGCCCGATCGCCCTAATTCAGTGTAGGCTCGAGCTCCTCGGTGGAGACGTATATGAGCTGATATGATGAAACAAATGATGGCCGACATAAGGTTTGTATGAAAAAATTTAAATTATAAATAAAATTGAACGTATTGTTTTTATTGGAAAAACAAAAACATACAAACCTAGCTTTTTGTTCGGACTAACAACTATCAAAATTCGTCAAAATCTGTTAACTTTCATGAGCTGAAAATCGCTATCGCTGTTTGTATGAAAAGTCGTAAGTTCATAATCCTCTTAAGATACTTGTGAGGTAAATTATACGTCGTTTCATAGAACCGGAATATTAAAGCACTAAGAATAGTAGAATGAGACGTAATACGTAGAACTATGTTATTAATGACTCTGGCTTCTGTGCCAATAAATAAGTAACTCTTTTCTCATCGCTTACGGTAGCATTTCATTCGTTCAATATTTTTTTTCCAAAAAGAAATGGGATGATGACTTCAGAAGAGGTATATTAAAAAAAATGACAAATAAATTAGACACAGATTTGACAAGTCTTCTTCTTATGACATTATTAAAAGGGATGGCTAGAGTGTACCCTACCTGCTCTAACTTTGGCTTAACCGCAGTCACGTATAGGACATGCCATGAAGGTGACATCATCCGAAAGATCTTCCACTGCTTGAAAAAGGCCTTCAAGGATTTCCACGGCGACCATTCCTGCGCTGCCCGCACATGTTGGATTCGACGATTGATCTCTTTCTCGAAGTTGGACCTACCTAACTGGATTGTTTGTTCCAGGTACACATATTCGGTAGCAAAGTTTGTTTATTACAACTAATTACTACTAATTTACTTCTCTATAACCAATTCATCATCATCATCATCATATCAGCCACAAATCGTCCACTGCTGGACAAAGGCCTCCCCCAAGGATATCCACGACGACCTTTGCTGCGCTACCCGCATCCATCGGCTTCCCGCGATCTTCACCAGGTCATCGGTCCACCGCGTGGGAGGCCTGCCTACGCTACGTTTTCCGGTGCGCGGTCACCACTCGAGAACTTTACTACCCCATCGGCCATCCAATTATCTGCTACTAATTTCGCAATTAAAATTTTACTACTTCTATAAAAGTTAAAGACCCCATACATTTTATTTTTAACTTTATAGAGATGTTTTTAAATTTAAGTTTTCACTTGAAGAAACCCTCAGTAGTTACCTATTTATGTTTCCGAGAAAACCCCATATTACATGATTGTAATCCTACGCGAAGCCTCGTCGATCTCGGAAGGTTGTATAAGCTGTGTAATAAACCTGAGAAGCTGCTGTCATCACGAGAGAGGCGGGTTCTACCACTTTTTTTGCTGAACCCTAGTTGGAGGACGGTAGAGAAAAAGGAGAAAAAGTTTCGTAAAGCACTTTTAATATTTTGTCATGACGATTACCAGATTTTAATATTTTGTCATGACGATTACCAGATTTTAATATTTTGACATGACGATTACCAAATTTTATTATTTTGACATGATGATTTCCAAATTTAAATATTTAGACTTGACAATTACTAAATTTTATTATTTTGACATGATGATTACCACATTTAAATATTATGACAATACGATTACCAAATTTTAATATTTTGACATGATGATTACCAAATTTTAATAATTTGACATGAATGAAGATTACCAAATTTTAATATTTTGGCATGACGATTACCAAATTTCTAGGGTTCCGTGCCCAAAGGGGTGCCAACACCTTGTTACCTCAGAATACAGAACAAGTCAGAACCCGCGTGTCTTGGAATAAATTGTATAACTATCTCTACAGTGAGAATGATGTATGTCTGTAAGCAACTGCGAAGTACTAAATTTGTTACATACGTGTACTAATGTTCATTTACCGTACTGTATTTGTGTTGTGTATAACTCGTAGAACAGATGGCTGTTGGGGTAGTAAAGCTCTCGAGTGGCGACCGCGCACCGGAAAACGTATCGTAGGTAGTCCTCCCACTCGGTGGACCGATGAGCTGGTGAAGGTCGCGGGAAGCCACTGGATGCGGGCAGCGCAGAATCGGTCGTCATGGAAATCCTTAGGGGAGACCTATGCCTAGCAGCGGACGTCCGTCGGCTGATATGATGATGATGATTTGTGTTGTGGTAAAGAATAATTATTAATGTTTCATATATATATATCTATCTAATAGTACGACGCGTGCGCGAGCAAAAACTCCGCGCCTACACCCACCGCCCCCTCCTTCCCTTGGCTGTAATACAGCCATTATACGTCGTATTTTTAAACTTTTTAACCCTTCCAGCGAGGATATCAAACACGCTGCCTGGGACTCAAGCGGGTAGAGTAATTTTGACGCACGGGTGTCCGTTTGGCGCTTTGCCGATGCCGATATCCAAGGTTTTGTCAGTACTTTTGTATGAAATGTTTAAAACTAATTTATTATTGTTCTAGGTCGGAAATGAAATTTTATTGGAGTTTACTCCTTAAGAATCGATTTTCATATAAGGTATGAAAAAAATATGAGGAGTAAAATCTAGTGATCGAATGACCGTGTCACGTTTTTTGAAACACCTATATTTTTTGAAGTATTTTGGAGTTTACTCCTTAAAAATTGAATTTCATAATATATAAGGTATGTAATGTGTGTAATTTGTCTGTATTGTGCGTGTAATGTATGTGTGATTTGTGTGTAATGTGTATAATGTGTGTGTAGGTTGTAATGTGTGTAATTTATGTGTAATGCGTGTGTAATATGTGTAATGCGTGTGTAACATGTGTAATGTGTGTGTGTAATGTATGTGTAATGTGTGTGATGTATGTGTAATGTGTGTGTATGTGTGTAATGTGTGTGTGTGTGTAATGTGTGTAATTTGTCTGTAATGTGTGTAATGTGTGTGTAATTTGTGTAATGTGTGTGTAATATGTGTAATGTGTATGTAATGTGTGTGTGTGTAATGTGTGTGTGTAATGTGTGTGTATAATGTGTGTGTGTGATGTGTGTGTGATGTGTGTAATCTGTATGTTATGATAATTCATAATAATAATTTATAAGTAATATTAATTGCAATTCATACAATAAAAACAAATATACCAAAATTAACAGCAGTAGAAAATGTATAAATTTAAATGTCAAAAATTGAACACAATACTTAAAATAGAACATTAAACATCAATGTTAGCATAAACATATTTTTATACTAATATAAAAAAATTATAAAACTCGTAATCATAATTATAGATTACCAAAAATAATCACAATTTGAATTCAAAAAATTCTTCACTTGTATAGAACGCCTTTTCTATTAAACAGCGTTTTAAAGCGGTTTTAAAAGTATTTTCACTTGGCATCTCGACGATGTCTAGAGGCAAGTGATTGTAGACACGCGCGCCTAGCACGTGCGTCAGCCGCGCGGACTTAGCGAGCCGGTGCGGCACGCCTGCCAGCTTCCCTGCGCCCTGGGTATCGTACCTGTGCCTGTCACCTCGTTTCGTGTATATGCTGAGGATTCGCCTGGCATAAAATGCGACTTGCAGAATTACTAAGGAAGGCAACCCAAGGAAACAAAGGATAGTCTGGCCGATGTGAATTGAGACACCTGTACAATTGCTCTCACTGCCCTTTTTTGCAACCGGAAGGCTCGCTGCCAATCGGCAGCACACCCCCAGAGCTCCGCACCATATTGCATCAAGGAGTGGACGGTTGCGAAATAACAGGTGCGCACCACATGCTTCGGGACTGTTCGCGCCAGGCGCCACAACGCAAAGCATGCACCACCCAATTTGGCACACAGTTTGTCAATATGACATTCCCATGTGAGACCGCTATCGATTACGAAGCCGAGGAAAGTGGTAGGTTACGCAGTCGTTTATCGTCACTATCATCGGGTCGGTTTTCCTTCCCGACAAGTTTAGGCGCATGAAATGAGTTTTCGTCAAATTGAGAGCCAAGCCGTTAGCGGTGAACCACTCGCTTAGCTGCCTCGCGACTTCGTTTAGCCGCAGTTCTAGCTCGCTGATGTTTTTCGCGCTCACTATAGCCGCCACGTCATCAGCATACATGAAGATTTCCCCGCAGCTTATCACATTGGGGAGATCATTTAGTAGTAGGGAAAACAGGATATTCGATACTGACGATCCCTGTGGGACTCCCATGGTAGTAAAAATGGGATCAGATTTTGTCTTCCCATTCTCGCCTACTACGATCTGACATCTATCGCGCAACAGATCACATACCAGACAGAGTGCTAGCGGCTCTGAAACCATAGTGTTGGAGTTTAATGGCGAGCACATGGTGGTCCGCTACGTCAAAAGCCTTAGACAAATCGCAGCACATTACTGCAACCTGTAAACCCCTCTCACGTGCCTCCAGCATACATCTCATTACGTCTCTGGCAACTGTCGCAGTCGATAGTCCGGCGCGGTATGCATATTGCCTCTCAGAATATATTTCGGATGCATTCAAGAATGTTGTGATTCTAGTGCACAGTCCAAGGATTTTTGCTACGATGGGTATGATGGATGCAGGTCTTTCCCTTTGAAGAGCGGGGCTACTTTACTTTTCTTAAGTATGGCGGGATACACTCCTTCTTTAATGCATTTATTAAACAGTGTTGCTAGAACCTGTGCAAGTGTATTCGCAGCTTCGTTTAACAATAAAACTGAGATATCATATACATCTCTCGTTGGTTTTTGCGCAACTCGAGACTTAATTATTTGATAAACTTCTTCAACGGTGAATAATCGGAGGCGTATGGAGCGATCGGCGGGTGCGCGGGCGGCGCGCCGGCAAACCTAGCGTTCATCGCGTCCACAATATCCTTTTTGCTGTTAATGGGTTGCCCTTCCGAGGTTTTAGCGACGTCAGTAAAGTTGACAGCGAAACGGTAATTTTTCTCTCTTTCATTGTTTACTATTTGCCACATAACTGTGGTAGTGTTATTGTTAGTGTTAAGTTTGTTAGTATAGTACTGTGCTCTTTTAGAACAAAGTAAATCTACATATTTAGAATTCAGTTCTAGTATGCGATTGGATATAATTTCATTTTAAGGAAACTTTTTGCCGATCTCAATCAGGTCAAATAAAAAATCCTTAAGGTTTTTTATTTCATCGTCTATCCAATTGTCAGCTTTCTTGTATGCTCTCCGTTTCAGTGGAAAACATATTTCGTACTTGTAAGATACTATAATTATTACTGACGTCGCTAACTTCTCCGGGGAATCATATTTGTTAATAACATCCGGCCAATCAACGCTTTCTATCGCGAGATTAAAGTTAGTTTTGTTCGTACGAGTGAAGCTGCGCACTGGGTGGTCAAGTAGTGGCGCAGAGAACTTTTGGACCTTAATCGTGCCACGTACACCTTAGTGGTCACTTATGTTTGAAATTATCAGCAAGGTGGTTATAACTCCTCGCGGGCCGTTAAAATATAAATGATCCAAACTGGTGGCTGTTTTTTTGGTTACCCGAGTTGGGAACTTCACAACATTTCTGAAATTATAAGCGGATAGCAGGTCCCTTAGCCTCTTTTGTTCAGTTTGGTTCTCTTCCAAGCTATCTATGTTAGTATATCACCCACTATAACGCAAATTTTTCACAACTGGTTAAGTACTCGAAAAGACGCTCTAAGTACACTAAAAATTCTGTGGAAGTGACACCACAGTTCGTCCTATACATACATACTACAGTACAATAATGTATGTAATGTGTGTGTGTAATATGAGTGTAGTGTGTGTATAATGTGGGTGTAGTGTGTGTGAATTGAGTGTGTAATGTGTGAAATGTGTGTGTGTGTGTGTGTGTGTGTACGTACGTAGGTATGTGTGTATGTCCTGTAGCCTGTAGGCTCGTTCTGTAGCCTGAACGGCTAGATGTATTTTGGAGTGTGAGGTGTCGTTAGATTTGTCTTGTCAGAATTGAAAAAAGTTGTCGCAATTTTGAACTTTTTAGTTACTGGACGGAATGCTTCCAAAATTGATATCTGAGGGTTGAAGTCCCTTATAACAAATCCGTTGTCAGAATTGACAAAAGTTGACGCCATTTTGATTTTTTTACTTACTGAACCGATTGCTTCCAAAATCGATATCTGAGGGTCCCTGAGGTCCCTAGTCACGAATCCGTTTTCAGAATTGAAAAAATTGGCCGCCATCCCTCAACACATTTATAATCGTTAGTAAGGAGTAAACTCCAGTCGTGCGTCGGAGCTGATACACACACTTTTTTTTTCTCTTTACATCAATTTAAGCAAGACTCCATATTTTTTAAATATTTTTGTAAACTAAATTTTTTTGTATGAAATCTGACACTCAAAATATTAGAAAAATTTATTGAAAAAAAAAACTATAATTCTCAAACGAAAACGGGACCCTATTACTAAGATTTCGCTGTCCGTCTGTCTGTCTGTCCGTCTGTCACCATGCTGTATTTCATGAACCGTGATAGCTAGACAGTTGAAATTTTCACAGTTGATGTGTTTCTGTTGCTGCTATAACAACAAATACAAAAAAAATAAAAAATGGAAAAAATACGGGGGGTTTAAAAAGTAACGTGTTGTTTTGAAACGTGAGTTGCGGCCAACGCACTCAAATTTTTAATAAAAAAAAAATTGAAAAAAAATACGTGAAGAAACTAGCGGTATCTAGTATGTGTGCGTGAGGAAACCTGTGTAAGTCTGCGAAGAAACTTAAAGGTTGTGTGTGAAGTCGACCAACCCGCACTAGGCACGCCCGATCGTCCTTATTCAGGGTAGGCTCAAACCTCTTGGTGGGGACGAGTATGAGCTGACAAGATGAAGCCCTGCTCAGAAATTTTGTCTAGACATTTTCTTTTAACCTCCCTCCAACACGTAGCTTCCATACCCCTTGCGGGTGTAACACGCAAACTACGTCATGCATCAACATTCACACGTTTGGCGCGGGCCCGTTTATCTTTTTGTCTCAAACTTTGGTTCTGTTTTTGTCGGGATTCCTCTGAGTTTAGTATCGAAACACATTTGACCGAAAATTGGTTAATCGAACAAATATTCAAGTAGAGATTAGCTTGTTTGCCAAAAGGTTAATGGTGTTTTTGGGACCTCTGTGAACAAGCAAAAAAAATAAAGAAAAGAGCAGAGAACATGGTAAAAAAAACTGTTTGAATGCTACAGATTTGGAGAAGCTGAGTGACATTTTTTTCACTAAGAAGCGAAAAAGTGTAGATTTCACTGATGATTCTGAAGAAAAAAGAACCGATAAACTGAAGAGCCAAACATGTAAACAAAACGTTTTATTATTATAACCTAACCACTTATATTTTGGCTTCGAGCACGTCCCTACAAGCATTTTTTAAACTTTATTACTGTGTGTATGTTTATTTAAGACTTAAATACAAATTGCCACTATTTTTACCCGACTATGCCAGAAGGAGGGTTATGTTTTTCGAGAGTATGTATGTATGTATGTATGTATAATTGTTTGGCACGCTCTGCGGCCTGAACGGCTGGATGGATTTTAGCTTCACGGGTGTCGTTAGATTCGTATTTACTGTGAGATTGACACTGGGTATATAAAAAAAACAAAATGGCGGATTTTTGGCGCCAATTTCAAATGTTTGGCTTGCTGTATATGAGTGTTGCACTGTTTATTAAGCTTCTAGTTGAAATTAAAACGTTAGAAGGTAATCTATATAAAAATAAGTGGACAGAATGGCTCTGAAATCACTGTTTTTATAGTGTTAATAAATTTTAGAATTTAAGATTTAATTGTAATTTCCTGTTGAAATATTTGCATGCTTCCTTGACGGCTGAATACAGTACTACCTATTAATCTAGTTAAGACCTAATTGTAAAGTTTTCTTGCAAATAAACAATTATCTCATCTCTTATCTCTGTAGCCTAAATGGCTAGATGGGTTTTATCACGCTTTTATTAGCTTCACCTGTATGTTTGTACGTAACCGACTCCTTTGGACTCGATTTTGACCCACTTTAAATGGACAGATTTAATTCAAACTTTGTAGACTTATCAAGAATCAGCGACAATATAATAATTTCATAAGTTTGAACTAAAAAATAAATAGAGTTTAAAAAAACTAAATAACACGCTTTTAAAGTACATCAGACTAAAAAGTAAAAAATAATTCTTAATATAAGTTGAAAATAATAATTTAAAAATTACTAGTATTATTGTGAAAAAGTGTGGGTTGCTCGATAGACGAAAAATATGGCACAGAGCACAATTATTTTTAACTTTTTAGTCTGATGCACTTTAAAAGCGTGTTTTTTTAGTTTTTTAAACTCTATTTATTAGCTTGAGAGGTGTCGTTAGATTCGTATTTACTGTGAGAGTGACACTGGGTATATCAAAATTAAAAAAACAAAATGGTGGATTTTTTAGGCCAAATGGTGGGTTTTAACTTTTTATGACTCGGTTTGGTTGGTGATAGCGCATTTTCTAAGTCTTACTGGCTAGCTACCACCATCTTATCAAAGTCTTGTCGACAAAAATCAATGTTCACATCATAGATGCGTTCTGGCATGAAGATAGCTAGTTCCTCATTACGATGTAGAATATCGATAAGCCCGCTTTCATCTTCGGCATCGTCGGTACTTACCACTGATGCCAAGGGGTTATTATCAATAGGTATGACGAATGCTAGTCATCTGAGTTACTTTTCATCATCTGTCAAAAACGGCATTTTGTTCTAAAAATGAAATAAATACCTAGGCGTGACGTCATAGTTTAGCGGCGTCATTTATGTACTCATTTTGTGATTTTAGTGAATTAAAAATCGAAGACTTGATGGAAAACAAAACGAGTAAGGTTTTCCGAAGTTTAAGTAGGAGGGCAATTTAGTGATTAAGAGTTCATCATTTATTTCTGATGCTGAAAATAACACCTTAGATTTAGTTCTCTATGCTAACATTGTTTGTATGCAATGGACTTCGTGAAGAGTGTCGAGATAGTGTGTTTTGTTGTAGTGTGATTCGATGTAAAGTAGGGCAAACCGTTTTTGCCCCATGTAATTAAGGTCCGGGCGTTTCTTCACGATAGTAATAATTATTGTAGAAGGAACAATATGATTACGTGTTTGCTGTACGTAAGAATTTAAGTGAATGGGGTTAATTTCGGCTCCTTCTGTGAAGGAAATAATGGTATCACTAACGCTTCTATATTTGGATTTTGTTCTAGATTGGCTTGTCTGGATACTGGACTTAATTATTACGTACGTTTGTTGTGGAAGTTCTGCTGGCAGGTTTATTATTAAGGTGGTGTTTATTTCCTTTAGTGTTGACTCGGTACGGAGTCCAAACATTCATTTTTTTTTTTTTTGAACGACAAGGAAGTGAAGAAGGTATTGTAATGGCAAAAAAATCAAAGTTGAGATTATGATGGAGATCGATTTTCTTACACTAATAGAGACTAAAAAAAAAAAAGTATATATGTGTGTGTCTATGCGTCCGTTCGGTGCTTTAGTGTAGTTCCTAAACTACTGGACGGATTTGAGTAAAGTTTGGGTTAGGGCAATATAATTTTTATTACTCTTTTCATCTTCATTTTTTAGGGTTGCCACCATAGTGAGAAATCGCTTATTATTTATTACCCAAAGATGGTTCTAACGATTTTAATGAAACTCGCTACGTACCCTAACTTTTCGTCGGAAAAATCGGAATACGGTACCTCCTATAAAAATCCAAGTTGTTTGTTACTTTTTACTTAAATGGCACTAAATATTTTAATGAAACTTTGTGAATAAGTAGAACTTAATAAAGCCTACTGCACCAGGTAGTTAATTATGCCAGGAAAATCCGAGTAAGGTGTCTGCTATCATCATCATCATATCAGCCGAAGGACGTCCACTGCTGGACATAGGCCTCCCCCAAGGATTTCCACGACGACCGGTTTTGCGCTGCCCTCATCCAGCTGCCTCCCATACAAACCCAAATTATACGTATTTTTTTTCATCAAGTCTGATATATCTAATTTTATTCTTTGCCACTAAGTAAGTTCAATGTTTATTGTGATTGTGTCCGACTACGATAGAAAGTTTGCACATCGTGGTTCTACAATTTATATTGCTCTGGCTGTATAGTTTCTTTGGGGAAAGTTGTTCAGTTTCATGGTGTACGGTGCGGCCGGGCTTCGCAGGAGTACTAAGCTTATGGCCAACCGTACGTGAGACGCGCTTCCTTTAGCGCTGCTGGACGGGTTTGTAGGCGGAGAGCAGTGAAAGACTCGTTGCTTGTTCTAGAGTTGTCTATCCGATCAGGAGCTCTGTGATGGTCTGGCTGTGGTTTCGTAATGGAGTCGGACAGGCCAGTTCGGCGCTGCTTATATACTATTCCGCGCCAAAACGGGGGTGAAGTGGCGCGGGGAGGCGGTACCGCTCCGAAGAGAGGGACGACTGTGTGAAAGGGACGGAGAAACTAAGACCCCTCTTCGGAGCAATACCGTAACAACGACCATACAGGCGGTACCGCTCCGAAGAGAGGGACGACTGTGTGAAAGGGACGGAGAAACTAAGACCCCTCTTCGGAGCAATACCGTAACAACGACCATACAGGCGCTCCCAATTGAATTAAAACACTTAAACAATTGTTTATTCAAGTAAACTATTTACAAATATCATGAAATGCAAGAAACACTATCTATATATAAATTTTAACAAATGCACTTAGCTATATTAAACTGTACAAATTTAATGAAAACTGTTCTGTCTCGCACATTTCTCCCGCCGTGCAGTGCTTGCATCTGCATCTTTGCTTATTGTTGCGAGACGTCTCTGGTTGGCAGGATCACGAGGCGTTTTACAGGTCTTCGCAGGACGCCACCCTTGGTCTTGACGTCCACTATTCTTATGGCTCCATCTGGTCCAGGGTAGGTGGCGATCACGACGCCTCGCGGCCAGGTGTTTCGGGGTAGGCTGCCATCCACGATCAGTACCACGTCGCCTTCTGTGATCGGATCTCCTGTTCCTCTGGGCTCCCGCCTGTTTTGGAGCTCCGGCAGGTACTCTTTGACCCATCTGGCCCAGAACAGGTCGGCTAGGCGCTGCGAGGCTCTCCAGTGGCTTCTGTTGTCCAGGTCTCTGTCATCGAAGGTGCCGGACGTTGGCATCAGGGCAGACCCTCCAAGCAGCAGATGATTTGGAGTTAACGCTTCGTCATCCTCCGTCTGTACTGAGACATGCGTTAGTGGGCGGCTGTTGACCGTGTATTCAGCTTCCGCCAGCAGGGTGTGGAGGACCTCTTCGTGCGGGTGGCGCTCGTGCAGGACGGCGTACAGTGCCGTCTTTGTGGAGCGTACGAGGCGCTCCCACGCCCCGCCCATGAACGGTGCTCCCGGCGGTATGAAGCGCCAGGTGATGGCACGGGCAGTGGCTTCCTTCTGTGTAGCTTCTAGCGCGGCGCGTCGTAGCTCTGCATCAGCACCTCGGAAATTCGTGCCGTTGTCTGACCACATCTCCGCCGGGCACCCTCGTCTGGCTATAAAGCGACGCACGGCGAGAATAGCTGAGTCTGTAGATAGTGATGAAGTCATCTCAAGGTGTACCGCCCTCATAGTCAGGCAGGTGAACAGAGCCACGTAGCGTTTTTGATGTTGTCTGCCCACCGTCACGCTGAGCGGGCCGAAGTAATCCACTCCTGTGTATGTGAAGGCGCGACGGTGGTGAGCGAGACGGCACGACGGTAGGTCCCCTGTAGGTGGCTCTGTCGGCATCGCTTTTCTGATGCGACAGTGTAGGCAGTGGCTTATGACTTCTTTCACGATCGGGCGCAGTCGGAGTATCCAGTAGTGCTGCCGGCACTCGTTGACTGTTGTTTCTACGCCAGCGTGTAGCAGCCGTCTGTGGATGTAGGCTGCCCACAGTTTGGTAGCGCGGTGATTTCCGTCCAACACAGGCGGGTTTTTCTGTTGGTCTGTCACTCCCGCCGCTGCGTTGACCCGGCCTCTCAGATGAATGACGTCATCGATCAGTACTACGGATAGAGAATGTAGTCTGTCTGTTCTGTGTGTTGCTCTACCTTTCCGCAGCGATTGAATCTCTTCGTTAAAGGATTCTTCTTGTATTAGACGTACAATTTGTTTTTCGGCTCTTCTGAGGAGGTACGCTTCAATCGGTAAGTATTTTCTGTCTCGCTCTTTCTGTTCGGACTTCTCTTTCAGGGGCTGTTTGCGGCTCGATTGTCTGTCTCGCTTCCACTCGGGGTCGCGCTCTCTGTTTCTCTTGGTGCGGCTGTACCCAACATGCAGCTGCCTGCCTTCTTTACATTTTTCTATGAACTGCAGTATTCTAGCTGTAGTCCGCAGGAGGCGTTCCCATCTGGAGAACCGGCTGGCTTCTGGAGTGGCGCGTGCAATCTTTTCTTCTTTGTTAGTGGTGAGAAACACGACTGTTTTTTCTTCTCCTGTAGGTTCTGAGTGTGTGAGTTTCTCTGTGGGCCATTCAGACGAGTTTTGGAGGAGAAACTCGGGCCCTCTGTACCATCTGTGCTCGCCGCTGAAATCGGTTGGTACCTTTCTCGTTGCATCGTCGGTCACGTTCTGTTTGGTCGGTATCCACCGCCACTCAGCTGTTGATGTGATTTCTTGAATGGCGGCGATTCGGTGTGCAACGAATGCCTTGTACGACCGTGCTCCGTTTTTCAACCAAGCGAGTATTGTAAGGCTGTCCGTCCAGAATGTCTTGGATTCCGGCTTCTGGCTGTGTTCCTCTAGTACGGCGGCTGCCATTCTGCTGCCCAGAACGGCTGCTTGAAGTTCCAAGCGTGGCACTGAAGTGAGTTTAAGAGGTGCCACGCGAGCTTTGGCTGTAATGAGCGATATGTGCACGCTACCGTCGGGTGCCTCCGCTCGCCAATAGAGGGCGGCAGCGTAGGCAGTAGTGCTCGCGTCTGTGAAGACGTGTAGCTGGAGCGAGCGTGCGTCACTATATTGTGGGTAGCACCTGGGCACGCTGATGTTTCGCAAGTCTTGTAGGTGTTTCATCCAGCTCGTCCACTGGTCAGCCAGGTCTTCATCTATTTTGTCATCCCATTTCGTGCCACGGCGCCAGGCTTCTTGCAGAACTTTCTTGGCTTGGACGGTGATGGGTGAGGCCAGGCCTAGCGGGTCGTAGACGGACATGATGATTCTGAGCGCTTCTCGCTTTGTGGGCGCTTGTTCTGTGAGCAGAGCAGGTGGGATACGAGCCAGGTCGAGATTGAATGTCAGCTCGTCTGTTTGAGGCTTCCAGATGAGGCCTAGCACTCGCTCAGCTTTTGTTCCGTTGTCCAGTTTCACCAGCTGTTTCTGTGTGTTTTCTGCTAAGGCTGTGAGCGTCTCGGAGGAGTTAGACGCCCAGCCCCGCAGGTTGAAGTTGCCCTTGTTGTGTATCTCTTGCACTTGTTTAGAGACTTCGATGGCTTCTTCATAGTTCCGGAAACTGTCTAGGTAATCGTCCATGTAGTGGTTCTCTACTATAGCGGTGACAGCGGCCGGATATACGTCTCTGTATTTTTCAGCATTCTTGTTTTTGACGTATATCGCGGTGGATGGTGAACTCGTCGCACCGAAGATGAGCGAAGTCATGCGATACTCTTCGGGCGGCCCGTCTCGCCTCTCCCCTCTCCACAGGTAGCGCAGCGCGTCTCTGTCCTCCTGTCGTATGCCGACTCGCAAGAACATCTCGGCAATATCAGCTGAGACAGCGACTCGATGCTGGCGGAACCTCATCAGTACTCCTGGTAAGGATTGCAGGAGGTCTGGCCCGGTGAGGAGATGGTCGTTGAGAGACTGACCCTTCGTCTTGGCGGCAGCGTCTAGTACTATCCGCACTTTATCCGGTTTCATAGGGTTTAAAACCGGGAAGTGCGGTAGATACCACGTGCGATCTTTTGTGCTGTCTGTGGGCGCACGTTCTGCATAGCCTTTCTCGATGAGTTCCTCCATTTGCTTGTTATACTTTTGTTTCAAATGGGCGTTCTTGTCTATACGCCTTTCGGTCATCACGAGTCGCTTGAGTGTGCTGTCGTAGTTGCTAGGTAGTTTGATTTCATCTCGCTTCCACAGTAGTGCTGTCTCATAGCGGCCCTCTTCCGTCTCTTTCGTACATTCGTCGAGGATGGCGAGTGCCCTTTGTTCTGGCTCGCTTCGCGGCTGTTTAGGTTGGATATCGATGGATTCCAGGGCGAAGTAGTGCCTTAGTTGTTCGTCCATTCTCTCTTCTATAGTTTCGGCTTGTTCTGACGAAGATGTGAGGTGATGTACGAAGTTGACTTGGCGACCAATAGTGCGCGTGTCGGAACCGTGCAGGACCCAGCCGAGCGGTGTTCGTGATGCGACGAGTTGGTTTCGGTTGCCCTTTCTCATTTCTGTGGCTATTAGGAGGTGCCAGTTATCTTGTCCTACGAGGATTGTGGGCTTCGCATCTTCATAGAGGAGGTGTTGCTGTATATCTTCTAAGTGTTCGCAGCCCCACACGTGTTGTTCTTCTATAGTTTGCGATGATAGCCTCAGTTTTTCTATGGTGTGGGCTTGTATGTCGAACGGTCGGTCTTGCCCTCGTACTGTGATGGTTACGCGGCGTGATGAGTCCGATGATAGATCGTCGGAGATCGTTTCCAAGTTAAGCGGCTCCTGAGGTCCTTTAGCGCCGATCTGTTTAGCTATGTTGGCGCTTATCAGAGTGACGGTCGAGCCGTCGTCTAGGAGAGCGTAGGTGTTGACTTGTCCGCCAGGTCCGGATACTCGAACAGGTATTATCTTCAAGTACGCGTGCCTTTTTCTAGCGGAGAATGTCGAAGCGACTCTCTCTGTCTCTTTCTCTTCTTCTCTGTCTCTGTCTGACTTTAGTTCGAAGTGCAACATGGAGTGATGACTTCGTACGCAGCCGTCTCTTTCGCACTTGCGTCTCGGGCATTTGTGCGTACTCTTCCTTGGGCGTAGGCATCTATAGCAGAGGTTGTGCTTCTTCGCCAGTGCCCATCTGCCGTCACTGTCGGCTTCTGTGAACGCTGCGCATCCCGTCTCCTCGTGCCCCCGACGCTCACAAATGGAGCATGGCTGCTCTTTTTCCTCCTTTTTTGAGGTGAGGTGCGTCCGCTGCCCGCGCTTGTTTGCTCGCGGTGTGGTGTCCTCGACCATCTGTTCGGGCGGTGCGAATCGGCTGACTCTGTCGGCTTCTCGCTCTAAAAAGGAGCTGAACTGTTGCAGGTCGGAATCTGTCTGCTTTTGGTCCGCTGCGTAGTCATACCAGCGGTAGCGAAGCGTAGGGGTTAGCTTCTCTATTATATTCTTCATGGTCTCGGGACTGGCTAGGTAGTGTGCCTTGCCGAGGTACTGTAGGGTGGCCACGCAATTCTTCACTTTGTTTGCGAAAATGCATATGTCACGTGGCGAGTCTGTGGTGCGTGACAGGTTGCGTATCTTCTCTAGCTCGGCGAGTGCGATGGAGTCTGGACGTCCAAATCTGGCTTCGAGTGTCTTCATGATGTCTTTAGGGGTAGAGTTGACGATCAGTAGGCTTCCGACGGCTTCTTTAGCTCTTCCCACCAAGGACTGACGCAATCTGGCTGTGTTTTCCACCGAAGAATAATGATCTGATGACTCGAAGTAGGCGGACTTGAACGGAAGCCACTCGTTATGAGAACCATTGAAAATTGGCAGCTTGCCGAAGTATTTGTGTGGCGTAGCTGTGCGCGCGGCCATAGTGATGGCCCGCGCTAGCTCGGATAAATCTGTTTTTCTATCTTCTTGAAGGAGTGGGCGACTGGATCTGTGAGGCGCAACCTCTTCTTTCTGTGGTAGCTGTGTGAAGTAAGTTGCTTTCTGTGTGGCTGACATCGCTGCTGGGGCTTCTGTAGTGAACTTCGCTGCTGTGGAGTGACGAACGTCTTCGGATGGCAGGGCGGGCGTGTCCCCTGCCTCTTCTTCAGCTTGGCTCTTCTGTGACTGTACCCAGTTAGCGGTGCGTTTCAAGTTTTCGTTTCGTGATGAAGAGAGACTCTCGTTGTCTTCGTCCTCACTCTCCTCGGTCTCGAGAGCTAGAGCCGCCTTCTGTGCCACGGCGATCTCGAGCTTCAATCTCGCTATTTCTTCATCTTTTTTCGCCATCTGCAACTGTTTTTGGTTTCGTTGCGACGATTTCTTGCTTCTTTTTTCTGTTTGCGAACCCCGCCCTTCACTGCGAAGTGGGTCTGAGGGAGAATTCGGCGGGTTTTCGTGGCGAAGTGGAGGATTTTTCTCTGTCTGTCCTGCGTTCTGTTCTGTGTTCTGTTCTGTGTTGTTTGCAGGTGTTCCTCCATCTTCCTGGTTCTGTGGCGACTCGTTGGCGGTTCTCTCCACGGCGGATTCTCCAGCAGCGGTCATGGAGCGTGTCTTCGGCATGGTTTCTGTTTATCCGGCTCGTCGAAGGACCAAAATGTACGGTGCGGCCGGGCTTCGCAGGAGTACTAAGCTTATGGCCAACCGTACGTGAGACGCGCTTCCTTTAGCGCTGCTGGACGGGTTTGTAGGCGGAGAGCAGTGAAAGACTCGTTGCTTGTTCTAGAGTTGTCTATCCGATCAGGAGCTCTGTGATGGTCTGGCTGTGGTTTCGTAATGGAGTCGGACAGGCCAGTTCGGCGCTGCTTATATACTATTCCGCGCCAAAACGGGGGTGAAGTGGCGCGGGGAGGCGGTACCGCTCCGAAGAGAGGGACGACTGTGTGAAAGGGACGGAGAAACTAAGACCCCTCTTCGGAGCAATACCGTAACAACGACCATACAGGCGGTACCGCTCCGAAGAGAGGGACGACTGTGTGAAAGGGACGGAGAAACTAAGACCCCTCTTCGGAGCAATACCGTAACAACGACCATACAGGCGCTCCCAATTGAATTAAAACACTTAAACAATTGTTTATTCAAGTAAACTATTTACAAATATCATGAAATGCAAGAAACACTATCTATATATAAATTTTAACAAATGCACTTAGCTATATTAAACTGTACAAATTTAATGAAAACTGTTCTGTCTCGCACACATGGGTTGGTATTATACGTAATATTTGGTATATGATGTCAATTTACCCAATAGAATTCGCTATGCTATATTCAGAGCGTCCTCCCCGCAATTTTTATATTTACGGTTGGTAAACCCTTGACATCGTCTCACCTGATGGTAAGTGACGATGATGCCGAAGATGGAAGCGAGTTTATCAAGATGGGGTATCTTTAAAATTGGTTAATCGAACAAATATTCAAGTAGAGATTAGCTTGTTGGCCAAAAGGTTAATGGTGTTTTTGGGACCTCTGTGAACAAGCAAAAAAAATTAAGAAAAGAGCAGAGAACACAGTAAAAAAAAACTGTTGGAATGCCACAGATTTGGAGAAGCTGAGTGACATTTTTTTCACTAAGAAGCGAAAAAGAGTAGATTTCACTGATGATTCTGAAGAAAAAAGAACCGATAAACTGAAGAGCCAAACATGTAAACAAAACGTTTTATTATTATAACCTAACCACTTATATTTTGGCTTCGAGCACGTCCCTACAAGCATTTTCTTAACTTAATTACTGTGTGTATGTTCATTTAAGAATTAAATACAAATTGCCACTATTTTTACCCGACTGCGCTAAAAGGAGGGTTATGTTTTTCGAGAGTATGTATGTATGTATGTATAATTGTTTGGCACGCTCTGCGGCCTGAACGGCTGGATGGATTTTAGCTTCACGGGTGTCGTTAGATTCGTATTTACTGTGAGAGTAACACTGGGTATATCAAAATTTTATAAAAAATGGTGGATTTTTTGGGCCAAATGGTGGGTTTTAACTTTTTATGACTCGGTTTGGTTGGTGATAGCGCATTTCCTAAGTCTTACTGGCTAGCTACCACCATCTTATCAAAGTCTTGTCGACAAAAATCAATATTCACATCATTGATGCATTCTGGCATGAAGATAGCTAGTTACTCATTACGATGTAGAATATCGATAAGCCCGCTTTCATCTTCGGCATCGTCGGTACTTACCACTGATGCCAAGGGGTTATTATCAATAGGGATGACGAATGCTAGTCATCTGAGTTACTTTTTATCATCTGTCAAAAACTGAATTTTGTTCTAAAAATGATAGAAATACCTAGGCGTGACGTCATAGTTTAGCGGCGTCATTTATGTACTCATTTTGTGATTTTAGTGAATTAAAAATCGAAGACTTGATGGAAAACAAAACGAGTAAGGTTTTCCGAAGTTTAAGTAGGAGGGCAATTTGGTGATTAAGAGTTCATAATTTATTTCTGATGCTGAAAATAGCACCTTAGATTTAGTTCTCTATGCTAACATTGTTTGTATGCAATGGACTTCGTGAAGAGTGTCGAGATAGTGTGTTTTGTTGTAGTGTGATTCGATGTAAAGTAGGGCAAACCGTTTTTTCCCCATGTAATTAAGGTCCGGGCGTTTCTTCACGATAGTAATAATTATTGTAGAAGGAACAATATGATTACGTGTTTGCTGTACGTAAGGATGTAAGTGAATGGGGTTAATTTCGGCTCCTTCTGTGAAGGAAATAATGTTATCACTAACGCTTCTATATTTGGATTGTGTTCTAGATTGGCTTGTCTGGATACTGGACTTAATTATTACGTACGTTTGTTGTGGAAGTTCTGCTGGCAGGTTTATTATTAAGGTGGTGTTTATTTCCTTTAGTGTTGACTCGTTACGGAGTCCAAACATTCCATTTTTTTTTCGAACGACGAGGAAGTGAAGAAGGTATTGTAGTGGCAAAAAAATCAAAGTTGAGATTATGGTGGAGATCGATTTTCTTACACTAATAGAGACTAAAAAAAAAAAAGTATATATTTATGTGTGTGTCTGTGCGTCCGTCCGGTGCTTTAGTGTAGTTCCCTAACTACTGGACGGATTTGAGTAAAGTTTGGGTTAGGGCAATATAATTTTTATTACTCTTTTCATCTTCATTTTTTAGGGTTGCCACCATAGTAATAAATCGCTTATTATTTATTACCCAAAGATGGTTCTAACGATTTTAATGAAACTCGCTACGTACCCTAACTTTTCGTCAAAAAAATCGGAATAAGGTACCTCCTATAAAAATCCAAGTTGTTTGTTACTTTTTACTTAAATGGCACTAAATATTTTAATGAAACTTTGTGAATAAGTAGAACTTAATAACGCCTACTGCACCAGGTAGTTAATTATGCCAGGAAAATCCGAGTAAGGTGTCTGCCATCATCATCATCATATCAGCCGAAGGACGTCCACTGCTGGACATATGCCTCCCCCAAGGATTTCCACGACGACCGGTTTTGCGCTGCCCTCATCCAGCTGCCTCCCATACAAACCCAAATTATACGTATTTTTTTCATCAAGTCTGATATATCTAATTTTATTCTTTGCCACTAAGTAAGTTCAATGTTTATTGTGATTGTGTCCGACTACGATAAAAAGTTTGCACATCGTGGTTGTACAATTTATATTGCTCTGGCTGTATAGTTTCTTTGGGGAAAGTTGTTCAGTTTCATGGGTTGGTATTATACGTAATATTTGGTATATGATGTCAATTTACCCAATAGAATTCGCTATGCTATATTCAGAGCGTCCTCCCCGCAATTTTTATATTTACGGTTGGTAAACCCTTGACATCGTCTCACCTGATGGTAAGTGACGATGATGCCGAAGATGGAAGCGGGTTTATCAAGATTCCCCAAAGCAATGGGGAACTGGCTATCTTATCTTCAAGCTGAAACACATCAATGCTGTTCACATTGATGCTTGGCGGCAAGACTTAGATAAGATGGTGGTAGCTAGCCAGGCGGGCTAAAAAATACCCTTCCACCAACCAAACCGAGTCATACACAGTTAGACTCCGCCGGGAATCGAACCCGCGACCTCCTGATGTGAAGCTAATGGACTTAACCATAACTTAACCTTAACTCCGTCGACTATTAATTATTGACATAGTATTATTTATAATTAAAAAATAATAATAATAACTAACATAGGCTAAGTCTTATTAACAGTTTCTGGATCGTTGTTGTCTGAAAAAAATGATAATAATAATAATAACAATAACGCCACGAAGGCGGTCACTTGTACAATGTCAATATCGACTTGTCTAAAGACTAGGAGGTCGTGACAAATTTGGTAACGATCGGAAATGAATAAACTTAGATTGAGAGGATAAATGGCAACCCTCTGATGGTGAATATGTCGGTCTGCCAGCGCAAAGTGGTTGCGTTATGTACTTAAAGCGCCTGAAAAACTAGTTATCGTGACCTAAAAAAACCGATAAGGGAAATGGCTGAGTAAGATATAAAATGAAAGTACTAGTTGTACTCATGACAATTATGCTAAAACTGACCAAATATTCGGTTGCGTTATGGAGCAACGCCCGTTAGTAGTAGGAATTCTGGACCAGGCCCCCACCCCACTGCCGGAGCCCAAAGTTGGAAATGGCGGAAATAATTTGTCGTTACCTGCTAGTATAATAAGAGATTTAACCGCCTCCGTAGCTCAGAGGCAAAGTTCACTGGCTTAACAGAGGAGGTCGCGGGTTCGATTCCCGGCGGGGTCAATTGTAAGACTCGGTTTGGTTGGTGGTAGGGCATTTTCTAAGCCCGCCTGGCTAGCTACCACCATCTTATCTAAGTCTTGCCGCCAAATATCAATGTTGATATCATTGGTGTGTTCCGGCATGAAGATAAGATAGCCAGTTCCCCATTGCGTTAGGGAATCTTGGTAAGCCTGCTTCCATCTTCGGCAACATAGTCACTTACCACTAGGTGAGATGTTGTCAAGGGTTTACCAATTTAAAAAAAAAAAAAAAAAAGAGATGTCAATATATATTAATATTTACATGAAAAACACTTAGAAAGGACATATACAAAGGTGGACTTACAATGCCGGAGATAAAAGAGCGGGCTCAGCAAGTGTTACTTGTTAACAACCCATAATCCCCCCCCCCCCCCATGGGACCCGTTTACTGGGGGCCGTTGGGACTAATGTCTAAGGACTAATCTAGAAATGGGACGGGTAAAGGTTCCCGGTATGGCTAACGACAAGTACCCGGCAGCACTGACATGCCGTTGCGGCTAAATATTACAAGCTTGTATTTAGTTTCACTTGTCCCGGTGTCTGAAATGAAATCTTGCAAGTTAAAATTGACCCACTTCCCAGTTTCCGATTGAGCTGAAATTTTGCATGCATGTGTATATCGCGTGACAATGCAATACTAACATCATGTACCTAAAAGTTTCAAGGTTTTCGAATTTTTTTGGTTTCATCTGTCCCGGTGTCTGTAATGATATCTTGTAAGTGAAATTTGACCCACTTCCCGGTTTTGGATTGAGCTGAAATTTTGCATGCATATGTATATCGCGTAACAATGCAATACTAAAAGCTTGTAAGTACCTAAAAGTTTTTAGGTTTTCGTTTTTTTTTTGGTTTCATATGTCCCGTTGTCTGTAATGAAATCTTGAAAAGTTAAATTTGACCCATTTCCTGGTTTCCGATTGAGCTAAAATTTTGCATGCATGTGTATATTGCGTGACAATGTAATACTAAAATTTTGTACCTTAAAGTTTTTATGTTTTCGAAATATTTATCTACACCTACAAGTTCTATTTACATCGAACACATGTTTTCAGAAGCAGGATTAATTCATAAGAGGAATTAAAATCAACTTGATTCCATTTGTGCTGAAAAACTAGTGTTTTTTATATCATAATTTGCCAATTTTAAATTACATATATAAAACCACAGAATACAATAAAATTGTATTCTGTGGTATGTAAATCGACCAATTGTGAGCTTTTTTTGTATGGAAGGTTCAATATTATTATTTTTTAATTGACTATGGGTTCCGTGGGGAAAGTTATTTAGTATGACGCGTAGAACCCCTAGTTAACGGGTCCTACACCATTTTTTTAACAACCTGTTTAATTACTTCTCCACTCTTTAAAATAATGATATTTATTCTAGACGCCTTTTTTGAGAATTGACTATTGGTTTCTTTGGGAAAGTTGTTCAGTATGATGAGTAGGACCCCCAGTTTACGGGTCCTATACCCTTTTTTTTACAACCTGCATAATTACTTCTCCACTTTTTAAAATAATGTTATTTTTTCTGGACGCCTTTTTTCAGAATGGACTATGGGTTTCTTTGGGAAAGTTGTTCAGTATGATGAGTAGAACCCCCAGCTAACGGGTCCTACACCATATTTTTACAACCTGTATATTACTTCTTCACTCTTTAAAAGAATGATATAATTTCTAGACGCCATTTCAACGCACTGAAAACACTTAGATTCGCTGTCACATTTTTAAAGTAAAGTAAAAAAAAAAGTAAAAAATGTTTATTTGCAGAAAGAACACTACATTTTTTTTTTAACAATAACCCCACACTATACATATCACCACGTACAACATAACAACTGTTAAACGTAAAATAAACACCTAAAGAGGGCCTGACAAATGTGACGTGAGGGAATTCAGCAATAATCCTTTAGGAGGAAATGTTAGTCATACGTCGGTCGGCATATTCATTCTAAGTAACTGACCGCACCGCACAACTGACAAGTAACAACCGCCTCCGTGGTGTAATTATTATTATCTTTATTTGTCAGACAACATGGTGGATGGTCCATTCGCTTTACACCAGGAGGTCGCGGGTTCGATTCCCGGTGGGGTCAACTTGTAAGACTCGGTTTGGTTGTTGGTAGGGCATTTTCTAAGCCCGCCTGGCTAGCTACCACCATCTTATCTAAGTTTTGCCGCCAAACATCAGTGTTAACAACATTGATGTGTTCCGGCTTGAAGATAAGATAGCTGGTTCTCCATTGCGTTGGGGAGTCTTGGTAAGCCCGCTTCCATCTTCGGCATCATCATCACTTACCATCAGGTGAGATGATGCCAAGGGCTTACCAATTGTGAATTTAAAAATAAATATTGTATATTTGTATATTTTTCTGTCTATCCGTTTTATGTATGTATAAATGAAAATTATTTCTTGCTATCCACACACATACACATACTCATAAAGACACACACAGAGAGACACAAAAGCACAAGCATGCAATTAATTACCTTGAAATATTTTTGAGGTGAAAACTTCTATATGCGCGTTGGGCATTTTTCGAGTTGGGAAAAAACCATTGAACTCGTGACTCTGTAACCCGTGTAATGTAACCTTACCATGAAAAATCGCAGGGTCAAAAACTGCAATACTCGCGACACTGTGACCATGTAATGTAACCGACACATTACCAAGAACATTCGCAGGGTCAAAACTTATAAAACTGTAAAAAGTTTTCACTTCTGTCGGCACTCCCGGAGTGGTTAGGTTTTTTATTTTTTATATAATGATATACTCTGAGATTTGGCACACATACGTAAGTCGGTGACCCAAAGACGGACGTTTAATTTAAATTAACGAATTCTAAACACGGGGGCTACTTTTGAGGGGTTGATTCAAAAATAAAATAAAAAGCTTTTCAAAATATAAAAATATACTTAAATTAGCTTGTTGTGAGAACATCAAATATTTTTTTTATAATTTTGAGAAAATAGTTTTGAAGTTATTAAAGAACGAAAATTGAAAATTCCCCTCCCCCGTATCTTTGAAGCACCGGGACCCATTTTTTTTTTAAATATGATGCTGAATGCATAGATTACAGGAAAATGAAATTTTTATAGCCCAAAATAAGTAGACCCCTATTTATTCAGACATAATATGTACTGAGAGGTTTTGTTCTGCTGGTAGTTTAAGTTTTGGTGAGGAACCCTGTTTGTGTGTACCCGAATCGCACTTGGCCAGTTTTTTAAGTACCTTCAGCAAAAAAACCTGTTCATAACGCGAATGTTGGAAACCATGACTCTGCTCCAGCAGGCAGAACCTGATAACTTAACCACCGAGTGAGTCTATTCCCTTTCTCAATTCGTTCCATTTTAAATCGGAGATGAATCTCAAAGATCAAAGTAACCAACATAGCTCATAGAATCGCTAAACTGAAGTGGTAGTGGGCAGAGCACATAGCTCGTAGAACATATGGCCGTTGGAGCAGCAAAGTTTTCGAGTGGCGACCGCGCACCACAAAACGTAGCGTAGGCAGGCCTCCCACGCGGTGGACCGACGACCTAGTGAAGATCGTGAGAAGCCGCTGGATGTAAGCAGCGCAGGAACGGTCGTTGTGGAAATTCTTGGGGGAGGCCTTTGTCCAGCAGTGGACGTCTTTCGGCTGATATGATGATGAATCTCCAAATTTAATTTTTGAAGGTTAGTTAGTTTATTCG
The DNA here is from genome assembly GCA_947284805.1 of Coleophora flavipennella. Classification (NCBI taxonomy): domain Eukaryota; kingdom Metazoa; phylum Arthropoda; class Insecta; order Lepidoptera; family Coleophoridae; genus Coleophora; species Coleophora flavipennella. The sequence goes on from OX369270.1 coordinate 13,457,820, forward strand.
CAGATATAAGTGTCAATGTTACTTAGAATATACTTACTCAGTGTGGACGGGAGAGGCTGGGGGGGGGGAGTGTCACGTACGCGGACCCGGAACACTAAAATTTTGCGGAAAACGGGACGGCTTTGTTCGCCGTGCGCATTTAGATGTGGTTTAAAATGGGGTGTTGACAAGCGGCATCCTGGAAGATGAAGTAGATGGTAACCCGTTGTAATGGTGATAGTAACGTGACAGAAAGGAAAACTTTTAAGTCTGAGCTTTTTGAAGTTAAAAATTCTTTTGGCGCTTTGGGCACCAGGAACACTCGCACGGTCAAAACTTATAAAATTGTAATTTTAGATGAAGAAAAAATGATTGAACTTGGACACTGTTAACGTTACCTGTTACTGTTACGGTAACCAGGAACACTCGGAGGGTCAAAACTTATAAAAATGTAAAAAGTTTTCTCTTCTGTCGGCACTCCAGGAGTGGTTAAGTTTTTTTTAATCCACAATTGGTAAGCCTTTGACGTCATCTGACCTGATGGTTAGTGACGGTAATGCCGAAGATGGAAGCGGGCTTACCAGGATTTCCCAACGCAATGGGGAACTCGCTATCCCATCTACAAGCCGGAAAACATTAATGCTGTTAACATTGATGCTTGGCTTAGATAAGATGGTGGTAGCTGGCCAGGCGGGCTTAAGAAAATGCCCTTCCACCAACCAAACCAAGTCATACAAAGTTAGAGTCCGCCGCGAATCGAACCCGCGACCTGCTGATGTGAAGATAATGGTCGTTGCCATTACGCCACGGAGGCGGTGTTATCGAAAATTCAATACCTATTCAGTATTCAGTTGCAAATATTGTAGTTTCTAGTAATAGCCGCGTTTCATTACGTCCACCGCTGGACAAAAGACTCACCCAGGGATTTTCACATCGATCAGACCTGTGCTGCCCGCATCCACCGGCTTCCCATGACTTTCCCAAGGTCGACGGTCCACCAAGTGGGAGGCCTGTCTACGCCACGTCTTCCGTGCGCGGTCGCCACTTGAGCACTTTACAGTCCCAACGGCCATTTGTTCTACGAGCATGTGCTCCGCCCACTGCCACTAAAGTTAAGCTATTCTGAGGGCTATGTCGGTTACTTTGGTTCTTGTACGGATCTCCTCGTTTCTGATTTCATGTTTGAATCCCGCTTTTATAATAATATAATAATAATAATAATAATATTCTAGGACAAATCACACATGGTCATCTGGCCCCAAAGTAGGATTCCCTGTGTTATGGGTTACCAGAGACTGATATAAATACTTATATACGTATAAATACATACATATATAGATATTTAACACCCAGACACAGAGCAAACAAATCTGCTCATCACACAAATGCTTGCCCTGGGTGGAGATCGAACCCACAACCCTCGGATCAGTAGTCAAGGGCACTAACCACTGAGCCACCGAGTCAGTCAGTTATACAAACTTAAAAAGCGTATCTTTAGTCGATATGATCGAGCGATAATCTGCACACTGTAAATAAATTTAGCTGTAGACTTAGGATTGATGATAAGTGAAGGTCTGTTTATGTAGGTGTAAGTAGCTGACTTAATAGTAAAACCTACTTAAGCACAGTGGTTGTATGTATATAACGTACTAGCTTTTGCCCGCGGTTTTGCCCGCGTGGACATCGTTTCCATGACTAACTTTGAGGATAAGTATTTCGCAAGCCCCAATCAATTCTATACAAAAATTACTTTAGATTCCATTACATAGTTAGTTACATACAAGTCAACCTAATAAAAGCGTGTTAAAAACAATTCGTTGCGACGCCGAAGTGGGCGAGCGTGGAAATGAGTTTTTCCCAAATCCCTCGGGAACTATGTCAGGATATGCTTATTAGTCAATTATACCATTTCCTACTCCTCAACCATCTCTGTGCAAAAAATCACAACAATCAATTGTTCCTTTGCGTGTTAAAGAAATTAAACAAAAAAGAGTATATTTTATTCAGTTCCCTCAGGAACTGTATCAGACTATGCTATTTTACGGGATAAAAAGTAGCCTATGTCCCTTCCCGTGACACAGGCTACCTGCATGCCAAATTTCATCAAGATTGGTCAAGTTGTTGAAGCGTGAAAAGGTAACAAATAAACACATCTTCATATTATATATATACTAGCTGTTTTCCACGGCTTCACTCGCGTGGACAACGTTTCTATGACTTTTTGAGGGTGCGCAGTGCGCTTGAAAAACAGTAGCCTGTGTTAATCCAGGTCCTAATCTGTCTACCTACCAAATTTCAGCCAGATCCGTTCAGCAGTTTTTGTGTGAAGAAGTAACAAACATACACACTCACACACTCACAAACTTTCACCTTTATAATATTAGTGTGATACTAACTTTTGCCCGCGGCTTCACCCGCGTGGACATCGTTTTTATAACTGTCTTTAAGGGTGAATGGTGCGCGTACCGCAAGCGGCTCGTGAGCGTGGAAATTACTTATTCCAGATCCCTATTCCAGATCGGGCTATTTTGATTAGCAGTCTATGTCATTTTTCACTCCCTCCACCATCTCTGTACAAAACATCACAACAATCCATTATTCCGTTGGGATGTTTTAAGAAATTAACCAAAAAAAATTTTTTTTTCAGTTCCCTTCGGAATTGCATCGGACTATGCTAT